>JANAVB010016197.1:13038863-13151548 GCA_029216955.1 Iris pallida | reverse complement strand
TCTAAGTTTGGAATAGAATATGGCACGACCCTGCCGTCCCGCCTTGAAGTTGGTCAAGTACCTAAGCGATGAGGCACTGCCTCGATCAAAACACACGTTGGCAAGATAGCGTGACCCTGTCGTTGCACGACCTTGTCGTTGCATCGCTAGTTATCAACTGAGACGTCCTTGTCCTAAAATGAATCCTAAGGCAAGATTAGAAAGACAATTGAAAGGGTTTAAGCTGCACAAAGTAAATGAAACGTGTCGGTTATGTATGGGTGGGCGAGAAGCTCACTCCACCAGTACAGTGGTACTGACATAATGGTATCAGAGCACGGCTTTACGTCCTTGGACTTCAAATCGAATTATCAGTTTTGAAAGCTCGTGGCGCGGAGCTCGCTTGGATGCGTCGAGGCACGGAGTTCCTTGGCAAGTCGAAGCGTGCGGTCGCGTGATCTGAAGACTTATACAGGGCATAATGTATGGACATCGCCTTCCGAAGCTTCCGCTAGATTCAAGCATTGTATCGAGAGATGAGAGAGAGCAGAGTGACTTGTAAATGAGTGAAAAGTGAGCCTGAGAGACTTGTAATTGGCCTTGCGCCCATAAATGTAATCCTGTATTCAATATCAATAAAGAGATTCTTTTGAGTTACTTGTGTTCATATATGTTCTTCTTTAAATTTCCGCTGTAATGATTCAATGTTTCTGCTTGGGACTTCTGTGCGACGGCCCCGTCGCCGCCGATGTAATCGGCCGTTATGGAACTGCCTTGCACGAGCGCAATCTAGGCTCGTGCGGCATCACGCCTTAGCGAGGACGATCGCTCCTATGGGAGCGGGGCGTGACATATATATATATATATATATATATATATATATATATATATATATATATATTGATTAAATTTTTTATATATAATTTAATCAAATAAGGATCAATAGCATAAAACATGTTTGTAATAGGATCACCAATTTTGAGGGAGTACAATACGACTGCACTAGGTCTCCCATATATATGTTGGAATTTTGGCCTTTGCATTGGAAACTTTAGTTCCACATCGGCTAGGCCAAAAGAAATATATCTCTATATACAAGCTATGCTTGTTTAGAGATGCATAAGTGGTGTGAGGTGCACATGAGTGTGCCATGTGGGGGCATTTTTCTAATGGAAAAAAGGCCAAATCAACAATGAAGCATTCATGCTTTTTGCTCTTGGAAATTAGTTTCCAATAGAGCTAAGCCCCGTAGGGGCTTAGCGACCCGGACTCGGACTCGGACTCAGACTCGGGCTCTTGGGGCGTTTTGTTGGCGCACTTTGCACTTAGCACGACAACATCGTCGCTATGCACATAGTGCGCTTAAGTTGCGCTCGTTGTGCGCGCCAGATGGTGCAGCAGTTGGCGCTGCGGTGCGCATGTGGCGCATGTGCGTTCGGTGCGCACGTTGCACTGGTGGCACTATGCTCGTATGGCACAGGTGGTGCGCACTGTGTACCAGTTGCTTCAAATCGTGTCTGAGCACGATTTGAGCAGCTGCAGAAAGTTCGGGATGATTTCTTTCCACGTTTTGAACATTTTGCTAACTGGACAGTTACAGTGCGTCCTATAAACTTCTCTGCTCTCTCTCTCTCAATATACAAAACACAGAATAGACAAGTGTTTCTTAACACAATTCCACAGAGTGACAGAGAGAAGAGAAGAATAGAAGCAACTCCACTTAGCGCAGAAGTCCGTGCGCCTACCGAGGAGTCAGAAGAGCGGAGTTTTCTAAAGTTCTTCGTCGAACTTGCTGGTTCCTGTAGAAGCATGGAATTTTAGGCTCATCTACAGGCCAGAATTTCTATGCGCCTAACATTACATGCGCCAGTGAGCTCAGATGAAGTACTTGGCACAGCAGACAGCAAAAGTATAGACATCAAAAGAAGATTTTTATTTCATATAAAAGTCTATTAGATGTCTAAAAAAGGGCTTTACAAAGGAGAATTTCTACAAAAAGAAAGATCCTAAGATAACAGCCAGGCGCAGCAAACTGTCATGCGTCTCCCGCCAGGCGCATCATCTTCCAGGCGCATCACTTCAGCGTCTTAGTTAGGCGCGTCTCTTCAACGTCTCAGTTAGGCGTGTCTCTTCAGCGTCTCAGTTATGCGCATCATGAAGTCTCAGCATATGCGCTCCACTTCAAGTACTTCGGCTAAAGGAACAGCTTTCAGCACAACCAGAGTGGGCAACACCCCACTCTAGCTGGAGGAAGAGCTCTCCAAAGCCCAAGGAAGATGGGGCACCACAATTTCGATCTACGGCTCTTCCGGAATAACGGAGACGGGGCTCGAGCATCCCGATCTTTGGATACAACAAGCACCTTCCGCCTACCTCAGAAGCCTGCGACCTCGACTTTTGGATGTAACAGTCACCTTCACGAGTGCATACGAAGATAACTCGTCGCATCTTCACCCTCGAGAGCATCTCATCAACAGAATGTACTCGAGCAAATAAGTTCATTCGGGAAGACGCGAGAGAACGAGATGCAAACTCTCTCCTTACTGCTATTTATAGGCCGGGCAAATCAAACCCATGCGCCAAGTGGTAGGCTCTCCGAATCCCGCACAATGAATTTGCATTTATGGTGATGAACCTGACGCTTCGAATTTGGCCAAGTCAAAACGACTATTTAAAGCACATGAAGAACTCAAAAGTCGGACCAATAAAGATGTGTCATGCAAACGGATGCGCCGGTCAGATACCGCGCATCGTACAGACGCGCCCGTCAGTACCAAGCACCCCGTATGGATGTGCCCATCCATGCGCCCTAATCAACATGGACCCATGCGCCCAATCGACGCACCCCATCAAGCAATTAATGCCAAAGTGACAGAGTTGGCAGCACGTCCTCCGAGGACTGAACAGTTGGCAGCTTTTTCAGAAGACGAAGTGTCGCCGACGTCAGCATCATTATTACCTTCCTCCGACGGTTACAAACCCGCGTGGCCGATCAACCACTCGCATGCACCTCAGCAGCCATACGCCCGAAGACTTGCATGTGCCTCAAAAGTCGTGCGCCCAGACCGGTTCATGACTCCTGAAGGTTGTGAACCAAAGTCTTCTCATGTGCCCAATCCCAGGCGCATCCTGTCAGATCACTCTCACCAAATCCAAGATCTTTGAGCAACGGACATGCGCCACGTGTCCTTTGACTCAATTCAGCCTATAGAGGGGTACTAATCACCGAAGATCTCAGAAACTGAAAGATCCTCTCCCCTGCTACGTACCAGCCCACAAATACAGCATGAAGGATTCAACCCACAAATGATGGTGCATCATCCATGCGCCTCCCGCAGCTTCAACCACTTGGCGTCCCCACGTACAGGCACATCCTACATATGTGCGCATGAGCAGCCAGTCTGTAAACAATAAATAGAGGGTTCATTTCCTTCTTCAGGTGACATACACACACACATTCAGAGGGACAAAAATAGATAGACACTCAACGTCTTCTTTCTCTCCTCAAGCTCCAGCACCCAGAGCAACTCAGACCTTCAGAGAACCGAAAATCGTCGTCAGATCATTAACGGAGTCAACGCAATACCACTCGCTCCATCGACACAGGGACCCAGATAAATAAAAGTATACTCCTAGGACTACATCTAAGTCCTACATTGTAATACTGTTCTACTTGTAATTGAAATTGCAATCAAAAGATTTTAATGGCAAACAAGCTGGCGACTCTGCTGGGGACCTCTTTCTCCTCTACTGAAAAAGCTGTGCCACAATCTGAGGACGTGAAGGTAGGCTCCTCCCACAAGACGTTGGTCGTACGCCTCAATCAACAAGCGTATGAGGAATTCATCTTTGAAGGCAGTACAAGTCCTTCGAAGCGGCTACCGAAGCCGAAGAAGGCTCGCCAAGTCTGGGTGCGCAAGGTCGAGGCCCCTGGCACCACCACCGAAGGGGATGAGCCGATGCAGCCTACCCTACCCGCTGACGTCCTCAACAGCTAGGATGCGCGCGGGTGCAGCACGTCTCTCGGGGAAGCGTGGGGCCGACCACATTCTCCAACCTCCATCTTCTCAGACAAAGAAGATGCGCCGACGGAGTAGGGGCGCAGCTAACGCCCTACATATTAACTCTGATGCGCCACAGAAGGCGTCTGTCTTTGACATACTCACTCGCTGTCGTGGCGAGGAGAATTTGGACTCTGAGTACTATGCGCTCCAGCGGGCTGGTACGAAAAAATCTAAGGCAGCACGGGCCATGCGCCTCGAACGTGCTATACAAGCAGTGAGCCAGAGGCATGCGCTCACAATCATGTGCACTGCAAATGGTAAACTGTACAAGGTTGACTCAGGTGCTTCTGCGCCGCAAACGAGCCGACCTTCAAAGTCCTTGTCACACTTGGGCGCATCTGCTGCGTTTGCAACCAAGTCGTATAAGGCAAACTCAGTGGTCTTGAACCTCCGTGCCTACATTGGTTGTGCGACTGAGGCTGGTTCAAGTCACTCTAAATGTTGCTCCCCTACTATTGATCTGGGTGCATCTTTTACGTCGGATCAGGGGGTGCAGCATTCACTTGACCACCCCGACGCTTGGCCCTGCCATGTGCCTGATGAGGGTGTGAAGGTGGCACTCTCCTTCAACGATCTACGTAACGTGATCACTCACAAGCGCCGGTCAGGAGAGTCGACTGACAAGCACAATACGCCTCTCACAGGGCACACCTGTGCTGTAGTTACAAGACAGCAGTCCCACCATAAAGGCAGTCTGTGTTCCAGCGGCTGCAATCATCAACACCCCTCCAACATCGCCTCGGGAAGAAGGTGTCAACTGAAGAGGAGCCAGAACTGAAGGTTGCTTCTTACAACGTAGTCTCTAACTCCCTATCAATTCGAAAGGCGACTGGCAACTCCTCGACCTCGTCCTCATCCAAGAGCCAGCCGAGGAAGACCAAGACGATCGTCCCGTCCTCAGGAGTTTTTGAGGGCACCCGGAGGAGAAATAAGATCTCAGAGGAAGCTAGGGGTAGTCAAGCCCCCGTGGATTTCCATCCTGAAGACGAAGTTAGCCTCCCAAACATAGCTGGAGGTAGTCAAGCCCCTATGGATCTTCATCCCGAAGACGAAGACATCCTGCAGAACAAAGCTGGAGGTAGTCAGGCCCTTGCTGATGCTCCTCCCGAAGACGAAGACGTGCTCCACAACATAGCTGGGGGTAGCCAAGACGAAGCTCCGGGGGAAGTTCCTTTTCTACAAGTGAGCGAGGCTGAAAGCGAAGCCTCAACCGATCCCTCTACTTCCAGTCACGTCATGACAGTATACATGACGGGAGTTGGTGATACGGAGTCAGATGCGCCTCCAACAGATCTCGTTCAGCACATGGATACCCTGGAGGGAGGACTCAAAACCCTCTCTGCCTCCATGCAAACACTGACTCAAGCAGTATTCGAGATACGGTCAGCTTTGGCCAGAGCACCTTCCACTAATCCTGACCCAGGAGTCAATGGAGAATCAAGTGTGCCCCTCCAATGAGCATCCTTGAATATCGATTGCCGCAAAGCACCACGTGTGTCGGAACCTTCTAATGTACAGCTCCAGACTGTACCACCCTCTCCGACTCCCAGCTCTACGGAAGACGTGGTGGAGATGATCAGGAACTTGTGTGAGCGCTTCGAGTCAAAGAACAGACAGGAGGAGTGCCAGAAGATGAGGATCCCGCAACCATACCCCCTCGAATGGAACAAAGTGGTTTATCCTTCCAAGTATAAACCACAAACATTGACGCCATACGATAGGAAGGACTCTCCACGCCGTTATCTGACATACTTCCAGTCTCAAATGGGACATCTCCCGAAGGAAGACGCGCTACTCACCAGCTTGTTCGTCGGGGCACTGAAAGGAGTGGCTTACGACTGGTATTGCAGTCTCCCTGACAACTCCATATCTTCCTTCGATGACTTGACACGTCTCTTCCTCGATCGTTTCTATGACAGAGGGAAAGATATGACAATGGCGTCCCTGATAGAGGTTCGACAAAAGGAGAAGGAGATGGTTCGAGCATTCATCGAACGCTTCTGACAAGTCTGCTTCAGACTGCCCCCAGGGATGCCAGAACATGCACTCCTCTCTTCCTGCAGCATGAACATGCTTCCTGCGATCAAGCTCTGGCTTAACTCCACTCCTCCTCCCGACTGGAGCTCAATGATTATTGAGGCTGAAGCAGCTAAAAAGAAGGCATCCAATGCTCGCCTTCTGGGAGTCAGTTTTCCTGCTTTCGAAGACAAAGAAAAACGGCCTCCTGCCAACAACCCTGGACGTGCGACGAAGGGGAAG
This sequence comes from Iris pallida, assembly GCA_029216955.1. Taxonomy (NCBI): domain Eukaryota; kingdom Viridiplantae; phylum Streptophyta; class Magnoliopsida; order Asparagales; family Iridaceae; genus Iris; species Iris pallida. Next base: position 13,145,246 of record JANAVB010016197.1, on the reverse strand, counting down.
CAGGCGCTGACTGTCAATGCCTCCAAAGGTGCACAAGCACCTACTCAGAAGCCTCCGCTTGCACCGAGGCCAAAAGAGGTCTATTCTTTCAACGAAGAAGACACCTTACAACTCTTCTAGATGCTGAAGCAGGGTGATAAGATCAAATTGCCCGACCCGAAGTGTCCCGACGAGGTTGAAAGAGTTGACAATCCGAGGTACTGCCACTACCATCGGTTTGTAGGACATCCAACTCAAGACTGCTACGTCCTCAAGAACTACATCCAGCGCATGATCAATGCGAATGTTATCTCCGTCGACTATGAGGTAAAAACAGTCTCGGCCAACCTGGTGTCGCTCTAATTTGGCACCTTGCCGACAACCATAACACAAGATGGCGTCGTCCCCATCCCAAAGGCGACAATGGAGGTGGTCAACCTACCACCTACTCGTGACAACGTGAGTGGACTCATCCCACTCACCACATCTCGGGGAGAGATCTTATGGGTTCACCCTGATCTCGTCTCCGAGGTTACTCAATCGGGGTACGCTCTACCTCCAAAGCTAAGGGCAAGAAGATCAAGTCTTGTCGTATGGTCTCTTCCTCCGTGGAAGAGGCTCTTTCTGTACAAACCCGTTCGCAGCTAAACGCCCAACCTGACGAAGCTGTCGTTGAGGTGGTGCCTCCCTGCACTGCCCCTGCCGCCGAAGAAGGAGGTCCATCTAAACCTCCAGCAGCCAATAAACAGAAGCATGTAGAGGCCCGTTTCGACAAGCCTTTGCGAAGGGAGAATGCTTCGGGGCTGGCTAAGCCCCACAACTTTGACATACTGGCACAACTTGCCGGTACTCCTGCCCGTTTATCTCTGTACGAGCTTTTTCGTCTTTCCAAAGACACCCGTGAAGCTCTCTGTGAAGCTTTGAAGGATGCTGAGTCCTTCATCAGTCAGGTCAAGCAGCCTGAGGATCTTCCGACTACATGTGCGTACTTCCATTGTGCAGATGAGGTCATCCCCAACATAACCTTTACCCAACAAGACATGCTACTCAAGCACAACCGGCACAACTGGCCACTGTACTACACAGGGTATGTGGGTTCCATCAAGGTGAAGCAAATTCAGATTGATCCAGGGTCCTTCCTCAGCATCATCCCTAGGACTCTGCTGTCAACACTGGAGATCCTGATGTACCGTCTGACGTCTTCCAATACTATAATCAGCGATTTCAATGCTAGTAAAAGTGAACCGCTGGACAAAATACGGCTGAAATGTCACATCGATAACCTCTGAACCGAGGTGACTTGCTATGTCGTGGATGCCGACGTCAAATACAACCTCTTGTTGGGTCGCCCGTGGCTGCATGAGTACATGGTGGTTCCATCTACACTCCACCAATATATGAAGTACGTGTCCACCAATGACATCATCCGGACAGAGTTTGCAGACATTGACCCTTTCAAGCGGGTCGAAGCCTACTTCACCGACGCTAGCTTATATAAGTCGTTCGATAAAGGGGAAGCCAATGATGCTGATGACGAAGCTGAAACAGCGACAGAGCCGGACATGGAGCCAGAGATGATTCCCGACGCTCCTTTGAAGATTCGACTCAAAGGGAAACCGCCTCAGATGCTGCCTCCCATGACCATCAAGCTACCTGGAAAAGCACTGACTTCTCTAGGTAGAGCACCTACTGAAGCTCCTTTGAAGATACGGCTCAAGGGAAAACCTCCTCAAACGTCGGCTCCCCTTATGGCAAAACTACAAGAGAAGGCACCTGTCATAGAAGGCGCAGCCGAGGAACCCCTGAAGGTGCGTCTCAAAGGCAAGCCTCCGCAATTATCCAAGATGCAAGAGAAGGCCCACAAAGCCCTCTCAGATCCCAAGATCAAATCAGCAATGAACTCTCCCGAACCGGCCCCGGTGCTCACAGATGAAGAGTTATCAGAGTACATATCTGCTGATATAGATGCCCCTTCTCTTGATAATGTAATCCCGCGGGACAAAATCTCGTATTTTATCAATAATAGAGTGTCTTTCAATTATTCTAGTCTTCCACATTAGAATGCCATGTATACACTAGATAATGCTCTACGGTCGTTACAAACACAAATAACGACCGTCAATCATGTAAATCGAGTAGTCCCATCCCAAGGAGTCTGTTTTATAGTCCTACCGCGGAATCGGGATGAAGAACCCATCATCTTCGGCAAAGTCGAGCATCATCAAGACCTCCCGCCACTCGAACGAGAACCAGATAATGGCAGAATACAAGTCTATCGGTACACGGACAAGGCAAAGTACCTCATCCAAAAGATGGGTTACGATCTAAAGAGCACAAGGGCCTGAACTACGGCAAAGGTCGGCGTCTTCCCCTCCGGCTCCCAATACCTAAAGGAAAGCCGCAGGACTACTATCATCGTACTCGACAGGGGGTAGGCTATGTCATGCCGTCGGCAACTCCAGAGAGTTCGGAGGCAGAAGAAGTGGAACACTCTCACTCATCCAAGGCATCAACTTGGGATTCCGATACCAGTATCGGCTCAGTCCTAAGGAAGGTGCTATCAGTCAACGTGGCATCTGCACAATCTCAAGAGGATGAAGACGATGACCAAATGCTAAAATTCTTTGAGGAAGAACCCTGGGCTCAACGCCTAGAAGCACAGTGGGAGTCTCGTTTTGAATTATGCGAGCCCCCTAACGAAGACGAGGTTGAACAAGTTGACCTTGGTGATGGATCTCCTTCCAAACCCATCTTCATCAGCAAAAGTCCGAAGGGAGAAGACCGGGAGTCTTTGGTCCAATTGACCAAGAAATATATCGACGTCTTCGTCTGGAGCTACGAAGATATGCCGGGACTTGATCCCCAGATCGCAATGCACAGACTTAACATCTTGCCTAATGCTAAGCCTGTAAAGCAACAACAACGATGCTTTCGTCCTGATATCATGAACGCTATCGATCAGGAGGTGGACAAACTCCTGAGCAGCAGATTCATCCGTGAAGAGCAACATCCGGATTGGTTGGCCAATGTCATCCCTGTCACCAAGAAAAATGGAAAGATACGAGTCTGTATCGACTTCAGGGATCTCAACTATGCTTGCCCAAAGGACGAATTCCCACTTTCAATCACTGACATGATGATCGACAATACATATGGCTTCGAACGCATGTCTTTCATGGATGGGTACTCGGGCTACAACCAGATCAAGATGTTCCCCGATGACGCAAAACACACATCATTCAAGACTCCGAAGGGGGTTTTCTGCTATACAGTGATGCCTTTTAGCTTGAAGAATGCTGGTGCTACATACCAACGAGCTATGAGTACCATCTTCAGTCAACATCTTTGCAAGACAGTTGAATACTATGTTGATGACATCGCAGTCAAGAGCAGTCTCAAAGGTGATCACCTATAAGACCTAAAGACAGTTTTCGATCTCATGCGAGCGCATCAACTCAAGATGAACCCCGTTAAATCCTTCCTTGGGGTTTCTAGCGGAAAGTTCTTGGGCTTCATTATCACGGCGAATGGCATTCATGTCGAGCCCGAGAAAACCAAAGCCATCCTTGACATGGATCCTCCAAAGAACCTCCGAGAACTTCGAGGCCTGCAGGGGCGTCTGGCATACATCCGAAGGTTTATAGCAAACCTTTCCGGAAAATGCCAACCCTTCACCCAGCTCATAAAGAAGGGAGTCTCCTACGTTTGGACAGAAGAATGCCAGAAATTTTTCGACGATATCAAAGCTTACCTGACGAGCCCGCCAGTCCTAGTGGCACCCGTCGCAGGCAAACCATTTCTCCTCTACGTCCGTGCCATAGATCATTCCCTCGATGCTTTGTTGGCTCAGAACAACGATGCGGCCTACGAGCAAGCTATCTACTACCTTAGTAGAACGATGATCGGGGTCAAACACCGGTACAACCCCGTTGAAAAGGAGTGGTTGGCTTTGGTATTTGCCATCAGAAGACTCGCCATTATGTTTCGGGCCAGACAATTCATGCCATCTCCCGAGTCAATCCACTTAGGGTTCTCATGACGAAGCCGGAATCTTTGAACTCCCGACTAGCTACATGGGCAATCCTGTTGATGCCGTACAACATGGTGTTCGTTCCACAAAAAGCCGTTAAGGGTCAAGCTCTAGCCGACTTTTTAGCCGCGCACCCCATCCCGGAGTCCTTCAGACTCTATAAAGACATCCCGAATGAGGTCCAAGAATCAAACGTCACCGAAGAAAACTCCGTCTAGCGGGTGTTTTTCGATAGCGCTTCGAGAACAGGCCCTACAGGTCAAATCATCGCAGGAGTAGGGGTGGTCCTAGTCTCCCCCAATCAGCTGGTCATCCAGCGTGTTTACTTCCTTTCGAAGCTGTGCTCCAACAATGTTGTCGAGTACAACACTCTCATTATGGGACTCCAGCTGGCACAATAGCTGGGGGTGGATCATTTGGAAGCTTACGGCGACTCAAAACTCGTCGTTAATCAAATTCGAGGACAGTACGAAGTTCGCCATGAAGATCTGGTTCCTTACCATGAAGCTGCATTAAATATTATTTTAACCTTCACCAAGTTCTTCATAGAACACGTACCTTGGTTATAAAACCTTGAGGCTGACACCCTGGCCGGCCTCGCAGCTTCATTAGCAGCACCCCTCGGGACTCAATACTATGTCACGATAGTCGAACGAGAATTAGTCTGTCCCAAAAACTACCTATGCTCACAAATGGCCCATGCTATGACGATAAGTGCCGGTGTTAATGTCCGAGATTGGAGGTTCCCATTCATCGACTTTGCTGTCAATGGAATTCTCCTAGAAGATCCGAAATAAGCCGTCTCGGTCAGAAGGCGTTCCCTTTAGTTTTATTATGATACAACTACTAAAACGCTATACCGACGTTCCTTCGATGGACTTCTCCTGCGATGTTTATCCAACGAAGAAGCGGTCGAAGCCCTTCGGGAAGCTCATGATGGGACTTACGGGGCTCATCAACCTGGCCCTAAGTTGTAGGATCGACTGCGACGCATGGGTTACTACTGGCCAACCATGGCAGCCGACGCCGTCGACTATGCTAAAAAGTTCCATGCGTGCCAGCTTCACGCCGACTTTATCCATACACCGTTGGAACCACTACATCCTACGGTCGCCTCCTGGCCCTTCAAAGCTTAGGGCATGGACATTGTAGGTCCTATCACCCCTCCATCATCGAGGGAACACCGCTTCATCCTAGCCATACCGACTACTTCTCCAAATGGACAGAAGCAGTTCCACTGACGGAAGTAAAAAGCTCCAGGGTGATCAGCTTCATCAAGTACCATGTCATCTACCATTTCAGGGTACCTCGAAGGATTATCCACGATAACGGTCCACAGTTCATCAACCATGTTTTCAGCAGGTTTTGTGACAAGAACCGCATTCAGAACATGGCATCAACCGCCTATAATCCGGCAACAAACGGATTGTCCGAGGCTTTTAACAAAACTATCGTCAAGCCACTCAAAAAGGTCATGTCATCCAACAAATGCGACTGGGACGAAAAGCTCGGCGAATGTCTCTGGGCCTACCGTACAATGGTACGAACTCCGACGGGCAACACCCAGTTCTTCTTAGTCTACGGGAGCGAAGTGGTACTGCCTCTCGAGAATCAGATACCCTCACTCCGTGTAGCAATCAAAAATCAATTGACAGAAGAAGACAATCAACGTCGCCGACTGCGAGAATTGGAGGCACTTGACGAAAAGTGTCTCCTAGCTCTGCAGTGCATTAAACTCTATCAAGCCCGTATATCACAGGATTTCAACAAAAAGATCAAGCAGAGGACTTTCCAAGTTGGTGACCTAGTCCTGGCAGTCAGGAGGCCGATGGTGTTGACTCACAAAATACCTAAAAAGTTCGAACCCAAGTGGGAGGGACCTTTCATCATAGAGACGGTATACTCAAACGGTGCTTACCGCCTCGCTCGACCGAATGGGGACTTGTTCATGATGCCCATCAACGGCAAGTTCCTCAAGAAGTACTACTCATGACATCTTTCACATGTACTTCCATCTCTACCAAACAAGGGAGTCAGTGAACCTGATCATTAGAGCTCACGTACACCTCCTCTTCACAAAATCCTATGCTTTCGGAACCCAGTTGTTCCATGGCATTCTATCTCCAATAGAAGAACAACCACGTCCACATTACCTCTGAGTTTCTCCTCTACGCCCTGCAGAGCAAAATCTTACACTCCGTAAGATTATGCTACTTATCATGTTTACCACGTCCACATAACTTCTGAGTAAACATCCCGTACAAACAACCCCCGCGTTGTCGTACATCGATCGCAGAACTTCCATGTCCATATTACCTCTGAGTAGTTTCGCGTATCCCATCAGAATCACTCCTACCACGTCCATAACACCTCTGAGTAGGAAGACTTCATCATTTGGACCCCATATTTACCACGTCCATATTACCTCTGAGCAAACATGTCGGTTCTTTCAAACTTATTATCTGTACCTAAAAACCAAGGTGCGTAAAAGATAATAGGTCCACACAAATCACCAGTTTATGACAGCAAAAATTCTTTATTTTCTATTTAAGAGTAAAGAATTACATCCCCATCAGAAGTTGCAAACTATAAAATAACAAAAAGGGAGAGGGACTACAATCCCTAAGCATCACTGGGATTGGCAGAAAGCTCTTCAATTCGATGCTTCAAGTTTTCCGCCCGAGTCTCTGCAGTCGCCAAGACCCGGCTTTCGGCTTCTTGACGCATCACCTCTACAGCTTCAGGGGCAGTATCATTCTCATACTTCTCGTCTAGCTGTTGCCGCTGGTGGGTCAGGAAAAGAATCTGGCGGGTAAAAGCTGCATCCTCCTCCTTAGATGCTACATGTTCAGCTTGGACTCGTTCAGCATCTGATAAGAGTTGGGTTCGCTGGTATTCAAGGAGGCAGATTTTGGCAGTGACCTCCGCTATGCTAGCTTCCAATGAGGCCCGCAACTCCATCTTCTCCTGCATGGACTGCGACAGTCTCTCCACCGCAGCTTCATCTTCGGCCACCTCGTGGTCCCAGATAGCCACCGTGGCCTGATACGACGACTCGACTTCAACTATCAGTTTCTCCTTTTCTGCTTCTATCAGAGCAGAAAAGTCATTTCGCCGGATACTCTGAAGCTCGAAAAGAAGCTGGTCCAGCTCGGCCACCGACACCTCCAGAATCTCGGCCATATGATCGTGGCCACGGTACGAACGTATCAAACCAATGGAAGGGAGCGCCATGGCTTTTGCCGTCGCAAAACTGCCGTTCGCATTCAGCACCGTTGACACGCCCTTCTGCAGCATCTTGTACACTGCTTTAACAACGAACTGTACATACTCATCCGTGTCTGCCAACACCTGAGGCGTCATAGCAGGAGTTGTAGAAGCTGTGTCGAGGGACGGTGGACCTGAAAAAGACCCACCAACTTCAATCTGCGAGGCTAAAACCTCGACATCAGTGGACTCTCCCTCGACGGGGACTTGAACTTCGCTGCTCGCCAGCGGAGCTAAGAGAGCGGAAGGAGCCGAGTGAGGTGCTGATATCACCCCCCAAGTGGAAAGAGCGACAGAGGGTTCCAACAAACCCTTACCCTTTTCAATCTCGGAGGGACCACCGACGTCTGGGGCGGTCTCCTCCGTCTCCAAAACACTATCAGCAAGCCGCACAGGACCTTCCTCCTCTGGCGAAACAGCAAGATCACCACTTGTTTCCTGACTTGGCTCCCCTAGAGTCAGGCTTGGCAGACGAGTCTTGCCTCCCTCATCAAGTCCCTCTACGGGAATAGAATCTGTCGGTACCTCCCAATCGGTAGCCAGCTCGGCGTCCGCTACTGGGTCTGGAGTAGGGCTCGGCAATGGTGTGGCCGACCTCCCTTTATCATGACGAGGAGGGGAATCAGCCCTCTTCTCTGTTACAACCATGTATGTGGCTCCTACTACAGGTTCAGGGACCTCTGGAGGAACGTCATCCGAACTCCATTCCTCTTCATCATCTGGAAGAACAACTTCTGCTGGGACCTCGATATCAGAAGTCCCTACGGCAGCTTGTATCTCCATAGAAGTCACATCATCCGGGTTCTCCTCCACGGGAGACAACACAATCTACGGAATGTGCTCGTCAGATGAGCCCGCCACCCACTTTGGTCCGCTAGCACCCGATTTCAGAGTTCGGGGTCTCCTTTTTAGCGGCTCATACAAAAAGAAGGCATATGTCACAAAAAATGACAGAACTAACCAGACTATATGGGACATCCTTACCTCCACAGGAGCCGATTCTGTTGACACCTCCGGTGACGTCGCTTTCCTCTGCCTCTTCGACGCAGAAGAACTGGCCTCGGTGCCTGTCACGACCCACACCCTAGAGTAAGGGTACGAGACATGGGTACGTCCAGCCTACGCCGCAGTGTCGGCGGTAGAACGATGTCCTAGGTTTCATGCATCTAACAGAATAATGCTAAGCAGTTTATACTTCCTGAATGGGGGTGACATAGCAGAATGTAAACTCAATCATAACTAAGAAAGAAGAAGTACGATATGATATAGAACACAAAATGAAATACAGATGATCAGAAGAGTCTAAGTGTCTAAGATAACAACTCAGCAAACATCCAGAAATACAAAATCTCAACTACAGAATATGAAAGAACATATACAATCCAAATCTCAAATGACAGAAATAATAAAAACCTAGACTAGGGAGCCTCAGTCTCTATAGCTAGTGGATCCGGCTGGAAATCCGGATCACAGGTGTCATCTAGAGCTGTCCCATAAAAAATGTCAACACCAGCCTCATCCTCGTCATCTGTAAACATATCAACGGTGCCCAATCAGGACGGAGCGAGCACAATACATCTCAACAGATCATAGCAGGTTAGAAAATATAACCATACAGTAAAGTAAGATACAGGAAACTGAAAGAAAGTACATAATGTAAAGGACATAGCTGTAATAGAAATATTTACTATAAATAGAGAACTAACAGTGGCTAGTGAGTCAGAGTACAATATAGACATGTGAATGGCATAAGATGATTCTGATGCTACACTACGGAATGATTCTGATGCTACACTACTTGGATATTATTCACATGTCTACTTCTACTCTTCCGTACCCCTAATCAATACATAAGGATCCAGCCAGGTTATGTTATAATTCATGTAATGGCCCCCGAAGGGTGATACATGATAGTCCCATAAATGGAGATTCTAGGAATGCCCATAAATGGGTGATTCATGGAAGACTCTGTGATCATGAGAGTACATGTCACAAGTGATTCAATGAACCATGAAGCATAGTGATACACAATGTAAGTGAAACGCACAGAACATGTAGTATCCGATGCTCCCTGAGGGGATAACATCTCAAGAAAGGATCCATATAGTACTAATCCGTGTGACCAACGTGACAGCATCATGTAAAGTAATTTAAAGCAGGAGAATAATTCTGACAGGATATGAAATGATCAGAGAATGTACTCGCCTGTTATCTGTATGTCTGAAGCATATCCATTGTCCGAGGAGTGGTATTTGTCTCCTATAGAACAGTACAAGTCACTATAAGTCTAAAATGATAATAAGATGCAATTCAATACATTCTATATGAATCTAGGTCAATCTAGACCAAAGTCAACTCTTGGTCAACTCTGGTCAACCCTAGAAGTCAAACTAGGTCAACTAGGTCAAACCTAAGTCAAACAAGTCTATACTAATCTAACTAGTCTATCCTAGCAAGCACACAACAAACACAAAGCTAAACAAGCCATCACTCACAACCATCTATATATATTTATCATATATATATACATCCAAAAATAGGTTAAGGCATCTATAGATATTAGGCTATAACAAGGCAATATATAGCATACAACAAGTCATATATTAAGATGCTAAGAGATAGAGTGTGATAGTGTTAAGTGTGCATGTGATACATCATGTGAAACTAAATCAGCATTAATACCAATGTGTAAGTGCCAATACAAGTGTTTGCATTATCTAGATTCACATATTCAAGAAGGGGTTATAGTGTACAAGTGTGTTCAGACTTTTGGGTGTAATGTGGCATGTATGATGTGCATTACAGGGGCTATACAAGGGTATATCAGATTTTAGGGTATAGTGTAATGTGTGTGTGTGTGATACATATATGTGTGTATGTCATGTGTGTGTAGGCAATGTGTGTTTGTGTGTGATTTGTATGTAGGGGTGTGAGGAAATCTCATAATGTGTGTTTGTGTGTGAGACATCATAGGAACAGTGATAGTGAAAATGGAATTGGGTATGTGTTAGATGATACATTCACATGGGTGTGTGAGAGGAGTGTGAGCTAGAATTATATGTGTATGTGTGTATATGAGGAAGTAACATAGGTTTCAGTTTTCCTGAAACAGTGATAGGTAACCCCCAATCCAAAACAAAACCCAAATCGATGATTCCTAACATTAGCACAATTCAAAGCTAACCTATCAATCATTCATCAGTTAACAAATATGTAGGTGAACCAAATTAACATTCAACATCATAAAATCAGAAAAAACAAAATCAATTTAACCCAAGAAAATCAGTTTCACCCACATGGTATCAGTGTATCAGTCCCTACGGGAAAATCAAGATTTTGAATTCAAATAACCCTCTAGATAACAAATAAAGGGTTGGTAAATAGTGTCATACATGTGAGGATACTAGGTAGGGTCTTCGTGTCCAAGAATTGGACACGAATCGTGTCCAAAATAACACACGAACACAACACACAACTGTGCACAAATAATCGTCGTGCACGCACGTCTAACATGCGACACGCGACACGACACAACTTGTGTTCGTGTCCAGAGGTGCGCCTAGGGTAGGTCTAGGACTGTGTCACCCTGAATCGCATCCAAGTGTCACCGTATCCGACTTACAAAGCCGTGTCCGAACCCAAAAATACAGACTGAACCGACAGTGTAAAACCTGTACAGAGTGAATCTCGTGTCCGACACGACACGAGAAGACTTGGGACTTGGGGGAAAGACTCGCAGACGTTGCCCCCACCCCCTCATCCAAACTCAGCTCGCCATGTGTCCTGTGCAGTGAGCACAAGGCCACGAGTAGCAGGGGAATGAAACAGTCCAGATCCTGCGTGTTCGTGTCCCTCGTGTGGACACGACATGACATAAAACACCCAAGTGTCCACACAAAAATCACAGAGCAACCCTAGATCTACAATCCTATTTAAACAGATTTCTAAAACAACAAAATAAATTCCTTAGAGGCATTTCTACAAACACTTAGGTATCCTATTGGATACGTGTCCGATACAGACACGAAATGAGTCCACCAAGACACAAAACTAATTCCTACAGTTAGGGGACTCCTAGGGCTGTCCAAATATGCAAGAAAACTGGAATTTAATAGGTTTTAGTATCAATTACCTATTGAAGAACTCCTCAAGCAAAAGCCCTCTTCTAGATCTTCCTCCTTGTTAGCAAACTTTCCCAAATTGATCCTAAGCTGGAATAATCCTCAAATAACAGCAAGTATAGATGAATTAGGATCTAATGCAACTTATTTGGATTAAAAAGGAATTAAAATTGATTTTCTATGAATTTCTAAAGATAGGATTTACCTCTTTCCAACTTGTAAATTTCTAAAGGGGGCTAACCTAATGGAAGAGAGTATAAATAGGGGGATGATCCCTAGGTGGCCAGGCATGATGATTAGGGTTAGGGTTTCTAGTAATGGGCTATGGACTTTGGGCCTCTATGGCTTAAGTTGATAATCATTGGTTTCAAAACCATAAGTCATGGCTTATGACTAAAAGCTTTCTATTCTAACTTGAGTCTAAATGACCAAATCATGGGTTGATCTAGGTTAGACTAAGGTTACATACTAAACAAAGTCACCTTAGTTAGGGTTAGCTTCTAGGTTAGGCTCCCAAAGTCAGCACTAGTCAAAGTCTAGATTAACCCTTAATTAAATTATACCAAAAATCATATAAATTCTAATAAATCTCAATAATTCATAGTAATTCCAAATAATTCCCAAAAATTCAAAATGACCAAAATACCCCCATTTCATCCTTGAAATTGAAAGGCGAAATGTACTGATGAGAAGGATAGAAAGTATACCTCAAGGTCCAAAAAGATAAGGGTATCGCTCGCGCATCTCATCCTCCCGCTCCCAGGTAGACTCTTATGGAGAATGATGCCTCCATGCGACTTGAACCAAGGGTATCACCTGGTTTCTTAGCACCTTCTCTCGGCGATCCAGAATCTCCACTGGCTGCTCTGGATAACTGAGAGTAGGCCCTACCTCAATCTCTGAATGATCAAGCACATGGCTAGGGTTAGCCACGTACCGTCTCAACTGTGAAACATGGAATACGTTGTGGACACCCACTAGTGCAGGTGGCAAGTCTAGCCTATATGCCACGTCACCGACTCTCCCTCTGATCACGAAAGGTCCGATGAAGCGCGGGCTAAGCTTCCCATCTCCACCAAAACGTATAGTACCACGAGTCGGAGATATCCGCAAAAAAATTATGTCTACGACCTAAACACAAATAAGGTCTCATGTTACTTAAATAATCAAACATGATAAATCAAACAAAACAAACAACCTACTTCCAATCCTATCTCTTATTTGTACCTTAAACTCCAGCGGCCTCCGGTGGCTATCGGCCCAGTGCCGATGTCTGTCATGCGCCACGCGAAGTCTGTCCCTGATGAGCTTCACCTTCTCGGCTGCGTCAACAACCATCTCTGGTCCCAGTAAAGCTCGCTCTCCAACATCATCCCAAGATAAGGGTGTACGACACCTACGCCTGTACAAAGCCTCGAAAGGTGATATCTCAATACTGGCCTGAAAACTGTTGTTGTAGGCAAACTCTACAAAATGTAGATGATGCTCCCAGGAACCTCCAAAGTTCAAGACACACGTCCGCAGCATATCTTCGAGCGTCTGAATAGTCCTCTCTGACTGTCCGTCCATCTGGGGGTGGTATGCAGTACTAAACTTGAGCTGAGTGCCCAAACTAGTCTGCAGACTCCTCCAAAAATGGGAAGTAAAGCGACTATCTCGATCCGAGACGATGCTGACCGGAACACCGTGAATCCTGACTATCTGCCGCATGTACATCTCCGCAAGCCTCTCTGTAGATGTACCCACCTTGAATGGCATAAAGTGGGCCGATTTGGTCAACCTGTCAACGATGACCCAAATCGTGTCTTTCCCTCCTGGTGTACGTGGAAACCCAGATACAAAATCCATGGTGATATGCTCCAACTTCCACTCTGGAATGGACAATAGCTGCAATAATCCTTCGGGCCTCTACCTCTCTGCCTTGACCTGCTGGCAGACCAAGCATCTAGCTACGAAGTGGGCTACCTCCCGCTTCATTCCGTACCATCAGACGTGCTCTCGCAGATCCCTGTATATTTTGTTGGCACCAGGACATATAGAGTACTGCGATATGTGAGCCTCCTACATGACCTGCTCTCTGAGCTTCCTACTAGGCAAACATAACATGGAACCGTGCCTCAAGGCATCATCCTCTGCAAGAGAAAACTCATAATCTACCAACCCTGTACGAACCTGCTCTCGAATATACCGCAGAGCCACATCCTCGAACTGTGTCGCCTTGATCCTCTCCATCAAGTCCGACTGTATATGAAGGCCCCATAACTGCATCTGCACTCCGGGCACGATCACCTCATTCCCATGGCTCTCCAAGTTTGCAAGCAAGTACCGATCCATAGTCAAACACATGGCTGTCGGATACCTACTCAAGGCATCGGCAACCACGTTGGCCTTCCTTGGGTGATACTGAAGTAGGATGTCAAAGTCCTTCATCAACTTTAGCCATCTGTGCTGCCTCATGTTTGGCTCCTTCTGAGTGAATACATACTTCAAGCTCTTGTGATCTGTGAAAATCTCTACCCTCTCTCCATACAGACAGTGCTTCCATAACTTCAGAGCAAAAATTACTGCTGCCAGCTCCAGGTCATGGGTAGGGTAGTTCTTCTCATGGGGACGTAACTGCCTGGAAGCGTAGGCAATCACCTTCCCATGCTGCTGTAAGACACAATCCAGCCCTTTCCCTGAAGCATCACTATAGATAGTGAATCCTCCTGATCCTGAAGGCAATGTCAGAATCGGAGCTGTCATAAGCCGCTTCTTCAACTCATCAAAAGCTTCCTGACACTCCTCTGACCAAACATACTCAGTATCCTTCCGGGTCAACCGAGTCAACAGCTCTACAACCCGGGAGAAATCCTGCACAAATCTCCTATAATATCCTGTCAGCCCCAAGAAACTCCTGATCTCTGCCACTTAAGTTGGCGCTGCCCAAACCTCAACTGCTATGATCTTCTTCGGGTCTACTGAGATACCATCTCCAGTCACCACATGACCCAAGAAGTTAACTCTGTCTAGGAAGAACTCATACTTCGAGAGCTTGCCTTAAAGCTGCTCCTTCCTGAGAGTCTCCAGCACTATCCTCAGATGCTCCTCGTGCTCCTCCTCGATCTTCGAATACACCTTGATGTCGTCGATGAATACCACCACAAATTGATCCAGGTACTGGTGGAACACCTTGTTCATTAAGTTCATAAACACTGCTGGTGCATTGGTCAGCCCAAACGACATAACCAAAAACTCAAACTGCCCGTACCGCATCCTGAAAGCGGTCTTGGGAATATCCTCCCCCTTTACCTTCACCTGGTGGTAGCCTGACCTCAAATCAATCTTGGAAAATACCCAAGCTCTGCTCAACTGGTCAAAAAGATCATCGATCCATGGCAGTGGGTATCTGTTCTTGATTGTCAGGTTGTTGAGTGCCCTGTAGTCAATACACATCCGTACTGACCCATCCTTCTTCGGCACAAACAATACTGGTACACCCCATGGCGACGAACTCGACCAGATAAAGCCCTTATCCTGCAACTCATCCACTTGCTTCTTCAGCTCTACCAACTCACTGTTGTTCACTCGATAGACGTGCTGAGAGATGGGTTCCGTTCCTGAAACCAAGTCTATTGAGAACTCAATGTCTCTGTCTGGTGGCAATCCAGGCAACTCCTCTAGAAAAACACCCATATACTCTGCTATCAAGGGGTGTGGAATCGTATGCTCCTCAACCGAGACTCCGCAGAAAACTCCGCTGCTCTGCTCTGTCTGACGTCTGGAGTACTCGAACTCTGGTTCCCCCGGCACTCTGAAGATAACTCTACCCCCTCTGTAATCAATGCTGGCATGGTGCCTGCTCAACCAATCCATACAGAGTACTATATAGTAGTTCGGCAATGGCATCACGAGCAGGCTCACCTCCAACTCACGGCCTCCCAAAACAACACTCCGACCCTTACAAACATCACTCACGAGGATAATGCCACCCCCGATCATGATCTTGTAAGTCCTAGGTAACGATTCAGCTATGATACCGTATCTAATCGTAAATGATATAGATATGAATCTATGAGAAGCACCAAAATCGAATAATGCAAAAGCTGGACTAGAGTCGAGAAGAACCGAACCTGCGATCAGCTCTCCTATCGCCTCTGCATCCTCGGCCGTCATGGCGAAAGCTCGCCCCTGTTGGCCTCCTCTGGCCTGCTGCTGGTGCTGAACGAACCTCTGCTACTGTGTCGGCAGGGCTGGTACCTTCTGCTGGCCTGCTGGAGCTCTGACTACTGCTCCCTGAGCTGCTCGTCCCATGCAACACTCCCTCATCTGGTGGTCTGCTGAACCACACACGAGGCACTGGCCTAGCCTCTTTCGACACTCATTGGAGACATGCCCGGGCTTCTTACAGTAAGCATAAGTGATAATCTGTCTCTGGCCCTGCTGCTGCTGTCTCGGCTGCTGCTGCTGTCTCTGCTGGAACGACTACGGCTGGAACTGCCTCGGCTGCTGGTGCTGAAAGTGAGGCCTCTTGGCCTGGCCTCCGCTGCTGCTGCCCCCAACAGGGTCTCGCGCCCTCTTGAGCTTCAGCTCAAGATCGTCCTCAGCCAATAAAGCTCCCGTCAAAATCTCCTCGAAAGTGGCATCCCTGTTGCCCTTGGTCAAGGACTTGACTTCCTTGACCAGACCCTTTCGGAACCTCTTGGCCTTCGCCGTCTCGCTCAAGCCCTCTATGAATCTGCCGAGGCGGCCGAACTTCCCAGCGTACTCCTCTACTGACAGGCTCCCCTGAACTAAGCTCTCAAACAGCGACTCCAAGGCTTGGGGTGCTGCATCTGGAAAGAACTTCTCCTTGAAGAAGCCCTTGAACTCCTTCCAGGTCTGTCCAGCTACCCCCACCCTGGGGTCTGACTGATACCAGGTACAAGCAAGATCTCGTATCCGGCTAGCTGCTGCCTCTATCTGGAGATCTGCCGGTATCCGGGCCAGGCGGAAGATCTCCTCCATATGCTCGATCCACTCATCAGCAAATAAAATCCCCTCCGTCCCCAGGAAGTCTCTGGGGCTCATCTTCTGGAACTGCTCTATCCCAGGTGTCCTCGGCTGCTAGACTGCTGGTCGAGCTGCGACTGTCGTAAGGGCCAACTCTATGCCCCTGGCCTGCCGGGCCTGCTGCGTCTCCATAAACTGCTGAAAGTAGGCGAACATCTGTGCCGCGTCCACGTATCCTGTAGACGGCGGCTGCTGGAATGGCACCTTTGGGATGAATGGGTCCTGCCTCCGAACTGGTAGAGGCATACCCCCTGCTGCTGCTGCTGTAGTCCTAATATGAGCAGAGGTGGCAGGAGCTGCAGTCTCCTGACCCTGCTGAACTGGCTGAGAGTAGCAGTTCCCTCTACAGTATCCCTATAAATGGTACGCTGTAACCGCGTCTCCACCATCCTGAAGACAGATCAAACAAGGGTATCAATTGCTGTGAAAGAAGCGATATAACAAAGGCGGACAGTTAAAAATTCAAAAGAAATCAATTGACAGTAAGGATTTAGCTGGCAAAAATAGAGTTTTTCCTAATGTGATTGAGTACCTTGAAAACTAATGTCCTATATCCTACTGCAGGCTGTAGTGATACTCTGGTTCGAATACCACTACACTTCTAGTCTTGACCTGCATGGGCCACCACTAAAAACGTGTCACGACCCGCACCCTAGAGTAAGGGCACGAGACGTGGGTACGTCCAGCCAACGCCGCAGTGTCGGCGGTAGAACGCTGTTCTAGGTTTTATGCATCTAACAGTATAATGCTAAGCAGTTTATACTCCCCGAATGCGGGTGACATAGCAGAATGTAAACTCAATCATAACTAAGGAAGAAGAAGTACGATATGATATAGAACTCAAAATTAAATACAGATGATCAGAAGAGTCTAAGTGTCTAAGATAACAACTCAGCAAACATCCAGAAATACAAAGTCTCAACTACAGAATATGAAAGAACATATACAATCCAAATCTCAAATGACAGAAATAATAAAAACTTAGACTAGGGAGCCTCAGTCTCTATAGCTAGTGGATCCGGCTGGAAATCCGGATCACAGGTGTCATCTAGAGCTGTCCCATAAAAAAGTGTCAACACCAGCCTCATCTTCGTCCTCTGTAAACATATCAATGGTGCCCAATCAGGACGGAGCGAGCATAATACATCTCAATAGATCATAGCAGGTTAGAAAATATAACCATACAGTAAAGTAAGATACAGGAAACTGAAAGAAAGTACATAATGTAAAGGAGATAGCTGTAATGGAAATATCTACTATAAATAGAGAACTAACAGTGGCTAGTGAGTCAGAGTACAATATAGACATGTGAATGGCATAGGATGATTCTGATGCTACACTACGGAATGATTCTGATGCTACACTACTTGGATATTATTCACATGTCCACTTCTACTCCCCCGTACCCCCAATCAATACACAAGGATCCAGCCAGGTTATGTTATGATTCATGTAATGGCCCCTGAAGGATGATACATGATAGTCCCATAAATGGGGATTCTAGGAATGCCCATAAATGGGTGATTCATGGAAGACTCTGTGATCATGAGAGTACATGTCATAAGTGATTCAATGAACCATGAAGCATAGTGATACTCAATATAAGTGAAACGCACAAAACATGTAGTATCCGATGCTCCCTGAGGGGATAACATCTCAAGAAAGGATCCATATAGTACTAATCTGTGTGACCAACGTGACAGCATCATGTAAAATAATTTAAAGCAGGAGAATAATTCTAACAGGATATGAAATAATCAGAGAATGTACTCGCCTGCTATCTGTATGTCTGAAGAATATCTACTGTCCGAGGAGTGGTATCTGTCTCCTATAGAACAATACAAGTTACTATAAGTCTAAAACGATAATAAGATGCAATTCAATGCATTCTATATGAATCTAGGTCAATCTAGACCAAAGTCAACTCTTGGTCAACTCTGGTCAACCCTAGAAGTCAAACTAGGTCAAACCTAAGTCAAACAAGTCTATACTAGTCTAACTAGTCTATCCTAGCAAGCACACAACAAACACAAGGCTAAACAAGCTATCACTCACAACCATCTATATATATTTATCATATATATATACATCCAAAAATAGGTTAAGGCATCTATAGATATTAGGCTATAACAAGGCAATATATAGCATACAACAAGTCATGTTTTAAGATGCTAAGAGATAGAGTGTGATAGTGTTAAGTGTGCATGTGATACATCATGTGAAACTAAATTAGCATTAAGACCAATGTGTAAGTGCTAATACAAGTGTTTGCATTATCTAGATTCACATATTCAAGAAGGGGTTATAGTGTACAAGTGTGTTCAGACTTTAGGGTGTAATGTGGCATGTATGATGTGCATTACAGGGGTTATACAAGGGTATCTCAGATTTTAGGGTGTAGTCTAATGTGTGTTTGTGTGATACATATATGTGTGTATGTCATGTGTGTGTAGGCAAAGTGTGTTTGTGTGCGATTTGTATGTAGGGGTGTGAGTAAATCTCAAAATGTGTGTTTGTGTGTGAGACATCATAGGAATAGTGATAATGAAAATGGAATTGGATGTGTGTTAGATGATACATTCACATGGGTGTGTGAGAGGAGTGTGAGCTAGAATCATATGTGTGTGTGTATATGAGGAAGTAACATAGGTTTCAGTTTTCCTGAAACAGTGATAGGTAATCCCCAATCCAAAGCAAAACCTAAATCGATGATTCCTAGCATTAGCACAATTCAAAGCTAACCTATCAATCATTCATCAGTTAACAAATATGTAGGTGAACCAAATTAACATTCAACAGCAAAAAATCAGGAAAAACAAAATCAATTTAACCCAAGAAAATCAGTTTCAGCCACATAGTATCAGTCCCTACGGGAAAATCAAGATTTTGAATTCAAATAACCCTCTAGATGACAAATAAAGGGTTGGTAAATAGTGTCATACATGTGAGGATACTAGGTAGGGTCTTCGTGTCCAAGAACTGGACACAAATCGTGTCCAAAATAACACACGAATACAACACACAACTGTGCACAAATAATCATCGTGCACGCGTGCACGCTCGTCTAGCACGCGACACACGACACGACACAACTCATGTTCGTGTCCAAAGGTGCGCCTAGGGTAGGTCTAGGACTGTGTCACCCTGAATCGCACCCAAGTGTCGCCGTGTCCGACTTACAAAGCTGTGTCCGAACATAAAAATACAGACTGAACCGACAGTGTAAAACCTATGCAGAGTGAATCTCGCGTCCGACAAGACGACTTGGGACTTGGGGGAAGACTCGCTGACGTTGCCTCCACTCCTCGTCCAAACTCAGCTCGCCACGTCGCCTGTGCAGTGAGCACAAGGCCACAGTAGCAGGGGACTGAAACAGTCCAGATCCAGCGTGTTCGTGTCCCTCGTGTGGATACAACACGACATGAAACACCCAAGTGTCCACACAAAAATCACAGAGCAACCCTAGATCTACAATCCTATTTAAACAGATTTCTAAAACAATAAAATAAATTCCTTAGAGGCATTTCTACAAACACTTAGGTATCCTTTTGGATACGTGTCCGATACGGACACGAAATGAGTCCACCAAGACACGAAACTAATTCCTACAGTTAGGGGACT
Organism: Iris pallida; assembly: GCA_029216955.1. Taxonomy (NCBI): domain Eukaryota; kingdom Viridiplantae; phylum Streptophyta; class Magnoliopsida; order Asparagales; family Iridaceae; genus Iris; species Iris pallida. Next base: position 13,125,197 of record JANAVB010016197.1, on the reverse strand, counting down.
CCTAGGGCTGTCCAAATATGCGCTGTCCAAATATGCAAGAAAACTGGAATTTAATAGGTTTTAGTATCAATTACCTATTGAAGAACTCCTCAAGCAAAAGCCCTCTTCTAGATCTTCCTTCTTGTTAGCAAACTTCCCCAAATTGATCCCAAGCTGGAATAATCCTCAAATAACAGCAAGTATAGATGAATTAGGATCTAATGCAACTTGTTTGGATTAAAAAGGAATTAAAATTTTTTTCTATGAATTTCTAAAGATGGGATTACCTCTTTCCAACTTGTGAATTTCTAAAGGGGGCTAACCTAATGGAAGAGAGTATAAATAGGGGGATGATCCCTAGGTGGCCAGCCATGATGATTAGGGTTAGGGTTTCTAGTAATGGGCTATGGGCTTTGGGCCTCTATGGCTTAAGTTGATAATCATTGGTTTCAAAACCATAAGTCATAGCTTATGACTAAAAGCCTTCTATTCTAACTTGAGTCTAAATGACCAAATCATGGGTTGATCTAGGTTAGACTAAGGTTATATACTAAACCAAACCACCTTAGTTAGGGTTAGCTTCTAGGTTAGGCTCCCAAAGTCAGCACTAGTCAAAGTCTAGAATAACCCTTAATTAAATTATACCAAAAATCATATAAATTCTAATAAATCTCAATAATTCATAATAATTCCAAATAATTCCCACAAATTCAAAATGACTAAAATACCCCTATGCTAGAAATGTGGTAATGACGGTGCCGGCACATCTCTTCGGACGATCAACCGAGGGCTCTGTCTGAGTACCTTCCAAGGATACGACAGGGGTGTCTCGATAACCAACCTCTGGCAGGCGGTACGATCGAGCCTTCTCCAACATATTCCCGGTTGCTTCCAATTGGGTGCCAACAATGAAACTGGTCTCCCTATCATATCCAGGGGATATAGTGTTCATCGTACAATAAAATTTGGCGACCGAGAAAAGAATCGGCGGCTGCGGATTCAGAACTGGCATGGTAAAGCGAGCTCCAGTACATCCAGTATTATAGTAATGCCAAGCTCGCGCCCTGTCCAGCAGACTCCCGATATACCCCAGGCTGGTACTGGGGTTCTCCAACATCAATTGGGCATAGCCGAATTGACGTGCGAAATGGCTCGTCAAATACGGTTCCAAGTAACAATGGTTCTTATTCCTGTACACCAAATGGGATGGCCGGATGCTTTGCAACCAACGGAATCCCCACGGAGATAGAGTTGTTGCATCTTCACCCGAATCAGCTAAATCCTCATTTGCTTCGAAACTAGTAAAAATAGGACCAACTTTCGTGATCTCCCATCCCTGAAGGTAAGACAAAACCCTCCTACAAACAGGAACGCCCGTATGCAGCCATTTCCTCTGGTAGAAGCGGCGAAAGAATGCGTCTCCGGCTACGTGGTCTTCTTCCTGGCCCGGACTCATCAAATTGGGATGGTACAAAATCAACCACCCCATCAGATAGTAAAACGGCAGTTAGGCACGAAAAAAGTTACCGTTCTTACCTCGTTCGTGGACAACATCACCTGCAAATTCTCGTAGACCTCGCAGCAGGTTGCATACCATCGCAGGGAGTAGAGCCAAGGGATGGCCAAAAACCAACTTCACAGCTGGCAGGATCAGGTTCTGGGTCACCCTCTCCACAGAGCCTGACCCACCTGAAAAGACGTAGTCCCGGAGCCAGATCATCAGATAAGCAGCCAACACTGCTTTCGACGACATCCGATGGGTGAAGTGCCAGAAACAGCTATAGAAGCCCTCGTCTGATTCTCGGTCCGCATTTTCCTGGGGACTCTTCTCATTGAGTCTGCTTATTTCAGAGAGCACCTTGGTACTGGAAAGAGCTGGCGGAGTCGTGAACTAAGAGGGATCCTCCTTGTCTTGCTCAAAGGCGTAATCCCTCCAAGCAGTCACGTGGGGCTACGCTCCGCCCTTATCATTCTTCTGCATATAATAATGGTGGCTTGCCACTTCCTTGAAGACAACCATCATCTCCTCCTCTTTGTCCCCCAGGACTTGGAACTTAGTCGAGAAATACTCTTCATAGGGTTCTGATCCCCAAGGAAGCCTCGATACCTCATACATTTCATGAAGTGCAAGTCCTAGTTCCCCCACCGGAGTAAAGAAGGTCCCGGTCTGGGTATTAAACATCTCCAGAGGCACAAGGAACATATGCCTGTTGATGTCGACGCCCGCCTTGGTGGCACAGATAGCGGCAGTCTGCCCAATCACTCTGAGTTCGATTCGAAACTTCGCTAGAACCCAGAGTGTCAGCTTGTCCCACTTGGATACATAATGACACCAGCCCTCTACCCGAAAATCACCTGTCGGGTATGACCGCTTCGATGATAGCATACGATTAACGAAAGTCGAAGCACCAAAGGCAAAAGTGTCGGCAAGGACGTCGCTATAAATACTCCCAGGACGCAGGGTTCGCCAGGTGAAAGAAGGCCCAGCCCGCATGGCGACCAAAATATTCCTCTGGTTCGAGGTAACATCGATCCTGATGGTGCCCGCCACCGCTCCCCCCTGAGACGGGGTTAACTCCCATGACATCCTCCTCTTTGAGGCAAGACGGCAGAAAGCCGTCAAAGGCCAGTGCCGCTCGAGCTGTTTTATGAACATGTGCACCCCTTTGGCTGAAAAGAACCAATCTTCCTTGATCCTCAGCACCTTCGCTTCAGTAGAGGTGAGGCAATCCCCGAACAAGAACTCAGGCTTCAGGAAAGTCTCATTACCAGGAACGGCAGATTGCAAACTGCCACGCTCCATCATCCGCTGGAGAAACGCATACTGTTGCTCCTTGATTTGGGTCATTCTCTCAGAAGACTGATCCAGCATGATGGCAGCTTGGGCATGATTTATTACCTCTTCGTTATAATCAACTCCCATCTGACAGAGCACCGCATCCAGAAGTACTTCGTTCAAAAGTGGGACGGTCATCGAAACTGACGGTCAGGGAAAGATAATAAAAACTCAGATATGTTAAAACAACAAAGAAATATATAAGTGAGTCGAGTTCTCATCAGAAGCGCACACACTGAACCCAAGCTCAGGCGCGTCTGAAAGGAAGCTTCAGCACATCATCAGGACTCGAAGTCCATGTGCGTCGGCAGGAAGCTTCAGCGCATCATCAGGACTCGAAGTTCATGCGCGTCCACAGAAAGCTTCAGCACATCATCAGGACTCGAAGTCCATGCACGTCAGCAAGAAGCTTCAGCGCATCATCAGGACTCGAAGTCCATGCGCGTCAGCGAGAAGCTTCAACGCATCATCAGGACTCGAAGTCCATGCGCATCAGCGAGAAGCTTCAGTGCATCATCAGGACTCGAAGTCCATACACGTCAGCAAAAAGCTTTAGCACATCATCAGGACTCGAGGTCCATATGCGTCACCGTGTGCGAGTTATAAAAGAAGATTTTGTGTTTCTCAAAATTTAGAAAGCAACGACAAAAGAATGACAAAAACCCACCAATCACCACCGGCCGGACGTCGACGGGCGTCCTGGGGACAGCATCAACAGAAGCCTCTGCAGGCTCTTTTCCTTTGCTTTGTCCTCGGCCAGCACCACCGAGCCATCTCGAAAGAAGAAGTTAGGTTTTTTGAGAACAAGAACTCTAAAGAAGAAGAATGCTTTGGCAGAAAGTAGAAGACTCTCTCTCTCTACTAGATGCCTATTTATAGGCTTGGGTGTCGTCAGCCGCCGCTTAGGGTTCTGCGACATGATAATAGTAGATATACAAAAAGATTATCATTAATCTTTTTGGTTATTATGAAGCATTATCATTTGCATTTAAAACTGAAGAGGAGCATACACCTCATCTCGGATGCGCGGAGCAATCATGCGCTTCGAACAGGCATGCGCCCCATTGAATACACTACCATGCTTCTTATTCAAAGTATTCCAAAACTTGACGAAAAGTTTTAAAAACTTTGAAGGGAGTCTTGTAGAAGCATGAAATTTCAGGCGCATCTACAGGCCAGAATTCCTATGCGCCTAATATTACATGCGCCAGGGAGCTCAAATGAAGTACTTGGCACACCAGACAGCAAAAGTATAGACATCAAAAGAAGATTTTTATTTCATATAAAAATCTATTACATGTCTAAAAAAGGGCTTTACAAAGGAGAATTTCTACAAAAAGAAAGATCCTAAGACAACAGCCAAGCACATCAAACTGCCATGCGCCTCCCGCCAGGCGCATCATCTTCCAGGTGCATCACTTCAGCGTCTCAGTTAGGCGCGTCTCTTCAGCGTCTCAGTTATGTGCATCATGAAGTCTCAGCATATGCGTTCCACCTCAAGTGCTTCGGCTAAAGGAGCAGCTTTCAGCACAACCAGAGTGGGCAACACCCCACTCTAGCTGGAGGAAGAGCTCTCCAAAGCCCAAGGAAGATGGGGGCACCACAATTCCGATTACGGCTCTTCCAGAATAACGGAGACGGGGCTCGAGCATCCCGATCTTTGGATGCAAAAGGCACCTTTCGCCTGCCTCAGAAGCCCATGACCCTGACTTTTGGATGTAACAGTCACCTTCACGAGTGCATACGAAGAAAACTCGTTGCATCTTCACCCTCGAGAGCATCTCATCAACAAAATGTACTCGACCAAATAAGTTCATTCGGGAAGACGTGAGAGAACGAGAAGCAAACTCTCTCCTTGCTGCTATTTATAGGCTGGACAAATCAAACCCATGCGCCAAGTGGCGGGCTCTCCGAATCCTGTTCAATGAATTTGCATTTATGGTGATGAACCTGATGCTTCGAATTCGCCCAAGTCAAAACGGCTATTTAAAGCACTTGAAGAACTCAAAAGTCGGACCAATAAAGACGCGTCATGAAAACGGATGCGCTGGTCAGATACCGCACATCGTACAGACGCGCCCGTCAGTACCAAGCGCCCCGTATGGATGCCCCCATCCACGCGTCCTAATCAACATGGACCCGTGCGCCTAATCGATGCGTCACCCTATCAAACAATTAATGCCAAAGTGACAGAGTTGGCAGCACGTCCTCCGAAGACTGAACAGTTGGTAGCTTTTTCAGAAGACGAAGTGTCGCCGACGTTAGCATTATTATTACTTTTCTCCGACGATTATAAACCCATGTGGCTGACCAACGACTCGCATGCGCCTCAGCAGCCATACGCCCGAAGACTCGCATGCACCTCAAAAGCCGTGCGCCCAGACCGGTTCATGACTCCTGAAGGTTGTGAGCCAAAGTCTTCTCATGCGCCCAATCCCAGGCGCATCCTGTCAGATCACTCTCCACCAAATTCGAGATCTTTGAGCAACGTATATGCGCCACGTGTCTTTTGACTCAATTCAGCCTATGGAGGGGTGCTAATCACCTAAGATCTCAGCAACTGAATGATCCTCTCCCCTGCTACGTGCCAGCCCACAAATACAGCATGAAGGATTCAACCCATAAATGATGGTGCATCATCCATGCGCCTCCCGCAGCTTCAACCACATGGCGTCTCCACGTACAGGCACATCCTACATATGCACGCATGAGCAGCCAGCCTGCAAACTATAAATAGAGGGATCATTTCCTTCTTCAGGGGACAAACACACACATACAGAGGGACAGAAATAGATAAACACTCAACGTCTTCTTTTTCTCCTCAAGCTCCAGCACCCAGAGCAACTCAGACCTTCAGGAAACCGAAAATCGTCGTTAGATCGTCAACGGAGTCAACGCATTACCACTCGCTCCATCGACACAGGGACCCAGATAAACAAAAGTGTACTCCTAGGACTACATCTAAGTCCTATATTATAACACTGTTCTGTTTGTAATTGAAATTACAAATAAAAGATTTTAATGGCAAACAGTTCCTGGAAGCTGTTCGTGTGGGACGCATTAAGATTTGAGAAAGGGTGATAATTCACCCTAGCAGGCTGTTCTTCCATCTATCGTCTGTCATCCACTTTGCTGCGGCTGCTAGTAAGTCGATTTGTACTTTTTTTTAGAAGTACTATAATCATTTGCTGCTGTTACAAAATCTTCTTAGATTTTTGTAATCCAGAATCCTCTAAAGATCTCTGTCAAGCACCTTCTTTGGAGTGTTGCTAGAAACGTTCTCTTTACAATCGTTTTATTTTCTCAGTTTTCCATCGAAAATTGCATCCCGACAATAATAATCTCAAAGCTTAATTGAAAGATGGAAAACTTTTGTGCTTCGCTAGTCAATCCTAACTTCTCAAAGTTAGATCAATTTGATGGTGAGCACTATAAATCTGGAAAAGAAATTTTTTTTCAATATTCAGTTCTCTGATGTTGATCACATGCTGTATGAGGAGGAGCGTACTGTTCCAGAAACTGGATCTGCAGCCGCAATTTCTATGGCTACTAAGAACCAGGCCAAGTGGAGGAGGGACAATAGCAATTGTAGGCTTATGATCCTAAATGCTATGGAAGATTTCCTTGTAGAATCATATTCAAAGAAAACTATTGCCAGAGAGATTTGGGAGTCTCTGGAGAAACTGTACGAGAATGATAAGAACTGTAGCAAGATATTTCTTGTTGAAAAATATCACAAGTGGTTCTTTGAGGACGAGAAGCCAATGCTGCCGCAGGTGAAGGAGTTCATAAAGCCGCGACAGAAGTTGGAAGACGAGGCGATGTCCCTCCCCGACAAGTTTGTTGTTGGAGGGATCGTTTCTAAGCTCCCCGCTAGGTAGAGCAAGTTCTATGCAAACATGCATAGAAAGATGTTGGAGGTCAGTTTGGAAGATTTTCTGTAGGAAGTCTATGTTGAGAACCAAATGCAGGCTCAACTGAAGGTGGACGCACTGTCCAAGCAATTGGCTAACGCCAATTTGGTTCATACCAAGGAACCAGGGAGAAAGCACGCGGCTTCCCACAGCAAGAAGAAGGACCCTAACAATCTGAACATGGAGGGGACTGTAACGCCCCAGTCCCAAAATACCTAGGACTAAGTATGTCGACATGCCAACTGCAGACATACGAAGTATACTCCAATATGTAGAACATCGTATGTATACATAAGTTGTAAAATACAGTAAACCATAACTAAATCTCATCCACCAAAGAATAATAATATAAATCAACTATGAAATTTGTCATTTATACATGTAATTGGGCGAAGACAAATCCACTACCCACTAATTTAAATGAAAGAAAATATACAAGGAAATGATCGATAAAATGGCAAGATAAACCAAGAGCAATCATCTTCGAAAGAATGAAGAAGATCACGGCCTTGGTTAGGACACCTGGAAAAGATACAAACACACACCTGGAGAGATAACCAGGTCCTCAGAGAGACGTAACAAGATACATAAAGAATATGCCACAAAATTGAATATATAAATACGTCATAAATCACAAGTAAGTAAATAGTCCCAATCGTAATAAGATCCAATACATCATCATCGAAATAGTGGACTACCCCTACAACCAAACAAGGACAAGGGGTAGAACACTATTTTACGATACTATATTGTCCCAAGCTACTAATGGAATAGGGGTGACATAACATTGACTAGGGTTACCTAACCATCTAATGTGTTATGTAGTTAAGAACAACCCTTTCGTCGTATGAGCCCTGGCTGTAAATAGGATCTGGTATAGTCCCCACTTGGGCACCAGTGACCTAAGGGCATGACATTCAAAAATGACAGTGGCCAACCTGAGTGGATCATCTTACCCCAAGCACATAACGTTCACGAACGTCAGTGGCCAACATGAGAGGGTTAGCATACCCGTATCTCCAACGGAGCTTTCGGGTTACAAGAGGATGTATAATAGAAGCCCATACGACAAGAAAATGTTCTTCCCTCCCTATGCACCTATCTAAGTCGCATCCGCGATCATGTACCTCTACTAACTGCTAAGTCTCCTAACATGCCTCTATTAGCAGTTAGACCTAACGCATGCGCACGGATGATCAGCCAAAACGCAAGTACCTCTACATGCTACTTATCTCACACATATCTTATGGTACAACTGTGTCCAGGTTTATGTAATATACTTCAGATGGTAGTCCCTTAACTATAGGTCCATATGCAATCAAAGGATAACAATAAAGTAAGCTAATATCACTGAGAAGGTAGTAAATTAGGAACTGTAATAATGGTACAACTACCAGAACTGAAAATAAGTAAACAGTGATATGCAATGACAAAATGCAGACTAAATATAAGCAGTAAATATGACAAGATATCTTGCCTGAGGTTGTGTACAAAAGAGCAACGTCAAATAGCTCGAACCGTCAGAATAGCGAAGCGACGAAAGCCAAATCCCTCATATGTTCTCAGATGCTGAAATAAACACCATGAACGTGTTTAGAATATAAGATATGTCTAGGAAATGCATGTCCAAAAGTCTAATTCTAGAACAGGGGCAAAATCGTAATTTTTGGTCAAAATGATGTCCGTCGTTGGACCCGTTTTGTACCGAAAAGCATGTCAGTATCTACGGTCTCTAAAGTCGTCAAACTACATGTCTACGGGTCCGGTTTGAGGAGATTAACCCAATGGTATGTCCAATTTTGGATTTCGGTGAGCCGTGCACAAATTCGCCCGTTAGAGCGGGTCGTAGGCCCGCCAAATAGGCGTTCTGATCGACCTTCCCAGGATCAGACCAAACTTGGCACACAGAACCAAAAAAATGATTTGGTCCTTCTGGTGCAAGTTTTGTCTCGATACGACGATCGTATACGAAGTTATGGCCAAGTTTGCAAAACATCGATACGGGGGTATCTTGACGGATACGTACTGATCTCGTCGCGCATATGCAACAAAATCGAGCCTCGTCAATTCCCATACGTCGACAACATCTATATGCGCCTTTCGATGCGTATAGTGTACGACCACATCGCCCAATTTATCGGAGCCCACGCCGTATCGGGAAGATTTTTAAAGTTTTTAATGTTTTTAAAACTGATTTTTCTTAGTTTTTGGAAGCGAATAACTTGATGTATATTGGATGAAAAATAAATCTACTAGAAGGGTGTTCATCTCCTATATGTTGTCTACAACTGCCATAAATTGGATTTGGGAAACTACAGTAGGTCGGTCGGCATTTGCCTTCCAACAGGCGGGTTTGGGGTTGACTCTGGTTTTGTTTTTGAACAGAAAACGTTCGACTTTGAGTCGAGTTTTTGTTCAATCCACGAGGTTAAAATAAAATCCCTTTGAAGGGTTTTAAATATGGTCATATAGGCTATTTATATGAATTTCTAGAATCGAAATCGATCGAGTATGCTAGGAATGATCTGGCTCGAAAAATGAGTACCTGAGTTCGGGTTTGACAGAGGTGGCTCTGTTCTCGGTCAGGATTGGGTGCTCCGACGGTGGTCCAGTTGACGGCGGTGTCTTGCAGGCATTCAGGGTGGTTCGCCAGGTGGTGGGGGTGCTCGACGATCTGAGGGTTGGGGTCGAGGATGAGATTCGAGGGAGAATTGTTAGGGTTTACTCGTCGAGCCCTACGGTTCTTATATGTCTTATTTTGATACAAATTTATCTCGAATTTAAACTCTATTTCTTGATTGGATAAGGACATATGGAAGAGAATCAAATTTGGATTTGATAGGGTAAATCTGGATAGCATTGGATTTAAATTTAAAAATTTTCAATTTGTTGGGTTTTAGCTTCTTCGCGGCTTGGGGCATTAGAGGGGGTCGCAAGTATACAGTTACTGTATCCGCAGGCTACAGTAACTTCTATTTATTTTATTTTTAATTCTTTTTCTTTTATTTTCTAATTTGTTTTCTTTTGAAATAATATATTTTCATATTTATATATACACACACACATGTAAAATTTTCATATATACATTTATATATATACCAATTGTAACTCTCTTTATATATACTCTTATACATATATACTCCTATATATTCATATACACATTCATATATACATATAATCATTTTTTTTTTATTTATTGTTATTATTCATTTTCTTACATTTTGTTCATAAATGTCTTAGCTAACATTTCACACTATAATTATTTTTAAATATTTAAAAAATTAGGGGGTTTTACAGGGACTTCTTTCAAGTAAAAGAAGGCAAAGTCTCAGATGCCTTATTTCAAGTGTGGCAAAAAGGGCTACTTCAAGAGTGAATGCAAAGCAAAGACCAAGCAATCAGAGCAAGAAGAGCCTAGCAAGGTTTCTATGATCACTGACGTTGTTGCAATGATTGCGCAGGTCGATACGTTGGGGGCTGACTCTGACCGGTGGCTAGACACTGGGGTTACCTGCCATGTCTGCTCCAGCAAGGAATGGTTTACCACCTATACACCAACTTCTAAAGTGGTTATGGTGGCAAACTAGGCACATGTTGAAGTGCTCAGGACCGGGACGGTGGTTTTGAAGCTGACTTAAGGGAAGTCTTTGACGCTTCTAGGTGTGAAGCATGTACCTGCTATCGCAAAGAACCTGATCTCGGGAGGCCTACTCTGCAATACACGCCTCAGGATAGACATCAATGCTGGCCAGATGGTGATGTCCATAAAGGGAACATATTTTGGAAAAGTTTTTTGTACTAAAGGAATGTTCAAAATTTAGCTTGTAAATCAGCCCAATGTAATTAATGTAATCATTCCTTCTGCTTATACTTTTGAGTTGTGAAAAAATAGGCTAGGACATGTTCATTGTAAACGAATAAATAGAATGTCTAGTTTAGGACTCATCTCCAAATGTGGGGGCAAGGTAGAGAACTATGAAGTTTGTGCTCAAATGAAGATCACAAGGAAACCCCTTTCACGGGTTAATCGAAGTACAGATCTTCTGGAGTTGGTACACTCCGATATCTGTAACTTCAAACAGTTCTCTACAAAGGCGGGGATGAAGTATTTCATAACCTTCATCGATGACTTCTCAAAGTATGCGTTTATTTACTTGTTGAAGGCCAAAGACGAAGCATTCGAGACGCTCAAGGAGTTCAGGGCTGAAGCTAAGCGGCAGACAGGACAACAACTCAAAAGAATAAGAAGTGATCGAGGTAGAGAGTACATGTCTCATGAATTCGCATCGTTCTGCAAAGAACATGGAATTATCAACGAGACTACGGCTCTGTACTCTCCTCAATCAAACGGAAGTAGCAGAAAGGAAGAACAGAATGTTGACAAAAATGATTAACTCAATGCTGTTGACTGCGGATCTTCCAAAGTGCTACTGGGGAGAAGCTGTATTGATTGTCACTTTTATTCTGAATAGAGTATCTCATGCAACTTCAGACGTTACTCCTCATGAAATCTGGTTCAAGGTCATTCCTAACTTGAATTTCATTCGAGTGTGGGAGTGTCTGGCATATATGAAGCTTCCAGATCTGAAGATCCAGAAGCTTCGGACAATGACTACAAAGACAATCTTCTTGGGTTATGCCGAGAAGAATGATGCTCGGAGATTTCTTGATATTGAGTCAAATCATATCATTAAATCTCCCGAAGTAGAATATTTTGAAGGCAAATTTGCAAGGCACAAGAACATTGTTCTTGCGAATATTCTGGAGAACAATAAGGGTGCACAGGGAACTGAAGTTTTCAATGAGAATGTAGTCCTAGAAGATGTTGTTGTTGAAACAACGGTTGAACCAGAACTCGCTGAGCCGTCAGCGAAGCATATCAGGAGGCCGAAGGACTTCAAAAATGAATTTATCACCTATCATGTGGAAGCAGATCCGCTTACCTATACTAATATGATGAAGACCAGAGATGTGATTTTCTGGAAGGAGGTGATTGACAATGAAGTTGATTCTATCACCTCGAATAACACTTTGGTGTTGGTTGATCTTTCTGAAGAAGCAAAACTCATCGGATGCAAATAGATCTTCAAGAAGAAGTTGAAAGCAGACGAAACTATTGACAAGTTCAGGCTAGGCTGGTAGCCAAGGAGTTTTCTCAAAAATAGGGGATCGACTACTTTGACACGTATGTTCCAGTAGCCCAGATGACCACCATCAGAATGGTGATTGCTCTCGCAGCAATACATAAGATGGTGATACATCAGATGAATGTGAAAAAGGCTTTCCTAAATAGCAAGCTAACCGAAGAGATTTATATACAACAGCCAGAAGGATTTGTCATCAAGGGTCTTGGAGACAAAGTCTGCAAGTTGGTAAAATCCTTGTACGGTCTTAAACATGCTCCCAAGATGTGGCATAAGAAATTTGACAAGGTTTTAAGATCAAATGGCTACATGGTCAGCGAAATGGACAAGTGTGTTTACACAAAGTTCGCTGATGGAAGATGTGTGATAGTTTGTCAGTATATGGACGACATGCTAATCCTAGGAGCAGATATGGGCTGTGTCACGGAGACAAAGAAGTTCATCTCGAGTAAGTTCAGTATAAAGGACTTAGGGGAAGCTGATGTGATCTTAGGGATCAAAATCATCTGGACAGACACTGGATTAGTGCTGTCACCGTCTCATTATATTGAGAAGATGATCACACGCTACGGGTATCATGATCTTCCAGGGATCGATACGCCTTACAGGTGTGATATGAAGCTGAAGCCTAATTCAGGGAAAAGCGTCAGGCAGCTGGAGTACCCAAGCATTATCGGGAGTTTGATGTATGCCACAAGGCTTGACATAGCTTTCACCGTGGGAATGCTGAGTCATTTCATGAGCAACCCAGGCATTGAACACTGGAAAACTGTGAAACGGGTTATGAGATATCTCAAGAAAACTCAGACATATGCACTGCACTACAGCAGAGATCTGCCGGTAGTGTAAGGCTTAAGTAATGCCAGCTGGTGCTCAAAGGTGGAGAGCGAGAGGTCCATAGGTGGATTCATTTTCACAATGGGTGAAGCTGCTATATCGTAGAAGTCGAAGAAGCAGACTATGCTCTCACGGTCATCCATGGAATCTGAGTTCTTTGCACTTGACACCGCAACGGAGGAAGCAGAATGGCTTTGGGAGCTCATACATGATCTTCCAGAAGTTGGGGCACAAATACCGACAATACTAATATACTGTGACAACCAGGCGACTGCGACGGAGGCTTCAAATGACCTCTTCAACGAGAAGAAGAAGACTATGCAGTTGAAGCACAGGGCAGTACACGATCTCATCAAGAGAGGTGTTATTGCAGTAATTGATGTTCGGAGTCAAAAAACCTGGCGAATCCATTCACCAAGGGCCTCAAGCGCCAGCTGGTCGATGATACAGCAAGTAAAATGGACTTGAAGGCATTCTGAAATTGTGTTATAATATTCCTACCATAAAGTTTTATGCTATTAGTTTAAAGAGAAATCTACTAGGCATCTAGCTTTTGGTTCAAGGGAGGACCATTAACCAGAATAATATCAAAAACGGTGGGTACATGTCCTATAGGGCATGGAGAGATTACGGACCTACAACCACTGTTGTCTACTGTTGTTTTTTGCGAAAAATGGTTCCTGTGGGAAGGTTGGCTTAAACGCCTTAATGAGTTCTCAGGCAGAGTGAATGCCTGGTGTACTTTACAGGAAATACGGTAGCGCAGCACTACAAGGAGTGAAACTCCATGCTATAGTGGGGTGACTCTACCATGAGCTTCTCGAAAGAGGTAATACCTCGACTTTGCGAGCCAAGTCACAGTGGTATAGCAACGTAAATAGGAAGATAACCTAATGTTGTATGATAAAATTAAAAAGGGATAGTCAACACTACAAAGGGGAGGTGTTCCTCATGTTACAATGGCACGACACCACGATGAGGTACCCGAATAGGGGTAATGCCTCGGCCTTGCAAGCCATGTCGTTGCGGCATAACACCGCAAGGGAGCCTAAGGCTTCATGCTGGGTAGTATAGCACTACAAAGAGGCCGTGACCTCATGCTACAGTAGTATGACACTACGATGAGGTTCCCGACAAGGAGTAAGGCCTCGGCTTTAGGCTATGTCATAGCGGCGTAGCACCGCAAAGGAAGCGCAAGGCTTCATGCCATGTCTCTTTAATAAGTAACTCACCTATAGTGTATAGACAGAGATAGCAGGCCATCTCATGAGGGTAAACTTGTAGACGCCCAAAATTATACACTGAAACCAGGCTAGCACAGGGCCTTTAATGTGCAGCCGGAAGCACATGTAACTACATTATGTGAGTGAGAAGAATTTTAGCTATGGTGCAAAATTCAAGGCTTAGTCCATTCTTGTATTATAGTCTGTTGTTTGACCCATGCGGGAAGATTCAAGTCGTCAGCAATATCTCTCCTAATGCATGATGGACAGTTACTGTGGAGAATACTCAAACCCATATATAGAGATACACTACAACAAAATACCTTTTTGTGACGGCTAAAAAGCGTCATTAATTACAAACCATGATGCTTTTTTTTCCAATCCAAGTGTTATAAAAATGGGTGTTATAAATGTTTTTAAAAGCGTCATAAATAATTCTTCCAAAACCGTCATTAATAGGTTGAATTTCTGCTAGGGTTTATTTTTCAAAGTGTTATGAATGGATGATCTGTATATGGTCATTGTATCACATTTATAACGCTCTATACTGCATGTTATATATTACATTACAAACACTGCTCAATTCAATTCGAAAACAACCACTTTGAACCATATTCATAACAAAACAATGAAATATAATATAAATATGAAGTACCATTCTCCATTTCAGTGTCTCAAAATAGGGTACATCAACATCTCACAGATATACAGTACTTAAGCTAGCTACATTTCATTGTCTCAAAATAGAGTACTTTAGCATATCAATTGACCAAACTATTGAACGAGCATATGTATGGTATACCATCCTTGAACAAGCAACAGCAAGAGAAACATGCTTGACATCATCTTGATGCATCACTAGATCTGCTCCTCATTTCTGTCCCTTATGTTAGAAAAACCCTTCCAAAGTACAGCCACATGATCTTTTGGAACTATTTGCAACAGAACTGCATATCAATTGAGACCAATATAAGCATTTGGAGGTATAGAAAGGAAGCAAGAAACTCCAATGTCTTAAAATTTTGTTTTGAGTTCATAAGCATATATAACAGAATATATGATTAAAAAAATAAACCTATCAGCTCATGAGGCATCCAACTCATTTTGAGCTGCGGACCTGCTCAAGAGGCTAGTTGAGCCCAAACTAGAAAACAGCTCACAAATTTGGCTCAATAGTTTATAGATAGAGCCTGGCCTGATATAATAATAAAAATTGAACTAGAGGCCCATTTTTTTCAGGTCGCAAAAGCAAGTCGAGCTTGAAAATTCAAAGCTTGAATAGGCTCGCACATAGAAGCCAGAGTTACATATGACATTCTACATCCAGATATCTAGAGCTACCAAACGTATTTGCACACCTGGGATAAAACTAAGATTTTTCAAGCAAACCGCTAAAGCTTTGCTACAAGCACAATAAAACATTTCGGAAGCTTAATTAAGTCTTTATTTAACAGTGAGTATTGTAATAATTGCCCCCCCAAAGGTGGGATACATACATTACATATACAGTTGCATACATACATTCAGAAATCAAAAGCAAATGTTACGTTTGCTCCTCATGACAAGGTAAAACTTGGTAAAAAATGATGCATTCAAATTTCAGTTGAAGGCTGCAAAATGTTAATCTTAAGTTAAAACGTAATGTTTTAATTATCAAAAAATAAGTTTAAGAATTGATATTAGCTTGCATCGGAATCTCGATTTTGCATCATCCAAAGATGTCCTGAAGGGGATTCCGAGTTTATTCCTCATGTGCATAGTATCAGAAAGCGATCAATATCAAAAACACAGAAAAGTAGGCTTTTACAAGTAGCAAACATCAAAGTTGCTAAAGCAAATTCAACCAGAGCATCCAATTAAAGGAAGAATATATACTGTAGGAGTAATAAGTAAAAACACAACAAGATAAGAAAATCAATCCCAACCTTTTGCACAGTCGATCTGGACATAAAGATAAAGAAAACCTCAAGTTAAAATTTAAATCTGATGTACCAAAATATAACTTTTAGAAGTGAAATCAGTTTTTTGCATCAGAAGCTCGAATTTGCATCATCCAATTTGATGTCCAGAAGGGGAATCCGAGTTCTTTCATCATATGCTTGATGGCAGAAAGTGGTTATGAATCAACACCCAAAATATTTTAATCGAGTACCAAACAATCATAATAATAAAAACAAATTCCACACTGAAGCAAAGCACATGAAGTGTAAACTAAAGATACAGAATAAAATATATAAAAACAAATTTCTCACACTTTTACATGATACTGGATTCATAGGTAAGCAAAGAGCATTTGAAAGCATAGAACCATAAAAAAATTTCTAGGCTAGACAAGATATGAGGATGCAAGACACGGAAGTTGGAAAAAGGTACTTGCTAAATTCTTACATAAATAATTATAAATCATTAAAATTATCTCGAGATAAACATTGATAGCCTCAATTAAACAAACAAAAGTGTTGTGGACACAATTTAAAATTTTCTTATAGAACATTTCTGGGTGATATCTTCTTACAGATATGACCTTGAGAAAAGCCAGAAACATAAACAGGAAGTACAAAAGTAGATATACCTGATCAGGCTGAGCAACATCAGAGAAAATAACATCCACCATTCCTACAAGCATACGATATTTAGCAGGATGCCTAGAATCCTCAACAATGGGGATAACGTTTGTACGTTTCTTTGCCATATTTACTATATCTCTACCACTTCTATGCGAAAATTCTACAGCATACACCATTCCAGTCTATTAAGAAGGGAAATGAAAGAAAACTTAGTATTACAAAGCACCCTGCGTTAGTTAAAATAAAACTATTAACTGTAACATTACATATCGTATGTCACTAAAAACTTACAGGTCCAACAATATCAGATACATGGGATACTGTAGTCCGGAGACAGCTCTAAGGTACAACCCTCGAGCACCAGGTTTCTTGCAAACAAGATAGAAAATAAACAAGAATTTAACACAACAATATCTGGCAAACATTGAGCCAGTTGTATAATAAGTAAGCAAGCAAAAGGCATCATACTCGAGGAACAAGCAACATTGTGAACAGTAGTACAAAAATGTATTTAAGAAGGTTTGGCTGCTACACCGCAAAATAATACTAACATCATTTTCCTTGACACAAATCTAAGTAACTTTTTATCAAGATAGAAGACAATTATGCCACTGATACAAGTAAATAGGCTGCAGAAAAAACAAGACAGAAATGAAGAGAGAATGAAGAGAAGGTAGGTGTATTATACCAACTCATTATACACATGAATGACCCTTTATTATTCACAACCATTGTAGCAATAATCATTATTCATCTTTTGTCTGAAAGATAGTCTTATAATAATGCTTCTACTGAAAGCCTTTTGGATTATTTAACTCTCAAGAAATAGTCCCATTTCTTGATAGGAGTAATCATGTTATCATATTGATCCATGACGGCGTGTAATAATTTATATGAAGTTGTATGTTGTGATATAGACCTGGATGATCCAAAATAGTTGCAATAACCAAATCTCTGGAAATGTAAGGGGATCCCATGTTTGCAGGGGAAGAAGATGGCTAAAGTTGCCATGTTGCAGGATGAAAGAGATTAATGTTTTCGCAAGATCTGCAAATGAAATTTGATGGGTAGAAGGTTGAAAGGTAGCATAGTCGCTAGCTAAGAAAAGCAAAAAGGTTAGCTTACATGAAGAAAAATCAAGGTAACAAGGAGAATATAAGGACCGAGTTCCTAATTTCAACATGTGATTGTAGAGCAGTTGTCATAAAAATAGTATTTCTTACATTTTTTAAAGAATCAGAGTTTAAACAGGGTTGAGAGAACAAAACCAACATTAACTTCTAACTAACAAACTTTAGAATGTTTTTAGTTCCAAAATAAAATTGGGAAGATACATATTAAAGACGAGACTTTTTTCAGCAATCTCCATCTCGACCTTTCTTTAGTACCTGATTTTGTATATGAATAGAAAGAACGCTCAGTGTGCTTTATCACATAAGTTACCTATCATATTTCCTACAAAAGCAAAACAT
Organism: Iris pallida; assembly: GCA_029216955.1. Lineage (NCBI taxonomy): Eukaryota > Viridiplantae > Streptophyta > Magnoliopsida > Asparagales > Iridaceae > Iris > Iris pallida. The sequence continues at coordinate 13,107,225 of JANAVB010016197.1, read as the reverse complement.
AAAAAGTTAATGAGCGCTCACAATGTGTAAATTGTCAACACCACCGAGAATGGCTGATGCAAGCTTCGAGCGGAATGGATTCCAAACTTGGTATTCGACCTTGGTTGAATCTTCATTCTGCCAATAGAAGTTCAGCAAATAATAAGTAATCTAGAGAAAGTCGGACAACATTTTCAAAGCAATATTTCAAAGTTCCGTAAAGATAAAAGTTAAACCAGGCTTCTAATATAAGATTTTAAGCGTAATATCAGTGAAAGCATAGGAAAACAATAATCACCTGCACAGAAATGCGTTTCTCTCCATACACTGATTCACCGGGATCTATGTTCTATGTGCAAAGGGCATCCTCCTTACCCTTTATAATAAACACTCCAGGGAACTTATGGGGCTCAACCACTACGTTGCTGCCGTCCTTCATTCCTCCACCTCGGCCGCCACCACCACGCACCCTGCCACCACCTCAGCCTCCGCCATGTCCTCTCCCACCACCACAACCTTCAGGCCCCCCTCTTCTAACACCACCTCTTCCACGGCCTCTGCCACCATCACTGCGGCCCCTGAAGCCACCACCACCTGCAATGAATCAAAAAATATACTCAAGTTCATTCTCCAATATAGTTTAGTATATTCAAATATATAATATTTTATTTCATGATTCAGAAGATGCCAATAATAATAAAAGTAGATAAAATCTCTCTAAATTTACAGAGAAATTGTCCACCAAAGTACACCATCAGAAATTGCCAAAAACCAAAGAGAGGTGGTGGTGGTGGCTTCTTCAGACTATTAATGATTACAATATTAACTAAATTATTTTCAACTTGCTATTTAAAAAAAATACCACCTAGATTACTATATTAATGCCGAGGAGGCCACGGAGCTCGTCGAGCTTAGCTTCAGCTGCCACTGTGGTACCGGAGCTACAGAGGGATCCGAAAGAAACCCTAGTATATAGATTCTCCTATAGGAATACATCGATCAGAAAAACCTAATTCTCGAAGAGAAGCCCTAATTTGAGAAAAATAAGAAAGAGGGACAAACCCTAATTTTGGCAAGTACGCCCTTCTTCTCGAGCGTGCGAGTGACGAGAGTCTCCAAATCCATCATCTTTCGAGCGTAATCCATCCTCTCGGCGAGTTGGGGAGTTGGGGAGCGGGGGAAGAAGGAGAAGGAGAAGGAGAACGAGAAGGAGAAGGAGAAAGAAAGAGGATGAGGGCTGGGTTTTTTCTTAAGTGCGGGAGAAGTGCGGGGGAGTGGAGGTTTTAACTTAAATTTTGGTGCTTTTTTCATGACGCTCGTATGACTGAAAGACTATCAATAATGTTTATACTGGACACCGTCATAGAATAGAGTATTGCTGAACTTTGATGACGCTTCTTTATCAGCCACTTAGCATAGAATGTTCGGGACGGTTTCTTCCTATGTTTATATTGAAAGACTATCAATAACGTTTATACTGAGCAGTTGCAGAATGTTCGGGACGGTTTCTTCCCACGTTCCTAATATTTTGCTAACTGGACAGTTACAATGCAGCCTATATAAGCTTCTCTGCTCTCTCTCTCTCAATATACAAAACATACAATAGACAAGTATTTCTTAACACAATTCCACAGAGTGACAGAGAAAAAAAGAATAACACCAACGCCACTTAGCGTAGAAGTCCGTACGCCTACCGAGGAGTCAGAAGAGCGGAGTGATCCAAAGTTCTCCGTCGAACTTGCTGGTTCCTAGAAGCTGTTCGTGTGGGGCAAATTAAGCTTTGAGCAATGGTGATAATTCACCCCAGTAGGCTGTTCTTCCATCTATTGCCTGTCATACACTTTGCTGCTGCTGCTAGTAATTCAATTTGTACTTTCTTTTTTGAAGTACTATAATTGTTTGCTACTATTACGAAATCTTCTTAGATTTTCGTAATCCAAAATCCTCCAAGGATCTCTGTCAAGCACCTTCTTTGGAGTGTTACTAGAAACATTGTCTTTACAATCGTTTTATTTTCTCAGTTTTCTATCGAAAATTATGCCCCGACAATAACAATAACAATAACAACACACACACACACACACAAGTAAATGGATATGATTTGCATGTATAATAAAAATATTATCTAATTATAATCAAATATTACTTCTAACTCATGTGGTTAAGGTGGAAGGTATTATTTTTATTTGGTTGAGTTTGATTCTCCACGTTGAATATATATATATATATATATATATATATATATATATATATATATATATATATATATATATATTTTTTTTATATATATATATAAATATATATATATATATATATATATATATATATATATATATATATATATATATATAATTTAAATTTTTCCAACATTTTTTTTTCATAATCTTTTTTTTAATAAAATGGACCATGATATACATACGGCTTAGACGGCTCACTTTTGAGCCGTTTTGAAACCTCATTAGATAGCAGAATATATATATATATATATATATATATATATATATATATATATATATATATATATATATATATATATATATATACAAATGACCTCTGGTCTAGTGGTTAAGAGAGATGCATGCGGCCCCAGTGGTCAGGAGATCGATTCCCAGTAGGAGCGTTTGCCACAATTTGTCATGACCCACACCCTGTTTAGGGGCACGAGCATGTGGGTAAGTCCAGCCTACACCACAGTGTCGGCTGTAGAACACTGTATAGGTCGTTTATAAAATCTAACATCAACAATATATATGTACCTGTCATCTCCGCACGGAAGAATATATATATATATATATATATATATATATATATATATATATAAAATAATATATATATATATATATATATATATATATATATATATATATATATATATAACTCAATCACATGAATCTAAGAAGATACGTACGAAAGATAAAGATATAATGGAAATGGGAAAGCTAGAAATAGATGCAAGTCACAGAGTCACAACTAGAAGTTTAGAGTTTAAAACATTATACAATCCCAAATTTATATATATACTACACCCCAAAATAATAAGCTGGAACGCAGTCCAGTCAAACATACTAGTCTAAGATCCCTACCGGTGGTGCGTCATCTAAAGGCACCGGCTCTACTGAATCCAAGTGGTAATCTGCGTCTACGCCAAACCCGTAGAAGGTCGGGCAATCTGTATCTGAATCCTCTGTAAAACACAACGAAGTTATCCTGTCAGGATATGAGCAAGTACAAATGCTAACAACAGTTCCATGTGAATTGACAAATTCTATAAGAGACAGTTATAATAAAATACAAGATGAAATATCAAGACTGGAATATAAATAGAATATGTAAATCTAGATATCATATCAGGGTATGAAATACTGGAAATGTATAGCAGTATAGTAATAGCTAATGTATAATATAAACATAAATGGTGCCTTGAGATATTAGAGCGTTATGTGATCGGCTTGGGACACATGATCAGGATCTTCCATTTGACCGACTATGAGTCAAAAAATACAAGAAAACAAGAATCAAGCCGACCATAATGGAAAGCTATGAGACAAGTAGTAACCCAGGTCATGCTTTACCCTACGTGAGGCGAGGGTAAAGCTATGATGTAAGTAGTAACCGAAATACATGAGGGATATTGATCACATAACCTCTAATAACTCCCCATCCTCGAGTAGTATAATGGATCCAACCATGACACGTCATGACATAGGATTTAAAGAGCAGGGGGCCAGCCCACTCCCATATCGGTGTCTATACAAGTACAAGAAACAAGATCGAACAATGTACTCATATACCAGGTAAGCAAGGAATAACCGCTCATGACGAGATCCAACGTATACTAGTTCGTGTACCATCATGTCGGGAATCAAGTTAGATACTACAACTGAATCGGATATAGCAGATATTAAGACAATAAAAACTATCAGAGAATGTACTCGCCTGCGGTCTTGAGCAGTCAATAGGAATTGAGGCTCAGAGGATAGTCACAGACCTAAATATGAGATATATAAGAGTTAATTAGGGTTTAATAGTGATTGGCATGCTTTCTAGTGTATGATATGCAAATCTAGGTTAAGCTCAGTCAAACTAAGTCAAACTAAATCACCTCAAACTAGGTCACACAAAGTCAAACTAGGTTAAACTAGATCAAAAGTTGATTTATAGTTGACCTTTGGTCAACTTCTAGTCCAATCTAGGTCAAACTAGGCTAATGGTTGACTCACAATTGACTTTTGGTCAACTGGTCAACTCTAGTCAAGTTTTAGTCAATTATAGGTTCAATGTTGACTTTTAGTTGACTTTGAGTCAAAATAGTCAACTATGGTCAAACAGGGTCAACTCTAGCCTAGGTATCCTATTCCTAGTATTTACCCACCAAGATACCACATATCTTGGCCCTATAGGTATCCTTATACCAGTATCTTGGTTTAGGTATAAATATCTTAGCCTAGGTAAACCCTTACCTATAAGGTAAACCTATAACTTACCTCTACCTTAGTATCTAGGTAACCCTCTACCTATACCATGGTATCCCAATATCATACCCTTGTGTCTTGATACTTTAACTTGGTATCTCAATACCTTATCTTGAAGGTATCATAAATACCTTACCTTACACATTCCCAAGGTAATTCACATTACCTTGCCCACACCAAGGTAAATCACATTTACCTAGAGATACCACTCTTGGTATCCTAAGATACCAAGACACTAACCAATCTAACCATTACCTACCACCATCTAACTCTAAACTAACCTCTAACATATCCTTCTAACATTACCTTAACTTCTAACAACCCACCTACTAATATCCTAACATATAGGATACTAACACTCAACTAACATACAACATCCTATTTAACCTCTCATAAAACCTCTCATCTAACCTCTCCTATAGACAATCACACACACACACACACACACACACACACACACACACACATACATATATATATATATATATATATATATATATATATATATATATATATATATATATATATATATATATATATATATATATATATCCAGAAACATACTCACAACCTCTAACACACACAAACAAAAATATACATAAACACCCACATACACACTAATACATACATACATACATACATACATACATCCTTCTCCTCCTCTCTTCACACTCTCTAACATCCACACACAACACATACTCCTCACAACACAATCACATAAACACACTAACACACGTATATATATATATACATATCTCTCTCTCTCTCTCTATATATATATATATATATATATATATATATATATATATATATATATATATATATATATATATATATATATTTATACTAACACTAATATTTATATATATCCAAAATATCCTGAAACCTATCCGAATACCCAAATCCTTGCAATTCTACCCTCTAGGGCTTAGACACGTACCCCATAAAAAAAAATCCAACTCGCGCACGTACTCAAAAATGAGAAACGAGGCCCGAATGGCCATTCTGGCGACTCCGGGGTGTCCGATTCGCGATACCGCATGATACGGGCACCAAACCTATCCGGATTCGACCCAAACTCTACCCACGAGTTCTGAATAATGATTAGAACCTATTCTAAGTACTAGCTTGTCGATTCTAGTGTCGGTACAAAAAGTCACCCGTGTGTTGGAACCCAAAAACTCCAAAAAAGCCCATTTTTATGATTTCTCACGAAACGATCCCACGTATCCAAATATGGACACGTACCTACTCTCATCTCACCCAAACTAACCTAATTAGGTCTAATTAGGCTAGGGGCAATACCCAAATATGTCAATTTAGGATTTTCCCCAAATTTGGCACTAAACCTAGGCCAAAAGTCCCAAATTGAGTCCAATCGGTTCCAGACCTCTTCTAATGGGCTATCCTACAACTCGGGCATCCTCTAATATACAAATGAAACTAATTAGAAGTAATTACAAAGGTTAGAGTGAGGGTTTACCTCTTGGGAGTTGGAATCCCAAGGAAAAGTCCTAAAATTACTTTTTTTTAGGCCAAAGCACAAAATCTATGCTTCCACCACCACCAAGCTAGATCTACCTACATCAAAACCACAAATAAGAGGTAAACAAGGGTTAGCACCAAGATTAGAGAGAGATCTATAGTATGGAGAAGAATTGGAAGAGATTTGCTTACCTTTTGAGCTTAAAATGCAAAGGAAAAAGAAAGTGATTTTTGTGGAATGAATGAAGTGGAGAGAGAGAGAGAGAGAGAGAGAGAGAGAGAGAGAGAGAGAGAGAGAGAGAGAGTTTCTTACAAATAAGAAGAATGGGGGGGTTGAAATCTGGCCGGCCACCCTTTGGAGGGTTTGGGGGCATTGGAAATTTACCAAAATGCCCTCCAAGTCCAACAATATAATGGTTTTGAGTTGGGGTCAAAATGGTAAATTGGAAACTCCTAATTCCAAGTTCTAAATCTAATTCTAATCTCTAATCCCAGTAAAGTAAAATAGGATTAGTCAAATATAAATATCTTGATTTGCTCATGATAAGTTGGTCAAGTCCAGTTGGGTCTAAAACTGACCCGGGTCACTAACACAAGTCGAAATGAGACAAAACTCAAACCCGATCAAATAAAATCCCGAAACATAATACTAATAAATAAATATTCAAAAAAATTTAGAATATTGAAAATGACAAATTTGCCCTCAATCTAAAAACTGGAGGTGACAAATCTACCCTCCTAAAAAAAATTCGTCCTTGAAATTAGAAAAAACTAGTACATGAAAGACAAGCAAGAAACAAACAAAACAATACCTCAAGGCTCAAAGAGATAAGGATAACGCTCCCACATGTCATCCTCCCTCTCCCAGGTAGACTCACCTGGAGAGTGGTGCCTCCATGCAACACGGACCAAGGGTATAACCTGGTTCCGGAGCACCTTCTCCCGACGATCCAGAATCTCCACAAGCAGTTCCGGATAGTTGAGAGTAGGCCCCACCTCGATCGCAGAATGATCTAATACATGGCTAGGATCTGCCACGTACCACCTCAGTTATGACACATGGAACACGTTGTGCACTCCCTCGAGCATAGACGACAGGTCTAGTAGGTAGGCTACTGTACCGACCCTTCCAAGGATAGTGAAAGGCTCGATATAGCGTGGGCTAAGCTTCCCGTCCCGGCCAAACCGAAGCGTACCCGTGTCAGAGAATCTTCAAGAATACCATATCGCCAACCTAGATACAAAGCAAGACTCAATACCAATCACAAGCAAATAATCACAAGCAAGCACAAACTGAAACTGAAACTAACCTCGAACTCTAACGTCTCCGGTGGCTATCGGCCTAATGCCGCTGCATATCCTGAGCTACCCGAAGTCTATTTATGATCAGTCTAACCTCCTCTGCTGAATCTACCATCGTCTCTGGGCCAAGATTAGAGAGAGATCTAGAGTATGGAGAAGAATTGGAAGAGATTTGCTTACCTTTTGAGCTTAAAATGAAAAGGAAAAAGAAAAAGATTTTTGTGGAATGATTGAAGTGGAGAGAGAGAGAGAGTTTCTTACAAATGAGAAGAATGGAGGGGGGTGAAATCTGGCCGGCTGGCCTTTGGAGGGTTTGGGGGCATTTGAAAATTTACCAAAATGCCCTCCAAGTCAAAGAATATAATGGTTTTGAGTTGGGATCAAATTGGTAAATTGGAAACTCATAATTTCAAGTTCTAAATCTAATTCTAATCCCTAATCCCACTAAAATCAAATAGGATTAGCAAATATAAATATCTGGATTTGCTCATGATAAGTTGGTCGGTTCCAGTTGGGTCCAAAACTGACCCGGGTCACTAACTCAAGTCGAAATGAAACAAAACTCAAACCCGATCAAATAAAACCCCAAAACACAAGATTAATAAATAAATATTCACAAAAATATTAAAATAATGAAAATGACAAATTTGTTCTCAATTCTGAAAATTGGAGGTGACACAATTACCTTCTTTTATAGCAAATGACCTCTAGCCTAGTGGTTAAGAGAGAAGCATGCGACCCAAGTGGTCGGAGTTTGAGCCCAGTGGAGGCAAGTTTGCCACAATTACCCATTGCTTCAAATATATATATATATATATATATATATATATATATATATATATATATATGGGACGGGTCGGGATCCCCGTCGCACTCAACCACTGAATCGAGCGGACGCGTGCGGGCCCCACACGGGCCTTCCGATCCGATGGTGCAAGGGGGCGGGGTTTTGATGGGTTCCGTGGGCGGGTCTTTTGTGTTGACACAAAATTACAGTCAACCAAATATTGATAAATTTGACAATGTGATACTTGTCATAATTCAATATGACACATCAAGACTGAACTCAGTACAAGACGGACGACGGCTCGTACCTACAGCGCACTATGTTTCGAATCTGTATTTTTACTTTTCTTGAGTCTAGACAAATGTAAACTGAGTTGCACTGAGCAGTATGGGCCTTTACCTATACCCAAGTCTTAAACCAAAAGCTCTACCAAAACCAACTAGCCCATTTAGCCCTAGACCAATTCTGTCTTCTAGAGATAGAGTTCGGGCCGAACTCTGCCTCCACACAGAGTTCGGGCCGAATTCTGTCCCCTAAATTACAGGACCCTAATTTTTAGGGTTTGCTGTATGCTAGTTGTCCAACGGCCGAAAATTTGAATTCTTGATCCAGAATTATGGCCAAATTCTGCCTATTGCTACTCTTATAAATAGGACTTGAATTCTCACTTTTTCAATCATCCAATCTTCTCTTCTCTTCTCTCTAAAGCCTTATACAAGCATTACCCTTCTCATCTACTAGCGACAAGCTCCCTAAGCCTCAAAGTGCTCAGTGTTGTACAGTTAGGAGTTTGTGCAAGAGTTCAAAAAGTTGCTTGAAAAATTCTAAGCATCGCCATTGCGATCTCTGTAAGAAGTTGACGTGCTCTTCTGAAGAAAAGGCACGGGGTGTAACTGCTATTTCACAAATAGTGGATTTAATCATGAGCTAGAGTTCTCAGGCCTGGACTAGTCCTCTACGAGGGAAACCAGGTTAAAAATCGGCTGTATTTGCGTATGCTTTCTCGCTCTTTATAATTTTTGCATTTACTCTGATTATTTACTGTTGGTAAAAGAGTTTTATTTTTTAATTGGATACTATTATCATAAACTCTATTCACCCCCTCTAGAGTTGCCTACTTGTTCTTCAATTGGTATTAGAGCTCTGTTCTCTCAACAAGGACTAACATCCTAGAGCTGATCCATGGTAACCACACAATCCATATTTTCCAATCACGGTGAAGGGCAGTCCACTCATAGGCCTCCCCTATTTGATTGAACAAACTACACCTATTGGAAAACAATGATGAGTTTTTTTCTTAAGTCGCTAGACTTCGACCTGTGGATCATTGTTACCGATGGTTACAAAAAGCCCGCCAGGATAGTTGTAAATGGTGATCTCGTCGAGAAACCCTACGACAAATATTCTAATGAGGAAAAGAAACTGGCGAGTCTAGACGCGAGAGCTATTAATGCTTTATTTTGTGCAATAGACATGAATGAGTTTAACAGGGTCTCAACATGCACCACCTCTCACGAAGTATGGAGACTTCTAGAAGTGACACATGAAGGAACCACCCAAGTCAAGGAGTCAAAAATAAGTCGTCTCACTCATGAATATGAGGCGTTCAAGATGAAGCCTAATGAGATGATCACACAATTGTTTACAAGATTCTTCGACGTCATCAACCCCTTGTCATCACTCGGCAAATAATGTACAAATTACGAGAAGATCCGCAAGCTACTTAGGAGGCTACCAAAAATTTGGAAACCTAAGATAACAGCTATCATAGAAGGCAATGATCTCACCACAATATCTATGGAGACTTTGATGGAAAAGCTGATGACTCACGAGCTTGACCTCAAAGACTTCGAAGAGCCTGCTCCAAAGGCAAAAGAGATTGCCCTTAAAGCTCATCATCGAAGGGCTGATCCTGAAGAGACTGATGATGAAAATTCAGAAGGTGATGATCAAGCTCTCCTTGTCTGCAACTTTAAGAAATTCCTTCGCTAATCAAAGAAAGAAGGAACAACAAGAATATGAAGAAGAAGAACCAACATGCTACGGCTGCAAGAAGACTAGACACGTCCTACAAGAAGTCTTCCTCAAGAAAATATGCCAACACTAGCATTTGGCATAAAAGTGAAGCAAGTGACTCCGAAGAAGAAAAGGACTCCCCTCAAGACACCGGCAATGTATGCCTAATGGCAACATCCAATAAGGTAACTAGCGATACTCTCAATGATTTCACTTTTGATGAACTTGGCGATGCATTCAATGATTTACTAAATGACCATAAGAAAGTCATTAGTAAATATAAGCATGCCAAGGAGTAGATCAAAAGCTATGAAGTCGAGATTCAAAAACTCTCTTCTTTGTTTGATAATGTTAGAGACACTCTACCTACGGAAGATACTAATGAGGTATCTAAGCTTAAGTTAAGCCTACATGATGCCAAAACACGTATTGAAAAGCAAACACATGAGATCACAAAACTCAATACTGAGCTTGCTGAAGAAAAGAATAGACACAAGATCTCTATTGCTAAAATTGATGGTTTGAATGCTAAGTGTAATGAACTGCATGTTTCCTCTAAGAAATTAGAGATTAGATTGGGAAAATAGGTTGCTCAACCTCAAACCCAATCACATAAGACACACACAAAGCATAAGACTACTCAAAATAGTCAAACACGTCATCCACCTGCAGTACGTAAACATGCTTACATGTACACGCACTTCCGCACAGCACACAAACCACATGCACATAGAAATTATTCTCATAACTATCATTCTACTGCTACACACAATCACCACACTACACATAGATATAATTATCACCATGTTACACATAGACAAAATCACTACCATGCTGTATATAGACATAACCATCATCCTGCTGTCACATATAATTACTATCCTGCTATTCCACACAATTCTCACCATGCTACATATAGACATCATCAACATGCTTCCAATACAAATAGACATGCTACTTGCACCTACTGGGGATTACATGGACACATCTCACCGCAATGTAGAATTAGGAGATTAGTTGATACAAATCTATATGCATGGGTGCCAAAAACTAACATTTCAGGACCCACAAGAACTTGGGTACCAAAGGTCACATCTACTCTTGATATAGGTAGACCTTCCCTCCTCAACTAAAAGCAAGTGGATTCTCGATAGTGGATGCTCTCGACATATGACATGAGACGTAAATTTTTTTGCATCACTATCGATGAAGAGGGAAGGGTATGTATCCTTCGGCAACAACCTAAAAGGGTATATCATAGGTAATGGTACTATTGGTTATCCTCCTTCTCCTGTAATAAAGGGTGTCTGCCTAGTGACCGAGTTAAAGCATAACCTACTCAGCATAAGTCACCTTGCTGATCATGGATATGATATTAACTTTGGACAAAATAAATACTACATTTATGATAGGTCAACGGAAGATATCACTTTTGAAGGGATAAGAGAGGATAACATTTATATTTTTTATCTATCTAGAGATACTAACAGTGCAGGAAGATGCCTCTATGCCCATAAGGATGAGAGATTGTTGTGGTACCAACGTCTTGGTCATGCCAATATGGATACTATATCCAGACTATCGACAAAGAAGCTAGTAAGAGGCTTGCCCGACATCATATTCAAAAAGGACACAGTATGTGCCGAATGTGAGTTGAATAAGGCAACCAAGTCTTCGTTTCATTCAATTAACACTGTAAGTACTACTAGACCCTTGTAATTACTTCATATGGACTTATTTGGTCCTATAGAGTAGCCAGTCTTGGTGGAAAACTCTATGCTTTTGTTATTGTAGATAATTTTTCTAGATTCACTTGGGTATTCTTTCTTTCAAACAAAAGCGATGCAATTTCTGTTTTCAAAGTTTTTGCTAAAAATGATCAAAACAAAAAAGGCTACATGATTACTCGAATCTGAAGTGATCATGGAGGCGAATTCGAAAATACTGATTTTGAAAAGTTTTGTGACTCAAATGGTTTTGATTATGAGTTTTCTTGTCCTAGAACTCCTCAACAAAATGGTATTGTGGAGCGAAAGAATAGGACTCTTGGCGATATGGCTAGAGTCATGTTGAATAAATTTTTACTTCGGAAATATTTTTGGGCTGAAGCTGTCAGTACAGCATGCAATATTTTAAAAATGGTGCTCATTCGACCTATTTCAAAGAAAACACCCTATGAGCTTTGGTTTGGAAGAACTCCAAATGTTTCATATTTTAGAGTTTTTGGTTGTCGATGTTTTATCCTTAACACCAAAGACAACTTAGACAAATTTGATGCCAAAGCTGACGATGGTATCTTTCTTGGCTATGCTGCAAAGAGCAAGGGATATAGAGTGTTCAACAAACGCTCATTAATTATGGAAAAGTCTACAAATGTGACTTTTGATGAAGATAATAGTGCAGCAGCCACTCCTGACGATGATGTTCAGCCATCAACTTCTACGCCGATGAATACCACCACTGAAACCAATTCTCTGGAGGGCTTGCCAAAGAAATTCTCTTTCAAGCCGTTACATCTAGAAAACTTAGTAATAGGTTAGATTTCGCGCAGAGTAATTACTCGATCATCGTTAAGAGACTCCATTGCTAGCACTGCCTTCATTTCACAAATTGAACCTAAAACTGTTTTAGAAGCTTTTAATGATGAGTTTTGGATTTTTGCCATGCAAGAAGAACTCAATCAATTCGAAAGAAGGCAGGTCTGGGAACTTGTTCCTAAGCCAGCTAATCATTCTATTATTGGTACAAAATAGGTTTTTTGCAACAAAGTAAATGAAGATGGTTTAGTTACGCGCAACAAAGCTCGTCTAGTAGCTCAAGGATACAACCAAGAGGAAGGTATCAACTACGATGAGACGTATGCTCCTGTTGCAAGACTGGAATCCATTCGGATGCTTTGTGCATTTGCCAACTTTTAAAATTTTAAATTATTTCAAATGGATGTTAAAAGTGCTTTTCTGAATGAATTTATTAAGGAGGAAGTTTTTGTAAAACAGCCCCTGGTTTTAAAAATCACAAATTTCTCGACTATGTTTTCAAACTCAAGAAAGCGCTATATGGCCTCAAACAAGCCCCTAGAGCTTGGTATGAACGCCTAAGCAATTTTTTGCTAGATAAAGGTTTTTCAAAAAGAAAAATTGACACTACACTATTTATCAAAAGTTTTCAAGACACTATTCTCTTAGTGCAAATTTACGTAGACGATATCATATTCGGTTCTACTAATAAAAATCTTTGCCAAGATTTTGCTAAGTGTATACAGAACAAATTTGAGATGAGCATGATGGGGGAGCTCACCTACTTCCTTGGATTGCAAGTCAAACAAACTTCACATGAAACTTTCATCAGCCAGTCAAAATATACAAAGGATATGCTGAAGAAATTTGATCTTGACAACGTCAAACCAATCAGCACCCCTATGGCTACTTCGACCATGCTGGAACCTGATGAAAGCGGTAAATATGTTGATCAACGTAAGTATCGAGGTATGATTGGTAGTTTACTTTATTTAACTGCTAGTCGTCCCGATATCATGTTTAGTGTTTTCCTGTGTGCTCGATATCAAGCTAGTCCTAAGGAATCACACATGTCCTCTGTTAAGCGTATCTTTTGATACCTTAAGGATACTGTTACAGTGGGCTTATGGTATCCCAAATCTACATCCTTTGACCTTATCGGTTATTTGGATGCTGATTTTGCAGGATACAAAGTCGATCGTAAAAGTGCAAGCGGCACGTGTCATTTATTAGGCAAGGCTCTAGTCTCTTGGTTTAGCAAGAAGCAGAATTCCGTCGTACTATCCGCAATAGAAGCTGAATATATCGCAGCTGGTCGTTGTTGTACACAAATTTTGTGGATGAAGCAAATCCTTGCAGACTACAACCTTTATTTTATGCGTATTCCTATATTCTGTGATAACACTAGTACTATAAACCTCACTAAGAACCCCTATAATTTTTATCCACGTTTCATTTATTTTGGATGAAGTTGTTATTCATTAAAGTGACCTGTATAAAGATCGATTATGTCCTGGTTCCTTATGATGAATTTGTTATGGGTACAAGTCGAAAGGGTCCTTCTGACAACAAGGCGTAAAAGTCAAAGCGACACGGTGCACTAGTCCTCAGGACTACCGCTAGCTGGGATCCGGCCCCTGTAGCTACCCTATGGCGGTTTTAGCATAATGAATTGGGTCATAACTCCTTGTTTATTACATGGTATACTTTTATTTATAACTTGCTCAATTCAAATTTTCGAACTTCACTTTTATTCTTTTGATTCAGCTTTCACCTTTTGCAATTCTCTACTTGGATTTCTTATTTTTGCATATTCATATTTCCTTTCCTTCATTCTTATTTATCTATCATTATTTTTCACCTTATTTCAGCCTGATTTCTATTCTGGCCCTAGAACCCATAATTTGGGCCGAACTCTGCCTAATCCAGAGTTCGGGCCGAATTCGGTCTGGTCATTCCAGAACCTCAAGCGGGCTCAGCTACTGATCTGAAATTGATCCAATGGTCCAGATTACTTCCGACCATTCGAACTCCTAACATTATAACCGGGTTCTCCTTCTCTTTCTCCTCCATTGCCACCGTCTAAACTTCTCAAAACCCTTTCTTTTCAAACCCTAACCCTAGTTCTCTCATTCTAGTGCATATTTCTTCTCCAAATTCAAGGAGAGGTTTTTTTTTGCATCTTTCTCCTCCATCCTTCATCATCCTTTTGAGGTATAATTTCACTCTTCTCTCCATCTAAATTTCATTATTTTCTTCATTACTCATGGCTCCCAAGTTGTTTAATAGAGGAAAGAGGCTTCGAACCGAGGGTGCGTCCTCTTCGAATCCTCCCCTTTGTGTTGAACAACCTATTGAACAACCTATTCAACAACCCATTCACCCGTTGTTCAATCCACCTCGTCCCATTGACCCTAACACGTATGATGATCGCATATTTGTATCATTGGAAGCCTCAAACGAGTGGTTCAATGATTTTTGATCTCGTCCCGTGTGTGCGGGTCATCATATTAACTTTACCATATTTTCTCAATATGATTCCCTATTCCATGATTTGTGTCTTGATGAACTTGTCACTACAAATTCACTTATCTATTTAAATGCCATTCAAATGTTTTATTACAATCTTACTCATGATGATACACGTTTATATTCATGTGTTGCTGGCATTGATATATCTTTTGATGACTTTGATCTTGCGGAATATCTTGAAATTTTGGAGCCTAACTCATGGGAGAAACTTGTTGATGCTCGCAAATTTTAATTTCCCGATGGGTCATCCCTAGAAAGCTTCAAGGACGATTTGTGTACCCCAAACACACGTCCACGAAAGCTTCTTGACAAATTTCTAAACCCCTACTTCTATGAGCTTCATCGCATTATCTTTTCCACGATTCTGCCCAAAGCGGGATCTACTGATAAGGTTTCGTACTTTGAGATTTCTGCTATGTACCACCTACACTTCTATGTTCCTTTCAACCTTCCACGTACCATGATGGACTGGATGATCAATGCTAGGAAGAAGCCAAGGTCTTTGGTCTATGCTCTCTATCTTCCTATGATTTTTTGTGCTTTTTATGTCCGACTTGATGACTGCCAATTCCTCCCTGCCCCTGCCTTCCTATCTAAGGCACGGCGGTTTCAGGCAGCTGTCGATTCACCTGTTGAGTCCGAGCACTCTGATGCTCAGGATGACGCACCTGCTCTTGGACAGCCTGTGCCCCCTCCACCTGCTACTCTTGAGTCGATTAAGACTATGCTCTGCGATCGATTCATGTCACGACCCGCGCCCTAGAGTTAGGGCACGAGAACGTAACAACGCCCAGCCTACGCCGCAGTGTCGGCGGTAGAACGCTGTCCTAGGTCTCAATGCATCTAACAGTATAAGACTAAACAATTTAGACTCTCCGAATGGGGGTGACATAGTATAATGTAAACTCAATCACATCTAAGGTAGAGCATAAAGGAAGATAGATAAAACATGAAATCGAAAAGAGATACAACAGATAGAAGTCTAAGTGTCTAAGATACAAACTCAGAATATATCTCAAAACCCAAATACAGTAATCCATAAATACAACTCAAGATGACTGAAAATAAACTATAAGCAAAAACCCTAGCTATCTATGCAACCTCTACTGTCTCCTCTAGGCTAGCAGGCAACCTCCAGGCTATCTGTAAAATTTATCAACAGGTCCAGTCAGGACTGGAGCGAGCACAAAACATCTCACGCAGTTCATAACGAGTTAGGAAATATAAAGCATGCAATAGAGTAAAGTACATGAAACGCTGAAAGAAGAAGATATATAAAAAACAGTAGAGATTTGATAACAGAAAATATCTAAATATGATAAGTAAGACTGTAAGGAACATGTGATTTAGAGCACAATATGGTTATGTAAACGGGTTAGGTTATACAATAAAATGGGACTCCTTTGTACGTGGGTGTACAATGGACATATATAATTTCTTATACAATACGATTGATCACATAACCATTTCTACTCCCCCTCCCCAATCAATACACAAGGATCCAATTCAGTTACATTACCTTATACAATGACTTGTACAATGGCTTGTACAATGGCTTGTACAATGACTTGTACAATGGCTTGTTCAATGGCTTGTACAATGGCTCAATGTGATACTGAGAGTACAATATGCACAATGAGTGTACAATGATAAAGGTATTCAATAAATACAATATGTAAGTAAAACGCACATCACAATATATACTTAGTGAATACAACGAGATAACATCTCAGAAGAAGATCCATATAGTACCAATTCGTGATAATGAATCGTGTCAGCATCAAGTACAGTAATCTAGAGCAAGAATGTAAATCCATTCAAGTATGAAATGGTCAGAGAATGTACTCGCCTGATAGCCTGAGTGTCTGAAGAGAATATACTGTCCGAGGAGTGGTGTCTGTCTCCTATAGAACAGTACAAATCACTATGAGTCCAAAATGATAATAAGATGCATTACAATGCATTCTGAATGAATCTAGGTCAATCTAGGTCAAATTTAAGTCAAACCTAAGTCACACCAAGCTAAACTAGGTCATACTAGGTCATACTAAGACAACCAAGGTCAAACAAGGTCATAGGAAATCAATCCAAGTCAAACTAGGTCAATCGGGGTCAAAGGTTGACTTACAATTGACTTTTGGTTAAAAAGTCAACTCTGGTCAACTGCACTAGTCAAACTAGGTCAAACTAGGTCATGTCCTAACCCAGTAAGTCTTACTAGGCCTAACCAAGACTATCCTAGTAAGCACACATCAATACAAGGCTATACAAGCCAACATACACCCAACTCTATATAGCATGCAATTATTCAATACTCAAATAGGCAAAAATTCACATTGGATATACACTAGGTAATCTATTACTTTAAGCTATATATGTCTACACATATATACACATGCATATATTGGTATTCAACATTAGGTCTATAATCATGGCATTTCAAATGGTTATATAAACTTATATATTACAACACAATATGCTAACATATATATAATATACATACATAGCTAAGTTAACTATATTCATAAATACTTATTTAAGAGGCTATGTGTGTGTATGTGAACATGGCAAAGGGTCAAGTGAGGGTTAAATGGGCATACATAGTGTATACATATCAAAGAGTGTCAAAGTGTATGTGAACAATGTGTCAAGTGTGATAGTGTCAACATAGTGTAAGGGGTACATGAGGTAATATATAATTTTTGTTAACATAGAACATTACATCACATTAACTTGTATATTGCATACATTATATCTATTATTACATTACATTCATGCTTGCATTCATTCATCATTCATTTATTCTCTTGCACTACTATATGCACCATACATTACATACTATGGAACCTACATATTCATTACAAGCCATACTTATACATGCTTACATTAGATAGGATACTTATACCTCATACATCATTTATTTAACCATTTACTCATGCTTGCATTCTTTATTTAGTTACATAATGTATATACATTAACATGGGTTAAAATCAAATAGAATATTATATTACACACAAGGGTGCACAAAATGCATATGCCGAATAGTAACTCCTACTAATAATCAATACTGTACCAACTCAGCATAAATTAAATTCTAGGATTAAAGTATGTTATAGATCTATGTGTTAGCTTTCCGAAACTTCAAACGGATCGCGTTTTCGTTTCCGAAAACTCCCGAAATCGCGAAAACACCGAGAACGCGTTTGTCTTTCGTACAGCTGACACTCAAATAATTCTCCAGAAAGTTACAGAAAGAATTAGGCCTATTAATATATGTTTTTGGAAATCTAACTTCAATACGCTTCTTTTAAAAAAAACGGGAGGTTAAACCGAGCTTTGAGCTAGAAGTTATGACATTTCTAAGTTAGGGCTGAAATTAAAAACGTGGATAAAAATTATGACGGATTTAGATAGTTTGAGCCAAAAGAATACACAATATATATCCTAATTATCCACAACAATAATAGCAATAATAATATGAGGAACCACACTCACAAACTTGATTATATAATCATCATGAACCATTTATTACATATATAAATATAGATACACTCTCATTACAATATATATATATATAAATCTATATATGTAACATGAACACATCCACAACACAAAGGACACTCCTATGACCTCCAAATGGACACAAAATGGACACAAATGGAGATACAACCGTGGGGATCATTCCTATGGGTTTAAAATAGACCTATATGCATGAGGAAATGAAAAGAAGAAGGGATTTATACCTCCCGATAGATCGAATCGAAGAAAAGCCTTCCCGGAGCGACACCGACACGTAGAGATTCCAAAAGGACACGAACGAGCTCCGAATCCTCCCAAACTTGGGTAGCTTCCTCCTTGGCTAGAATGGAGAAGGAAAGAAGAAGATTTGGTGGCAAAATGGAAGGATTTGGTGGAGAAATTGCTAGGGATTGCTCTCTAGGAATTTGGGGAAGAACAAGAGAGAGAGTGTGGATGAGAATAATGAATGAACTTGAGCCTATCCTCTCCCAAAGTGGCTGGTCATATGGGCTATTTGTCCTATTATGGTAAGGTCCAAAATGCCCCTACTAACCTATTCTATGAGTATTAGGAAAGGGCTAATTGGTTGGGGCTAAATGAGTTATTCTAAAGTCTCTAATCACACTAACCTTATCCATAATAATTAGTCTAACCTCTAACTAAAATATTTCTATCATGTGGACTAAAATTAATATCATGTGGGCCATGCCTAACTAGTGTGTGGGTCCCACTAGAGTCAACTACCCCCGGGTCCCCGTTTCAAGTCGGATTGAGTTAAAATTCAAACCCGACTCAAATAACCCCAAAACAATATCATAAATAATAAAATAATATCAAAATAATTCAAAGAGGTCAAATACAAAAATATCCTTAGGCCAAAAATGACATTAAAATATCATAATCACATGGTTAGGCTCTAGGTCAAACAGTCTCTAGGGTTTCACTAGCAAAACGTCAAAACCACAAGTCATTGATTTAAATAATTTTAAAAATGGTTTAAAATTACCAAAAATCATATCATGAATTAAATATCATTATTAAAATAATTATAAACATGAAATTTCAAAATTACTCTCATTTGGAAAACTGGGTGCTACAACTCTACCCACCTTAGAAAAATTTTGTCCTCGAAATTAAAATGTCCATACTCCCTCTAGGTCAAACCCCCACAATCAAAGTCCCAGAACTTAAACAAATCATACCATCAAAAGGACGGCATACAGGGTCATGGCATACGGTGACAGTGAAGTCTCATCTAGGTATACTAGTCATGCTAATCAAATCGGTTATAGGGTATCAAAACACACAAGCAATCCAGGGTGCTAAACGAGAAAAGATACAGAAATATCAAATCATCAAAACTGTAAGACAGTCTACCATCCTATGTGAAAACTGGTACTCATCAAAAAAAATAAAGAAAGGTAACCACCAATCATCTAAAAGGGGTACTATCCCAAAAAAATAAAATCACAAGTTTAATTAACGAAAGTTGATTACATTGAAATCCAATCACAATATATATATAGAGAGAGCGTTAGAGAGGAAAAAGCTAGCATTATGTGTATGGGGACATGTTTATATGGTTAGATAGTAGGCATGGGTGTACGTGAATATACATGAAAGTGTATATGAGGATTGTGTTTCGATTCAACGGCTATCAAGTTACACTAATCATGGCATATTGGTTAAACAATCTACAATACGCAACTTATTTAATCATAACATGCATAGCTAAATATATATATATAAAAAGGTAGAGACTTAGTTATGTATTTATATATATTATAACATGTATGCCTAAGCTCTATATATATTTATCTAGATATACAATCATAACATAGAGGGGAAGGGTTTGGTTAAAAGACAGTATATACTATGTTAGAGTGTGTGTGTGTCCTTGAACAGGGTTATAACTTAGTATTGAAAGGTTAAACCCAGTTTTAGTTCAACGTTTACATATAAAATCTGAAAACAAGCTAACATTTAAACCAGTGCAATATTAACATAATGCAATTTCAAAATTTAGGGGTTGAAACATCACGACTAATCTCAATGCTCCCAATACATCCTAACATGATAGAAATAAAACCCTAACATATTACCAATATATTTATCTACGCATACAGTTCGATATTACATGTTAAATCTGAAATTTAACTAAACATGGAAATCAATGTAAAAATGTTAACATGTAACTAGTTTTCAAGATTTTGGAGAAATTTAAACATTAAAACCAACTCAATGTTTATCACAAACTAACATGTAAGAATATGAAACCTAACATTATATCCCTACATACAACAATGTACATAGCTTTAAATATTATATTAAAGACAATAAAACAGCAATTTAAACTAAACATTTGGAATTCAGTATTAAGGGTTAATATGCACACAGTCTCAGATTTTTCAAATTTAACACAAAACTCAACCAATTTTTTTTTTTAAATTGACACCCTATGTATAACATACATGTGCAGTGGTATAAATAAAACTATTATCATAAAATTTTATATTTATATTACGGGTTAAGCTAGGAAAAGCAGAGAATCAGAAATATTAGGGTTTTGAAAATTTAACATCAACAACATATTAATATGTATTCAGGTAGGTGGAAAATCAAGTATAGCATGCATACGTGTTAAGCAAAGTGTCTGCTATATGTATTCATATATATATTCTCATGTCCCAATATAAAAAAAAATTAATTCTACGTTAAGACTAATATTTGAATTCCTACCAAAATTGCAAGCAGGTGATTGACGAAATCAAGACAATTTTATTATCATTATTATTTAATACAAGAATAATAGCAAGAAAGAAATAACGATAAAATCGGTTCTGCTTATCTGTTTAAAGAAGGAACCATTTTGAAATCCAGAGTTAAAATATCAAATTCAAGATAAAGTCTAACAAAATCATCGATTCATTGTATTATGAAAAACTCATAGCAAGAAATTACACAAGGTTTATAAAACCAACTAAACTTACCCCTGAGTTAAATAATAGAAAACTAGACAAACAAACAAATAATAATTCTTTTTTTTTTTTGAATGACTGAACAAAAGTAGAAAAAACATGTTCAAAAAATTTAAGGTGCAATCTGATAATCATATGCGTCTATCCAAAATCATGGTACTCTAAATCCTCGTCATACTAGTAAGCAAGGATACGATAATCACAGAGCCCTTGACTTATGCACATATCTCTAGAATCATGATATTTAACATTTTGCGGTGCCGCTAGCTTGGCTGCGAAAACCTTAAATTCCCACACCCGAGAAATATATCCAGAGTCAGACTATATGTCCTCACCATGCTGGCTAATGCGACTATAGAAGACTAGATTCCATAACATAGATGACCTAGCCCATATAATTTCATCTTGCCAAAAATTAAAGTAAATCAACAATGAATACCCAAAAATCAAATCAATTTATCAACGAACACCAAAATTCAAAAATGAACAAAAATCCATCAAAATACAAACTCGGATGCAATAGCTATCATCAAAATTCAAATTCGACAATCATCCATCAAAATCAATAAATACAACTCGAATTCAACAATAATCTATAAAAATCAAGTTTAACAACAGAAAGTAAAGATAATTAAATTAAGGGAAGAAGAGTTTTCAAATCGAAGTTAAAATAAGATTCTCAAGGGTCATCCCAGAAATCTCTCAAGGGATCCTAACTGTGATTGAGTACCTTCAAAAATATATCCTAATCCTAATGCAGGCTGTAGTAGTACTTAAGTTCGAATACCACTACATAAACTCGACCTGCATGGGCCACCACTAAAAACGTGTCACGACCCGCGCCCTAGAGTTAGGGCACGAGAACGTAACAACGCCCAGCCTACGCCGCAGTGTCGGCGGTAGAACGCTGTCCTAGGTCTCAATGCATCTAACAGTATAAGACTAAACAGTTTATACTCTCCGAATGGGGGTGACATAGCATAATATAAACTCAATCACATCTAAGGTAGAGCATAAAGGAAGATAGATAAAACATGAAATCAAAAAGAGATACAAAAGATAGAAGTCTAAGTGTCTAAGATACAAACTCAGAATACATCTCAAAACCCAAATACAGTAATCCATAAATACAACTCAAGATGACTGAAAATAAACTATAAGCAAAAACCCTAGCTATCTATGCAACCTCTACTGTCTCCTCTAGGCTAGCAGGCAACCTCCAGGCTATCTGTAAAACTTATCAACAGGTCCAGTCAGGACTGGAGCGACCACAAAATATCTCACGCAGTTCATAACGAGTTAGAAAATATAAAGCATACAATAGAGTAAAGTACATGAAATGCTGAAAGAAGATATATAAAAAATAGTAGAGATTTGATAACAGAAAATATCTAAATATGATAAGTAAGACTGTAAGGAACATATGATTTAGAGCACAATATGGTTATGTAAACGGGTTAGGTTATACAATAAAATGGAACTCCTTTGTACGTGGGTGTACAATGGACATATACAATTTCTTATACAATACGATTGATCACATAACCATTTATACTCCCCCTCCCCAATCAATACACAAGGATCCAATTTAGTTACGTTACCTTATACAATGACTTGTACAATGGCTTGTACAATGGCTTGTACAATGGCTTGTACAATGACTTGTACAATGGCTTGTACAATGGCTTGTACAATGGCTCAATGTGATACTGAGAGTATAATATGCACAATGAATGTACAATGATAAGGGTATTCAAAAAATACAACATGTAAGTGAAACGCATATCACAATATGCACTTAGTGAATACAAGGAGATAACATCTCAGAAGAAGATCCATATAGTACCAATCCGTGATAATGAATCGTGTCGGCATCAAGTATAGTAATCTAGAGCAAGAATGTAAATCCATACAAGTATGAAACG
The DNA here is from genome assembly GCA_029216955.1 of Iris pallida. Taxonomy (NCBI): domain Eukaryota; kingdom Viridiplantae; phylum Streptophyta; class Magnoliopsida; order Asparagales; family Iridaceae; genus Iris; species Iris pallida. Next base: position 13,083,714 of record JANAVB010016197.1, on the reverse strand, counting down.
GTCAGAGAATGTACTCGCCTGATAGCCTGAGTGTTTGAAGAGAATATACTGTCCGAGGAGTGGTGTCTATCTCCTATAGAACAGTACAAGTCACTATGAGTCCAAAATGATAATAAGATGCATTACAATGCATTCTGAATGAATCTAGGTCAATCTAGGTCAAATCTAAGTCAAACCTAAGTCACACCAAGCTAAACTAGGTCATACTAGGTCATACTAGGACAACCAAGGTCAAACAAGGTCATAGGAAATCAATCCAAGTCAAACTAGGTCAATCGGGGTCAAAGGTTGACTTACAGTTGACTTTTGGTTAAAAAGTCAACTCTGGTCAACTGCACTAGTCAAACTAGGTCAAACTAGGTCATGTCCTAACCCAGTAAGTCTTACTAGGCCTAACCAAGACTATCCTAGCAAGCACACATTAATACAAGGCTATACAAGCCAACATACACCCAACTCTATATAGCATGCAATTATTCAATACTCAAATAGGCAAGAATTCATATTGGATATACACTAGGTAATCTATTACTTTAAGCTATATATGTCTACACATATATACACATGCATTTATTGGTATTCAACATTAGGTCTATAATCATGGCATTTCAAATGGTTATATAAACTTATATATTACAACACAATATGCTAACATATATATAATATACATACATAGCTAAGTTAACTATATTCATAAATACTTATTTAAGAGGCTATGTGTGTGTATGTGAATATGGCAAAGGGTTAAGTGAGGGTTAAATGGGCATACATAGTGTATACATATCAAAGAGTGTCAAAGTATAAGTGAACAATGTGTCAAGTGTGATAGTGTCAACATAGTGTAAGGGGTACATGAGGTAATATATGATTTTTGTTAACATAGAATATTACATCACATTAACTTTTATATTGCATACATTACATCTATTATTATATTACATTCATGCTTGCATTCATTCATCATTCATTTATTCTCTTGCACTACTATATGCACCATACATTACATACTATGGAACCTACATATTCATTACAAGCCATACTTATACATGCTTACATTAGATAGGATACTTACACCTCATACATCATTTATTTAACCATTTACTCATGCTTGCATTCTTTATTTAGTTACATAATGTATATACATTAACATGGGTTAAAATCAAATAGAACATTATATTACACACAAGGGTGCACAAAATGCATATGCCGAATAGTAACTCCTACTAATAATCAATACTGTACCAACTCAGCATGAATTAAATTCTAGGATTAAAGTATGTTATAGATCTATGTGTTAGCTTTTCGAAACTTCAAACGGATCGCGTTTTCGTTTCCGGAAACTCCCGGAATCGGGAAAACATCGAGAACGCGTTTGTCTTTCGTACAGCTGACACTCAAATAATTCTCCAGAAAGTTACGAAACGAATTAGGCCTATTAATATATGTTTTTGGAAAACTAACTTCAATACGCTTCTTTTAAAAAAACGGAAGATTAAACCGAGCTTTGATCTAGAAGTTATGATATTTCTAAGTTAGGGCTGAAATTAAAAACGTGGATAAAAATCATGATGGATTTAGATAGTTTGAGCCAAAAGAATACACAATATATATCCTAATTATCCACAACAATAATAACAATAATAATATGTGGAACCACACTCACAAACTTGATTATATAATCATCATGAACCATTTATTACATATATAAATATAGATACACTCTCATTACAATATATATATATATATATATAAATCTATATATGTAACATGAACACATCCACAACACAAAGGACACTCCTATGACCTCCAAATGGACACAAAATGGACACAAATGGAGATACAACCGGAGGGATCATTCCTATGGGTCTAAAATAGACCTATATGCATGAGGAAATGAAAAGGAGAATGGATTTATCTCCCGATAGATCGAATCGAAGAAAAGCCTTCTCGGAGCGACACCGACACGTAGAGATTCCAAAAGGACACGAACGAGCTCCGAATCCTTCTAAACTTGGGTAGCTTCCTCCTTGGCTAGAATAGAGAAGGAAAGAAGAAGATTTGGTAGCAAAATGGAAGGATTTGGTGGAGAAATTGCTAGGGATTGCTCTCTAGGAATTTGGGGAAGAACAAGAGAGAGAGTGTGGATGAGAATAATGAATGAACTTGAGCCTATCCTCTCCCAAAGTGGCTGGTCATATGGGCTATTTGTCCTATTATGGTAAGGTCCAAAATGCCCCCACTAACCTATTCTATGAGTATTAGGAAAGGGCTAATTGGTTGGGGCTAAATTAGTCATTCTAAAGTCTCTAATCACACTAACCTTATCCATAATAATTAGTCTAACCTCTAACTAAAATATTTCTATCATGTGGACTAAAATTAATATCATATGGGCCATGCCTAACTAGTGTGTGGGTCCCACTAGAGTCAACTACCCCCGGGTCCCCGTTTCAAGTCGGATTGAGTTGAAATTCGAACCCGACTCAAATAACCCAAAACAATATCATAAATAATAAAATAATATCAAAATAATTCAAAGAGGTCAAATACAAAAATATCTTTAGGCCAAAAATGACATTAAAATATCATAATCACATGGTTAGGCTCTAGGTCAAACAGTCTCTAGGGTTTCACTAGCAAAACGTCAAAACTACAAGTCATTGATTTAAATAATTTTAAAAATGGTTTAAAATTACCAAAAATCATATCATGAATTAAATATCATTATTAAAATAATTATAAACACGAAATTTCAAAATTACCCTTATTTGGAAAACTGGGTGCTACAATTCATGTTAGAGGATGATCGCTGGACCCAATTTGACTATCGTACCATCCTGCAGATGAGTGCCATCAGCAACTCACTGTATGACGTCCGGTACTCTATGTATCGGAATCCTTCTATGCCTATTCCTATGGAGCAGGACCCTGCTTGCGACGAAAACCGTATCGATGACCCTTGGGTTATATGCTATCTGGATTCGGATACGGGTTTCGTGGATCCTCGTCGTTCATTCACTGGTCCATCTGACGACGCTGGACCTTCACGAGCTCCGTGACGGATGTGGTCTCCTACTTGCTGCTGTTGCTGAGGATCTTATGTTTATTTTTATGCACTATAGCTTTCTAGTTTATGTAGTTGTTTTTTATTATTTTAGACCTCTCTATTATTTGTGCCTCTTGAGACACTTTATGCAGTTTATGATTACTTTGGTGTGCTTGCCAGTTATTTTCCTTTATAAATTCTCTGGTTGTTTGTGTTTGATAAATGACAAAAGGGGGAGAATTATTTGATATTCACATTATCATATTATATTGTGTATCTATGCTTTGGAAAAGATTGTATTTATAAGGACAAAAAAAGAAACGTTGGCTTACATCGAAGCAATGTTTACGGGAAAGCTATTGCTAGTTCCGTACTGATTACGGGAGAGCTATTTTTTTTTAAATGTGTCCAGGTATGAACATTGAATATACAAATATAATTTTATTAATTATCAATATGGGGGAGATTGTTGACACAAAATCATAGTCAACAAAATATTGATAAAATTGATAATATAATACTTGTTATAATTCAATATGACACATCAAGACTGAACTCAGTACAAGATGGACGACGGTTCGTACCTACAGCGTACTATGTTTCGAGTCTGTATTTTTACTTTTCTTGAGTCTAGACAAATGTAAACTGAGTTGCACTGAGCAGTTTGGGCCTTTACCTATACCCAAGCCTTAAACCAAAAGCTCCACCAAAACCAACTAGCCCATTTAGTCCACTAGACAAATTCTGTCTTCTGGAGACAGAGTTCGGGCCGAACTCTGCCTCCACACAGATTTTGGGCCAAATTCTGTCCCATAAATTACAGGACCCTAATTTTTAGGGTTTACTGTATGCTAGTTGTCCAACGGCCAAAAATTTGAATTCTTGACCCAGAATTCTGGCCGAATTCTGCCTATTGCTACTCCTATAAATAGGCCTTGAATTCTCACTTTTTCAATCATCTAATCTTCTTTTCTCTTCTCTCTAAAGCCTTATACAAGCCTTACCCTTGTCATCTACTAGCCACAAGCTCCCTAAGCCTCAAAGTGCTCAGTGCTCTTCAGTTAGGAGTTTGTGCAAGAGTTCATAAAGTCGTTTGGAAAATTCCAAGCATCGCCACTGCGATCTCTGTAAGAAGTTGACGTGCTCTTCTGAAGAAAAGGCATGGGGTGTAACTTTTATTTCAAAAATAGCGGATTTAATCATGAGCTAAAGTTCTCAGGCCTGGACTAGTCCTCCACGAGGGAAACCAGGTTAAAAATCGGCTGTGTTTGCGTATGCTTTCTCGCTCTTTATAATTTTCGCATTTACTCTGATTATTTACTGTTGGTGGAAGAGTCTTATTTTTTAATTGGATATTATTGTCATAAACTCTATTCACCCCCCTCTAGAGTTGCCTACTTGTTCTTCATTTTGATCCACCTATATATATATATATATATATATATATATATATATATATATATATATATATATATATATATATATATATATATATATATATATATATATATATATATATATATTTTAATATATATAATATATATAATATATATATATATATATATATATATATATATATATATATATATATATATATATATTTTATATATATATATATATATATATATATATATATATATATATATATTTAATATATATATATATATATATATATATATATATATATATATATATATATATATATATATTTATATATTTATATATAAACTAAAAATAGAGAGGTGTGTTCTAGAAAAAATAATTTTTCTAAGATTTATCAAGGACGACTAGGCCCGAAGCAGAAACTAAATGGATGCTTATTCTCACGTAAAAAAAATTTCTAATAAAAATTTAGAAATTAAATTATCCAAAATTAACATCAACTAAGAAATATTATTTAACTACATTATCTTTCAATTAAGATATAAACTACCATATATTTTTTTGAAGAAAGGGTTCTTCATTGACAGGAATTAAAATAAACTGTTACAAAGCTCACATAAACTCATCTCCTCTCTCAGTATAGTACTGTTACACACCCATGATCCCCAAGTCTATTTCTATGTTGTTGATAATACCATTCACTGACATAGATCGTCCTTCGAATATCCTTCTATTTTGCTCTCTCCATATGTGCCGTACTGCAGCGGCTAGGCATTTTCTTGCTCTGTCGAATATTTCTAACCCATGATTCTTTGCAGTCTTAATATCTTCGACGACCCCTGCAACTCCTCTGTAGTCGAACCCGTCAATCCTGATCTTCGTCGCCAATGCTTCCATATGTGACCAGAGACAGGACATTCAAAGAATAGGTGATTCCTTGTTTCTAAGCCGGAGGAGCATAATACACAGCTTGGATCTGGGAAAGGGATGCCCATGCGGACTAATCTCGACTTCGTGATAAGACGACCTCAGATTGCTTTATATAATGATAATTGCATTTTCATTACAACGTTCTTAACCCATACTACTTCAGACCATTCGACTGGAGGTCCCCTTGATCTCATAAGTTCATATGCCTCTTTCGTAACGAACTCGCTTTCTGCTGCTCCTTCCCATTCCCATCTATCACCCATACCTCTCCATCTATGGATACAATAGTGATTTTTGCTGCCATCTACTGGCCCACCAATTGGTTATTTATATTCCAGCTTCCATTTTGTATCAGAACTGATACTGTCTCATCCGCTCCACATAAATCGAACTTTGGCTATCCCATTCGGTCGATCATAGTTTGATGACCTAACCACGGATCAAACCAAAGGTTGGTCGTTAGGACATCATGTATCACCTGCCTTATTTTGCCCTTCAACGAAGATCGGAGTCGAAGCAGATTCTTGAAAGTAGCAAAAAAGTTATTGCCAATCTTTTGAACCCAAAATTTTTTGTCCTTCATGTACCTGTTTTGCATCCAGCATGCCCATAGTGATTTGCCTTCAAGGAATCTCCACGCCATTTTGTGTAAAGCTACTTCTTGGATGGCTTTCAACGATCTAAGGCCGATACCCCTTCTTCTTTTGGTCGGGTCAGTTCGTCCCAACCTATTGTGTGTATCCCATCATTCCAAACGGAGCTCGCACACAATTTATTAATTTTCTGAATAGTGCGGTTAGGAATATAGATAGTCTGCATCCAAAAATTAGCTATTGCATATATTACTGATCGTATGAGTTCTAGTCTCCCTCCGAATGATAGCACCTGTGCTTGCCATCCTTCCAACTTCACCTGTACATATTGAATTAGACCCTGACACTCAGCATCTCGGACGTAATTAACTGGCAGTGGCAGACCAAGATATTGTACTGGCAATTGATCCATCTCTATACGGAGCATTTGAGTCCATTTATCTTTCTCAGGGCAATCCCGATTTAGATATATATATAGCTCTTCTCTCTATTAATATGCAATCCCGACATCATAGCAAACTCATCCAAAATACTATTCAGGGCATTAATAGCTCTCTCCGTAGGCTCAACGAACACTAGTAGTTCATCCGTGTATATTCGGTGAGACATAGTAGGCTGCATCCGCTTATAATGTAGGGTAATTCGTTTAGAGAAGAATCTCGAGCACCAGTCTCCGTCTCGGAGCCACGAACATTTAGCCTACTGTTGTAGACAAATTTCCTCGTAAAACCTGGACGTCCTCACCGCCTCTTGAAGGTCCAGCTCCCTCTGTGCAAGTTCGACATCTGTATGTCTGGAACGCATCAAAGTTTGATATTATGGAGCTCCTTTTACAAGTCTTCGAGATTAAGTCAGGGTCGGGTTCTGTTCTAGGACTTCAACGACTTCTTAACATGTTTAAGGTGATGAATAGGACAAAATTAAGCATTTCCATTGAACGGGATGCTAAATCCTTGTTACACTACCAAATTTTATCGTTTTAGCGACGGCCCTATCCGTCGCCAATCCGACGGAAATTAGTATTAGGGACCGATCAATGACGATTTTTGGCCAAAAAAATCTGTCGGCAATCAGCTCATCGCTAACAACGGTCCGTCGCTACGTAGTCGTCAAGCGACGGAATAGCGACGGCCTGTCGATGTCACAATACGAAGCATTAGCGACGCATTTCCGACGGACTGTCGTCCATTTTAACTATTAAGTACTGAACTGTGTAGACAATAGCGACGTAAAATTCCGTCGGTAACCCGTCGTAACAGCGTATCAGAGCGTATCGTTCCGTCGCTCATCCGTCGGTATTCGTCGGTAACAGACGACGGATTAGCGACGGTGTGCTGACGAACTATCCGTCGATCATGTTCTGGAAATGCTTGGCATTTCCAGCACCATGGCGACGGAAGAGTAGTCACTAATCCGTCGCTATACCGTCGCCACGGCGACTGATTAGTGACTGATTATCCGTCGCCATGGTTCTGGAAATGTCAAGCATTTCCAGAACCTTGTCGACGGATTATCCGTCGCTAAGCAGTCGCTAGAGAGAGGGACTGATTAGTGGCTGAATATCAGTCGCCCTGGCGACGGATAGGCCGTCGCTATTCCGTCGAAGTTTATACCACCAGAACCTTGCCGACGGATAATCCGTCGATCATCCGTCGCTACCTGGAAACAGTTTAAAAACTCCAGATAGCGACGGCTAATCCATCGAAAAACCGTCGGGAACTGGGATTATCCGTCGCTAAACGGTCACTAGACCGTCGCTAACTGAATTTTCCAAAAATCACATAGACCAAATATGCACATACGAATTTAATGCACACCAATTATCCAAGAATCACAGACCAAACCAAATTAATAGAAAATAAACATCAATTATCCTAAAGAGTAACATAATATCCGGTGCTATAAGCCGATTATAGCACAATTAATCCAAAGCTCTCACAAATAATCCAAATTTTCTTAATACAATATTTTAAGAAGGAGGAGGTCGATTGTCCGGTGGTGGTAATCCCATATGCGAACGACGAATATACTCCTCCACAAGGTACGGAGGCAAGCCGTCGTAGACACTGCTCGGAAGTCGGCGTAGCTGCTCTGCGGATATGAGATCTAGGAGTGACGTCACAGTCGTAGGCGGTACCACAGGGGCATCAAGGTTGAAAGAAAGATGGCCCACGGAAGACGGACCAACACCTGCAGTCGACGAAACAGTAGAAGACGGACGAACACCATCAGCAGACGTACCGGCAGCAGAAGACGTAGGTAGAAAGTACGTGGCAAATTGCTCCCGCAAGGACGACACCGCCTCGTGCAGCTGCGTAAGCTGCGACCTAACATCATCGTCTGCCGGGGCCACAGGAGGAGGCGGTGTCGATGGAAATCTCTGCGTCACCATGTATAATGGCCCTAGGGAGCCGACTCCGTACAGGAACCCTTTCTTAAAGCCGCAGACGGTATCTACGAACAAGTCGTTCCGAGCGGCCAAAGAAGAGGGCGTCCGGAAGGGCATCGTTTCACCAACATCCTCGGTGTCAGTTAACTGAGCTCGACTAAGGGCCTCACGATACGCAGCCTATCAAATGAATGTGTTTATATTATAAGATTTATCTAAGTTGTAATCTAAATCCTATATTTCACTAAGTTAAGTGTGAATCCTAAGTTTACCTAAGTTATAGTCCGAATACTTTTAATTCTAACTTTAATCTCATAAACATAAGTACTTACATCAGTCTCCTTGGCCCTCTCGTCGACGAAGCTCCTGTCCTTCCGTCTTTTATGCGTATGCTGGAACATGTCGTGCATGGTGACCGATTCTGGCACCCTTCCCTTCTTCACCGCCCGTTGGGCCTACATACGAAATTTTTGTAGAAACTAATTAACTCCTTTAATTAATAATACCTAATTCGATAGTGAAATAAATTTACGGTTGCTCACCAGATCTGCAAGTGTCGCTGCGTGGGACCTTGATCCCCCCGTATGAAGGCCCGCAGCAGATCGGTTCACCTTCGCCTTCTCCGATTTCTCCTTGTACGCAGGGGTATCCATCATACGTAAGAGGTCCTCATAATACTCCTGTCGGATCCAATTCGGCCTCGTATGCCCCATTTTTAGGTCATGAATCATATCCCGTATCTTCTTCGAGCAAGCACTTCTGTAGGTTCTGCGGATCCCCTTCTCGCGATGGGGGGGGCCACCAGTACGTTGTCTAACACAGAAAATCAATTATCACATAATTTAAAAAATGGTTGATTAAAGAGTAACTAATAATTAACCAGAAGATATAGATATATACCCTCAACTCGTCGAGCCAGACATACTGCACGTTTGGGGGCACCGACAAAAAGTTGAGGTAGGGACCGTGGAAGTTAGCCTTGATAATTTCTCCAAGGGCCCTGCCAACATTAAACGAAAAAACCTACAAAGAAGAAACGACTGGATTATTAACTTGAATAAATGAAAGAAATTTAATAAATTAACTTAAATTTACTTACGAGGTCCCCGCGGGCCATAGCTCTCGTCGGAACTCGTCTCTCGGCCTCTCTGGTGCCGTCGGAGGATCCGCGGGTCCGCGTATGTACTCCCCAGTAACCGGATGGAACCGAGTATGGGGGTACTCCGGGGCCCACTGTGCAGTAACTGGGGCATCCCCTGGTGGATCCGCTGCAGGTGGTTCCGATAGCGGAATGGATCCGCTAGCAAATCCAGACTCATACCTCGATGAAGTGGTCGATCGAGGGCGGGATGCGTCTGTGCCGGGGGTACTCTTCGGGTCGGGCTCGCTCGATGGGGTCATATCCCGGAAACTTTGAATGCGACCACGACCACCGGCACCAGTACGACTACGACCACGACCCGCACCACCACCACCACCACCACCACCACGACCAGCACCACGACCACGGCCAGCTATCATGACCTGTAAATAGAACACATAAACATAATTAAAAATTTAAAAGTATAAATGGATATAAAAAACTAAACTAAAATATACATACCACCAGTAGGGAGACGAGTGCCGCCGCGACGAAAAAGACTAGGAGTGCCATCTGCAATAAGTAAATAATCGAATGAAAAAAACATGAATTCACGTAATTGCTTTTATGAGGTCAAACTTAATTCACGTAATTGGAAGTGTTTTTAATATACAACAATATTTAACCTAATCATCGTCTTCGTTCTCATCCTCGACCTCGTCTTCATCATCATCCTCCTCATCTTCATCCTTATCCTTATCTTCATCGTCGATTTCATCTGTATCCTCATCCCCATCAAATTCTTCTTCTTCTTCTTCTTCTTCTTCTTCTTCTTCTTCGTCTTCTTCTTCTTCTTCTGCCTTAAAATTTGGGACAAGACGCCTCTTTCTCCCCTGGTTGACTGCTAAGTCTTGTGTATAAACCTCTTCCTCCCCTCTATTTTCCTCAACAATATCTTCAATATCCATTGTATCTGAGTATTGTCCCAAGTATTGGGACTTTTCGATCTGGTCCTCTTGGTATGCTGGGTCTCCAACGTTGAATGTATTTCTAGATTTAATCTTACATACTGCCCACCAGTTAAATCGATCTCTACGACGCCTTAGATAGCTTGTATAGTAGACTTGAATAGCCTGATTTGGTATCGCAAATGTATCGGACCCTCTATACCTCCTGCGATGATTTATATCGACGAAACCAAATTGTTTATCGATTCTCCAACCGATATTTGGTGTCGTATCGAACCACTCACATTTGAACATCACAATATGCATATCATATGGGCCAGTATATTGTAAATCTACAATATTCCAAAGCACTCCATAATAGTCAAAGTCCGGCTCGTCGTCATAGACGGTGCCTCTTATGCAAACACCGGAATCCTTGGTACTGATGCCGTCATTGATAAATTCGACATTTATAGCATTCTGAGTTGACTTAAACCTGAAGCCATTAACGATATAGCCTGGCCAAGTCTTTATTTGCTTCTTCGGTCCCAGTGCCAGATAACGAACACTCTCATGAGTGAGTGTTGTTTCAGGCAATAAAACCTGTAAACAAATATTTATAATTTAAATGTTTCAGATTATATATTAATAATCTCAATTATAATCACAGTTACTTACGTATTTGCGAAACCATGACAGAAATGTACAATCAATCTCTCTTTGAAGTCCCTCATCGGTAATATCTGGTCTCCTCATTTTGACTTCATCTCTAAATACACTATTAGAGAAAATAAGAATATATAAGTGTAGTCACTTACTTCATCAAATTCGAGATTATAACGAGTGCAAGTGTACTGACTTACTTCTCCAAATCTCTCACTTCTTGTATGTCACAGTTTAACAAGACATATCGGTGAGCGGCATCATATTCGTCGTCTGTCAACCACCGTCTTTTACTAGCCCCAACAGGCTTGCCCCTTACATTGAATCTTCCTCCATCCTCAACGTCCTCGTCATTCCTTTGAGGTCTATTTCGATTTGTTTTAACATGAGTATCGAAATAAATAGAGCAAAAGTTTGACACCTCTTCGATAAGATATGCTTCGCATATCGAAGCCTCTATATGAGCTTTGTTGCCAACTTTCTTCTTTAGATGGTGTAGGTATCTAGAGAGACAAATTATCTTGAGAATTAAGAAAGAATTTTAAAACCCACTAAAATTCAACTTAAATTATATCGATATTTATGTACCTTTCAAATGGGTACATCCATCGATAATAAACAGATGCACCGACACGGGCTTCGTATGTTAGATGAATCGGTAGATGCTCCATGCTGTCGAAGAAGCCAGGAGGAAATATTTTCTCCAACTTGCAAATTGTTAAGATAATCTTCTCCTCAAGTTCAACAATGTGTTGTACAGTCAACTTAGTTGAACAAATATCCCTAAAAAATATTGATAGTTCGGCCAACGGAACCCATACAGCAGAAGGCAACAACTCTTTCAAAGCAATGGGCAGTAATCTTTCCATAAACACGTGGCAGTCATGACTCTTCATTCCCGTTAGCTTGCATTCATTGAGGTCAACGCATCTAGACAAATTCGACACATAGCCGTCGGGAAATCTTAAAGTAGATACCCGCTTGCAGATTATTAATCTATCTTCCTTGCTCAATGTGTATTGTGCTATCGACTTACTTAATTGTCCAGCAGCTTCCCTTTGTATCAAGTTCAGATAAGGACGCTTGCGTATCTCGGCAATGTCTTGTCTTGCTTTTGGATTGTCCTTCGTCTTTCCTTTAATGTCCATGACGGTATTGAAGACATTATCGAACACATTCTTTTCGATATGCATAACATCAAGATTATGCCTTATAAGATTATCTTTCCAATAAGGCAAGTCCTAGAAGATACTCCGTTTGGTCCAGTTATGGGTTTGTCCGAACCCATCGACACGATTGTTCGATGGATCTTTCATTACAGTGGGCAAATCCTTTACATCTTCCCAAATATCGTATCCTGACAATCTGGCAGGCGGATGAGAAAATTCTTGTTTTCCAGCTCTGAATGCGTCCTTGTTCTTTCTCCAAGGATGACTCGCGGGCAGAAATTGACGATGACAATCAAAGAAAGAAGTTTTTCCTCCATGCTTAAGGCGGAACGCCTTACTATTTTGCATGCATATCGGACAAGACAGGGTGCCGTGAGTACTCCATCCCGATAGCATACCGTATACAGGAAAATCATTGATTGTCCACATCAGTGAAGCTCTCATCTGAAAGTTATGTTTCTTGGAAATATCATAGGTCGTGACGCCGATCTCCCACAGCTGTTTCAGCTCATCCACCAACGGCTGTAAATATATATCGATAATCTTCGTCGAATTTTTAGGACCCGGTATGATAGCTGTCAAGAACATATAAGGAGTCTTCATACACATCCATGGTGGCAGATTGTAAGGGGTCAGAATGACCGGCCAGCAGGAGTATTGAGATCCCGACTGCCCGAAAGGGGCGAATCCATCTGAACATAGCCCCAGGCGTACATTTCTGGGCTCTGCAGCAAAATCTGGATGGCAAAAATTGAAATATTTCCATGCCTCTCCATCCGAAGGATGTGACAATTCTCCATCGTCCATTGTGCATTCTTCGTTGTGCCACATCATGTGTTCTGCTGTATTCTGAGACATATACATCCTCTGCAAGCGCTTCGTGATCGACAAGTAATGCATATACTTGTAAGGACATCGTTTTCTAGTTGACTTTCCTTTTTCCCTGACTTCCTTGTAATGATCCGTATTACAGAAGCGACAACTTTCTACATCCTCGTTCTCCTTGTAGTACAACATGCATCCGTTGCGACAACAATCTATCTTGTCGTACCCCAGTCCCAGTTGTCGGACCATCATCTTCAACTTTTAGAAGTTTTTTGGAAGCTCTTTTGATTCCTTCGGTAACACCTCCTTCATTAGTTGTGTAATCCGATCATAGTAAGTTTGTGGCAAGTTAAAATTGGACTTTATGTTCAACAACCGTATCGTCACTGACAGTACGGAATATGGATCACAACCAGGATATAAAGAAGTTTCAGCATCCTGAAACATATCATAGAACTCCTTCGCCTCGGGATTAGCATCCTCTGGATCAAAATTAGGCCCTGCCGCGTCGCACACCATATCTCGTGCAAGGTTCTGCACGTCTCCATAATCAACGGAGCATTCGTCGTTATCGACGACAAAATCCGCTGCAGCATTATCATCAAAAGCATAAGTAGCAGCATTCGCAACCTGTCTTTCGGCATATAGTTCACCTTGCGATGACCACAGGCCGTAATTACGTACGAAACCCTTACGGGTCAAATGATCTCTTACACTCACCACTTCTTCGTAACGTCTATTGCGACAATTACGACATGGATACTTGATTTTGTTACCGTCCATAAACAGAGCTTTGCTCATGGCATACTTAAGAAATACTTCCACGCCTGCCTGAAAATCGTCACTCATACCTATTCTGCTCTCGTGTTGTCGTTTGTACATCCACGTACGATCAACGAAATAACGATCCATCACAGATTAGATGTAAAAATCTGTATAGTAAGACAAACTAAACAGAATTAGTATATAATCATGTAACTGGTGGATCCGCTAGTATTCTAGCTCGAGAAGAGAAAAATCTAAATACAGTTGTTACTAATAGTTCGATACCGATAGTGCGATACCGATACCGATACCGATAGTGCGATACCGATACCGATACCGATAGTGCGATACCGATAGCATGGTTTAAAGTATCGGCCGATACCGATCCGATACGGCCGATACCGATACGGTTTGGCATGTTCCGATCCGATACCGATCGATACCAAATATTAACCGATACCGACATTGGGGGTCTTTGTTCCGGTCAATTCGGCAAAACCAATCGGTAAGGGTGACTACTATTTCATATAATTTCAAAACTACTAAGAAATAACGCTAAAATACTTAAAATTATGCTTAAATATATAAAATATATGTTTTTAAATGTAAATAATTTATTAATAATTATTTATTTTTCGATACCAAAGTTCGATACTCCGATACGATACCGCCGATACTACCGATATCGTCGATACCAATACTCATAGGAATAGTCCGAAACCGATTTTGATACCGATATTATGAACCTTGACCGATAGTGCGATACCGATACCGATACCGATAGTGCGATACCGATACTAAACTGAGTCAATCTATCTATTTCTAAATTGCAAGAGTCCACTTCTAGGATATGGGAGCTATATCCTAAATATCTAGTCTAAAATTAACTTGGTTAGGATACTAGAGTGTCCTTATTATCTAGCAAGCACTACCTTAGTCTAGTCACACCAGCATTAATTACCTATAATTCCTACCATGTCTACAATCACACATTACACCCCAAGCCATCCTGCATGCTAATAGGCATGGTAGGCCTGCCTTTTCATTCCTCACTCTCTAAAGCACACATACACATATATATGTATATCACAGTTAGATGTATATATATATACATCTATATAGAAGCACACAACTGACTTATGCAGATGAAGAACTCGCATTGTCCTTGACACAGTGAACATATACACCATGAACCCAAACTCCATATTCATATTTACTAATCCAAACACCACCAAACTAATAGATAACACCCAATATGGATAACACATTATTTAGCCAATATATAAACTCAGATGAATTTGATAAGCAAAGCCCCCCGCCGCCCCCGACCAAAGCCCGCCGCCCCAAGCCCGCCACCCAGCCCCCGACGCCCCCACCCCAAGCCCGCCGCCCAGCCCCCGACGCCCCCGCCCCAAGCCCGCCGCCCAGCCCCCGACGCCCCCGTCCCAAGCCCGCCGCCCAGCCCCCGACGCCTCCGCCCCAAGCCAGCCGCCCAGCCCCCGACGCCCCCGCCCCAAGCCCGCCGCCCAGCCCCCGACACCCCCGCCCCAAGCCCGCCGCCCAGCCCCCGACGCCCTCGGCCCAAGCCCGCCGCCCAGCCCCCGACGCCTCCGCCCCAAGCCTGCCGCCCAGCCCCCGACGCCCCCGTCCCAAGCCCGCCGTCCAGCCCCCGACGCCCCCGCCCCAAGCCAGCCGTCCAGCCCCCGAATGTCCCTAAGCCCGCCGGCCCCGCTGCCCCTACGTCGACACCGCGACACAGAGAGAGAGAGAGATCGAGAGAGAGAGAGAGAGAGGGGATTACCGTCGGGAGAGAGAGAGGAGAGGACGCCGATGCCGTTCACCGAAGTCGAGAGAGAGAGAGAGAGATTGAATTTGGGAGGAATGCGAAAAGTTCCCCCCGTCTTTTTATTTAAGTCTGGAACGTAAATTTAGCGACGGAATAGCGACTGCTAAAAATCCGTCGCCAATTAGTCGCTATTATTGATTATCCGACTGAATATCCGTCGCTACGTAGTCGAAGAAATGTACCGCCAAATTCCTACACAATTCTTGCCAAATAATCGACTACGTAGCGATGACTTGACATCCGTCGCTATATAATTCCGACAGCCTAGCGACGGATATGCGACCTTTCCTTCCCCTAAAATTAAAATAAAAAATGGCAAAGGCGTGTGGTCGGTAATCAGTCGGTGAGCGGCCACGAAGCCGTCGCTAACACCAACAGAAAAATTCCGTCGCTAAATATTCGTCGCTAATTTAGTGTATTTTGGTAGTGTTATATGGCTTTCTTGTATCCGTCAGAGTGCGGCTGCGCATTATTAACCCAGAACGGATGACGGTGAGTCGGAGTGATTTCGTAAAGACGAATGAGTAGTGACGAGTGATCTTATTCCGTTAGGGAGGCCTTCCACCTTGATATTAGGTAACATCGATAACCATCTATTATTGCAGATCGTCCTGTCTAGCAGACACAGTACTCGATCATGTACTGAGCTATTACTCTATGTCCATATTTGGCCCGTGCGTGACATGCACGCCAACCTTGATTCAAGCAGACAAGTCTTAGAAAGCACCGAGAATGGGGGTCGGGACTTGTCTTCCCCCTATTTTCTCTGCCACCGAAGTTATCGCGTTAAAGTCACCACACATAACTAGAGACGCGTTGTCGGCGATGGAAGTAGCAACCTGAACCAGGTCCTTCCATAGCTGGAAATGTTGTCATCGGTCGTTATGGCCGTACACTGCTCCGACTACAATTCGTAGACCCCCTTTGTTAATAAATTCCATCATAATTAGTTGTTCCGATAAGAACTTTAGTTGCCCTTTCCAGACATACTCGTCCTACCGCATCCAGACACGAGCGATGCCACTTGTTGTAGAGTTGTGTACAGACTTCCAATACGGAAGGGTGAGACTATCTAGTCTACTAGTCGATTGATTTTGCTTTCCAGAATCGAAACAATAGTATATTTGTTGCTTCTAATAACATTCATAATCTCTCTCCATCGCTCAATCGAGTTACAACTCGGACATCCATGTGAGGATAGACATGGATTATTACTGCATTGGGTTGTCCATAAAGTTCTTTCTACTCTCATCTAGACAATTAGGTAGAGTAGTAACTGGATCCATACTGCCACCAAGCGTAACAGATGGGGTCGACCACTTAGCCGCTTCCTTTATGAGCCTCTGCCATTCTGGATTAGCATATGTCAACTTGTTCGACTTGTCTAAGTCTTCCATGCTCTCCTCTATGCTGCTGTTCTTCGACGGCCTTAACTCAGTTATTTTGTATGCCTTTCTTATATTTCATGTTGCTTCATTTGCTTCCAACTCATCATCTATTCCCATCTCTTGTGTATTGACTTCTTCCTGAACCGCATAGTCTTGGTCTGGCCTCGAATTTTCGACTAGAACCATTGCTAGACTCCCCGACGAGGCTTGAAAAGAACCGATTTTGGTTCGTTTCTTTTCCAGAGTACTGAAGGATGATTGATGTTGTCTATAATAGATATGTCAGCTATTTGTAGTTCCTCTTTCATATGCACCATTACGTTTGAGTCTTCTAGCATTTGTGTTTGCATTTGCACTTCAGTTGTTACTTTCTCGTTCGTCTTCTCCGGTTGCTTGTCCTAAGCGTTATATGTCACCCCCAGTTTCCAGAAACAGGGGTATTTTTGTCATTTTTCATTTTTAAATTATTTTGGAATTATTTATTTATTTATTGTAATATTTTGGGGTTATTTGAATCGGGTTCGAATTTCAACTCATTCCGACTTGTATCGGGACCCGGGGTAGTGTTGACTCTAGTGGGCCCACACACTAGTTAGCCATAGCCCACATGTTAGTTATTTTAGTTAGTGACTACACTAATTATTTTGGTTAGTATTAGTTAAGATTAGTGATTTTAGAATGACCAAACTACCCTCGACTTAAACCCCTACCAATATATTAGCTAATAGATTAGTGTAAGGGGCTTTTAGGCATATCCTAATAAGACAAAACCACCTTTATGGCCAGCCACAATAAGGATAGGGTTGAGCCTCCCATTTGTCATTATCCATCTATTTTTCTCTCTTGTTCTTCCCCAAATTTCTAGAGAGCAAATCCCTATCATTTCTCCACCAAATCTTTCCATTTCTCCACCAAACCTTCATTTTTCCTTCTCCATTCAATCCAAGGGAGGAGCTCCCCAAGTTTGAGAGGATTCGGAGCTCGTTCGTGTCCTTTTGAAATCTCTACATGTCGGTGTCGAGTCGGAAGGCTTTATCCTTTGAATCTCTCTTCCGAAAGGTATAATCTCTCCTCTAAACCATCCCAACATGCATATAAGATCATTTTGAACCCGTAGAAATGACCCCCATGGTTGTATCTCCATTTGTGTCCATTTTGTGTCCATTTGGAGGTCATAGGAGTGTCCTTTGAGTTGTGGTTGTGTCCTAGTGGAAAAATCTCTATTTTAGGACACTTGTGTTTTGTTATATTGTAGGAATGACTTGTTAGTGCATTTATTCCAGATTTTATATTGTTTAGAGAAGGTATTTTTAATGTATCATATTGTATCATATTAGTTATATATATGTATATATAAATATATGGATATATATATGTGTTACTCTATATATATAATATATATATATATATATATATATATATATATATATATATATATATATATATATATATATATATATATATATATATATATATATATATATATATGTATATTATGACTTATATATGTATATGCATATATATTATGATGTGTGGTGTGATTTTGTGTTCATGGATGGGGTCAAGGGGGTTCGGCCAAGGATTAGAAGTCATGTGTGTGTGTTGTATGGAGAGTGCTTGAGAACAAGTGGTGTGTTGGTGCATGGAAAGTGTTTGATATAATGTGAGAATGTGTGTGTTAGTATAGAGTGTGGGATAGAGAGTAGAGAGAATGAGATTGAGATTTAGTGTGTTGGTTAGAGAGTGGTAAATTGATTGTGTATATGTGTTGTAGAGAGGAATTAGAGAGTGAATGGAGTAGGAGTTTAGAGAGCGGGGGGAGCTGTGTGTAGCAGCAGGTATTGGGGGTATCACTCCCCACAAAGGGGGACTGATTTGTCACTTGAACAGTCCCCAAGGTGGACTGTTATTGCCAGCTGCAAATTGCAGCAGTATGTGCAGGGGATGGGGGACAGCCCCTTTAGTTTTTAGCCTATGGTAAACTCCTTGAAACAGTCTAAAATTGGACAGCCCCATTACTGTCCTATGT
The DNA here is from genome assembly GCA_029216955.1 of Iris pallida. Classification (NCBI taxonomy): domain Eukaryota; kingdom Viridiplantae; phylum Streptophyta; class Magnoliopsida; order Asparagales; family Iridaceae; genus Iris; species Iris pallida. The sequence goes on along the minus strand of JANAVB010016197.1, from coordinate 13,064,660 downwards.
TGGCACATTTTATTTTGAGTAATTAAACAGCATCTTCGTAGTTTAGTTTTCTGTTCTTCAGATTCTCAGAAGATGCACTACATGGAGTTATTCACTTCAAGAGCTTCCTCCTTCGTCCTTGAAGACCGTAGCAGTTACCGGCGTTCCCTACATATAGTCGGCGTCTTCCTGCTTAGAGTCTTCGTGTCTGTACTGGTCTAGGTATTTCTGTAAAACACTAAAGGATGGATGATAACTTAAAAGCACAAATCGAAAATCAAGTAATTCAGAGCGGCATACCGGCGGTATGCTCCGGCATACCGGCGGTATACCGTTCTTGTGTCCAGAAAAGTTTCTGTGACAAAAAGCGGCATACCGACGGCATGCTACGGCATACCGGCGGTATACCATTTTCGTGTCCAGAAAAGTTTCTGTGACAATAAGCGGCATACCGACGGCATGCTTCGGCATACCGGCGGCATACCGCTTTCTGTGTCCAGAAAGTTGCTGTCTCGAAATGTCGGCATACCGACGGCATGCTGCGGCATACCGGCGGCATGCCGTTTCCTAGCAACACAATAGATGCTGTGATTTATTGTCGGCATACCGACGGTACGCTACGGCATACCGGCGGCATGCCGTTTCTTATAGCTCTAAAACTTTCTGTGACTTTAGTCGGCATACCGACGGTATGCTCCGGCATACCGGCGGTATACCGAATTTCGAATAATCTGCTTTTCGATTTGGTCTGACATGCATTAATGGCCACATTTAATGCTTTGAACGGTCATAAATATGACCGTTACTATTTGGCCGGCATACCGGCGGTATGCCGCGGCATACCGACGGCATGCCGGTCTGCGTACACTCAGAAGCATTAAATGCCACCCACTCTTGGTTTTCTTATAAAAGGAAGCTCTCTCTCTCTTGAGCTTTCTCACCAACTCTTCCATAAATTTTCCAACAACCAAGAGCTCCACCATTAATACTCTCTCAAAGCTTTTCATTGTCATCCTCTCCCAAAGTGCTAGAGTATTAAAGAGTTGTACATTTCGATCTTCACGTGTTAGAAGATCAGCAAGTTCTCATTCTCTTTTGTTTGAAGTTGGCGAGCCTTCGTAAGAAAACTCGTGTGTAGAAGTTGGCGAGTCTTCGGATCCAAACTCGTGTTGAAGTTGGCGAGTTCTTCGGATCCAAACTCGTGTGTACTATTTGCATAATAGTGGATTAAAGCCGGAGAGAGTTCCGGGACTGGATTGCCTCAAAAGAGGATACCAGGATACATCCTTGCGTTTGCGTTTGATCTTTCTACTATTTACTCTTTATTGCATCATTTGTTATAGTTTATTCTTAATTTCCCTATTCACCCCCCCCCCCCCTCTAGGGTTCTACAATTGGTATCAGAGCTTTGTTCTCTTGATTTGGATTTACACCCTTGAGTGATCCATGGCCTCTAACCCTAGCATCAACACGTTTCACAATGAGGGACACTCCACAAATAGGCCTCCCCTATTTGATGGTACCAACTATAACTATTGGAAGATTAGGATGGGCATTTATCTCAAGTCCATAGATTTCGATTTATGGGATTGCGTGATAAATGGCATCCCTACTCCTTCCAGAGCTATAGAGGATATTGCTTCTGACACCCTTCGGGAAACACTCACTGAAAACATCAAGAAGCTTGCTTGTCGAGATGCCAAGGCAATGAACGCTCTTTACTGTGCTCTCGACAGTAGTGAATTCAATCGAATCTCTACTTGCAAGACTTCCAATGAAATTTGGAAGTTGCTTGAAGTCACACACGAGGGGACTTCACAAGTGAAGGAATCTAAGATCAGTAGACTCACGCAAGAATATGAGTCTTTTAAAATGAAGCATGATGAATCTATTGCTAGCATGTTTACTCGCTTTGGTGATATTATTAACCCTCTCTCTTCTCTTGGAAAGGAATATCCCGCTCATGAAAAGATAAGGAAGATTCTTAGAGGTTTGACGAAAGCTTGGAGTCCTAAAGCTACCGCAATCATTGAGGGGAACGATCTTACCGTCATGAACCTAGAGACCCTCATGGGTAAGCTGATGACTCACGAGCTTGACATGAAGGATCAAGAGGAATCCTCCATTCAAGAGAAGGAGAAGGAGAAGACCAAAGAAAAGGAGAAGACTCTTGCTCTCAAAGCTTCAAGGTCCTACTCCAAGGATAGCTCCGACGACAATGAGTCGGACGACGATGAAGAAATAGCTCTCACAGCTAAGCACTTCAGGAAGTTCTTAAAGTTCAACAAGGCCAACCGCTCTAGACGGGACAATGAAGAAGACCCGGCATGCTATCAATGCAGAAGACCCGGACACATCAAGAGGGATTGTCCGATGGTACGAAAAGACTCAAGCAAGTACGAGAAGCCAAGCAAGGGAAGCTCGTCCTCCAGAAAGTTCGCCAACACTAGCATTTGGTGTGAAAGCGACGCAAGCGACTCCGACAATGACAAGGAGTGCAAACACAATGCCAACGTTTGTCTCATGGCAACCGATGAGGTACTTGATGATTTTTCCTTAAACACTCTTACCTATGATGATTTGGAGAAAGCCATTCTTGAGTTACATGAAGAACACAAAGGTGTTCGGAATAAATACAAGAAATCTCTTAAGGAGGTCGAGGCTCTTCAACTTGAAGTAGAGAGGCTCTCAAGCATCATTAGTGATGTGAAGGGAAAATCTCCTATTTCCGACACGGATGAAGTGGAGTCCTTGAGACTAAAACTTCAAGAATCTCTTGACACCATCAAGAAAAAGGATGATGAGATTCAATCCATGAGAAGCTCTTATGAATTTGCCATGCGCAAATGTCAAGATGCTAATAGAAGAGAATATTCCACTTCTATTAAGTATAATGATCTTCTTACACGGAGTAAGAATTTTAGTAATAAGAATTCCACTCACATGCATGCTCCTAGACACCCCCACACTCATCACAATGCTAGGCATAACCATTACATGAACACTACACACAACTCCTCTTCTAACACTAAAAAAGGACCTTTTGTTAAAAAGAAAACTCCTCATCATGTATTTTTCTATCATCATAACACTCATGGTAGAACATCTCACACTAGAGACTCACATATGCACAACACTCACACTTCTTCTTTTAGATCTTCCTTAATGTGCAATTATTGTGGTTTGCTTGGTCATACTTCTAATTTTTGTTATACAAGAAAACAAGTTGACATGAGAGTTCTTAAATGGGTTCCTAAGACTAACACTCAAGGACCCATAAGATCATGGGTACCAAAATGTTCATCTTCAACTTATGTTGTAGGTGACGAATCCTTCTCATGCTAGAAGCAAGTGGATTCTCGATAGCGGTTGTTCACGGCACATGACCGGTGATGCTTCACTTTTTACAACGCTATCGATGAAGAAGGAAGGACATGTCTCCTTCGGTAACAATCTAAAAGGTTATATTATTGGAAATGGTAATATCGGTTCTCCTCCTTATCCTTGTATTAATAATGTATGTCTTGTTACTAATCTTAAGCATAACCTCCTTAGTATTAGCCATCTCACCGATAATGGCTATGATATCAAGTTTGTTAAACTCAAATGCTACATTACCGATAGCTCCAATGGAACTATTGTGTATGAAGGCATTAGAGAAAACAATATTTATGTTCTTTATCTTGTTGAAGGTACTAACAATGACAGGTGCCTAGTTGCAAAGAACGATGAGAGTTGGCTTTGGCACATGAGGCTTGGACACGCTAACATGGATACCATCTCTCGCCTCGCCTCCAAAAAGCTTGTACGAGGACTTCCTAGTATCCCTTTCAAGAGGGATATGGTATGTGAAGAATGCGAGAAAAGTAAGTTGACCAAGTCATCTTTCAAATCCATCAACTCTGTGAGTACCACTAGACCCCTTCAACTTATTCATATGGATCTTTTCGGGCCTAGTAGAGTAGCTAGCCTTGGAGGCAAACTTTATGCCTTTGTTTTAGTTGATGATTTTTCAAGATTTACTTGGGTTATTTTTCTTGCTTGCAAAAGTGATACTTTTCGTGAATTTGTTGCTTTTTGTAAACGTGTTCAAAATGAAAAAGGTTTTTCTATTAACAAAATTAGGAGTGATCATGGAGGTGAATTTGATAATGTTGATTTCAAAAGATTTTGTGAAAAGAATGGTTTTGGACATGACTTTGCTTATCCCCGTACTCCTCAACAAAATGGTGTTGTGGAGAGAAAGAATAGAACCCTTGGCGATATGGCCCGGGTCATGTTAAACCAATATAAGCTCCCTCAATATTTTTGGGCGGAAGCCGTTAATACGGCATGTCATGTTATTAATAGGGTCTTAATTAGACCTATTACTAAGAAGACCCCTTATGAGCTTTGGTTTAACAAAATTCCTTCTATTGAATATTTCAAGGTTTTTGGTTGTAATTGTTTTATTTTGAATACCAAGGATAACCTAGGCAAGTTTGAAGAAAAAGCCTATGAAGGAATATTCCTTGGATACTCTACTCATAGCAAAGGTTTTCGTGTTTTTAATAAAAGAAGTCTTGTTGTCGAAGAGTCAATCAATGTCTCTTTTAATGAACTCAACTCTTCTACATTCTCCTCCTCCGAGGATATTGATGACATCTCGTTTGGATTGGAGAACTCCTCTATTGAGGATCGTCCTTCTTCATCTCACAATGAAGTTGTGACCCCATCAAAAGAGTCTCCTCCTCTCGAGCCTCCTCCAAAGGATCTCCCAAGAGAATGGAGATTTGTCACCAATCACCCTAAGGAGCTCATCATTGGGGATCCTTCCTTAAGTGTTAGCACAAGATCCGCCACTCGTGATCTTTGTGCCAATGTGGCTTTCATCTCTCAAATAGAGCCTAAAAATGTTAATGATGCTTTTCTTGACGAATTTTGGATGATAGCTATGCAAGAGGAGCTTAATCAATTTGAGCGAAGCAAGGTTTGGGAACTTGTTCCAAAACCTAGCAATCATCCCATTATTGGAACTAAATGGGTGTTTCGCAACAAGCTAAATGAAGATGGGTTAGTGACTCGTAACAAAGCCCGATTGGTTGCTCAAGGCTATAACCAAGAGGAAGGCATTGACTACGACGAAACCTATGCTCCGGTTGCACGTCTTGAATCCATTCGTATGCTTTGTGCCTTTGCTTGTTTTAATGACTTTAAGCTATTTCAAATGGATGTTAAGAGTGCTTTTCTTAATGGTATTATTAAGGAGGAAGTTTATGTTAAACAACCTCCCGGTTTTGAAGATTTTCAATTTCCTAACCACGTTTTCAAACTCCATAAAGCCCTTTATGGCCTCAAACAAGCTCCACGTGCTTGGTATGAGCGTCTTAGCTCTTTTCTTGTTTCTCACAATTTTTCAAAGGAAAAAGTTGACACCACACTTTTTATTAAATCCCATGATGGGACTCTCTTATTGGTTCAAATTTATGTTGATGATATCATTTTTGGTTCTACTAACAACACACTTTGTGTAGAATTTGCCAAAGTTATGCAGGAAGAGTTTGAAATGAGTATGATGGGTGAACTCTCCTTCTTTTTGGGGCTCCAAATCAAACAAGGACCTAAAGGAACCTTCATCAATCAAGCAAAATATACAAGGGATCTCCTCAAGCGTTTCGACCTTGAATCATCCAAATCAATGAGGACCCCTATGGCTACAACGACCAAGCTTGACAATGATGAAGATGGCACATCGGTCGACATTCGTAAGTATAGAGGTATGATCGGTAGCTTACTTTATTTAACTGCTAGCCGTCCGGATATCATGTTTAGTGTTTGTTTGTGTGCACGATATCAAGCCAATCCAAAGGAATCACATTTGAGTGCCGTCAAGCGCATTTTTCGTTATCTCAAAGGCACCATTAACATGGGTCTTTGGTATCCGAAATCCTCATCCTTTGAGCTTCACGGCTTTTCGGATGCGGATTTTGCCGGATGCAAGATTGACCGAAAAAGCACTAGTGGCACATGTCAATTCCTCGGGAAGTCCTTGGTATCGTGGTTTAGTAAGAAGCAAAACTCTGTCGCTCTCTCAACCACTGAGGCAGAGTATATTACGGCTGGTTGTTGTTGTGCACAAATTCTTTGGATGTCACAAACACTTTTAGATTATGGTATTTCTCATTCTTGCACCCCTATTAAATGTGATAACACTAGCTCTATCAATCTCACGAAAAATCCGATTTGTCACTCACGCACGAAGCACATTGAAATTAGACACCATTTTCTTCGTGACCATCAACAAAAAGGAGATATCCATCTTGAATTTATTGATACTACCTATCAATTAGCCGACATCTTCACTAAGCCCCTCCCGGAAGATCGCTTCTCTTTCCTTTGCCGTGAATTGGGCATTTTATCCTTTGATCCTTAGTCTCTTTTGTCCGGCACACCGACGGTATACTACGGTATACCGGCGGCATGCCGTTTTTCGAAGCAGAATTAGGTTCTGTCTCGTTTTCCGGCATACCGTCGGTATACGTCGGCATACCGCCGGCATGCCGTTTTTCGAAACAGAATTATGTTCTGTTTCGTTTTTCGGCATATCGTCGGTATACGTCGGCATGCCGGATGACGGCGGAAATAATTCCTGAACTAAGTTGCGGGCCCACTATTTTATCTCTCCTCCTTTATTCCTTCCATCCTTTCTTTAATCCATCAAATCCCTCATTAATTACCCATCTCCTCAACTCCCCTCCTATTAATTACCCTTCTTATCACCTTTCCTCTTTTCTCTCCTCTTTTTACTCCACACATCAATTCACCCCATCACCCTTTCAACTACCCCATCACCCTTCCTCTTTAACCGTTCCCTCCTCTCCAACCTTTTCAAACTCAACTCTTCATATTCCCCCTCTTCTTTAAAAACCCTCCTTCTTCCTTCTCCTCTCTACTACTTCTTCCTCTCACACCAAAGCCCAAAATCCTTTCTCATGGCCAACCCTAAGAGCCCCCGATCCTCTTCCTCCTCTTTCAAACCCTTTCGTCCCGGTGGCGCTACCCTCCGGCTTTGACCAACGCGTTTTCTCCAACACTTTGGCGGCTGAGCTTTGGTTCCAGCACTTCGTCAACCAGAACGTGTTCAAAGGACGGGCTATCAACTGGAATCTCTTCCCCGGTCACGTCCCGTTGTTTGACGATGCCGGTCTCTCCTCCCTTCTTCGGCGGCAAATTCCTGTCTACTCTGCTGCTGTCCGCCTTTTCTACTTCATCCAGCGCACTCTGCAAGACCGGGATGCCTTTCTGGATCTTAATCTTCAGGATCCCATGTACACGGCCCCGCGTTTCTCTGACCCCAATGCCTATGGGTTTATGTACCCGGACGGCATTGATCCCTTTGGCGCCCTCCAGCAGGCTCAGGATGATGATGGTGATGATGATCCGGCAGAGGATTAGGGATGGGTTTCCTTTGGTGATGGTTATGGTGTTTTAATGGTTTTTTTTTGTGTTTTCTGTTTGTTGTCTTTAGTGGTCCTTCGGGGACCGGTTTATGGTTGTTTTCAGTGTTTGCTGTCCTTCGGGGACATTATCTATGATTGTCTTTGTTGTCCGACTCTCATGATGGAGAGTCTTTTATCTTATTGCTATGTATGGGTCAAGCATGTATTATCGTTCTTACTTCAATATATTCCTGCATGCTTTTATCTATACTCTCGTTTTTTTTCTTTTAATGCACTGTCTCCTTTAGTTATCCCCATCTTTGACTAAGTGACAAAGGGGGAGAAATCATATTGAGGGGGAGCTGTCTACCTACGGGGGAGCTACTCCCTGAAGATGCTATCTCTCTATTTTGTCAATTATCAAAATAGGGGAGTTTGTTGGCACATTTTATTTTGAGTAATTAAACAGCATCTTCGTAGTTTAGTTTTCTGTTCTTCAGATTCTCAGAAGATGCACTACATGGAGTTATTCACTTCAAGAGCTTCCTCCTTCGTCCTTGAAGACCGTAGCAGTTACCGGCGTTCCCTACATATAGTCGGCGTCTTCCTGCTTAGAGTCTTCGTGTCTGTACTGGTCTAGGTATTTCTGTAAAACACTAAAGGATGGATGATAACTTAAAAGCACAAATCGAAAATCAAGTAATTCAGAGCGGCATACCGGCGGTATGCTCCGGCATACCGGCGGTATACCGTTCTTGTGTCCAGAAAAGTTTCTGTGACAAAAAGCGGCATACCGACGGCATGCTACGGCATACCGGCGGTATACCGTTTTCGTGTCCAGAAAAGTTTCTGTGACAATAAGCGGCATACCGACGGCATGCTTCGGCATACCGGCGGCATACCGCTTTCTGTGTCCAGAAAGTTGCTGTCTCGAAATATCGGCATACCGACGGCATGCTGCGGCATACCGGCGGCATGCCGTTTCCTAGCAACACAATAGATGCTGTGATTTATTGTCGGCATACCGACGGTACGCTACGGCATACCGGCGGCATGCCGTTTCTTATAGCTCTAAAACTTTCTGTGACTTTAGTCGGCATACCGACGGTATGCTCCGGCATACCGGCGGTATACCGAATTTCGAATAATCTGCTTTTTGATTTGGTCTGACATGCATTAATGGCCGCATTTAATGCTTTGAACGGTCATAAATATGACCGTTACTATTTGGCCGGCATACCGGCGGTATGCCGTGGCATACCGACGGCATGCCGGTCTGCGTACACTCAGAAGCATTAAATGCCACCCACTCTTGGTTTTCTTATAAAAGGAAGCTCTCTCTTTCTTGAGCTTTCTCACCAACTCTTCCATAAATTTTCCAACAACCAAGAGCTCCACCATTAATACTCTCTCAAAGCTTTTCATTGTCATCCTCTCCCAAAGTGCTAGAGTATTAAAGAGTTGTACATTTCGATCTTCACGTGTTAGAAGATCAGCAAGTTCTCATTCTCTTTTGTTTGAAGTTGGCGAGCCTTCGTAAGAAAACTCGTGTGTAGAAGTTGGCGAGTCTTCGGATCCAAACTCGTGTTGAAGTTGGCGAGTTCTTCGGATCCAAACTCGTGTGTACTATTTGCATAATAGTGGATTAAAGCCGGAGAGAGTTCCGGGACTGGATTGCCTCAAAAGAGGATACCAGGATACATCCTTGCGTTTGCGTTTGATCTTTCTACTATTTACTCTTTATTGCATCATTTGTTATAGTTTATTTTTAATTTCCCTATTCACCCCCCCCTCTAGGGTTCTACATCCTAAACCACCATAACAGCCCCTAAACAACCCTTGTTGGCTGTCCAAAACAGTCCAACATTCAGCCCTATATAGCTGTCCCAATATCAGTCCTTAACCCCCCTAAATTTTACCACATATGGCTGTCCTTTACCCCATTTCCAGTCCAAAACACAGCCACTATGTGGCCTACAAATCAGCCCCTTACATTACCAATTCTGTCCAGATTTTTCCTCCACCCTTTGGCTGTCATTTAACCTCAAAAAACAGTCCATATTTTGGCCACTTAACAGTCCTAACAAGGCCCCATTTCGAGCCATCATAGACCCCATATAAACCTATATCCGTCACCATATTGGCCCTTAGCAAATCAGTCCAGATTTTACCTATTTGTGGCTGCCAATCCACCCTCCTAACCCCCTATTGCTGTCCACCACATTGCCTAAATCAGTCCATGAAAACACTCTAAATCAGTCCTTTCAAGCCACTTAAAAACCTGTCAATTTCAGTCCAGTTAGTTCCCCTTAACAGTCCTTAAAACCATATGTTGGCTGTCCCATTTAAACCCATCCTTAACAGTCCTAGCATGTCCCCATGATAGCCCCATCAACACTACAAAACCTGTCCATGATATAGCCTTGTGTGTGTGTGTGCACTTGTGAGGTTTTGGTGGGTGTGTGAGAGCCTAGATTGTATAGCTAGTGGCATATAAGATAGCCTATATCTAAACTAGTAGGAAAACCTATAGGAGAGCCTTATGAGTGTTGTGTGTGGATGAGTGTGAGAGTGTTATGAAGGTAAATTCATGATGTGGGTTAGGTAATAGGGTAAACCAATACCCATGTATCCTAACATAGCCTAGATACCTAGGATACCTATTTTTCTTGGTAGCTAAACCTTAGATAGGTTGATATCTAGCTACCCTAAGGAGCCTAGGCTAGTATTTTGGGTATTTGCGAGGTTTCCTTTGTATTGGGCAAGGTATCGGGATTTACCTTGGTAAGGTAATGCTAGTTTTGCCTAGGAATAGGGTATTTGTGTTAGAATCTAAGATAGAGTTAGAACTTGATTCCCGTGGTTGGTAATAATCAAATATGGTGCTCATAGACTAGTTTTGACGTCGGTTGACCTTTTTGACCAAAAGTCAACAAAAGTCAACCGAGAGTCAAACTTAGCCTTTAAGCGACCCGATTTGACCGAAAGCAACCAGAGTTGACCAGTTGACTGAAAATCAACTGTTAGTCAACATTTGATTTGTTTGTCCTAGAGTTGACCCAGGGTTGACTCAGTGTTGACCAGAGTTGACCAGAGTTAACCAGAGTTGACTTTTTGACCAAAAGTCAACTGTAAGTCAACCCTTGAGCCAGTATGACCTAGTGTGACTCAGTCTGACCTAGATTGACCTAGTTTTGACTTAGACTTGCATTCATGACTTGAATTAGCTTCCTTTTTCAGTATTTAGCCCTGTTTGACTCATAGTATCTTATTTTAGGTCTGTGATCACTCTGAGCGTCTGTTCACCCTATCAGCTCAGGACCACAGGCGAGTACATTCACTGATAGTTTTCATTGTCTTGATATTTACTAAATCCGATTCAGTTGTAGTATCTTACATGATTCCCGACACGACGGTTCACGGACTAGTAAACGTTGGATCCTGTCATGAGATGTTATTCCCAGATTTTCCTTGGTATGTTGGTATGTGATATCCATGTTCATGTACTTATATAGATATCAATTTGGGAGTGGGCTGATCACCTGCTTTCAAATCCATGTCATGATGTGCCATGTCCGAATCCATGATACTATTCGGGGATAGGGGAATTATTAGGGGTTATGTGATCAAAGCCTTCCTGTCACTATTTTGCTAGCGCCACCCTCACCTCACGTAGGGTACAGCAGATACCCCATGCCAGGTTATCCAGGTTGGTCGGCATGACTCTCCGTTGAGGTTACCGTGGATTGTCGGGCTAAGTGGATAACCCCACTATGACTCCCTAGTCGATCACATATCGCTCTAATAATTCAAATCACATTTTACATTTATTGTCGTATCTTATATTCCAGTTCAGCTTTACTTTTTGTACTTTTCACCATGCTATGATTCCATTTCTCATATGCTCTATCTGCTTTTATACTGCACCATGATTTGAGACTAAGTTCTATTTGAAAGAAGGGTTATAATTCTGGTCCTTGTTTGGTTCAAGGGTTGTAACTCGACTTTCAAATGGTTCCCATGTCGCCTATATCTTTGTCTTATATTTCATTATACTGTCTCTTATAGTATTTGTCAATTCATATGGAACTGGTGTTGGTGTTTGAACTTGCTCATTTTCCTGATAGGATACCGTTGACAAATTTTACAGATGATTTAGAGGCTGATTGCCCGACCTACTATGGGGTTGAGTCTGATGGATTAGAGTTAGACCGTAGCGTATTGGTAGAGCCACTAGACTTTGCTCACCCTGAGTAGCATAGTTAGTTAGGTTTGCCTGGCCTGCAAGCCAACTAGTACATTTTTAGTTTGTAGTATCTATATAAATATATTCTGAAACCATGGATGTTTGTGTATATCTCTGACTTGTGGATCTTGGACTCATTTCCTGTTTTATCTATCGTATTTTCCTTTCCGTGCTATCTACCTTAGTTTGATATATATGATTGAGACTGTATTGCTATATCACCTCTATTCGGAGAGTATATACTGTACAGGTACATTTATCGGTTTTAGTCATAGTATTTACAAATCCTATATACAGCGTTCTACCGCCGATACTGCGGCGTAGGCTGGACGTAACCACGTGCTCGTGCCCTTCTTTAGGGTGCGGGTCGTGACACATTTTTGTGGTGGCCCATGCAGGTTTGAGTCGCAATTAGTACGATCTCGTAATGGTGCTCGACTTAGAGTGCTAATTACGAGCCTGCAACTTGGACGTAGGATCTAGGGTATGATAGGAGTTACTCAATCACATTTTAGGAAATTTTTGATCTTTTGATTACCATGACAACTCTTCTTGCATTTGAATTCAATTGTCCTCCTTTGATAATATCTTATCATGTGCCATATTGATCTCTTGGGTTCAATTCATCTTCAGGATGACGGTGACTCGTTCTCAGGTGGCAGGGCCTAGTACAGTTCCAGAGAGGTCAGATCCATGAGGTCTTCCACCTCCGGCTACGGGAGTAGCAGTCGAGAGAGCAGTAGCCGCAGTCCCTGCCCTTCAGGCAGGAGTAGCAGCGGCAGTTCCCGGAGGTCTTCCACCTCCAGCTGAGGGAGCTGCAGTTCTAGGAGCTACCACATCAGTCCCTGTCCTTCCGGCGGGAGCAGCAACAGCGACGGTTCCAGGAGGTCTTCCACCTCCATCAGCGGGACCGTCCATGGTCATTCCTGACATTTTTCCACCGCCGCCTCAGTACCGACAGATACTCATGGGATGATAGCCCTTCTGCAGCAGATGCTGCAGACACAGAGAGCACAGGCAGAGGCACAGCACCGTCATGTAGAGGTGCTGCGACAGACCATGGAGAACTCGCATCAGTTAGCTATGGCAGCAGTGGAGAGAGGAGCACCGACTACAGTTCAGGCAGCACCAGCACAATAGCAGGGTCAAAGGAGGCCCGGTACACACCTCCACTTCAGGAAGATGAACCCGCGGGAGTTCAAGGATACCAAGGGTATCCTATACGCGGACGACTGGCTAGAGGATGTCCAGCGGAGTCTGGAGTTGGCAGAGGTTCCGAGAGGTCTGTGGGTGACATCTGCAGCGAGCTAGTTCTTCGATATAGCGCTGACTTGGTACCGTACGGATCCGCGTGCGTCAGTAAGAGGAAGCTGGGAGTCTGTTTATTCTGTAGAGCTCCAGACCACCAGGTGAACGACTGTGCGGTCCGTGCAGCCAGACAGGCAGGCCAGAACAGAGTACAGCAGGCTATAGAAGGCCAACAGGGGCGAGCTTTTGCCATGACAGTTGAGCCCACTCAGGCAGTAGCAGAGCATATAGCAGGTTCCAATCTTTCGAATCTCCTTTCCGTATTTGCCTTCGTAAACTGTCTTGAACTTCGATTCTATCTGTTCTTGATCGATAGGTAAAAATTATTCTTGTGATTTGATTTCCTTCTGAGCTAAGTTGTATGGGCTAGGTCGCCTCGATTATGAGATTTAGAATCCTCTAGGGTCATGCTGGCAGGCAGAGTGAGGATATATAATCAGACTATGGACATATTTCTCGGGTGTAGGAAATTAAGGTTTTCGCTGCCAAGCTAGCGGCAATGCAAAAATTTTAAATACCATAATTCTAGAGGTATGTACCATAGTTGAGGACTCTGTGATTATCGTAGCCTTGCTCACTGGCATGACGAAGATTCTGAGTATCATGATTATAGGACAGACGCATATGATTATCAAATTGCATAAATTTTCTGTGTTTGCTTCGTTTTAAATTTTGAGGATGAATTCTTTTAAGGTGGATAGTCTTGGAGTTTCTAATTGAGAGTAATTTCAAATTTTGTAATTTTTAGTCATTTAATTCATGCTTTGATTTTGAGATTTTAAATTATTTTAAATTTTAAATCATCACTTGTGATTTGAGATTTTACTATTGTTTGGTTTTAATTTCGAGGACGAAATTTATTTAAGGTGGATAGATTTGTCACCCCCAGTTTTCAGAAACAGGGATATTTTTGTCATTTTTCATTTTAAAATTATTTTGGAATGATTTATTTATTTATTGTAATATTTTGGGGTTATTTGAATCGGGTTCGAATTTCAACTCATTCCGACTTGTATCGGGGACCCGGGGTAGTGTTGACTCTAGTGGGCCCACACACTAGTTAGCCATGGCCCACATGTTAGTTATTTTAGTTAGTAACTAGACTAATTATTTTGGTTGGTATTAGTTGAGATTAGTGATTTTGGAATGACCAAACTACCCTCGACTTAAACCCCTACCAATATATTAGCTAATAGATTAGTGTAAGGGGCTTTTAGGTATATCCTAATAAGACAAAACCACCTTTATGGCCAGCCACAATAAGGATAGGGTTGAGCCTCCCATTTGTCATTATCCATCTATTTTTCTCTCTCTTGTTCTTCCCCAAATTTCTAGAGAGCAAATCCCTATCATTTCTCCACCAAATCTTTCCATTTCTCCACCAAACCTTCATTCTTCCTTCTCCATTCAATCCAAGGGAGGAGCTCCTCAAGTTTGAGAGGATTCGGAGCTCGTTCGTGTCCTTTTGGAATCTCTACGTGTCGGTGTCGAGTCGAAAGGCTTTATCCTTTGAATCTCTCTCCCGGAAGGTATAATCTCTCCTCTAAACCATCCCAATATGCATATAGGATCATTTTGAACCCGTAGGAATGACCCCCATGGTTGTATCTCTATTTGTGTCTATTTCGTGTCCATTTGGAGGTCATAGGAGTGTCCTTTGAGTTGTGGTTGTGTCCTAATGGAAAAATCTCTATTTCAGGACACTTGTATTTTGTTATATTGTAGGAATGACTTGTTAGTGCATTTATTCCAGATTTTATATTGTTTAGAGAAGGTATTTTCAATGTATCATATTGTATCATATTAGTTATATATATGTATATATAAATATATGGATATATATATGTGTTGCTCTATATATATATGTGTTACTCTATATATATATATATATATATATATATATATATATATATATATATATATATATATATATATATATATATGTGTGTGTGTGTGTGTGTGTGTGTGTGTGTGTGTGTGTGTGTGTGTGTGTATATTATGACTTTTATATGTATATGCATATATATTATGTTGTGTGGTGTGATTTTGTGTTCATGGATGGGGGCAAGGGGGTTCGGCCAAGGATTAGAAGTCATGTGTGTGTGTTGTATGGAGAGTGCTTGAGAACAAGTGGTGTGTTGGTGCATAGAAAGTGTTTGATAGAATGTGAGAATGTGTGTGTTAGTATAGAGTGTGGGATAGAGAGTAGAGAGAATGAGATTGAGATTTAGTGTGTTGGTTAGAGAGTGGTAAATTGATTGTGTATATGTGTTGTAGAGAGGAATTAGAGAGTGAATGGAGTGAGAGTTTAGAGAGGGGGGAGCTGTGTGTAACAGCAGGTAGTGGGGGTATCAGTCCCCACAAAGGGGGACTGATTTGTCACTTGAACAGTCCCCAAGGGGGACTGTTATTGCCAGCTGCAAATTGCAGCAGTATGTGCAGGGGATGGGGGACAGCCCCTTTAGTTTTCAGCCCATGGTAAACCCCTTGAAACATTCCAAAATTGGACAGCCCCATAGCTGTCCTAAACCACCATAACAGCCCCTAAACAACCCTTGTTGGCTGTCCAAAATAGTCCAACATTCAACCCTATATAGCTGTCCCAATATCAGTCCTTAACCCCCCTAAATTTCACCACATATGGCTGTCCTTTACCCCATTTCTAGTCCAAAACACAGCCACTATGTGGCCTACAAATCAGCCCCTTACATTACCAATTCTGTCCAGATTTTTCCCCAACCCTTTGGCTGTCATTTAACCTCATAAAACAGTCCATATTTTGGCCACTTAACAGTCCTAACAAGGCCCCATTTCCAGCCATCATAGACCCCATATAAACCTATATCCGTCACCATATTGGCCCTTAGCAAATCAGTCCAGATTTTACCTATTTGTGGCTGCCAATCCACCTTCCTAACCCCCTATTGCTGTCCACCACATTTCCTAAATCAGTCCATGAAAACACTCTAAATCAGTCCTTTCAAGCCACTTAAAAACCTGTCAATTTCAGTCCAGTTAGTTCCCCTTAACAGTCCTTAAAACCATATGTTGGCTGTCCCATTTAAACCCATCCTTAACAGTCCTAGCATGTCCCCATGATAGCCCCATCAACACTACAAAACCTGTCCATGATATAGCCTTGTGTGTGTGTGCACTTGTGAGGTTTTGGTGGGTGTGTGAGAGCCTAGATTGTATAGCTAGTGGCATATAGGATAGCCTATATCTAAACTAGTAGGAAAACCTATAGGAGAGCCTTGTGAGTGTTGTGTGTGGATGAGTGTGAGAGTGTTATGAAGGTAAATTCATGATATGGGTTAGGTAATAGGGTAAACCAATACCCATGTATCCTAATATAGCCTAGATACCTAGGATACCTATTTTTCTTGGTAGGTAAACCTTAGATAGGTTGATATCTAGCTACCCTAAGGAGCCTAGGCTAGTATTTTGGGTATTTGCGAGGTTTCCTTGGTATTGGGTAAGGTATCGGGATTTACCTTGGTAAGGTAATGCTAGTTTTGCCTAGGAATATGGTATTTGTGTTAGAAGTCTAAGATAGAGTTAGAACTTGATTTCCGTGGTTGGTAATGATCATATATGGTGCTTATAGACTAGTTTTGACATCGGTTGACCTTTTTGACCAAAAGTCAACAAAAGTCAACCGAGAGTCAAACATAGCCTTTAAGCGACCCGATTTGACCGAAACCAACCAGAGTTGACCAGTTGACTGAAAATCAACTGTTAGTCAACATTTGATTTGTTTGACCTAGAGTTGACCCAGAGTTGACTCAGTATTGACCAGAGTTGACCAGAGTTGACTTTTTGACCAAAAGTCAACTGTAAGTCAACCCTTGAGCTAGTATGACCTAGTGTGACTCAGTCTGACCTAGATTGACCTAGTTTTGACTTAGACTTGCATTCATGACTTGAATTAGCTTCCTTTTTCAGTATTTAGCCCTGTTTGACTCATAGTATCTTATTTTAGGTCTGTGATCACTCGGAGCATCTGCTTACCCTATCAGCTCAGGACCACAGGCAAGTACATTCACTGATAGTTTTCATTGTCTTGATATTTACTATATCCAATTCAGTTGTAGTATCTTACATGATTCCCGACACGACGGTTCACGGACTAGTATACGTTGGATCCTGTCATGAGATGTTATTCCCGGATTTTCCTTGGTATGTTGGTATGTGATATCCATGTTCATGTACTTATATAGATATCGATTTGGGAGTGGGCTGATCACCTACTTTCGAATCCATGTCATGATATGCCATGTCCGGATCCATAATACTATTCGAGGATGGGGGAATTATTAGGGGTTATGTGATCAAAGCCTTCTTGTCACTATTTTGCTAGCGCCACCCTCACCTCACGTAGGGTATAGCAGATACCCCATGCCAAGTTATCCAGGTTGGCCGGCATGACTCTCCGTTGAGGTTACCGCGGATTGCCGAGCCAAGTGGATAACCCCACCATGACTCCCTAGCCGATTACATATCGCTCTAATAATTCAAATCACATTTTACATTTATTGTCGTATCTTATATTCCAGTTCAGCTTTACTTTCTGTACTTCTCACCATGCTATGATTCCATTTCTCACATGCTCTACCTATTTTTATACTGCACCATGATTTGAGACTAAGTTCTATTTGAAAGGGTTACAATCCCGGTCCTTGTTTGGTTCAAGGGTTGTAACTCGGCTTTCAAATGGTTCCCAAGTTGCCTATATCTTTGTCTTGTATTTTATTATACTGTCTCTTATAGTATTTGTCAATTCACATGAAACTGCTGTTGGTGTTTGTACTTGCTTATTTTTCTGACAGGATACCGTTGACAAATTTTATAGATAATTCAGAGGCTGATTGCCCGACCTACTATGGGGTTGAGTCTGATGGATTAGAGTTACACCGTGGCTTATTGGTAGAGCCACTAGACTTTGCTCACCCTAAGTAGCATAGTTAGTTAGGTTTGTCTGGCCTGCGAGCCAGCTAATACATTTTCAGTTTATAGTATATATATATTTTTTCTGAAACCATGGATGTTTGTGTATCGCTCTGACTTGTGGATCTTGGACTCATTTCCTGTTTTATCTATCGTATTTTCCTTTCCGTGCTATCTACCTTAGTTTGATATATGTGATTGAGACTGTATTGCTATGTCACCTCCATTCGGAGAGTATATACTGTACTGGTACATTTATCTGTTTTAGTCGTAGTATTTACAGACCCTATATATAGCGTTCTACCACCGATACTGCGGTGTAGGCTGGACGTAACCACGTGCTCGTGCCCCTCTTCAGGGTGCGGGTTGTGACACTATATCCTCCCCCACAGTCTCTATTAGGTAATACAATGTCAATCTTCCTTGGCAATATTTCCCCGACATTGATTTCTACAAAGACTCTAGCATAGTTAAGTCACTGTCTCCCCACAGTAGGGATATCCGTGCGTATCGAGTTACCCACCATGCTCGCTAGCTTCATTATTGATAGTATGCTCCATAATTGGGGAGATAACCATAGCATCCGATCCAGATAGGGACTTTAGTTAGTCTGTCCTTCTTGAAGCTCGTGTCAGGGAACCATCGCTTCAGCACTACCAACCTGCCATCGAATGTCCACGGCCCACCTTTTAGTATCCGCTCGAGATCCTCCGCCAATCCAAATTTAACGAAGTAGAAATCGTTCTTTCGCGAATAAAACTCCATGTCTCCTTTGGGTTTCCAGACCCTATGTGCAAAAGCTCGAATTTGGCCATAGAATGGTCGGTCCCCTATGACGTACAGGACTAAAGTATGCTTCTAGTATTCCTTCATCTCTTGAATATCATCATCAGTAATTTCTACCATCTTGACACATTTAATGATGCTTGGTTTTATATATTACAAATCAATCTCCTCCTGGGTCGTCGCTGGCTTGCAGATTTCCGTCCATGATATAGGTTTTGAACTAACCCCCTCGACTCCTTGGCTTTTTTGCTTTCTCCAAACAGGAGTTGCTGACGGCTGACCATTCTCCCAAACTTTATCTAAGTTAATCGACTGCTTCCCCGTTACTCTCCTTCTCTCCTCCTGAGCATGAGTTTTGTTCGTCGGTCTCCCTTCGATACGATTCCTCTGTATTCTCCTTTTGGCGTTTAGGTCTTCCGTTCATCCGCCTGATTATCGACCGGCCGACGGCTTATTCCTTCGTCGCCTTTCTACCGTTGTCCATTCCCCCGCCTCTTCCTGCACCGCTTCATCTGCCTTTTATCCCTCCCCTAGGTCCTCACCGCTTTGCTCGCTTAGCGCCGCTCTTCCGGCCAGGTTTCCTTCTCCGGGGTGAAGGAACCCTAACCCTACCCATATATATATATATATATATATATATATATATATATATATATATATATATATATATATATATATATAGATATATATAATTTCATTGTTAAAATATATATATCTATGTATTTACTTTTAGAATAAAGGTCAGGTTTAGTTCTCAACTATATATTCTCATAACTTTATACTAGAATCTCTAATTTATACCTTTTCTATATCAAGGACACAAGTATTTATTTGTCCAATATTTAATAGTAAATTATAAAAGTAAGGAAGAGAAAAATTGTTTATACACTACCAAAATATTGATAAATAGCGACGGACGTTAGCGACGGAAGATAACCCGTCGCTAAATAGCACCTGAATAGCGTCATCTTAGTGACCGTTAGTTTATGCAAGATAAATTTTAAATATACGTCGCACTGGGCGTCGCTAATCCATCGCTAATATTATACCGACATCTTAGCTACGAATATTTTTCGTCGCTAGCGTCGAATATAACATATGCATGCAACCTTTCTTTTTCATTCTCAAATTTTTGTCCCAAAATTACTTCCCCCAAAACCCAAAATTGCCTCCTCCCCTGACGCGACAACCCCACTCTGGCGGCCCCTCTCCGGCGTGGCCCCCCTTCTCCTCCTCGGCCCCTCTACGATGCGACAATCCTGACCCCTCCTCCTCCTCCTCCTTTACCGACTCCTACTCCTCCTCCTCCTTTGTCGACTGACTTCCCTCGGTGACCCCCCTCGCAAGGCAACCCCTGACCCCTCCTTCTTCCTCAGGCGAACATCCTCTATTCTTCTCGCATGGCGACCGTCCCCCAATCGACCACGTCTCCGACAAACCCCCCCAATCGACTACGTCTCCGGCGACCCCCCTCATTAACCATCGTCGTGCGCCGTCACCATCCTTCCGGCGACCCAAGCGGAGGTCATCCCCCCACCCCGGTACGCAGCTTCCACCTCCTTCCAACGATCAATATCTTGGTATAATTCTTTTTTATTAGTTTGACAGTTTTTATCTAACATTTTTATGAGAATTGTTTTTGGTAATATATAGATAATTGTATTGTGTTGTGCATTGGTATAATGTTGTGTGGTTTGAAGTTTCTAACAGCGCATTGGTATAATGTTGTCTAGTTTAAAGTTTGAAGTGTATTTTGAATTTCTAGCAATGCATTGGTATAATGTTGTCTGGTTTGAAGATTGAAAGTATGGTTGGAAAGATACCTATGCATTGAATAGAGTGAGTATGATTGATAAGAAGGGGTAAAAATAGCTTATGGGTTGCTAAGAATTTTGATTAGTATGGATTAATCAATTGATATTTATATTCTTTAGGAGGTAGGGGAATTATTAATGAGGATTTGATGTTTTATCCAATGATTTCACCACGCTAGAGTAGGAACCAATAGATCCGAGTTATCGACTTTTAGGAAAGGTTCAAAGTATCGATCTCGAAATCTGTATCGGACCATTGCTATGAGTTTTGGTGATCATCATTTCTTTGTTGAATTTATTGAAAAATAGGTCCCCAATGTCAGTATCGGTCAGTATCGGACACCGATCGGTATCGGATCGGGACATTGCAAATCGTATCGTTATCGACCTTATCGGGTCGGTATCGACAAATACTGCAAACTATACTTTTAGGCAATTGGATTAGTGATGTGGTTTTGACATGGCATGGGTTTTGTTAGTAGAGTGAACTCGATACTTCAACTTTAATACTTCATCTTCTTACTCAATACTTCATATTTGATGTCTCTTTGTAGAAAGCAATGAGTCGATACTTAGTTGGCCGTTCATGGATGTACAATCGGCGACATGAGAGCAAGTTTGGTTTGACGGATGATTTCAAGGCGGGCGTCGAGGAATTTTTGAGATACCCAGTAGCCAACCTTATTTCATGGACGGAAGGCTCATAAAGTGCCCTTGTGTTAATTATCGTAATATACTACTCAAAGATGTAGATGTCGTGAGAGAGCACCTCTACAAGAAGGGTTTCGTACTGAACTACAACGAGTGGACGACTCAAGGAGAATACCTGTAGGTGAGCGACGAACTACCGACGGCTTAGCGACGAATACATGTAGGTGAGCGACGAAAATTTCCCTCGCTAACGTTCTGTATGATACCAAAAACGTACGGACGAGCTAGCAATGGAAATTTTCATCGCTAAGCTTCTGGAAAATTTAACTTTTGGGCTCACTAAATTATGTCGGTATTCCGTTGCTAAGTTGTCGCCGTGTTTGCTGATGGTTAATTTTCGTTGCTAATCCGTCACTGTAAACAGTCGCTCTGTCCATCGGTAATCCATCGCTATGGCAACAGAGTACCAACGTATTTGTCATAGCGACATTATAGTTATCGACGTCCTATTTCAGTCGATAATCCATCGGTAAATTACATTAGCGATGAAAATATCGTATTTAGCGACGGATATTTTCGTCGCTAAATACCAATATTTAGTAGTGTTAGTCAAATAGAGACTCTCTTGCTTCTTTTGTTAACACATATTTATAAAGGAGAAATGATTAGGATAGGTGTATAATTGGATAAGGGCAGCCACTTATTCGTGATTATCCATAAATATATAGTTTACAACACTCGCTTTGGATGTCCATTTAACTATTATCTCATTAAAATCCTTTTTAAAGAAAAATTCATCTTTGAAAAAAAAATTATAGTGAAAGAAAAGAGTTGAACGTATCCTTCAGGAATATGATTCTTAAGAAATTCAAGTGGGTGCGACTTACACTGTCTAGTTAAAAAACCTTTTAAAGAATTAATCTAGTGAAAAAAAATCTCATCAAAGAAAATATACAATACATAAAGACATTCTTCATGATGCCTCCATTTAGCATCTTACGTATGCTTGCATTTGCATAATGACCCCCACAAAATTATTTAAAAATATTATATTTAATTCTTACATCAACTTAGATGAAGAGTCAAACAAACCAAGTTAATACATTTGATTATTATATCATACCCTAATATTTTATTTACTTATACATTTATATGTGTGTCTATTTGAGGAAGCCTTCTTGAATTTACTCTATAAAGTCAGCATTTGTAGGATAATTTTTATTTTTGAAGCTAGCAACCCCCTATGATATGCTGAACTAGCCATACACATTCTTTATTTGTATCATGAAATATCCGGATGATTGGTCAATATCTTCAAAATAGTTGCAACGCTGTAAGGAAAAATATATTTGTTTGTGATATCCCCTTATGATCAGATAAGTAACATGAGTCTGGATATCCAACAAGATCAACACATCTATATGAATTAAATCAAGAACAATAGTTTCTTTGATATATCCAAAAATGTATTTTATGTCATTCTAGTGTCTATGTCTAGGTGCATATCTATATCTAGCAAGTACACATAAAAATATGTCATATAATATTGTGCTAAATAAAGAAGTGTACTTATTGCACTTAAATTAGGGTATTTCATGACTCATAGCAGGGTATTTCATGACTCATAGCATGTTTATTTTCTTATTTCCGTTGAAATATATTCCAATGACCTGACACTGTAGGTGTACTTAGTAAATGACAACTACTCATATGAAATCAACTCAGGAGATCTTCTATTCAAGATATCTCTTCATGAGATTTTTCTCTTCAAGAGATCTCTTTAGGAGATTTTCTCTTCATGAGATTTTTTTTTCATGAGGTGTCTTTATGAATATGCATGAATATTTAGGATCATCATTATATTCTTTCCTAGACAATACTCATTGAGTCTATTGAATCGTATTCTTTTAGATTATTTTAGTCCATATATTGTGTATCTCTAGACTTGATTTCTAGTAGTTTAAATCCTTCGAGAATTTTCATGCATATCTTACTGTCTAGGTTATCATACCCTGTAACTTTTTTTTATAATTTATTCCTAGTCTTTCTGAGAATCCTTGAGCGATTAACTATATTTTGTACCTATGGATCCTATTATTTTCAATTGTTTTCTTATAAACTTCCATTTAAAACCTAACGAGTTTATTCATTTTTAGGGTTTGTACTTGTATCTATTAAAAATATAGAAGATACGTGATTTCTCCTTCATAGAAAACTTTCATTTATGCATAATTAATTCCTTATTACAACTATTTCTAAGTGTGTAATAGCACAAGAATTCGAATACAAAGAATATTTTCTGGTGATGTGTGACGTCGTAGGTTGGATCGACGCTTGATCTCTTCACTCCGTTGTCACTCGAACATAGAAGAAAGAGGAGGTTCAGATCGCTACCAACGCTCATAATGTTATCGGCAGAGTTTTCTCGGGTGCTTGCGTGCTCAAACTTCTCTCTCCACTTTCATGCATGTGTAGAGTGGCAATGGGGGCTATTTATAGTCAAAAGAATTAATTTGGGGAACAATAGAACACCAATTTGACATCTGCAAATTTTTTTGGGGATGATTAGCAGCTTAGTTTCATTGATTTAGAGTAGAATTAATTTGGATTTTTAACCTTATATTGGTATTTGTTTAGAATAGTTGTTTTAGCATCTCTGTTTTATAAACAATATTAATAGACACCAACGTCGATTGGAAATTTATGTTCAGTTTTTGAGTCTCCTTTGATTATTATTTTTTATGACATAAGATTTGCGATATGTTATTTGATAAACAACATCCCTACCGTTAGGAGGAGATAAAGGAAGATAAATGCATCGTTCCAGAAGAACATAATGAATTATCGTGGCATAATCCCACTTTATCTTATTTTAATTCTCCAGAGAATCATCCCTTATAATTCATTCCACAAGAATTATTAGATGCCTAATAGATACCTTTAACAATGTTGCATTAATAGCTAGATCATGTATACAAACTATGAATGTATCTTCTAGAATATAAGTAAATAACAAAAGAACCAAATAATGGTAGTAGATGAATCATTTCTCCATTAAGAATGTATAAGACCTAAAGGTTATAAAAATCCAGCTCTTTAGGAGAAGAGACTGAATAATGTAAATACACTATAATGTTCTTGAAAAAACAGCTCCTGAAGTAGCATCTCCTGTAGAAAAATTTAATAACGATCCGGAAGATGTCGTAAACTAAAGATCCAATTTCTCAAAAATAAAACATATTGCTCCAGTGGATGATATGCCTCAGATCTCATAAACGGTATCCCAGAAAACCTATGTTTTTATACATATTCAGGAGAAATTTGGAATCAAAAAAGAATTTGTCATAGATGACATTAACAAATAAGAATAAAAAGGATAATAGTAAACCACGAATAATCATTGAATGTTGAAAAAATAATATTGGCTAAAAAATGGAAAGATGTGATACAAACAAAACTAAATTCTCTCATAAACATGGAGTGTTCGATCTTATAGCACAAAACTCAAAAGGAATAAATCCGATAGGTTTTAAATAAGTGTTTGTAAGAAGTAAAAGAAATAGAATCTAAATGTATAGAGCAATATTAATCGCTCAAGGATTCTCGAAATGATATTGAATAGAATATAAAGAAACTATTTCCTGGTTATGGTAACCTAGCCAATAAGATATACATAAAAATCCTCAAAGGATTTAAATTATAGGAACATCCCTGAAGAATTCGCAAAACAAGTCATATATGGACTAAAATCATCCGGAAGAATATGATATTATAGGATCATTGAGTTTCAGTATAGAAAAAGATATAATGATGATCCTAAATATCCGAACATATTTATGAAGAAATTCTTAAATGAATTTCCCAAATCAGTTGTCTATGTACATAACAGTATCTCTTAAAAAAAATTAGAAATACCTCCTAAAGAGAAGATCTCCTGAAGAGATAATCTCCTTGAGGGATTTTCTTAAGAGATCTCCTAAAAATAAGATCTCTTGATGAGATCTAATATGAGCAGCTGTCATTCAATCAGTATATCTATAGTAGTCAGGTTAATGGGACCTATTTCGACCAAAACAAAAAAAAAGAACATGTTCTGGATCCTGAAGTACCATATTTAAATAAAATAAGTGCAATTCTTTATTAACATTCACTCAACATGATATCTTTTATGTGAACCTACTGATATGCAACTACACATAGACATTGGAATAATATAAAGTACATTTTAGGATATCAAAAGAATCATTCTCGATTTAATTTATATAACTGTGTTGATCTTGTAGGAAATGTGGATACATGCTATTTTTCTGATCCCCATAATAGAATATCATAAACAAGATATAGTTTCTTAACAATATTGCATCTATTTCGAAGATTAATCAAATAAACCAATATGGCAACATCGACTAATCAGTCTGATACTTAATGAAGCAAATAGAGAAAGCGTATGGCTAAGATTTTATTACTTTAACATATCAGGGGGAGTTGCAAGCTTCTAGGAATCACAAATAAGCCTACAACTCTTCATGAAGATATGAGAATAATGCATATAAATGTATAGGCAAATAAGTATTGTGATTAGATATAATATTCAAATGTATTATTTGGGGTTTGATTTTTTTATTTGTGTTGATGTAAGAACTAAATG
>JANAVB010016197.1:12471363-13033863 GCA_029216955.1 Iris pallida | reverse complement strand
CAAATCAGATCAAACAAATCGAATACGTGGCAGGAGATCCGAGTTTTAAAAAATTCATGGCAATCAACATTAATTGTCTATAAGATTTGGTGTAATCCACATTAATTGCCCAGATTCATTGCCATCAAAATCAATGGTCCAGATGATTGGCCGCCGACTTTTAAAGGAGGGAATCATTGTAAACCCTAATGATCACACCCCCACTCCTATAAATAGCAAAGGTGCCATTCCCTTGCAAACGACTGGACACCTGAAGAGACCTAAAGACTTGGAGACTTGTAGACCCCCGGCGAGATACACAGAGAGACAAAGGCACGTGCAGAAGAGCCTCCCCACACATTCCGAGAGCATTTTTTCATCAGAGTCAAGGCTACGTTCGGTCGTCCAAGGAGTAAGACAGAGCTGCCGTCGATTTCCCGAGCCTCTATCGTCACCCCCCCAGAATCAAAAATAAATAATTATACTTAGATTGCTGTACCTAGGTTTTCGTCCCTAGGCTTTCTTTGTACGAGCGAGTTTGTATTGTGAGTCTAATTTCAGTCCTCATATATAATTGTTCTGTACTTCTACAATCAATGACAAACACGATGGCGACTCTGCTGGAGACAAACTTCTCCATGGCTGAGGAGTTGGTGACGTAATCGGACGTAGCCAAACTTGGCTCCACTCAAGAAATGCTGGTTACCCGGTTCGACCAGCAGGCGTTTGAAGAAATGCTCTCCGACGGGAGCGCTGACCCGGTCCAGCGGCGAGCCCACACGAAGAAGGCTCGCAGGGAGTGGAGGCCCAAGTTATTTGCTCCTTCCGAAGCCCTGGACGAAGTACTCTCTGCTGCACAAGATGGCAAAAAAGACTCTCATACGGTTCCACTTCAGGCCACAGAGGACTCTGCTGTCCCCAAGTCTGGCAGAGGAAAACACTACGGTGCTGGACTTACATGGACAAAGAGGGACTCTATGTGGTCCAGGAAGAAGCCGAATAGAGGCACCAGCGGCATGAATGATACTCATGCGATCAAGATTGCCAGCCGCGTACAGAATGCTCATACGGCCAAAACTGCCAGCCGTGTACAGAATGCTCATACGGCCAAAACTGCCACCCGCGTACAGAATGCTCATGCGGCCAAAACTGCCAGCCGCGTGCAGAATGCCCATGTGGAAAAGACTTCTAGCCGCATGAAGGAGACTCATGCGGCCAAGACTTCCAGCCGTATAAGAAGGCCTATGCGACCGCGACTGCCCGTCGCATGAAGAATGCTGATTCCAGCCGCATATTATCCACTCCACGCGGCTCAGGTTCCATCTTCGACCGCCTCTTCCATGGCCCTGATCTCTCACGCTCCCAAGAAAATGTATCTGACTCTCTGCAGTACCATTTGGACTCTTCCTACTATGCACCCTCGGGTGCTGGAGTGAAGAAGTTCATGACAGCGCGGGCTCGGCGAGCTTAGTCAGCTGTCCAAACCTCTGACCATCCGAGTGCTCTGCTTACTGTTATGCGGGCCTCCGATGGAAAGTTGTATCGAACCACTCGAGTCCAGCCCCCGACGGTAAACGGACAAAATGGTTTCCAAAAGTTTCCCAACCATCAGGGAGGAAACATGGTGCCAATACACTCGGGTACTCGGGTTTCTCGGGTTGCTCGAGACCCATCTGACTTGCGTGACATGATCCTTCACAAACGTAAGGAAAGAGAAGGGGACTCTGTGTGCAAAGAGTCCTCCCACGGACATTACTGCACCCAAGTCATTGTCAATTGCTGCTGCAACAACGCGGTAGTACGGGAAGACCGGCAGTCCGTCTTCCAAAGACTGCAACAACTAAGTTCAGAGGATGATGCGCTTCCCATCGTCTCCTTTAACTCTGCTCAGAGAATCCTCGCCAGCGGGAGAGGGAAGAAAAATAATATCTCCAGCCCAAAGATTTTAACTACTGTGACCAAGAAACTATCATCTAAGCGGTTGCCTACCACCGGAGTTTTCCAAGGTACCCGTTCGAAGACGAAATCTACTACATCGGGAGATTCATCATCCACATCACTGGGGGTCGCTAGAACCAGGGGTAGCATTCCTCCGAACGTCCTTGACAACCCGGTATTCCAAAGAGATGAACCCGGGGAAATGACTCTCCTAACAGATACAACAGGTGCCGACGTCCCCGAGGATGTTCGCGACTCTCAAGATGAGGCAAGCTCTGAATCTAGGGGTACTATTCCTTCTGAGTCCGAGCCAGAGGAAAACATTCCCACATACCCCGACGACTTCTCTGTACTGGGGTATGATTCAGAAGGCACGTCGTCTACCATCCCTTTTACTTTGGCTCGTGTGAGGACGGTATTCATGACAAACAACGATCAAGACGGTCCCAGTGATCGCCAACGCATCGACACCCTGGAGGCCATTCTGCATACCTTGGTCAAATCCGTAGACAAAATCAAAGCGGCGCTTCCAACTCTGTAAGGAAGGACGCCTGGCCAAACAAGCTTGGGTCCCTCGGTCAATGCGTACTCGAACTCAGCGGCACCAAACCCGGGCGACAATCCTCCTGAAATATCAGCTCCCACTGCTGCGGATGAGGCCAGGGAGGCAAGAAGAGAATCCAGGAGCTCCGGGCCATGTTTTACGCCCAAAAAACCTTCCAGGACCTCAGGATACGACAACCGTATCCTATTGAATGGAGAGATGTGCCCTTCCTACCAAGATAAAAACCATTCAACATCAATCCGTATGATGGAAAGACATCTGCAAGCAGGTATATCACCTACTTAGAAGTCACAACCGACCATCTGCCCCATGACGACGCCATCCTTACACGATTATTCATCGGGGGCATTGGAAGGGGTCGCCTTCGACTGGTACCGTAACTTACCGGACAGCTGCATCCATTCCTTCGTCGGCTTCAAGCGTATGTTCCTGGAGAGGTTCTACGAAGTAGGACAGGACGTGACAATATCCACCCTCATGGACGTTGTCCAGGGAGAAAAGGAGCTGATAAGAAACTATATCGAACGGTTTCATTAAACCGCGATGAAGTTGCCTTCTGGTAACCCCGATTCCTCCTTAATTGAAATTTGCCAAAAAGGACTGCTCCTAACAATCAGCCTCTAGATGGATGAAAGTTAATTTAAGGACTGGAAGACATTCATCATCAGTGCCACTATCGCCGAAGATAAATTAAAGAAAGCTCGCCAACTAGGATTGCACGTCTTGGAAGGAGAAGATAAGGGCAAACGCCCAGACACCAACAGCAACAATGGTGGTAACCCCTTCAACAATCGAGACAACAAGGGAAAACAGGCTATGGTGGCCGACGCAACCCAGAAGTCTGAATCGAAGCCAGCTGAAAAATAGTGGCCGCAGGTGACTTACTCCTTCAAAGACGGTCATGACAAGCCCATCTTGGACATGCTCATACAAGGAGGTAGAATCCAGCTCCCTCCACCTAGACGGGAATCTCGGTCGGCCAAGATGGAAAGCCCCAAGTACTGCCACTACCATTGCTATGTTCACCATGCTACGCAAGACTGCATCCAATTGAAGCGATATATTCAGTATCACATCGATTCGAAGGCACTGGCCATCGATTTCGAGGAGGTAACCGTGGCAGCCAATATGGTGTCGGTACAGTTCGGCAGCTTCCTTCCGACAGAGACTCAAGATGGCGTAGTACCCGTCCCTCGGGCAACAATAGAGATTGCTAATCTTCCACCTCCTCGAGATCAGGCCGCTAGTCTAGTGCCCCTCACCACATCACGAGGGGAGGTCATGTAGGTCAACCCGGACCTGGTACCAGAAGTAACTCAGTCCGTACCATCCGCTCCCAACAAGAAGAAGAGTGGGAAAGTCAAGCCGCACAATCTTAGCAGAGGTCGAAGAAGCTACTGCTGTTGTTACCCGATCCGGCACACAAACCTAACCTCCACCGGGTAACTCGACTGAAGATCATCAGCCGATAGCTGCTGATGCCCCAGGACCTTCTCAGCCTTCGACGACCGACAAGCCTAGGCCGAAGGAGACTCGCTTTGACAAGCCGCTCCGAAAAGAGGTTCCTCAGGGGCTGGAGAGGCCCTACAACTTTGACATCTTGGCACAATTAGCCAACACACCGGCCAAATTATCATTATACGAGCTCTTGAGACTCTCCAAAGATGTTCGCGTGGCACTAAGCGATGCACTCTAGAATACCGACGCATATCTGGCTCAGGTCAACCTCACAGGAGAAAGCCCGCCTGCAAATCTCCAGAACAGCGTTTGCACAGGAGCAATGCCCAACATAGTCTTCGCTTCGTAGGATATGCTCATTAAAACCAACTTGCACGATCGTCCGTTGTATTACACTGGATACATCGGTGACGTAAAGGTGGATCGGATGCACATTGACCCTGGTTCTTCCATAAGCATCATTCCGAAGAGTCTGTTGCACCATCTTCGTATCCCTATGCATCGTCTGATGCAACAAGCACCACCATCAGCGGTTTCAATTCGGGCAGGAGTTACTTGATCGGGAAGATTCGCTTGAAGTGCCAATTCGGCGATCTACAGTCAGAAGTGACTTGTTATGTCATAGATCCGGACACTTCCTACAATATTCTCCTAGGGCATCCTTGGATACACGATTACATGATCGTGCCTTCTACGCTGCACCAGTGCTTCAAGTATGTCGACAAGCACGGCTTCGTGAGAACAGAATTTGTCGACATCGATTCCTTCAAAGGAGTCGAGTCTTATTACTCGGACTCCTGCTTGTACGAGAAGTCAAAAAGGCACTTTGTCGAAGGAGATATGCAAGTTCAAACTGAGATAGCAACGGGATCAGAGGAACCTCTGACAATCCACCTTCAAGCTCGTAAACCTGGCAAAACCGCACCCTTACGGCCGCTCTGCGTAAGGATGCAATCGGTCTCTCGGCACAAGAGGGGCAAATGATAATCCGACTGCCAAGGTCTGGCCAAGTGCCAAAACCCACAACGGAGCCACTAACAATCAGGCTGCCAAGAGCCGGCCAGCCACAAACAGAGAAGCTCAAACCCTCTGATAAGCCAATAACGATACGTCTTTCCAAGATGAATTGTCAGCCCAATGCAAAGTCGGGAACTCCTAAAGAGCCAACAACTCCCCGCCTAGCATCAAACACCAAATAGGGGGTCGCTAGTTCGCCAACGACTCCATATTCTGCCCCACCAGCGGAACCCCTAATGATTAAGCTGTCCAAGTGTAATGCCTGTGGTTCGTATTACGTATTTTGGAATACGTGTACGTATTTTATCTTGTATTGCATGGTCCTTTACTTAGCTTTTATTCATGACTTGGTTTATTTCATGGGTTGGTTCGGCTTGGCTTGGTTTTGCTTGGTTCATTATGAACCAAGGATGAACCCCTACCTACCACCACCTTTAGTATTTATTACACATTCTCTTTTCTCTCTCCTCATTACTCTTCTTCTTCTCCACCATAACTTCTTTACCTACCAGAGGGAGAGAGAGGCCTAGGCAAGTGCAGCTTGCTTCATGGAGGAACTCTAATTTGATTGTTCCATTCTCTTCTTTGCAGCATTTTAACATACTTTAGTACTTGGTATTTTTACTTTCTATGGCCGGATTCTTGTAGATCTAAGTTTATTTTATTTTCAAAATTCTTGGGTTTTGATCTACTAAATCTTGTTATTTCTAAGTTTTGATGGTTCCATGTTGTAGAGAATTTCGTTCTGCCCCATTTTGACCTTTGGAAGTTCGGATTTTGGACTCTGGATGAAGGTTTCATGGAGCTTGGAAGCATGGGTTCATGGTGTTCTTCTTCTCGAAATTTTGGAGAAGAAGAACAGTTATTTGGCCGTATAGCAGTACTTGACTGCATGAACATTTATGCGGCAAGTTGCTCTCAGCCGCATGAGACCCTCGAACTCCTAGCCGCATGGACTTCATTCCACTCAGTCGCATGTACCCCTCTTGCTTCTGCAGCCGCATGTAACTACCTTCCCGCCAGCCGCATGCGCTTGAGCTTCCTTCTAGTCCTGAGCTGCGTGCCTGCTTCATGTCGAACCCGAACTCTTGAGCCGTATGAACCGTCTTGAGCTAGCTGCATGGACTCGCTTCCCGTCAGCCGCATGTGCGCCCATCACCCCTAGCCGCATATGCCGCTGTCCTCCTTGACCGCATGAACTTGCTTCCCGTCAGCCGCATGTAGTCCACTCTTCTGCTGGCCGCATGAGACCTAACTTCTTGGGACCGCATGCGCCCTTGCCTCCCTAGCCGCATGCGCCCTTGCTTTTCTAGCCGCATGCCCCTGTCCTTACCAAGTTGTATGCGCTCTCCTTATTGGTCGTATGAGTTCTAATAATCCTGAGCCGTAGGGTTCCTTCCTGTACCTAGCCCTGCTATTTAATTATTATTATTATTGTTAATTCATGTCTTGTAACCTTAGCATAACTTGGATCTTCTGATATAATGCTTGCACTATGATGCCCTGCCCATGTACCTGGACACGATAGTGACCCGTAGGGGTACACTCCTGATAAGTAAACATGACATGACCTGATAGTGGCCCGTTGTGGCGCACTCCTGATAAGTGAACTTGACCAGATAACCAGACATGATATATCTCGATAAGCTGTTGCGACGGCTACCTGACATAACCTGTATAAGTAACCTGGACACCGTGGGCAATTGTGCTTGTACAAATAATCTAGTCCTGTCTTGCATCATGTCTAGGAGGGGACTCCTGAGTACCACGGTCAGGAGTACCTAATGAAATGGACTAAGGCTAATAACTAGATTAATACATTAGTCATATAGAGATCTTCTAGCTACAGGCAATCCCGTGACCTGGACGCGCTTGGGATCTGTAGCCTGCCGTCGAGTAGGGCACATTTCCAGCACACTGTCATGTGTTGCACCCTTCAAGCTACTTAAGGGTATATACGTTTCCTGGACGATGTACCCACCAAAATTCAACCCCTAATTTTCGACCTGGGTAACCTGGATGGTCTGCAGGGCTTGTGGCTGTGGAATAATCTCACTGCATCTTGCTAGTAACTAGGCCTGTGATAACCCTAGTTAGTTAAAGTATCGAACCGTACTTATTGCTTGGCCGTGATTGTTGAATGGGGAATAATCAGTCTAGTCTTGCCTTGAATCCTGTATAGATTGTTACATGTTCTGATTTTCTTATATTTATCTTGCTGATAAATAGGAGAAACCAAGTTCAGTTCAGATGAATGGTTGCAATCCCGGTCCTTGTTTGGTTTAAGGATTGTAACCTGGTTATCTGAATGGTCCCATGGTTATCTTACCATATATCCTCGTGATGTTATATTTCTCCAGTTTTACTATATATTGTTAACTTCTGTGCTAATTGCTGATTTTAGTTCCTAAGTGAAGCTTTCTTTGTGGCACTTGCTCTTTCTGGGGTCTGACCCAGCTGGTTTTGTATGGCCAGATTTCGGAGCAGCTCCAGAGGATCTACCGACCTTCCAGCCCGATGGTGGCGACTAGACGTTACCAGGGCATCGAGTGGATTTATTTTTGATCTCCCACTTATTATAAAATATTCTTTTGAGGCGTTTAGGCGACGAGCACCTGTTTATCTCGATTGCACTTACTTACTGTTTGCCTACGGGCTGTAACATGATTGAAAAATCCTAGGGTTGATCATGTATGACTATACTCTTGCTAGTCCTAACATTTTGTAACGGCTCGCTTCATGATCAGCTGAATATGTAATATTTGGGACGCCTTATTATTGTATATTTAATGATCATACATCTTGTGACTTTTACCTACTTATTTGTGATTGAGACACTAGGCTTGTTCATGACCATAGGAGACTATTGGCTTGTAGTAAACCCTCATGTATCTAGACAGCCATGACCGTATAGCGAGCTGGATTCCATTTTATATACGTAGCTGGCTATGTCTTTTCTAGCTCTCCAGTATTCTGGTTCTGGGGTGTGACATGGTTTAAGTGGTGGCCCATGTAGGTCTTATAAATCAAGATATGTGAGGGTTTACCGAATAGATGTCTCAATCAGTATTCGTCCTTGATCTCCGCTCGTATCTTCTGAATCCTTGGATTCTTGTCCTGATCATATTCTTGTATCGTTGATCTGTCCTGGTCCTTCTTTATTGTTCTCCCTGTCGTCTTCTTCAGCGACATCGTTCCTGGACCTGCCGGTCAGCAAAGCGGAGCGCTTCCCGTGGACTAGCCGCAACCAGGGGATCAAGCCCAGCATTCCGAAGTAGCCTCAAGAGTCGTGCCTTCTGACGGAGAGCCACCAGTCCAGCCTGTCGAGCCTGATGATGGCACTTTGGTAGGTCTCGTCAGGACCTTCATAGCTTCCCAAGATCATCGAGGAGATGCCTTACACCAGGCAGTGACGGATGCTCTGACCAGAGGAGGTCATCAGGGTAACAGCACGGCCAACAGCTTCAAGCGCTTGAACCCTTCATTTTTCGACGGTAGTGAAGATGCTATCGCTGCAGATGCTTGGCTTCAGGATACAGAGGTGATTCTAGAAGCAGCCAGGACCCCATAGAACAAGAAGGTAGTCGTGGTGCGCTTGTAGTTATTAGATCTTGCCCGCAGCTGGTGGACGGCTCAGGCCGTTGGATTGGCAGCACCCATTGCTTGGACAGTATTCAGAGAGAGATTCCAGACCAAGTATTTTAATACTGTAGCTCGGTAGGATCTACAGACGAGGTTCACTAATCTGAAGCAGATGGACAGGACGGTCGATGGATATGCGGCCGAGTTTTTGAGACTCAGTCGGTTTGCTCCTACCTTGGTGGCAACCGAGTATGATAGAGCCCAGCGATTTCAGCAAGGGCTTCACTGGAGATTTTGTTAGCAGTTGAGCAGTTTGAGCATCAGACTTTTGATGCAGTATTGAGAGCAGCTAGGAGGCATGAGTATACCTCCCAGAGGATCGTGGATAGGGCCAAAGGTCGGAAGAGATCCCACGGCCAGATGAATCAGTCTTCAGCCCCAGCCCTGGCAGCCAGGACTTTGACCATTGGAGCTCCGAGGCGGGCGGCCTCAGTGACGTCGGTTCAGCATTCAACCCCGACGTACCCTCAGCAAAAGCAGAAGCAGTCTTCCGCAGTGGGATGTTCTCATTGTGGGAAGCCAGGCCATGTGGTGGCAGAGTGCCGCAGGGCCCAGAAATTGTGTCTGGCTTGTGGAGCAGCAGACCATAGGGTTGGATCTTGCCCAAATAGGGGTGGTTCATCATCGTCCAACATTTCTAGCTCTTCGGTGAGAGGACCAGCTCCGGTCCAGCAGCAGCAGTATCCATTGCCGAGGCCTTTGCCTCCTCAGTCCCAGGTGTTCCAGCAACAATACCCCCAACAGCATGCTCAAGCCCAGGTCTTATGTCAGAACAGGCAGCGAGGATTTCAGCAGAGAGGACCAGCACCCCGAGGGCATGGTCAGGCTATGGTGATGACCGCAGAGGAAGGATTGGCACCAGGAGAGTTAGTGGCAGGTACTATTCTCGTCAACTCCTTTCCAGCTTCAGCTTTATTTGATTTTGGTGCATCGTATTCTTTTATGTCTGCACGATTCGCGATACGGATAGGATTAGAGCCCGAGTCATTATCAGTAAGGCTCAATATACTTACCGGTAACGGACTTGTGGGAGTCGATAGGGTGTTTTCCTCGTGTCGGATCGTAGTTAGCGGTAAAAATTTTTCCGCTAGATTGATAGAATTCCCGATGGCCGATTATGATGTGATCTTAGGGATGGATTGGTTGAGGAACCAGTATGCTAGGATAGACTGCCATGTTGGCAGGGTTGTCTTTAGTATTCCAGGAGAGCCAGAGTTTTCCTTTTCTCGGGCGCAATTGAGCCTTCTCCTCCAGTATTGATGGCAGTAGCAGCAGTGCAGTTGCCCCGAATAGTCAAGGAGTTTTCAGATGTTTTCTCATAAGAGGTTCCTGGTATACCGCCAGAGCGGGAGATCGAGTTCACCATAGACTTGATTCCCGGGATAGCCCCATGTCCGAGAGAGTCTACAGGATGGCACCGTCAGAGTTGGAAATCTTATACAAGATGATTGAAGAGCTTCGAACCAAGGGATTTATTCGTGCTAGTGGATCGCCTTGGGGAGCCCCAGTGCTTCTTGTAAAAAAGAAGGATGGTACGTCCAGGTTATATGTTGATTATCGTACCTTGAACTCAGTGACAATCAAGAATAGATACCCTCTTCCGAGGATAGATGACTTGTTTGATCAGCTCAAAGGGGCAGCAGTATTCTTGAAGATCGACTTGCGCTCTGGATATCATCAGATCAGAGTCTGAGAGCAGGACATCCCGAAGACAGCTTTCAGGTCTAGGTATAGGCATTGGGAGTTCCTAGTGATGCCATTTGGAGCGACCAATGCGCCGGCTGTATTCATGGATCTCATGAATCGCATCTTCATGCCTTATTTGGATTAGTTCGTGATTGTGTTTCTGGATGACATCCTGGTCTATAGCAGGAGTGAAGCGAAGCATGAGCAGCATCTCCGTGTGGTTCTTCAGATTCTCAGGGAGCACCAGTTGTATGCCAAGTTCAGTTAATGTGAGTTCTGGCTCGATCGCATTTCGTACTTGGGTTATATCATCACCAGAGGGGGAGTAGAAGTGGATCACCAGAAGATCGTGGCCATTGAGTCATGGCCGGTGCCTAGCACAGTTGCAGAGGTTTGTAGTTTTTTTGGATTGGCCGGTTACTACCGACGATTTGTTTCAGATTTTGCTCGGATTTCAGCGCCATTGACCCAGTTGACCCGTAAGAAGGTGCAGTTTGCTTGGACAGCAGAATGTCAGGATTCTTTTGAGAAGTTAAAGCGAGGCTTGATGACGGCTCCCATTCTCGTGCTTCAAGATAGAACCGGAGGATTCTCAGTATATTGTGATGCTTCAGGCAGAGGCCTAGTATGTTTCTGATGCAGCATGGGAAAGGAATAGCTTATGCGTCATGGCAACTTTGTGATCATGAGAGGAATTACCCAACCCATGACTTGGAGCTGGCAGCAGTAGTGTTTGCACTTAAGTCGCGGAGGCACTACTTGTACGGAGATAGGGTAGAGATTTTCACCGGCCATAAGAGCCTGAAGTATGTTTTCACCCAGAAGGATCTTAACATGCGTCAGAGGAGGTGGCTGGAGCTTCTTGTGGATTATGATGTCAACTTGCAGTATCATCCCGGGAAGGCCAATGTTGTAGCAGATGCATTGAGGAGGAGAGCTGGAGTTTATTTTCTAACTGCGTAACCAGAGCTGTTAGCAGATCTTCAGAAGATGGGTATTGAAGTTGTTCTTCCTTCCAGTATGGCATTGATGGCCAGTATGTAAGTTCAGTCCACCATAATCGAGAGGATCCGGATGGCGCAATCAGCAGATTCCAAGCTTCAGCGACTCAGAGCAGAGTGTGAGGCAGGACGGCGACCAGAGTTGTATAATCATGAAGATGGTACACTTCGACTTGGTAAACGTCTTTGTGTACCCAGTAGAGATATCAGACAGGAGATCATGGCAGAGGCTCACAGTTCTCAGTACTCCATTCATCTTGGTGGTACAAAGATGTACCGTGATATCCGTCCATATTTCTGGTGGAATGGCATGAAGAGGGAGATAGCCCGGTTGGTCTCTCGTTGTTTAGTCTGCCAATAAGTTAAGGCTGAACCATAGGCCTGCTGGACTTCTTCAGCCCTTGCCGATTCCAAAATGGAAGTAGAAATATGTGACCATGGATTTTATGACTGGATTACCTAGGTCCCTAGCTGGTCGAGATGCTATTTGGGTTATAGTCGACAGGCTCACGAAGGTAGCTCACTTCCTTCCGTTCAGAGTTGGTCAATCGACAGCTCAATTAGCAGAGATGTACCTCAGGCAGATTGTCAGGTTGCACGGAGTGCCAGTTAGTATCACCTCGGACCGAGATTCAAGATTCACGTCGTACTTTTGGCATAGCTTGCAGGAGAGTTTGGGAACTCGCCTCCAGTTCAGTTCAGCATATCATCCGCAGACAGATGGTCAGTCGAAGCGTACAATCCAGACTCTTGAAGATATGTTGCGGTCCTGTACACTTGACTTCGGTGGTTCGTGGGAAGATCACCTGCACCTGGTGGAGTTCTCGTACAACAACACATCCAAGCTAGTATTCAGATGGCACCATTCGAGGCACTGTATGGCAGGAAGTGCCGATCCCCGTTAGCATGAGATAATGTGGGGGAGAGACAGATGATCGGTCCAAAAATGATTGCCTAGACAGTTGAAGTGGTCAGAAGAGTTCGGGATCATCTTCGAGTTGCCCAAGATCGCCAGCGCCATTGGGCCGATTCTTATCGGCGCCCTCTCGAGTTTTCTATCGGCGACCATGTATTCCTGAGGATTTCACCTAATCGCGGCATCATTCGTTTCGGCGCACGGGGAGAAAGCTTAGTCCTAGGTATATAGGGCCGTTTGATATTCCGGAGTGAGTAGGAGATGTGTCCTATCGTCTCGCTCTTCCGTCATCGCTAAGCGAGGTGCATGACGTGTTCCATGTATCCCAATTACGACGGTATATCCTGGACCCGAGCCACATCCTGGATCATTCGGAATTGGTCGTTGGTACCAACTTTTCATATGAGGAGAGGCCTGTGTCTATATTGGACCGGAGAGAGAAGACACTCAAGAACAAGACTATCAAGTTAGTCCAGTTGCTTGGGGTCGTCACTCTTTGGGAGTCAACGTGGGAGCGAGAGGATGATATCCGATCGCGATATCCCGACTGTTTGACTCATGAGGTATATGTTTTCCATAAAGAAATTCTCTTTATTTGTTGTGTTCTGGGAAAATTACAACTGTAGGAATCCGATCTAGAAGACGATCGCTTTATCCCTTGGACTATGCGAAGAAGAAAAGCTCTCAAAATTTTGACAGTAGATATCAATGTATCTGTACAATGAATGAGAAAAAGAACTCTATTTATAGAGTCAAGAATAATAACTGAAAAGATAACTGTCTTCACAGCCTATGCCTAGTTAAAAATCATGCAGGATTTAACATACACAAGGCTGTGAGCAGTTACTGGACGTGGCCTGTAACTGTTGGACACATGGCAATCATGCATGAGTCGTGTGCAAGTTACAGGACACGCAGGCGAGAGATCAGTGGCATGGCTGCCACGTACTCCAATTTGATGAAATCTACGCAGACTTGTTGAAGACGAAATCCACGCGAACTCGGTGTAGAAAGCTTCAAAATCAACGCAAACTTGGGGCAGGAAGCTTCAGGATCCACGCAGACTTCGAGGCAAAGAACTCGAAAATCCATGCAAACTTGAGGAAGAAAACTTCAGAATCCACGCAAACTTGAGATGAAGATCACAAATACACGCAGACTTGAGATAGAACTGCCAGCTGTCTTGATTCGGCGTGTCTTGACTGACACAAAATCTCTGACAGTGATTGCTTTGTCAGTCGCATTAAATGACAAGAAACCCTTTTGGTACGCCAACTCGACGAAGGCTGAGTCTTGCTGAAGAAGATTTCAAAAATCACGCAAGACGGCGATGATCTCTCGAATTCTGTGTATACGTGGCATACGAAGAGATATTCTTCGACTGTCGTGTTGTCAGTCATAATTACTCTTTGACAAATGATGAGCTGTCTCCCAGCGTGATTTG
Organism: Iris pallida; assembly: GCA_029216955.1. Taxonomy (NCBI): domain Eukaryota; kingdom Viridiplantae; phylum Streptophyta; class Magnoliopsida; order Asparagales; family Iridaceae; genus Iris; species Iris pallida. The sequence goes on along the minus strand of JANAVB010016197.1, from coordinate 13,020,217 downwards.
TTTATATTGTCTGGATCAACTGAGCGTGACTTTTGACTCTGTCTTGATCAACTCAGCGTGACTTTCATTTTTGAGGCCTACAAAACCCCCTTCAAAGTTTTCGAAAAATGATAAATTATTTCGAAATACTTTGAAAATAGATGATAAATAGATTTAGTCACGCTGAGATGACTTCAAAATGAGAGATTTACTCCGAGATGTTTAGACTGTTGGGATTCTGTGCTGTTAGGATCCCGTGCAAATCTCCAAATATCGAGGCAATAATGACTTGACCGTCATTTAGAATTCTTTATGAGCCTATAAATAGGCCATAGATTACTTCTTTCTTTCTTTACTTGCGTTTGAAAGAAGAACCCACAGAAGAGAACTTCATCTTCCTCGACGAACTCCTTCTTCCCCGACTTCTTTTCCTCATTTTTCAGCCGAAATGGCTCCTAAGAAAGCTGATGCTCAGGCCAAGAGGAAAGCTCCCGCAACTTCTTCGCGTGCCACTATCGACAGACTTCCTCGACAAGAAGTCCCACAAGCTCCTATACATCGTAAGTGATGGGAGAACACGAACTGTTGAAGATGAAGATGACCTCAATATAGAATTTTTAGGATCTTTAAAACAAATAATGAAGTTTCAGAAATATATCCCCCCTTTTTAGGGCAAAGGATATTAACAAAGTATGCCCCTCTTTAGGGTTAGCCATACTTCACATCTTCGTATTTACGAAGCTTTGTGTTTCACGTAAAAAAGGGCATGGCTCTCATGACTCTGCATGACTTTTCATTTTGACAGAAAATATCGATGTTGAAAAAGTTACGCAGCTTCCATGACGACTCTGCGTGATTTTCATATATTGGGAGAGATGCCAATGTTGAATTATTCACGCAGACTTCTGAGAGTCATCCTCTGGATAGACTAGTCTTGATCTGTCAGTGTGTTCTTTTGTCATTTTCACTAAAATGTGACTCTAGTAAATGATGCGTGACTTTCATCCTAATCTGTCTGAGCTTTGCGTGAATTAATCATCTGTGTGAATAAATCACTTAGCATGTCACAGTAATATATCCATGTGGAGTCTGCGTGACTTTTTTGAAATTTTCTTCAAATACTGTAATACAGTCATAGACATGGGTATATCTGATTTTGTCTTCTGTCATTTTCTGTAGTGAACATCCAAAGCGAAGAAGCAGATTTTGAAGGGTGCTTAAGTGTTTCATTTAAGCATGATCTATCTCATATAACATTCCCTCATTTTGATCTTCCTGAAGCAAGACTATCATTGTTAGTCAATCAAGACCACACAACCTTACTCTGCTTGATGAATGGACAACCTTTCTAAAGTCTAGATCTGGTATCCCATAAGAAACCAGCATTCTTGTTCGGAGATGCTATAGCACAAAAATCTCAGCCAAAGGGCATTAGGGAGAAGGTGTGCTTCTGTTTTGAGGGGGATGTGAAACAACCCATGTATTGGCCAAAGGTTTCCCGGGGCTTGTCAATCATGAGACTTATGCATGCCAGCTATCCGAGAAAGATGTCTTGGTATTTGACTGAATATCAGCAGGCGAAAGCAAGCCGTATTATTTACAGGAAAGAGGGATTTTTCAGTACCCCGGAGGATCATGTATCAGTGTTTCGGGGTCTGAAGCCTGGATGTATACCACCAGAAGACTCATCCATAGTGATACCCTTCAGGATGCCCATATTCATAAATGAATTTATGTCAAACCGAAATGCATTTTATTCGACCGATTCAACGCCGAGGATGAATGGCCTAATGAATCAGGAGAATGTGAGATGGAAGACTTTGGTCCACTGGGCTTTGGAAAATTTTGGAACTGAGTTGAAGAAGATTAATCTTTATGATGCTGTCGTCAACTCATCTTACGGCTTTAAACCCAACCCCTTCCTATTCCTGGCTTTAGTTGAGAGATACAACCACAGGACGGGGACTTTTATGACTCCAAAAGGAGAGATGGGCTTCGCCCTTCATGAGATGGAATACATCTCACACCTGCCTTCAGGCTCGCTGCCGTATGAGGAGTATGTTCCTACGACAGAGGAACTGAACTTTCTGTCAGAGAAGAACCCAGAGATGGTCCATCTATTTGAAGAGATGATGTGCCATTTTGGCACATGCACCCTATATTACAAGGGTTCCAAGGATGAAGCTGGCAACCACATTCAGAAGTGGATGTCCTACCTTTTCATGAACCGTGAAAAGGATGATAGGAAAATAAATGAAAAGAGGTATTATCAGATTAGCAACTTCAAGCCTCTCTCTGAGAGTGAGATCACTTATTTGCTGGAGAAATACGACTGTAAGGATTTCACCATTTCTGAAGATTGGTACGAGTTCAAAGCTGGAACCACTTTCAGCTCTATGTGCGGCAGAGTGGCAAGGATCTGTCAAAGAACGGTCACTTGGCCGGATTCCTATCTCTGTGGTTAAGGAGATTCATCGTTCCCGGCTCCAGTTCCTTGGACAGAATACACAGAGGTGTTATCTTTGCAGCGGTATGCCTTGTGTATGGTTACAGGCTGGACTTATTATCAGCGATGACCTGCAGACTAAATGCAGGTCTTCAGAATTTTATAACTACTATGCTGTCTGCTCAGAGGCTGATGACTGAAGAATTCCCAAGGATAGAGATGCCTTTCACATTTTTATATGGTTGGCTTCTCCTTCATCATGATGGTCTGATACCTCCAGGGGCAGGAGGGAGTAGCAGTCTTTTTCTGGAGAGGTACTCTGGAGAGACGTTCTGGAAGGTTCACACCCTCCCAGAATGCAGAAATGTATTGAATAGGGCGTCACATTGGTCGATCCAATGTGACCCTCTACCATCGGGCTATGAGAGTATGCCCTTAAATATGATGGACGGAGATATGGGAAACCGACTAGATGATGTAGCCTTCCAATGGTTACAGAGGATCCGACCTTCTCATCTAGTATATCGTCACGAAGAAATGGCATATCTGGAACCATATTTACCAAGCCGATTTGCCAGACAATTCGGGTATGACCAACTCCATGTTGGGAACGCCACTACTTGTTTATCTGCTCGCGGAGGACTCATTGACGGAGCTCGAGCTTGGAGATATTTTGCAGCTAGAGATACAAAGGTCGTATTCTCTATGCCTAATCCTTTGTCTAGCTCGGGGCCAAAGATGCTTTATACGTATGCACGTTTCTATGTGTCGTCGAGCACTTTCAGACCGAGTTTCAATCTGAAGACCTTTGTTGCAGAGGATGATCCAGCTCCATCGAAGAGGTCAAAGAAGAAAATTGTTATTCAGCACTTTCCTTCAGAACCCGAAGATGAGACAACAGAAGTTGAGCCTCCCTATGAATTATTCCAGAAAGGAAATTTTCCTGATGAGGTCCTTCCTCCTATATTTATATCTCTTTCTAAGAGGAAGAGAAGTAACGAATCTGAGACCATCTCCAAGAGGAGTACTAGGTCTCAAACATCCAAGAATAAGAAGAAAGGGGTCTCGGTGACTGCTATTTCATCTTTGGGCGGTATATCAGTTGATGAAGACGATGCCGCTGATAAGGATGAAGAGACTGATGAAGACGATGCTCCTTTGATAAGGAGGTCGAGAGGCAAATATGTTAAAAAGTCTGTCAGTAAAATTAAGGGCAATAAACTCCTAGAGACAATCATGAGTGGAGGAGTTTTGCCAGAAATCAACGAAGCAGCCTCTACTGAGAAGACCGAGTCTGATGATGAACAGAGTGAAGTAGAATCTGCTCAAGCTCAGAAATAACTGCTCTGACCGCAAGTGGAGTGGCTATTGAACCCTCGGAGACGAGGATGATCCCATTTGAGCATGGGACTGAGGGTGTCATTCAGGCACTGGATGACCAGATTAATTACTCTGAAGAAGAACCAGCTCCAGAAAAAGTGACAAAACAGTCAGAAGTTTCTGAAACTCAAGCTGAAGAAAATATTTCTTCGGCCAGAGGCGATGAAGACGTGCCGGCGTCTGAGCTATCAGCTGCTGATGATTTGTTGAAGAATGTTTGTCAAGACATCATTCTTCAAACCGATGTTCTAGAGAGGACTGAACCGGCGGCAGTCAACACTTAGCTTGCTATCGTCGTTGTCCCTGAGACTCATGAAGATGTGAATATCATTGACTCTGAATTAGAAGCTCATCCTGAAGATGAAGAAGAACAAGAAACTGAAGGAGGAGAAGACTGGCATGCTGGCACCTCTACTCCTTATGATGAAGACAAAGTCAAGGGGAACAGAATGGAACTTAGCCCTGAACCTGCTCAATCACCGAACAACGCTCTAGCACCCAGTAATTCTGGAGCTGGAAGCAGCCATATAAAGCAGGTATCGGATACAATCATGGATCGGCTGCGAGAAGAAGCAAAACTCCCTCCATATACCGAGTATGAACCTCAGCCAGGTAGAACTTTATTTCAAATTCTGTTTCCGCTGTTTCTTTTTTTCTTTAAATGCTGATTACATTTTTCTTTAACTGTAGGAACTGCTGCAGCAATGAGTTCGACTCATGCTCCGCTTATCCAGGCTGATACCGATGAAGGGAATTCACACTTAACTTCTCCGGTGGCACATACTTCTGTTCCGAGGATAGAGAATATTCAAGCTTCTTCTTCCATGATGACAGCGACTCCTGGATTTGAGACTGGGTTAACAAGAACTCTAGGAATGTATTCAGATATCATTTACTCATATCTAGATACATATTCCAGACGTTTTTTGAAGGATGAAGCTATGCCATTTTCTGATCTTCGAACTATGGTTAAGTTCCCTCTCATGGCGCTTGCGTCATGCTGGTTGTGAATCTCAGTACATCTTCTTCAAACATCTCATGGATGAGTTGGAAGTAACTATCCGAAAATACTGGGAGACTAAGAAGGAAGATCTTCAATCTTTAACTGCAACTGAAATTAGTCAACTAGAGCATGAAGCGCAGTCCCAACAAGCAGCTCTTGAAGCATTTCTTGCCTCTTCTACTGAGAAATTAGTAGAAAAGGGCGAAGAAATATTAGCTACTCGTCAAAGAGTAGAGCTTCTGGAGAAGGATAAAGCGTCAAAGACAGAAGAGCTGAAGAAATTGAAAGAGGAATTAGCTCGTCTTCAAGAGCGCATTGCTGTCATGGAAACAGATCAAGCTGTGGTTGCTACTGCTTATACCTCTGAAGTTGAACGCTGTAAGACTCTTCAGAAGGAACGAGAACAGATGCAGGCGGAACAGATTGAAGAATTTAGCCGTCGCCAGTCTACCATCATTACTTTTGATGAACAGAATGTTTCAATTGTAGCAGCAGAACGAATTAGAAAAACTCATAAAAAGAAACTGATTGCTGTTCTAGATCGTATTAGGGAGCTGATAACTCCAAATGAGTGAACCTATTTTATTTTCACTTTCACTTGTATTTCATGTTTTGATTCTAGAATGAGAGTAAATGAAAATCCTTGATCTGACTTTTGGTTTTGCTGTTTTGAAAATGATAGATTCATAGAAATATGTTCAGAGGTAAATAATACATGACATATTTCAGTAGAATAGAATATACAAACGAACTTTGTAATTCTATCAAATGATATTAAACCAGAAATGATCTTAGTTTAATACTGATTGGAAAAAATAGAATTCAGACATAAAATATCTTTGAACTCAATTTTTTATGATCTTTAGACTCGAAAATCAAAAGACTAGATGAATGAACGGGTTAACCGTCAGATTATAATGAACGGACGAACCGTCAGATAGATGAACGGACGAACCATCAGGTATTAATGAACGGTCAAACCGTCAGATAAACGGATGAACCGTCAAGTATGAATTATTTTTTCAAAACAGTCAATAGAAACCATATTGAAAGACAGAAGGTTGCAAAAGAAGTCACCGATACTCGTATCGGAATCCCAAGAAGTGGTACTGGAAGAATCAGATCTCTTATCTTCGTCAGACTCGGGATCTTCATGGATAATATTGATGAAAGGAGTAGGAGCAGTATAACCCAATCCGCATTTCGTCCTTCTATATTTCAAAGGAGGAATCCGGACAGGTATTTTTCTTCCTTTTCCATCATTGAGGCCAGTCCTGAAGTCATAGCCCATATTTTTGATGATGTCTCTAGATTGCTGACTATAACGACGTAGTTGTAATCTTCCAGTATCATCATTTTTGTCATCATCTTCAAGATCAGAAGGATTTTGAGGCCCTTTGTAGAAGAATATTGGAATGTCTCCTGGCTTTCTGCTGGGAACTAGAAAGTATGAAGATTGTACAGGTTCTAGAGATACATCTGTATGAACAGTCTGTACAACTCCTATGGTTATTGTGTTCAAGTCATCTAACAGATGTAAATAACTATGAACATAATTACACACATCAACGTACTACAAAGGTGGAGACTTTTATTAAATGTAAAAGCAGCAATATTTATATTGGGAGAAGGCTGAGTCTTAGAGATTTTAGCCAAGTCAATGACTAAAGGGGGAGAAGAAGAAGAAGCTTTGTTTCGATTAAGATCGATAACAAATGGCTCAGAAGAGGTGAGCTCCCTTGAAGTTTGAGTAGGAAGAGTAGTCCACCCTCCAACTGGAATTAGCAGAGTATCTTGTGAAGATACATGAACTGTAGTACGCCCACTGACAGGAATGATCAGTGTATTTTGAGTAGATGACTGAGGTAACGGAGAGATCCGTCCACTCACTGGAATGATGAAAGAATCTTCTCCAGAGGGTTTAGGAGATTGTTGCTGAGTAGTTCGACCTTTAACAGGGATTATTAAAGTCTCACTTTGTGCATCTTCTTTCTCCATAGCTTGTATGATCCTTGTATACTCTTCTTTGTACATTCGGGAATCGTTGAAATAAGCTTCAACCCCATGGAAGGGATTTATATCAGCAACTTCTTTTTGTACTCTTCCATTGCTATCAATGTATTTAAAACATTGATAAAGAGTAGAGGGCACCACATTATTTTCATAAAGAAAGGGCCTTCCCAGAAGAAGATTATAGGATCCCGCGATCTCGATCACATAGAAAGTGACTTTAGATCTGAAATCGCCTATCTGAAGCTTCAGATGAATCTTTCCCAAAGGCTCACTTCGGCTTTGATTGAATCCCAAGATAGTAGTAACCGTCTTGGAGAGCTTGTGAAGAGGGATTTTTAGTTCATCCAACAAACTCTTTGGCGTTATGTTTATAGCAGACCCTGGGTCAATGAGGATACGATCTATCTTCATTGTATCAATATAACCAGTGTAGTAGAGAGGTCGGTCATGTCGATTATCCTCCAGTAGCATGTCATCTTGTGTAAAGGTGATATTTGGGATAATCTCCAGTATACTGTTGCAATGTAAGCAAGTGGCAGGTTCCGCATCTGGCTTCTTCAATTATGCAAGACAAGAGTCAGCTTGTAGAAGTGCTTCACTTAACGTCTCCCGAGTTTCTTTAGAAAGACGTAGAAGTTCAAAGAGGGACATTCTAGCTGGAGTATTAGCAAGTTGAGCCAAAATGTCGAAGTTGTAAGGCTTCTGAAGTCCAAGAGGAGAGACTTCTTGATTGGTTTATCAAACTGAGCTTGTTGCTTGCCTTTCTCAAGAGTTGTGGTTTTGGGAGGAACAGGTTCAACTGGTCTAGTTAAAGGAACAGGTGCAGTAGATGATTCTTCTTCAGGAGAAACATTAGGAGCATCTTTAGCAGCTGAAGGGATATCAGTAGGATCTTCAGGATTTTTAGAATAATCCTTTAGGTAAGGTTTCCCCGTTCGAGTAGCACTAACAAGTTCTTCTTCTTTGTCTTTTGGCTCTGTGTCAGAGGTAGACCCAAGAGAAGTCATATGACATGACTTGATCTTTCCAGCCTTCTTGGACTTTCGAGAAAAAATCTTTTGAGGAGAAGGAGATTCAAAGTCTGTTATTAGATCAGGATGAATCCACATGATTTCTCCAGTCTCCAAAGTGATTGGTGCTAATCCTTCAGACTGTAGAGGAGGAATATTTACTATTTCAAGAGTTGCCTTGGGAATAGGAACAATTCCGCTTTCAAGAAATTGAGGAGGAAAGTCTCCAAATTGCATAGAGACGACATTAGAAGTGACAGTCTTCTCTTTTGGAGTAAGAAAGATAGCTCCAGACTTAATCATTTCTTGGATCTTTCCTTTCAATACATAACATGTACGAATTGTGTGACCCAGCATTCTGTGGTATGGACAGTATTTAGGATGATCTGTCTTACCAGCTTCATCAGGTTTCTTGATCTCAGGTAATTGTATTTAATTACCTTTCAGCAGACATTCAAAGATACCAAGGACATCGTCGTCATCAAAAGAATATTCTTCTTTGGGGCGAGGTGTTCTTGATGTTGAGTTGTAGAGGCAGGAGTTTGAACATTTGATGCATCTTTGCTCTGAAGATTAACTTCAAGAGTTTCTTTTCCTTTGCGAGCATTATTTTTATTGTTAACACCTTGTCCTGTTTCTTTAGGAGTCATCTGCACTCCTAAACCTTTGAAGGTTTCAGCACTGATTTCAGCAGCTTTGGCACTGACTATGAAGGAAGGCCAATCTTGAAATTGAGTGGACCCTGTCCACATACTGATGATTGGCAACAAGTTTGATTTGCACGTGTCAATGGTGACAGCATCAGGAGTTCCAAGAGGCATCTTCAGAGCTTCTCTTCGAAACCGTTTAATGTATTCCTCTGTAGATTCATTATTTTTCTGCTTGATTCTAATAAGAGCAGACATAGTCATGTCATTAAGCCCTTCATAGAACCTTTCAAGAAATATCTGTTTGAAACCAGCAAATGAGGTAATGCTCCCATCTGGGAGACTCCTATACCATTCATAAGCCGTTCCCTTGAGACATCCAATAAATACCCGAGTAAGGAGGGCATCACTTGGTTGCAGTTGATCAGTCATCACTTCAAAGTGATTAATAAACTGACTTGGAGAAGTAGTTCCATCATAGAATGAGATAGTAGGAGGCTTGTATTTAGGAGGATATGATACTTGCTTCCATTCTATCGGATAAGGCTGCTTGATGCCTAACCTTTGTAAACCATCCTTCTGTTTGAATGCCTCGAATTGAGTTTTGAGATTCTTCAATTCTTTAGAGACAACTCCCGAAGATTGTGGAGTTGTGGCTTGTAGAGAATAGTTGGGAGGAGGAACAGCATTGTAAGCACTACCCCCAGCTCCAGAGAGACTAGGATTTGGTTGAGCTGGTCTAGGAGTATTGGATTGTACTGCTGTAGGAACTTGTACTGGACTTATATCAGTATCAACTGGTATGGCATCTGGTACAGTCTGTCGATTTTGCAACTGAGCTGTCATGAGTTCATACATCGACTTCATTGTGTCAGTCATAGACTTCATTTGCTGTTCCAAAGAAGCAATTCTTTGATCTTGAGGAGTCAAGAAAGAAGAAGGTTCATCAGTATTCCCATCAACCATGTAAGTTGTGACTGTATGAGAGATTATTGATGAACTAGTGGATGTTGTATGCTCTGAATCATTGCTTCGTGCATCAAAGTCAACTATAGGAGAATTACCCCCAGTAGGAAGAGGTGGGAAGTTAGATTCTCCAAGGAATTCAGAATCAATTTCAGGGATCAAATTTCTTTGACTAGAAGCCAGGACTCTTGCTCTGGTGTTTCTATATACTCCATCTGGACTATCAACTCTACCCCCGGTGTCCCGAGAAGTCATGTTGACAGAGGCAAACAAAGGCTCATCTTCATCAGGCATAGGTTCATACTGAATCCTATTGAAGACAGACTGTCATTTAGTTTGACATCTGCATTGCATTGTGGCTCTTGGTTGGAAGTTACATTTATGATCACCATGGTCTTGAATCGTTGATTGACATCTGCACTGAATTATGACTCTTGGATAGAAGTCACATTCAGCATGTTCCTTTGACATAGAATTACTCCTTCTCTTCTGTTGAAGATATTCCCGTAAATCGGTTTGTGAAGATTGAGGAGTATACTTCCTATTCTTGGGTCTTGATGGCTCTTGATTATACAAAGAGTGATTAATGTGAGCCACATAATTTCTTGCATACTCTGCATCTGGATCTTTATCTTCATATCCAATTGGTATGGTTTCTTAACACCAGAAGTGCTGAGTTTTGTTCTTAAATCAGTGGAAGGTAACACATTAATTTTGGAAACATGGAGTTTTCCTTCCATTGATCTGGATATTTGCAGAGAAGGAAGAGTTGAACCACTCCTTTGATTAGGAGTTGGTAACAGACCCTCTTTAATGGACAGATTCTGTGCCCAATTTGAAGAAGTCAAAGAAGAAGATATTAAGGAATATTTCTTCTTAGACTCAATCAGATTTTGAGACATAGAATGTCCAGAAGGAAGAGTAGTCAAAAGACCATCTCCTTTCGTTTGACTAACAAAAGTATCAGTCAAAGTTGTTCCTGAAGTAAAAACTACAGGAGCAGAAGAAATAACTAAAGAGTTATTCCTTTTCGAAGGGACTTTGTGTGGAAGACCACCCCTAGTTCTAGTAGAACTCGGTAAAGAAGAAGAGATAACTAAGGAGTTATTCTTCTCTGATGAAATACACGCTGAAACAGATTTGGCTAAGGAACCAGTACTGTTAGCGTGACTTTTAATTTTAGAATTACACGCTGGAATAGATTTGGCTAAGGAGCCAGTACTGTCAGCGTGACTTTTAGGGTTGAATTCGCACGTTGGAACAGATTTGGCGAAGAAGCCAGTACTGTCAACGTAACTTTTAGGGTTGAATTTGCACGCTGGAACAGATTTGGCTAAGGAGCCAGTACTGTCAGCGTGACTTTTAGGGTTGAATTTGCACGCTGGAACAGATTTGGCTAAGGAGCCAGTACTGTCAACGTGACTTTTGATTACCGTCATCTTCGAGCGCACAAGAGTGTGCGTGCTTGCAGTGGAGTTCTTGCCAGAGGTAGGAGTAGACACTGTGGCAGAGACTTCACCATTGACTGCCAACTGATTCTTAGGGACATAGACAGAGTGTCCCTTCGACTTGGCAGTGATGATGGAGGCTGGAGTGGGCTTGCCACCCTTAGCCCGCTGCATTTCTTCATAGGCGAGTTGATCGAATTTGATCGTCATCACCTTCTTCGTCGAGCCGATGACGAAGTGTCGTATTGAGTTGTTACCATCTCAGAAGAGGAGATGGTTTTCCCCAGTAGAGTCGCCAATTTGTTTTCCATAAAGAAATTCTCTTTATTTGTTGTGTTTCTAGGAAAATTACAACTGTAGGAATCCGATCTAGAAGACAATCGCTTTATCCCTTGGACTATGCGAAGAAGAAAAGCTCTTAAAATTTTGACAGTAGATATCAATGTATCTGTACAATGAATGAGAAAAAGAACTCTATTTATAGAGTCAAGAATAATAACTGAAAAGATAACTGTCTTCACAGCCTATGCCTAGTTAAAAATCACACAGGATTTAACATACACAAGGCTGTGAGCAGTTACTGGACGTGGCCTGTAACTGTTGGACACATGGCAATCATGCATGAGTCGTGTACAAGTTACAGGACACGTAGGCGAGAGATCAGTGGCATGGCTGCCATGTACTCCAATTTGATGAAATCCACGCAGACTTGTTGAAGACGAAATCTACGCGAACTCGGTGTAGAAAGCTTCAAAATCTACGCAAACTTGGGGCAGGAAGCTACAGGATCCACGCAGACTTCGAGGCAAAGAACTCGAAAATCCACGCAAACTTGAGAAAGAAAACTTCAGAATCTACACAAACTTGAGATGAAGATCACAAATACACGCAGACTTGAGATAGAACTGCCAGCTGTCTTGATTCAGCGTGTCTTGACTGACACAAAATCTCTGACAGTGATTGCTTTGTATGTCGCATTAAATGACAAGAAACCCTTTTGGTACGCCAACTCGACGAAGGCTGAGTCTTGCTGAAGAAGATTTCGAAAATCACGCAATAGACGGCGATGATCTCTCGATTCTGTGTATACGTGGCATACGAAGAGATATTCTTCGACTGTCGTGTTGTCAGTCATAATTACTCTTTGACAAATGATGAGCTGTCTCCTAGCGTGATTTGTTTATATTGTCTAGATCAACTGAGCGTGACTTTTGACTCTGTCTTGATCAACTCAGCATGACTTTCATTTTTGAGGCCTACAGTATAATGTCTGCCTTATGCCTCAGGCCTTCGATTCCTTGCTTGAATGAGTGATTGATTGCCTAGTTATAGCTTGCATGTGATTAATATAGCTTGTTCTCGTCTCTCTAGCCTCTTAATTAAATTCCGAGGATTGAATTCTTTTAAGGTGGGTAGAGTTGTAATGCCTGTGGTTCGTATTACGTATTTTAGAATACGTGTACGTATTTTATCTTGTATTGCATGGTCCCTTGCTTAGCTTTTATTCATGACTTGGTTTATTTCATGGGTTGGTTCGGCTTGGCTTGGTTTTGCCTTGGTTCATTATAAACCAAGGATGAACCCCTACCTACCACCACATTTAGTATTTATTACCCATTCTATTTTCTCTATCCTTATTACTCTTCTTCTTCTCAACCATAACTTCTTCACCTACAAGAGGAAGAGAGAGGCCTAGGCAAGTGCAGCTTGCTTCATGGAGGAACTCTAATTTGATTGTTCCATTCTCTTCTTTGCAGCATTTTAACATACTTTAGTACTTGGCATTTTTACTTTCCATGACCGAATTCTTGTAGCTCTAAGTTTATTTTATTTTTGGAATTCTTGGGTTTTGATCTACTTAATCTTGTTATTTCTAAGTTTTGATGGTTCCATGTTGTAGAGAATTTTATTCTGCCCTATTTTGACCTATGGAAGTTCGGATTTTGGATTCTGGATGAAGGTCTCACGGAGCTTGGAAGCATGGGTTCATGGTGTTCTTCTTCTCGGAATTTTGGAGAAGAAGAACAGTTCTCTGGCCGCATGGCAGTACTTGACCGCATGAACATTCATGCGGAAAGTCGCTCTCAGCCGCATGAGACCCTCGTACTCCTAGCCGCATGGACTTCTCCCCACTCTGCCGCATACCCCTCTTGCTTCTGCAGCCGCATGGAACTACCTTCCCACCAGCCGCATGCGCTTGAGCTTCCTTTAGTCCTGAGCCGCGCGCTGCTTCATGTCAAACCCGAACTCTTAAGCCGCATGAACCGTTGAGCTAGCCGCATGGACTCGCTTCCCGTCAGCCGCATGTGCGCCCATCACCCCTAGACGCATATGCCGCCGTCCTCCTTGACCGCATGGACTTGCTTCCCGTCAGCCGCATGTAGCCCACTATTCGCTGGCGCATGAGACCCAACTTCTTGGGACCGCATGCGCCTTGCCTCCCTAGCCGCATGCACCCTTGCCTTTCTAGCCGCATGCCCCTGTCCTTACCAAGTTGTATGCGCTCTCCTTATTGGCCGCATGAGTTCTAATAATCCTGAGCCGTAGGCTCCTTCCTGTGCCTTGCCCTGCTATTTAATTATTATTATTATTGTTAATTCATGTCTTGTAACCTTAGCATAACTTGGATCTCCTGATATAATGCTTGTACTATGATGCCCTGCACATGTACCTGAACATGATAGTGACCCGTAGGGATGCACTCCTGACAAGTAAACATGACATGACCTGATAGTGGTCCGTCGTGGCGCACTCCTGACAAGTGAACTTGACCTGATAACCGGACATGATATATCTCGATAAGCTGTTGCGACGGCTACCTGACATGACATGTATAAGTAACCTGGACACCGTGGGCGATTGTGCTTGCACAAATAATCCAGTCCTGTCTTGCATCATGTCTAGGAGGGGACTCCTGAGTACCACGGTCAGGAGTACCTACTGAAATGGACTAAGGCTAATAACTAGATTAATACATTAGATATAGAGATCTTCCAGCTACAGGCAATCCCGTTACCTGGGCGCGCTTGGGATCTGTAGCCTGCCGTCGAGTAGGGCACATTTCCAGCACATTGTATATGTTGCACCCTTCAAGCTACTTAAGGCTACATGCGTTTCCTGGACGATGTACCCACCTGAATTCAACCCCTAATTTTCGACCTGGGTAACCTGGATGGTCTGCAGGGCTTGTGGCTGTGGAATAATCTCACTACATCTTGCTAGAACTAGGCCTGTGATAACCCTAGTTAGTTAAAGTATCGAACGTACTTATTGTTTGGCCGTGATTGTTGAATGGGAATAATCAGTCTAGTCTTGCCTTGAATCCTGTATAGATTGTTACATGTTCTGATTTTCTTATATTATCTTGCTGATAAATAGGAGAAATCAAGTTCAGTTCAGATGAATGGTTACAATCCCGGTCCTTGTTTGGTTTAAGGATTGTAACCTGGTTATCTGAATGGTCCCATGGTTATCTTACCATATATCCTCGTGATGTTATATTTCTCCAGTTTTACTATATTGTTATCTTCTGTGTTAATTGCTGATTTTAGTTCCTAAGTGAAGCTTCCTTTGTAGAACTTGCCCTTTCTGGGGTCTGACCCAGCTGGTTTTGTATGGCCAGATTTCGGAGCAGCTTAGAGGATCTACCGACCTTCCAGCCCGATGGTGGCGACTAGACGTAACCAGGGCATCGAGTGGGTTTATTATTGATCTCCCACTTATTGTAAAAATATTCTTTTGAGGCGTTTAGCCGACGAGCACCTGTTTAGCTCGATTGCACTTACTTACTGTCTGCCTACGGGCTGTAACATGATTGACAGATCCTAGGGTTGATCATGTATGACTAAACTCTTGCTAGTCCTAACATTTTGTAACGACTCGCTTCATGATCAGCTGAATATATAATATTTGGGATGCCTTATTATTGTTATTTAATGATCATACATCTTATGACTTTTACCTACTTATTTGTGATTGAGACACTAGGCTTGTTTATGACCATAGGAGACTGTTGGCTTGTAGTAAACCCTCATGTTTCTAGACAGCCGTGACCGTATCGCGAGATGGATTCCATTTCTATACGTAGCTGGCTATGTCTGCCCCCGCTCTCCAGTATTCTGGTTCTGGGGCGTGACATGGTTTAAGTGGTGGCCCATGCAGGTCTTGTAAATCAAGATATGTGAGGGTTTACCGAATAGATGTCTCAATCAGTATTCGTCCTTGATCTCCGCTCGTATCTTCTGAATCCCTGGATTCTTGTCCTGATCATATGCTTGTATCGTTGATCTGTCCTGGTCCTTCCTTATTGTTCCCATGTCGTCTTCTTCAGCGGCATCGTTCCTGGACCTGCCGGTCAGCAAGGCGGAGCGCTTCCCGTGGACTAGCCGCAACCAGGGGATCAAGCCCAGCATTCCGGAGTAGCCTCCAGAGTCGTGCCTTCTGACGGAGAGCCACCAGTCCAGCTTGCCGAGCGTGATGATGGCACTTTGGTAGGTCTCGTCAGGACCTTGATAGCTTTCCAAGATCGTCGAGAGATGTCTTGCACCAGGCAGTGACGGATGCTCTGACCAGAGGAGGTCATCAGGTAACAGTGCGGCCAACAGCTTCAACCTCCATTCTTCGACGGTAGTGAGATGCTACTGCAGATGCTGTCTTCAGGATACAGAGGTGATTCTAGAAACAGCCAGGACCCCAGAGAACGAGAAGGTAGCCGTGGTGCGCTTGCAGTTATTAGATCTTGCCCGCAGCTGATGGGCGGCTCAGGCCGTTGGATTGGCAGCACCCATTGCTTGGGCAGTATCAGAGAGAGATTCCAGAACAAGTATTTTGATGCTGTAGCTCGGTATGATCTATAGACGAGGTTCACTAATCTGAAGCAGATGGGGAATGCAACTGGCATTCACAATCAACCGGATCACCAACTTCTGATTCAGATATCAGCATCGGGGACGTCGGCCAGCTACACTATATAAGGTACGAAGACGTTATACGACGATGATGGCTGTCAATCCTGAGTATTCTAGCATGTAATCATTCTATGGCCTAAATTCGAACTTATATCCACAGGCAATAACAATGAAAACTACATAAGAACCATATGGAAAGCGGAAATACTCATATGATAATCAGAAAATGTACAGTACGGATAATAATGTAGATGAGTATACCTTCCCATAGTTTCTAGTATGATCGAGACTGAAGCACATTCTCCAAGTCAAGCCTGGAAGATCCACTGGGTTGGTCACAGGCAATCTGGGAACAATCCAGGGTTGGTCAGGCCAATCGTAGCAAGTACCAGAAAGGAAGGCTCAAGGACGGGCGAAGAAAAGCCAGCAGGATAAAATATGATAGGATAGCATATATGAACAGTAAAAGAAGGTAAGGATCATGCGGTACCAATGCACGATAACACTCCACAACTAATGTAGCTAATAACCAACAATCAACACAATCGCCCTAACATCCAATAATAGCTATATCGCCAACCGAAATTCGTAATCTGTCATCGTAACATTAATCCACCCCTATATCAACCAAAAAAGGAATGAATTACCATGCTGGGGCATCATTACGGGCCAGCCCGCTTAGCAAGCAGTAAGACATACAATTTATATGAATAAGCGGTCACTCAAATGTCTACGGCTGTCTAGGTGAAGGTTGGGTTACCCCAACAATGCAAGTATAGGAAATCCTCAGATCGTGCCGACCCAGCAGGGCTAGCGGGGCCAAGTATAACTGGTACTGGATAAGCACCGGTCCCTCGTAAGACCACCGGGCTATGCATGGCATCCCAGTCCCTCGTAAGGCCACCGTGCTGAGCATGCCATGTATATAATGTATAGTACATAAAGTAGCTGGATATTGCCATCCACTGTGTGAAGGGTAACAATATCTGCGATGGCCAGCCAGCAAATCATGACTAATGTCTGTATTAAGGATAGTATTGCATGATCTGGGATTCCGTTCCCTCCCAATGCTTCTACCAGTTAAGTTACCTAGATTATTTATACATTTATCGGAATCACATACTGTGGTCATTATCATCCTCTAGATGTCGTACCTCAGTACGAGAATGCTAAGTAAGAATCAACCTTGGCACCTATAGTCCCAGTTGTGATCCATCCTAGTGTTATGTAACAAGCAAGCAAGCAATCCTGACCACGCCAAGACTATAGGCCAACTACCAGATACCCGTGCAGGTAATCATAGATATAATCAAGGGATAGCACCTCAAGTGTCGCTGCCAAGGAGCACCTTAGTGCAAAGTCAGGGCCAGTACCTCAAGGGGTAAACTGGACTTATAGTACGAATACAAGAGTCATATCAGGGACAAGGTCAAATCTGTCAGTCATATGAAATCATCTACCCACATCGTGGCATGGATATCAGGTCAAGTACATGGTCGGGATCTCGACTAAAATAGCATCTCAAGCATACATAGGAGCGTACAGCTCTAATCATCAAGTCGGTCCATCCACCAGATCAATCAATCGATAGTCTTCACATCCACGATGGAAGAAATATCATGCCAAGAAGGACAATCATCAGATACTAAGCGAATCTAGAATCAATGCTAGGCCCTCTGGCTCAAGAATCCTATGAATCAATGATCACAAGCTATCAGAAAATAAGTCTCGCAACTACCAAGATATAGCAATCGAACCAGGCTTTGGGCGCTTGGAAAGTCGAGTAAAAATTATAATCATACCCTCGATATTCTTCTTATTCCGTAAATATTTGCATAATCATAAAATCCAGGAACCCCATAGTCATATCTGATCAATTAGAACATCATCAAAAGAACACTATCCAAGAATCCACATGAGTTTATCAATCAATATCTCGAGATCATACTCTCCATAATACTCAATCCTCAGATATATCCAAAATCACAAATTCTGATACATAGGACAACTGGCAGTCCTAGCAGGCTAGACTAGGATAACTCCTAGAAAGAATGGTCGGGGGACAAGAGTCTATTAATTATGACGTCAAAAAATGACAAGGATTGCATGAACCACTCTGAAGCAGATCTATAACCATTAAACCAAACAAGGACAGGGTTGCAGACCGTCTCCCAAGTGGAATCGCACTTCTTACGCTATCCGACGGACTAGGCATGTCAAGTAACTAGGCGACTAATCTAGTCATGAGTCTACCTAGCAGGTACTGAGATCAAGTAATACTATACTCAATAGACGTGCATGAGTCTGGTTCAGCAACCAAAGTAACTGTTCTGTCCAAATCTTCAAAACAAATTCCCAACCAAAATTCTGGAAAAATTGGCAGTCTCCTTTGATTATGGACGGGGGCACCCAGCAAATTGGGACAAATCCACTCGGCACACCTCGTCGGAATCACAGGTTGAGAACACTAGTTCAGCTTCCAACAGCGCTACAATGCATACTGGAAACCAAACCATAGCCGAGAATACTAAGTCTCGGCCGCCAGCAGTGTCGCGACCCGCACCCTAGAGTAAGGGCACGAGACGTGGGTACGTCCAG
This sequence comes from Iris pallida, assembly GCA_029216955.1. NCBI lineage: Eukaryota > Viridiplantae > Streptophyta > Magnoliopsida > Asparagales > Iridaceae > Iris > Iris pallida. The sequence continues at coordinate 13,001,820 of JANAVB010016197.1, read as the reverse complement.
CCTACGCCGCAGTGTCGGCAATAGAATGATGTTCTAGGTCACAATATCTAGCAATAATATACTAAGCAGTTTATACCCCGAATGGGGGGGTACGTAGCAGATACAGTCTCAATCACATCTAAGGTAGAGCATAATGGAAGATAGATAAAACATGAAATCCACAAGAGATACAACAGATAGAAGTCTAAGTGTCTAAGATACACAACCCAGAAAACATCTCAAAGCTCAAATACAGTAATCCAAAGAGTAATACAGCTCAAGACAACTAAAAACAAGTAAAAAAATCCTAGCTATCTATACAACCTCTACTGTGTCTCCTCTAGGCTAGCAGGCAACCTCCAAGCTATCTGTAAATTTATCAACAAGTCCAGTCAGGACGGGAACGAGCACAATACATCTCAACAGATCATAGCAGAAAGGAAATATAATTATGCTAGAGAATAAAATACAGGAAACTGAAGAATAGCATAATGTAAAAGAGATACTGTAAGTAAATATCTATGGTATATAGAGAGAGACAGTGCTAGTAATTCAGAGTACAGGATAAACATGTGAATGGCTAAGGACTGATTCATGATTACACTACTTGGAATTGATTCATGATTACACTACTTGGATTTATTCACATGTTCATTTATACTCCCCCATCCCCAATCAATACACAAGGATCCATTCAAGTTACGTTAAGATTCATGATTATACTACGTTGCCCATAAAGGGTGATTCATGAATTGATTCGTGAAGGCTCGGTGATCATGAGGGTACATGAGTAACTAGCTGATTCCCGAAGATTCATGATAATAGAAGCATGAGATACATGATGTAAGTGAAAACAGGAGACAAAAGTATCTGATGCTCCCGAGAGGGATAACATCTCATGAAGGGATCCATATAGTACCAATCCGTGTTACCAACGTGTCAGCATCAAGAAGATAGTCTAAAGCAGGAAATATAATCCTAAACATGATATAAAATGATCAGAGAATGTACTCGCCTGATACCCTGAATAGCTGATATAAAAAGATGGCCAACTAGAGTCACAAAGTCCTAGTTATAGCAACATAGGTTATAAAGAGTTCAATTTATATGGTAATTGAAATTATGATACAATCTACATGATTCTAAGTCAATCTAGGTCAAAGTCAACTTTGGTCAACTATAAAGTCAAACTAGGTCAACTCTAGTCAATTGTGGTCAAACTAGCTAGGGTTGGGTCAACAATGGTTAACTAGTCTAGGTTAGTCAATTCTATGTCTAAAAAAACTGTATATGCAAATCAAGTATCCAAGATAGCTACTAACTTATAGCCTAAGTCACTTGCTAAACCAAGCACAAAACTAAAACCATAAGCTAACAAGGCACACAAACTTAGTCATATAATGTATATATATTATTCACATTCACATATTCATATACATAGATATATAGGAGAGCTATATATATAGGCACATACATATATATAGAGAGAGATGTAAAAGAGTAAGTGAGTATGTGTGTTTGGCATGTGTGAAAGGGATGTGTTAATGTTCTAAATTTAGTGATAGGTAGGTGTATGTGACATGGGATACATGATGCCAAGGGGTATGAATGCATGTGTGTAAAAGGTATAGGTTAACTCAGTTTATAGAAATACATGCATACATACTTACATTGTATACATGCATACATACATATCATGTATATTATATTATATGATACATACATGTATACTTGTATTATATTATACTTACATTCATGCATATTAGATACTTGTATTTATATTAACATATTGCAAATATTCATTTCATTCATGCATCTATGCATACCTACATATTTTATACATATGCATACATTGATATCTTATCATTTCATATATTAACATAGAGACATACAACATGCACACATCATAGTTTCATACTTTGCATTACCTTACATATCATGTATATATATCATTCATTCCTTTCATTATATATTATCTTTAAGTTGAATACATTATATATGGATACAATACATTATCTTGCATGCTTGCATTCATATATTACATTCTATATTACCTATAACATGTATTTCTTCCATTCATTCATGCTTGCATCATATACTCTACATATCATACATGTTATCATTATATATTGCATTACAATATTTATACATTATGCATTCATATCTATCATTACATATTATCTTACATTCATATCTAGCATTTATTATATACTTTCATGCATACATTGTATCATTCTTTCATTCATGCATTTATGCATTGCTTATATGCATTATATTAATTGCATTCCTACATGCTTGCATTCAACAATATAATACATTAATAAGAGATATATTCATATATATATCATTTCATTCATCTAACATATCATACATTATATACTCTATATTCATTTAATATCCATACTACATAGGCTCATAGGTTTCACAAAATGCATATATCGTATAGTCACTCTTCTACATAAAAACCAATACTGTACCAATTGGGCTTAACTAAATTCTAGGATTAAAGTATGTCATAGCCCTTTGTGTAACTTCAGAAATTTTAAACGGATCGCATTTTCGTGTCTGGAAGCTCCCGAAATCGCGAAAACCGAAACACGTTCATCTTTCGTACAGCTGACACTCAATAAATTTACAGAAAGTTTTAGAATGAATTTGGCTTATTAAAATATATATTTGGAAAGCTAACTTCGATACAGTTCTTTTAAAAAAACGGGAGATAAATTGAAGTTTTAAACTAAAAGTTATGACATTCTAAGTTGCTATGCTACTAAAAACGTGGATAAATATTATGACGAATTTAGGTAGTTTGAGACAAAAGAAACACAAGTATATAACATAATATATCAAGAACTCACTCTCTACACTAATATATATATATATATTATATATATATATATATATATATATATATATATATATATATGAGACACTATAGAACACATCTCCAATACAAAAATAGGAGATTAAACATGTAATAATTCATTCATACATAACAACAACACATAGTGTGTCCAAATTTGGGGTTTTCCCACATGGACATAACCACAACACAAAGGACACTCCTATGACCTCCAAATGGACACGAAATGGACACAAATGGAGATACAACCATGGGGGTCATTCCTATGGGTTCAAAATATTTCTATATGCATGTAGGGATGGATTAGAGGAGAGATTATACCTTCGGGAGAGATTAAAAGGAAAATTCTTCCGACACGACACCGACACGTAGAGATTCTAAAAGGACACGAACGAGCTCCGAATCCTCCCAAACTTGGCTAGCACCTCTAACCATAGAGTAGAGGAGAAATGAAGAAGATTGGTAGAAGAAAGGGTTGATTGGAGATAAATCAATGGAGGTTCATCTCTAAATTAATTTGGGGAAGAACAAGAGAAAGAAAGTGGATGAAAACAATGAATGAAGGAGTGACTCACTCCTTATCCCCCCCCCCATAGGTGGCTGCCCAAAAAGGGTGAGGTGTCCCCTATTTGAATGTCCAAAATGCCCTCTACTAATCTATTGATTTAAATTAGGAATGGGTTAAAGGTGAGGTCAATTTAGTTAGTTTAAGTCTCTAATTAAACTAAACTATCCATAAATAATAGTCTAACTAAAACTAAAATTAATATCATGTGGACTAAAATTAATCATGTGGGCCATGCCTAATAGTGTGGGTCCACTAGAGTCATACTACCCCCGGGTCCCCGTTTCAAGTCGGATTGAGTTGAAATTCGAACCCGACTCAAATAACCCCAAAACAATATCACAGATAATAAAAAATTTTAACCCCAAAATAATATCATAAATAATAAAATAAATTTTAAAAATATTCAAAAATGTAAAATGACAAAAAATACCCATATTTTTGAAAACTGGGGTGACAAATCTATCCACCTAAAAAAATTCGTCCTCGAAATTAAAATGTTCATACTCTTCTAGGCCAAACCCCACAATCAAAGTCCCATAACTTAAACAAATCATATAATTTAAAAGAACGACATACAGGGTCATGGCATACGGTGGTAGTGAAGTCTCTAGGTATACTAGTCATGCTAACCAAAAACGGTCATAGGATATCAAAACACACAAGCAATCTAGGGTGCTAAACTAGAAAGATACAGAATAACAATCATCAAAACTGTAAGATAGTCTACCATCATATATGAAAACTGTACTTATCAAAAAAAAAAACATAAAGATAACTACCAATTATCTATAAATGGGTACAAAAAAAAAATCAAAATCAAAAGTTAATGAATGAAATTCAATGCATTGAAATCCAATCATATATATAGGATTCTCTTAATCTTGCTAAGACTAAATTATAAGTTCTAAAGGTTATGTGGTTCGTGTGTGATGGGTGTATGTGGACATGTTTATATGGTTAGATAGTAGGCATGTGTGTATGTGAAATATACATGAAAGTGTATAGGAGAATTTGGGTTTCAAAACAATAGCTATCAAGTTACATTACTCATGGCATATTGGTAAAACAATCTATAATACATAACCTATTTACTCATAACATGCATGGCTAACCATATATATATATATATATATATATATATATATATATAGATATATATATATATATATATAAAGAGGTAGAGATTTAGTTATGTATCTATATACATTATAACATGTATGCAGAAACTCATATATATCTATATAGATATATGAATATAACATAGAGACGAAGGGTTAGGTTTACATGGCAGTGTATACTATGTTAGAGTGTGTGTCCTTGTACAGGGTTATAGCTTTAATATTGAAAGGTTAAACCCAGTTTTAGTTCAGATTTACATACAAAATCTGAAAATAAGCTAACATTTAAACAAGTGTAATATTAACATAATGCAGTTTCAGATTTTAGGGTTTAAAACATCACAACCAAACTCAATGATCCCAACACAACCTAACATGATAGAGATAAAACCCTAGCATACTATCCATACGTTTAGCTATGTATACAGTCATTACATATTAAATCTAAAATTGAACTAAACATTTGAAATCAATGTAAAAATGTTAACATGTATTCAGTTTCAGGATTTTAGAAAAATTCGAACATCAAACCAACCCAAATTCATCACAACCACAACCTAACATGTAATAGTATGAAATCTAACATTATATCTATTCATACAACAATGTATACAGCTCAAAATATTACATCTAAAAACTACAAATTGAACTAATCACTTACAATCCAGTATTAAGGGTTAATATGCACACAGTCTCAGATTTGACAATTTCAAACACAAAACTCAACCAATTTTTTTGAATTGAAACCCTATGTATAACATACATGTGCAGTGATGTAAACATAACTAATAACATGAAATTTTATTTAATTTACGAATTTAAACTGGAAAAAGCAGAGAACCAGTCTATGATACTGTAGTGTATCAGAAATATTGGAGTTTTGAGAATTTAAACGTCAACAACATATTAATATGTATTTAGATAGGTGGGAAATCAAAGTGTAGCATGGATACGTGTCAGGCAAAGTGTCTGTGTCCACTATATATATATATATTATCATGTCCCAATATAAAATCAAATTCTATATCAAGACCAACATTTAGATTCCTACCAAGATTACAAAGCAGGTGATTGATGTAATCAAGACGTTTATTATTATTATTATTTAATACAAGAATAATAGCAAGAAGGGAATAACGATAAAATCTGTTCTGCTTATTTGTTTAAAAGAAGGAACCATTTTGAAACCCAGAGCTAAAATATCAAATCCAAGATAAGGTCTAGCAAAATTATCGATTCATTGTATTAAGAAGAAATTCATATTAAGAAGTTACACAAAGGTTTATAAAAACAGTTAAAGCTACCCTAAGTTAAATAATGAGAACAAAACAAACAAATAACAATTCCTTTTTTTCCTTTTTTTTGAAGGAATGAAACAAAAGTAGAGAAAACATGTTCAAAAATATTTAAGGTACAATCTGATAATCATATGCGTTTATCCAAAATTATGGTACTCTAAATCCTCGTCATACTAGTAAGCAAGGCTACGATAATCACAGAGTCCTCGACTTAGGCACATACCTCTAGAATCATGATATTTAACATTTTCGCGATGCCGCTAGCTTGGTTGCGAAAACCTTAAATTCCCACACCCGGAAATATATCCAAGTCAGACTATATGTCCTCACCATGCTGGCTAATGTGACTGTAGAAGACTAGATTCCATAATAGATGACCTAGCCCATATAATTTCATCTTGACAAAAATTAAATTAAATCAACAATAAATACCCAAAAAAAATCAAATTTATCAACGAACATTAAGATTCAAAAATGATAAAAAATCCATCAAGTTATATAAATACAAACTCGGATACAACAGCTAACATGAAGATTCAAACTCAACAATCATCATCAAAATCAAATCCAACAAAAGAAAGTAAAGATAAATCAAATGAAAGGGAGAAGAGTTTTCAAATCGAAGTTAAAATAAGATTCTCAAGGGTCGTCCCAGGAATCTCTCAAGGGATCCTAACTGTGATTGAGTACCTTCAAAATATATCCTAATCCTACTGCAGGCTGTAGTGGTACTCTAGTTCGAATACCACTACACAAACTCGACCTGCATGGGTACCACTAAAAAGTGTCATGACCCGCACCCTAGAGTAAGGGCACGAGACGTGGGTACGTCCAGCCTACGCCGCAGTGTCGGCGGTAGAACGCTGTCCTAGGTCACAACATCTAGCAATAATATACTAAGCAGTTTATACTCCCCGAATGGGGGTGACATAGCAGATACAGTCTCAATCACATCTAAGGTAGAGCATAATGGAAGATAGATAAAACATGAAATCCATAAGGGATACAACAGATAGAAGTCTAAGTGTCTAAGATACACAACCCAGAAAACATCTCAAAGCTCAAATACAGTAATCCAAAGAGTAATACAGCTCAAGACAACTAAAAACAAGTAAGAAAAATCCTAACTATCTATACAACCTCTACTGTCTCCTCTAGGCTAGCAGGTAACCTCCAAGCTATCTGTAAAATTTATCAACAGGTCCAGTCAGGACGGAGGCGAGCACATTACATCTCAACAGATCATAGCAGGAAAGGAAATAATTATGCTAGAGAATAAATTACGAAACTGAGAAAGAAATAGCATAATGTGAGAGACTGTAAGTAAATATCTATGATATATAGAAAAAGACAGTGCTAGTGATTCAGAGTACAGGATAAACATGTGAATGGCTAAGGACTGATTCATGATTACACTACTTGGAATTGATTCATGATTGCACTACTTGGATTTATTCACATGTTCATTATACTCTCCCATCCCCAATCAATACACAAGGATCTATTCAAGTTACGTTAAGATTTATGATTATACTACGTTGCCCATAAAGGGTGATTCATGAATTGATTCGTAAAGGCTCGGTGATCATGAGGGTACATGAGTCACTAGCTGATTCCCGAAGATTCATGATAATAGAAGAATGACATGATGTAAGTGAAACACACGAGACAAAAGTATCCGATGCTCCCGAGAGTGATAACATCTCATGAAGGGATCCATATAGTACCAATCCGTGTTACCAACATGTCAGCATCAAGTAAGATAGTCTAAAGCAGGAAATATAATCCTAAACATGATATGAAATGATCAGAGAATATACTCGCCTGATAACCTGAACAGCTGATATGAAAAGATGGCCAACTGGAGTCACAGAGTCCTAGTTATTGCAACATAGGTTATAAAGAGTTCAATTTTTATGGTAATTGAAATTATAATACAATCTACATGATTCTAAGTCAATCTAGGTTAAAGTCAACTTTGGTCAACTATAAGTCAAACTAGGTCAACTCTAGTCAATTATGGTCAAACTAGCTAGGGTTGGGTCAACAATGGTTAACTAGTCTAGGTTAGTCAATTCTAGGTCTAAACAAACTAAGTATATGCAAATCAAGTATCCAAGATAGCGCTAACTTATAGCCTAAGTCACTTGCTAAACCAAGCACAAAACTAAACCATAAGCTAACAAGGCACACAAACTTAGTCATATAATTATAATATTATTCACATTCACATATTCATATACATAGATATATATAGGAAAGCTATATATAGGCACATACATATATATAGAGAGAGATGTAAAAGAGTAAGTGAGTATGTGTGTGTTTGGATTTATGAAAGGATATGTTTAATGTTCTAAAATTTAGTGATAGGTAGGTGTATGTGACATAGGATACATGATGTCAAAGGGTGTATGAATGCATGTGTGTAAAAGGTTATAGGTTAACTTAGTTTATAGAAATGCATCATACATACTTACATTGTATACATGCATACATACATATCATGTATATTACATTACATGATACATACATGTATACTTGTATTATATTATACTTACATTCATGCATATTAGATACTTGTATTTATATTAATATATTACAAACATTTATTCATTCATGCATCTATGCATACCTATATATTTATACATATGCATACATTGTATATTCTTATCATTTCATACATTAACATAGAGACATACAACATGCACACATCATATGTTTCATACTTTGCATTACCTTACATATCATATATATATCATTCATTCCTTTCATATATTATATTATCTTTAAGTTGAATACATCATATATGGATACAATACATATCTTGCATGCTTGCATTCATATTTACATTCTAGATTACCTATATACATGTATTTCTTCCATTCATTCATGCTTGCATCATATACTCTATATTACCATACATGTTATCATTATATATTGCATTACAATATTTATGCATTCATATCTATCATTACATATATATCTTACATTCATATCTAGCATTCATTATATACTTTCATGCATACATTGTATATCATTCTTTCATTCATGTATTTATGCATTGCTTATATGCATTATATTAATTGCATTCCTACATGTGCATTCAACAATATATACATTAATAAGAGAATATATATCATATATATATTATTTCATTCATCTAACACATCATACAATACATACTCTATATTCATTAATATCCATACTACATAGGCTCATAGGTTACACAAAATACATATATCGTTTAGTCACTCTTCTACTTAAAATCAATACTGTACCAATTGGGCATTCACTAAATTCTAGGATTAAAATATGTCGTAGCCCTTTGTGTTAGCTTTCCGAAACTTTAAACGGATCGCATTTTCGTGTCCGGAAGCTCCCAAAATTGCGAAAATACTAAAACACGTTCGCTTTCGTACAGCTGACACTCAAATAATTTTACAAAAAGTTTCAGAATGAATTTGGCTTATGCTAACTTCGATACGGTTCTTTTAAAAAAAAACAGGAGATAAATCGGAGTTTTAAACTAAAGTATTGACATTTCTAAGTTGCTATTGCTACTAAAAATGTGGATAAATATTATCACGAATTTAGGTAGTTTGAGACAAAAAACACAAGTATATAACATAATATATCAAGAAACTCACTCTCTACACTAATATAATATATATATATATATATATATATATATATATAGATATATATATATAGATATATTATATATGAGACACTATAGAACACATCTCCAATACAAAAATATGAGATTAAACATGTAATAATTCATTCATACATACAACAACACATAGTGTGTCCAAATTTGGGGTTTTCCTACATGGACACAACCACAACACAAAGGACACTCCTACGACCTCCAAATGGACACAAAATGGACAAAATGGAGATACAACCATGGGTCATTCCTATGGGTTCAAAATATTTCTATATGCATGTAGGAATGGATTAGAGGAGAGATTATACCTTCCGGGAGAGAGATTAAAAGGAAAATCCTTCCGACACGACACCGACACGTAGAGATTCTAAAAGGACACGAACGAGCTCCGAATCCTCCCAAACTTGGCTAGCACCCTCTAACCATAGAGTAGAGGAGAAATGAAAAGATTTGGTAGAAGAAAGGGTTGATTTGGAGATGAAATCAATGGAGGTTCATCTCTAAATTAATTTGGGGAAGAACGAGAGAGAGAGAAAGTGGATGAAAACAAATGAATGAAGGAGTGACTCACTCCTTATCCCCCCCATAGGTGGCTGCCCAAAAAGGGTGAGGTGTCCCCTATTTGAATGTCCAAATGCCCTCTACTAATCTATTTGATTTAAATTAGGAATGGGTTAAGGTGAGGTCAATTTAGTCTAGTTTTAAGTCTTAATTAAACTAAACTTATCCATAAATAATTAGTCTAACTAATAACTAAAATTAATATCATGTGGACTAAAATTAATATCATGTGGGCTATGCCTAACTAGTGTGTGGGTCCCACTAGAGTCAAACTACCCCCGGGTCCCCGTTTCAAGGCGGATTGAGTTGAAATTCGAACCCGACTCAAATAACCCCAAAACAATATCATAAATAATAAATAAATTTCAACCCCAAAATAATATCATAAAATAAAATAAATTTAAAAATATTCAAAAATGTAAATGATAAAAATACCCATGTTTCTGAAAAACTGGGGGTGACAAGCTGTACGATGCATACTGGGTGTCAAGCCAACACATGCAACAAGAATCGCCATGCAGGGCGCATCACAGACCAACAGTCATAATCCAAGTCACAGAGAGAGTCACAAACATAGTTAGCCAAAGTCGTTACCCGATCGCGAGTCGGACACGGGACATATGGGGACAATCCATACTCGTGAGTCGTGCTCGTGTCCTCGGAGGTGTGGATGACCCGTCCGAGTTGTCCGATACGGCCTAACCCGATATCGAACCAAGCTATCCTAAGTTATCATCATGGCAGTTCTACTACTTTGTTATACTATTCATGGTTATACATTTACATACAATTAATTAAAATAAATAAAATCCGAAGAGAGGGCAAGAGCGTCGATGAGCAAGGGATACTTGTCTAGAGGGCTCAGCTAAGAAAGCAAGGCTTCGGCGACCAGGATCCAAGGTAATGTAGCTCCCCTTCCACAAATTTTGAAATATTTTATTATTATTTTTTTATTTAAATGGTGTTTTAGGATAATTGTACAAATTTCTAGGGCCAAAATAAAGATGGGTATGATGTTCACCAAGAACTCTTAGTGGACATTTTAGTTGGTTATTATATCATATATTATGTGTTAATTATTATATCATTATTATTATTGTATTATTATATATTATTCTTATGATTATTATTATGTTATTATTATATTATCTTATGACTATATTATTGGTATTATTATATTATTCTCAAAATAATATAAATATTATCATTTATTCTTCAAATGAATTATATATATATATATTGGCTATGGAATATTCATTTATGTATATAGGGCATTATCACATGGTTATATGTAGACACAAATACATAAATATATGAATATAGAAATATATAGATATATATATATATATATATATATATATATATATATATATATATATATATATATATATATATATATAAAATATATATATATATATATATAAACATTCTATATATAGAAATATAGAAATATATACATAGAAATGAGTTACATAAACATCTATATATAACTGATGGAATAAAAAGGAGATACAAACTCACACCAACCCAAGCCTATACAACTCAAACCCCCCAGCCCAGCAGACAAAATCAAGCAGGAGGGGATCCCAGCTCGACCCCTGCTCTCGGGACCGAACGAGTGGCTATATATATAGAGAGATCGAAAAAGGTGGAGGTTAAAAACAAAACCCTAACGCCAACTCCCCAGCGCCGACCCGGCCTTGGCGCAACCGCGCGCCACCCTGGGCACCGCCGCGTGCAGTCAGGTCCGCACGGAGGCAGCGCGCGCACTCGCGCGCGGACAGTGAAAGGGCAGCAACAGCCCTGGCCGACCCAACTTCGCGATCCAGGATCTCCCTCCTCGGTCGACGAAACTTCGTCCCGATTATTCAGGTACAACTACAACCTAACCCCCTTCGCTTCGAATAAACTAGTTCGATTTACTTCGCTCTACACGTTTCACAAACCAAGCCCAAAAATCGGCCAAAAACAGTTCTTGAACAGTTCACAGAGCAGTCCCAAACCCCCATAATCGAGGTAGAACTTCGACCAGAATAAGGCGATATTTCAAAATCTGTTTTAAACAGATTTATAGCTAACCAGTAGGAGATCAAGACCTTTCTCGTAGATTTATTTGTCATTCACTATATGCAAAACTATTCAGTTTCAAAGTTTAGAAAAAACCAGTTTTTCAGAATAACAAAAAATAGAAAACTCATCCACACGACGTGCATCCCGCCAATCCGGGCGACGTGGTCGCGAACCGAAAGAATTGAAAGGTGCATAACGGCTTCTTGGAAGTGTGAGCTTTGACGGAATTCAAATTGGTCGCGTGTGTGCGACAAATTTGATGCGTATCCGTCAAAATTCACCGTATCGGCCTCTGTGCAAGTTTCCCAATTACTTTGTGCATACTCGTCAGATCGAAACGAAACTTACGCCAACAGGACCGTATCGTTTTTCTGGTCCTGTATGCCAAGTTTGGTTTGATTCTGAGATAGTTGAATCGAAACGCCGTTTTGCGGGCCCTACGGTCCGACTCAACGGGCGATTTTGTGCACGGCCCGCCGAAATCCAACTTTGGACATACGGTTGGGTTTGTATCGAAAAACTGGACCTGTTGACTTGTAGTTTGACGACTTTAGAGACCATTGACTCTGGCACACTTTTCGGTGCAAAGCGGGTCCAACGACGGATATCAAATTTTGCCCAAAATTACCGTTTTGCCCCTGTATCCAGAATTGGACATAAGGACAGGCAATCCTAGCTAATTTGACTATTCTGAGAATGTTGGTAATATTTATTTCAGCATCTGGAGACTTCTGCATGTGTTGACTGATTGTGGCTCATTGAGTGGTATGGTATTATTGGTTTCACCAGCTAAGGACCTCAGGCAAGTTCACTTTCTGATTGCTTTCAATTCATAGTAGTTTTCTTATTTCTTGTTTATGCATATATCTTGCTGCTTGTTGACACGCTCGTCACACGGAGTAGTCAGGAGGGGAAATATCTTAGTAGACATGTGGACTACCCAGAAATATCCCCAAAATGTCTATTCTTGCATGATAGCAGCTGCACATGACACGTGCAGTGAGCCGAATTTACCCCCTAGCCATTCACATGTCGAAACAGATATTTAACACCACCTAGGTAGATGTCTTTTATTTTTCCTTTTCATCTCCACCGTGCCATGTCATCAGTACTTTCCAGTTTTTATATCTCATATGTTATTTTCATGTCTTGTTAATTCTATTGTGTTTTCGTATTGACGTCGATTTGTGTACTTGTTCCATTCCTGACTAGAAACCAACATTTTTTAGGTTTAGCTGCGATCACTCTTACCATTGGGAAGGCTTGGGTATACTGAGGTCAACCTAGAAATAGAAAGCAATTGTATCAATCTCATTAATTTAAAACCTTATATTTTCTTTAATTATAAATGTTGTAAATGTTGTATTAAATGTAGAAATATGAATGAGCAAAAAATGTTATTTCTTGAGCATTTATTTCTTGCGGGCTTGACAGCGTTCTACCGCCGACTCTGCGGCGTAGGCTGGCTTGGACACGTCTCGTATCCGAAAAAGCGGGTACGAGTCGTGACAAGTTTTTATGGTGGCCCATGCAGGTCAATTTTTGCAAATCGTACGAACTCGTGGTGGTACCATATTAGTCGTACTACTGCGAGCCTGCGACTAGGAAATGCTCATTCACGAACTAGGATTGAAATGATTTAAGAGAATGACTAGGACTAGGAGTCCCTTGTTTAAATTGACCGATTGGTTAGTTCAGGTTGTGAGATAGGCCATACTATTTAATAATTTTTATATTTAGATAGCTGGCTAAAACCCTATAGGTACACTCTAACTTTGATATGACGATATGATTACATGTGGATACACTATACACTTGGTTAGTTAGATTTTCCCAGAATTAATGCTATAATCTTGATAACCTGCTCAATTTCCTTTTTACTCTATTTAGATATGAACCTTATATCATAAATTAGAATTGCCTATTTAAATTCTATTTTGCTGTAAGAAATTGATTTATAATTACTGATTCTTTTATTCGTATAAAATATCGAGGTAGATTGATTCGAGATTTCCCTCAACCAGTGAAATACATATGCAATAGATACTAGAATGTTTGTATTCCTTTCGTCTTTAGTTATTTTCTCCATGTTGACTTTTTTATTTTAAGTGTTGTGACTGGTAGGACAAATACCTATGCTTTTATTTTTAGTCAAATTGTTTGAATCTCTAGAAGCTCATAAATTTTTACGATACGGTTAAAAGAATGTTAGTTAACTAATAATGGTTAGACAGTAGCACACTGTCGTCAATTATTTGAGAGTGGAGAATGTGGGTTCACTGCAGCCAGCAGCGCACTAGCGAGGCACAACCCATAGAATTGAAATCCTTTCGAAGAATTGTAGGTTATGGATCATTGCTAAAACTATATCCTTGTTGACCTCTTTTGACCTTGTGTCAATATAAGGTAAGGTACCTGATAGCATATCACAGCTGAATCACGAAACCAAGGGTTTACCACCGCCCGAGTATACGGGCGAGGCATAATTCTCGGTGAAATGACTTCATATGTGATTACAAGTTTAGGATACTATAGAAAATAGAAATACCCTGTATGTTCCATAAGACCCAAAGCCAATACTAGTGGAAGCTCTATAAGTCGATAGCATGTCTCTCAATTTAGCATTATGTGATCCTTGTGATCTATTAACAAGGTAAGTGACTGACACTAATAGGTTTACCTAGAATATGAAATTTAGAGATCCATAACCCATTAGTCGACCCAGGCCTTATGGATAGGTAGATAGTAGGATGAATGTATAAGCAAGAACACCAGGTAAGGTTTTGATTTTCTCAAAACTCAAACTACTTGTGCATCCTTTCCAAAAATCTCGCCTACTTATATTTTGACTATCTTGACCAATACTGCTATTACAGCCTAGAATTACAAGCTTACTCTTTTATCGAGCCAGATTCGAGACATATGTTTATTGGGGACGCCCACTAACATATTGTCCAATCAGAATCATTGTATTACGGTCTGATCAACCATGATGCATTGGTTCGCTCTTCATCTAATTACCCTACGTGGATTGAGATGTAGATGTCTCTAGGATCTCATCCGCGACTGCTTTGATAATTCCTCTTGAATTATACATCCACCTTTGAATCACGTAATTGTGTTCAATGACATCTCCCTTGAAACCTATTGTTTTGTCTTTCACTGATTTGGAAAGACGAAAGCTTATAATTGGTAGAGAGATACAGTGTATCCCATGGCTATGAAAGTTGTGTACGCAAGTGTAGCTACCATCGACCAGCCCTGTGACTGGAATCTTGCCTTGAGTTACTCATCCTTCCCTCGACACTAAACCTACTATCTTGATCTTCTAGTCATTGGAGTCCGAGAATAACTAGGATCTTTCTCTTGATCAAATGCCAACCTAGAAGACTCTCTATTCTCAAGAGACCAAATGTTGTGAGCCTCTAATTATTTGTTTGAAGCTTGCTTTAACTAGAGCCCTTGTGACAATAGTCTGGCAGGTTTGACACAAATAGGAATTCACGACTTAGTTGTTAGAAATCTTTTCATATGATGTGCCTTAGAGAATGTTTACCCCGTCGATAACACTTGTATACTATGGATGTGTATGTTCCTCTATTTTATTGACCCTGTATTATTGTACACATTCGTTTTCCATTTATTGAGGAACGACCCTTGGCTTGACTTATATCTACCGTATTCCGTTACACCGTGCCTTATTCTTATTAACAAGAGTCGAGGTACAGTATCCGGACTTTGGAATTCTTCTAGCCTCATTATTCCTAAAACCATGTCCTAACTTCTAAGGTGGGTAGACTGTAAGCCTTCTTAGGATATCCGAGGATTACCGATTGATTAGAATAATTTTCCCATAAGGATGATAATTAGTACCCCATGGACTCCCACTTTCCATTTAAATCATTTTGTGTCCCCGGCCGTGTCATTAATATTCGGAGCACGAGACCAGCTGTTACCTCCCAACAAACTTCGTATGTAAGATCTAGATGAGTCTACCTTCATCTAGGTATATCATGTCCTACGAAAAACCGTTCCCTTGTACTCTATTTTTGTGCTACGACTTTCAGGTTAAAAGGACTAGCTACAACCCTTACCACAATAACGGTATACTTCCCGACTTCCACTAGAGCCTCAACCTTGACTCAATACCTTCGACCCAATATGTGGGGGTGATCTACTCGAAGCCCACTATGCACACGCCACTAGTGTGCCACTTGATAGAGGCCTCTTGTGCTACTTAAACACAAAAGTCATCGAAGGCGCATTTTGGACTTTAGGAACTTAGCTAACCAACCTGACTAGCAACTAGCTCAACCACTTGAGTTAAAGCCTATTCTAGGTTACCTTAACCTAGTAAACATAATTTTATCTTGGTATCTTATTCAGTACATATAGATTGAGATCCAAGGTTCATCCAACCAACGACTGATGTCATATAGGGAACCCATTAAGACCTAGTAAAACCCATCCAGGCATACCACCATATTTGGACTATAGAACTGAACTATTTAAAATCGGCCCCTATATCTATTATATAATCTCTACCCCTTAGAATATGAATCCAGTCGTAACCTTTATCCCATCTACCTGGAAGTCGCGATACGATCTTGTATTGCATTCATATTCTTTGCTCGTGTGTTTAAATAAACACGGAAAAGATCACAATCTTGATTTCTCAAATTCCGTTTTATTCTGAAATCTTGTTCAGATAAAATTTTGAGAACGGAATTTATGTATTGCATGGATTGCCAGACCCTCTAAGAAACGAAGAGTTCTTAGATTTAGGACGTGACTGGACTAGAGTAGCCCAATCTAGCAAATAAGTCAATGGTTTATAAACTTTCCTTTTATCTACATCCTTGTATACTCTCTATCACTTTTGAAACTTCATAGTTGCCCTCGATTATTCCTCCTTACTTCTCTGTCCTTTTATTTCGGAGCGACGAAGGTCATGCTTATTAGAATTTATTAATAATTTTTAGCTACTTGTATAAATTGTTGCTTGTTAAATTTTAGGTTGCGTGATAGATAAGAGAGGACTATAGAGGCCATATGTCCTAGATATCTATCGGTAGTTACTTTTTGCAATTAGCTGGAGGGTTACAATGTTATAACGTCAGGTGTTTGAAGGGGGTAGTGTGACCAAAGGTGGGTAGAAGTCATCGATGATTCGTAGTTACGAAATGGCTAGGAGGAGGATATAAATATTTCTGAGAAATTAAATTTGAAAAGATTAAAGTAATAGTGGATTTTTTTTATTTTGAATTTTAGGCATGTTTATGAGTTAGAATTTTGAGGACGAAATTATTTTAAGGTGGGTAGATTTGTAGCACCCCTTCCCGCAAATTTTGAAATATTTTATTATTATTTATTTTATTTAAATGGTGTTTTAGGATAATTGTACGAATTTCTAGGGCCAAATAAAGATGGGGTATGATATGTTCACCAAGAACTCTTAGTGGACATTTTAGTTGGTTATTATTATCATTTTCATTATTGTTGTTATTATATTATTATTATCATTATTATTATTATTATTATTATTATTATTATTATTATTATTATATTATTCTTATGATTATTATTATTGTTATTATTATATTATTCTTATGACCATTATTATTGGTATTATTATATTATTCTCAAAATAATATAAATATTATTCATTTATTCTTCAAATGAATTATATATATTTTGGCTATGGAATATTCATTTATGTATATAGGGCATTATCACATGGTTATATGTAGACACAAATACATAAATATATGAATATAGAAATATATAGATATATATATGTATATATATCTATGTATATATATATATATATATATATATATATATAAAATATATATATATATATATATATATATATATATATATATATATATATATATATAAACATTCTATGCATAGAAATATAGAAATATATACATAGAAATGAGTTACATAAACATCTATATATAACTGATGGAATAGAAAGGAGATACAAACTCACACCAACCCAAGCCCATACAACTCAAACCCCCCAGCCCAGCCGACAAAATCGAGCAGGAGGGGATCCCAGCCCGACCCCTGCTCTCGGGACCGAACGAGTGGCTATATATATAGAGATATCGAGGAAGGTGGAGGTTAAAAACAAAACCCTAACGCCAACTCCCCAGCGCCGACCTGGCCTTGGCGCAACCGTACACCACCCTGGGCGCCGCCGTGCGGAGGCAGCGCGCGCACACGCGCGCGGACTGTAAAAGGGCAGCAACAGCCCTGGCCGACCCAACTTCGTGATCCAGGATCTCCCTCCTCGGCCGACGAAACTTTATACCGATTGTTCAAGTACAACTACAACCTAACCCCCTTCGCTTCAAATAAACTAGTTCGATTTACTTTGCCCTACACGCTTCACAAACCGAGCCCAAAAATCGGCCAAAAACTGTTCTTGAACAGTTCACAGAGCAGTCCCAAACCCCCATAATCGAGGTCGAATTTCGACCAGAATAAGGTGATATTTCAAAATCTATTTAAACAGATTTATAGCTAACCTGTACGAGATCAAGACCTTTCTCGTAGATTTATTTGTCGTTCACTATATGCAAAACTATTCAGTTTTAAAGTTTGGAAAAAACCAGTTTTTCAAAATAACAAAAAATAGAAAACTCATCCGCACGACGTGCGTCCCGCCAATCCGGACGACGTGGTCGCGAACCGAAAGCATCGAAAGGTGCGTAAAGACTTCGTGGACATGTGAGCCTTGACGGAATTCAAATTGGTCGCGTGTGCGCGACTAATTTGATGCGTATCCGTCGAAATTTACTGTACGGCCTCTGTGCAAGTTTCCTAATTACTTTGTGCACACTCATCAGATCGAAATAAAACTTATGCCAACAGGACCGTATCATTTTTCTGGTCCTGTATGCCAAGTTTGGTCCGATTCTGAGACAGTTGAATCAGAACGCCGTTTTACGGGCCCCACGGTCCGACTCAACGGGCGATTTTGTGCACAGCCCGCCGAAATCCAACTTTAGACATACGGTTGGGTTCATATCGAAAAATTGGACCTGTTGACATATAGTTTGACGACTTTAGAGACCATTGACTCTGGCACGATTTTCGGTGCAAAGCGGATCCAACGACGGACATCGATTTTTGCGCAAAATTATCGTTTTGCCCCTGTATCCAGAATTGGACTTAAGGACAGGCAATCCTAGCTAATTTGACTATTCTGAGAACGTTGGTAATATTTATTTCAGCATCTGGAGACATCTGCATGTGTTGACTGATTGTGGCTCATTGAGTGGTATGGTATTATTGGTTTCACCAGCTAAGGACCTCAGGCAAGTGTACTTTCTGATTGCTTTTGATTCATAGTAGTTTTCTCATTTCATGTTTATGCATATATCTTGCTGCTTGTTGACACGCTCGTCACACGGAGTAGTCGGGAGGGGAAATATCTTAGTAGACATGTGGACTACCCAGAAATATCCCTAAAATGTCTATTCTTGCACGATAGCAGCTGTACATGACACGTACAGTGAGCCGGATTTACCCCCTAGCCATTCACATGTCGAAACAGATATTTAACACCACCTAGGTAGATGTCTTTTATTTTTCCTTTTCATCTCCACCGTGTCATGTTATCAGTACTTTCCAGTTTTTATATCTCATATGTTATTTTTATGTCTTGTTAATTCTATTGTGTTTTTGCATTGCTGTCGGTTTGTGTACTTGTTCCATTCCTGACTGAAAACCAACATTTTCAGGTTTAGCTGCGATCACTCTTAGCATTGGGAAGGCTTGGGTATACTGAGGTCAACCTAGAAATAGAAAGCAATTGTATCAATTTCATTAATTGTAAAACCTTGTATTTTATTTAATTATAAATGTTGTAAATGTTGTAATAAATGTAGAAATATGAATGAGCAGAAAATGTTATTTCTTGCGCATTTATTTCTTGCGGGCTTGACAGCGTTCTACCGCCGACTCTGCGGCGTAGGCTGGCTTGGACACGTCTCGTATCCGAAAAAGCGGGTGCGGGTCGTGATAAGTTTTTATGGTGGCCCATGCAGGACAATTTTTGCAAATCGTGCGAACTCGTGGTGGTACCATATTAGTCGTACTACTGCGAGCCTGCGACTAGGAAATGCTCATTCACGAACTAGGATTGAAATGATTTAAGAGAATGACTAGGACTAGGAGTCCCTTATTTAAATTGACCGATTGGGTAGTTAAGGTTGTGAGATAGGCCATGATATTTAAGAATTATTAAATTTAGATAGCTTGCTAGAACCCTATAGGTACACTCTTACTTTGTTATGACGATATGATTCCATGTGGATACACTATACACTTGGTTAGTTAGATTTTCCCAGAATTAAGGCTGTAATCTTGATAACCTGCTCAATTTCCTTTTTGCTCTATTTAGATATGAACCTTATATCATAAATTAGAATTGCCTATTTAAATTCTATTTTGCTGTAAGAAATTGATTTATAATTACTGATTCTTTTATTCGTATAAAATCTCGAGGTAGATTGATTCGAGATTTCCCTCAACCAGTAAAATGCATATGAAATAGATACTAGAATGTTTGTATTCCTTTCGTCTTTAGTTATTTCCTCCATGTTGACTCTTTTATTTTAAGTGTTGTGACTGGTAGGACAAATACCTACGCTTTTATTTTTAGTCAACTTGTTTGAATCTCTAGAAGCTCATGAATTATTACGATACGGTTAAAAGAATGTTAGTTAACTAATAATGGTTAGACAGCATCGCACTGTCGTCAATTATTTGAGAGTGAAGAATGTGGGTTCACTGCAGCCAGCAGCGCACTGGCGAGGCACAACCCATAGAATTGAAATCCTTTCGAAGAATTGTAGGTTATGGATCATTGCTAAAACTATATCCTTGTTGACCTCTTTTGACCTTGTGTCAATATAAGGTAGGGTACCTAATAGCATATCACAGCTGAATTACGAAACCAAGGGTTTACCACCGTCCGAGTATACGGACGAGGCATAATTCTCGGTGATATGACTTCATATGTGATTACAAGTTTAGGATACTATAGAAAATAGAAATGCCCTGTATGTCCCATAAGACCCAAAGCCAATACTAGTGGAAGCTCTATAAGTCGATAGCATGTCTCTCAATTTTGCATTATGTGATCCTTGTGATCTATTAACAAGGTAAGTGACTGACACTAATAGGTTTACCTAGAATATGAAATTTAGAGATCCATAACCCATTAGTCGACCCAGGCCTTATGGATAGGTAGATAGTAGGATGAATGTATAAGCAAGAACACCAGGTAAGGTTTTGATTTTCTCAAAACTCAAACTACTTGTGCCTTCTTTCCAAAAATCTCGCCTACTTATATTTTGACTATCTTGACCAATGCTGCTATTACAACCTAGTATTGCAAGCTTACTCTTTTATCGAGCCTGATTCGAGACATATGTTTATTAGGGACGCCCACTAACATATTGTCCAATCAGAATCATTGTATTACGGTCTAATCAACCATGATGCATTGGTTCGCTCTTCATCTAATTACGCTACGTGGATTGAGATGTAGATGTCTCCAGGATCTCATCCGCGACTGCTTTGATAATTCCTCTTGAATTATACATCCGTCTTTGAATCACGTAATTGTGTTCAATGACATTTCCCTTGAACCCTATTGTTTTGTCTTTCACTGATTTGGAAAGACGAAAGCTTATAATTGGTAGAGAGATACAGTGTATCCCCATGGCTATGATAGTTGTGTACGCAAGTATATCTACCATCGGCCAGCCCTGTGACTGGAATCTTGCCTTGAGTTACTCATCCTTTCCTCGACACTAAACCTACTATCTTGATCTTCTAGTCATTGGAGTCCGAAAATGACTAAGATCTTTCTCTTGATCAAATGCCAACCTAGAAGACTACATATTTTCAAGAGACCAAATGTTGTGAGCCTCTAATTATTTGTTTGAAGCTTTCTTTAACTAGAGCCCTTGTGACAATAGTCTGGCAGGTTTGACATAAATAGGAATTCACGACTTAGTTGTTAGAAATCTTTTCATATGATGTGCCTTAGAGAATGCTTACCCCGTCGATAACACTTGTATACTATGGATGTGTATGTTCCTCTATTTTATTGACCCTTTGTTATTGTACACACTCGTTTTCCATTTATTGAGGAACGACCCTTGGCTTGACTTATATCTACCGTATTCCGTTACGTCGTGCCTTATTCTTTATTAACAAGAGTCGAGGTACAGTATCCGGACTTTGGAATTCTTCTAGCCTCATTATTCCTAAAACCATGTCCTAACTTCTAAGGTGGGTAGACTGTAAGCCTTCTTAGGATATCCGAGGATTATCGATTGATTAGAATAATTTTCCTATTAGGATGATAATTAGTACCCCATGGACTCCCACTTTCCATTTATATCATTTTGTGTCTCCGGTCGTGTCATTAATATTCGGAGCACGAGACCAGCTGTTACCTCCCAACAAACTTCGTATGTAAGATCTATACGAGTCCACCTTCATCTAGGTATATCATGTCCTACTCAAAACCGTCCCCTTGTACTCTATTTTTGTGCTACGACTTTCAGGTTAAAAGGACTAGCTACAACCCTTACCACAATAACGGTATACTTCCCGACTTCCACTAGAGCCTCAACCTTGACTCAATTCCTTCGACCCAATATGTGGTGATGATCTACTCGAAGCCCACTATGCACACGCCACTAGTGTGCCACTTTATAGAGGCCTCTTGTGCTACTTAAACACAAAAGTCACCGAAGGCGCATTTTGGACTTTAGGAACTTAGCTAACCAACTTGACTAGCAACTAGCTTAACCACTTGAGTTAAAGCCTATTCTAGGTTACCCTAACCTAGTAGACATAGTTTTATCTTGGGATCTTGGTCAGTCCATATAGATTGAGATCCAAGGTTCATCCAACCAACGACTGATGCCAGATAGGGAACCCACTAAGACCTAGTAAAACCCATCCAGACATACCACCATATTTGGACTATAGAACTGAACTATTTAAAATCGGCCCCCGTATCTATTATGTAATCTCCACCCCTTAGAATGTGAATCCAGTCGTAACCTTTATCCCATCTACCTGGAAGTCGAGATACGATCTTGTATTGCATTCATATTCTTTGCTCGTGTGTAAATAAACACGAAAAAGATCACAATCTTGATTTCTCAAATTCCGTTCTATTCTAAAATCTTGTTCAGATAAAATTTTGAGAACGGAATTTATGTATTGCATGGATTGCCAGACCCTCTAAGAAACGAAGAGTTCTTAGATTTAGCAAGTGACTGGACTAGAGTAGCCCAATCTAGCAAATAAGTCAATGGTTTATAAACTTTCCTTCTATCTACATCCTTGTATACCCTCTATCGCTTTTGAAACTTCATAGTTGCCCTCGATTATTCCTCCTTACTTCTCTATCTTTTTATTTCAGAGCGACGAAGGTCATGCTGATTAGAATTTATTAATAATTTTTAGCTACTTGTATAAATTTGTTGCTTGTTAAATTTTGGGTTGCGTGATAGATAAGAGAGGACTACAGAGGCCATATGTCCTAGATATCTATCGGTAGTTACTTTTTGCAATTAGCTGGAGGGTTACAATGTTATGACATCAGGTGTTTGAAGGGGGTAGTGTGACCAAAGGTGGGTAGAAGTCATCGATGATTCGTAGTTACGAAATGGCTAGGAGGAGGATATAAATATTTCTGAGAAATTAAATTTAAAAAGATTAAAGTAATAGTGGATTTTTTTATTTTGAATTTTAGGCATGTTTATGAGTTAGAATTTCGAGGACGAAATTATTTTAAGGTGGGTAGATTTGTAGCTCCCCTTCCCGCAAATTTTGAAATATTTTATTATTTATTTATTTTATTTAAATGGTGTTTTAGGATAATTGTACGAATTTCTAGGGCCAAATAAAGATGGAGTATGATATGTCCACCAAGAACTCTTAGTGGACATTTTAGTTGGTTATTATTATCATTATTATTATTGTTATTATTATATTATTATTATCATTATTATTATTGTTATTATTATATTATTCTTATGATTATTATTATTGTTATTATTATATTATTCTTATGACTATTATTATTGGTATTATTATATTATTCTCAAAATAATATAAATATTATTCGTTTATTCTTCAAATGAATTATATATATATTTTGGCTATGGAATATTCATTTATGTATATAGGGCATTATCACATGGTTATATGTAGACACAAATACATAAATATATGAATATAAATATATATATATATATATATATATATATATATATATATATATATATATATATATATATATATATATATATATATATATATAAACATTCTATATATAGAAATATAGAAATATATACATAGAAATGAGTTACATAAACATCTATATATAACTGATGGAATAGAAAGGAGATACAAACTCACACCAACCCAAGCCCATACAACTCAAACCCCCCAGCCCAGCAGACAAAATCGAGCAGGAGGGGATCCCAGTCCGACCCCTGCTCTCAGGACCGAACGAGTGGCTATATATATAGAGAGATCGAGGAAGGTGGAGGTTAAAAACAAAACCCTAACGCCAACTCCCCAGCGTCGACCCGGCCTTGGCACAACCGCGCGCCACCCTGGGCGGCGCCGCGCGCAGCCAGGTCCGTGCGGAGGCAGCGTGCGCACACGCGCGCGGACAGTAAAAGGGCAGCAACAGCCCTGGCCGACCCAACTTCGCGATCCCGGATCTCCCTCCTCGATCGACGAAACTTCATCCCGATTGTTCAGGTACAACTACAACCTAACCCCCTTCGCTTCGAATAAACTAGTTCGATTTACTTCGCCCTGCATGCTTCACAAATCGAGCCCAAAAATCGGCCAAAAACTGTTCTTGAACAGTTCACAGAGCAGTCCCAAACCCCCATAATCGAGGTCAAATTTCGACCAAAATAAGGCGATATTTTAAAATCTGTTTAAACAGATTTATAGCTAACCTGTAGGAGATCAAGACCTTTCTAGTAGATTTATTTGTCGTTCACTATATGCAAAACTATTCAGTTTCAAAGTTTGGAAAAAACCAGTTTTTCAGAATAACAAAAAATAGAAAACTCATCCACACGACGTGCGTCCCGCCAATCCGGGCGACATGGTCGCGAACCGAAAGCATCGAAAGGTGCGTAACGGCTTCGTGGACGTGTGAGCTTTGACGGAATTCAAATTGGTCGCGTGTGCGCGACAAATTTGATGCGTATTCGTTAAAATTCACCGTATCGGCCTCTGTGCAAGTTTCCCAATTACTTTGTGCACACTCGTCAGATCGAGATGAAACTTACGCCAACAGGACCGTATCGTTTTTCTGGTCCTGTATGCCAAGTTTGTTCCGATTTTGAGACAGTTGAATCGGAACGCCGTTTTGCGGGCCCCACGGTCCGACTCAACGGGCGATTTTATGCACGGCCAGCCGAAATCCAAATTTGGACATACGATTAGGTTCGTATCGAAAAACTGGACCTGTTGACATGTAGTTTGATGACTTTAGAGGCTATTGACTCTGGCACGCTTTTTGGTACAAAGCGGGTCCAACGGCGGACATCGTTTTTGCCCAAAATTATCGTTTTGCCCCTGTATCCAGAATTGGACTTAAGGACAGGAAATCCTAGCTAATTTGACTATTCTGAGAATGTTGGTAATATTTATTTCAGCATCGGGAGACTTCTGCATGTGTTGACTGATTGTGGCTCATTGAGTGGTATGGTATTATTGGTTTCACCAGCTAAGGACCTCAGGCAAGTGCACTTTCTGATTGCTTTCGATTCATAGTAGTTTTCTCATTTCATGTTTATATATATATCTTGCTGCTTGTTGACACGCTCGTCACACGGAGTAGTCGGGAGGGGAAATATCTTAGTAGACATGTGGACTACCCAAAAATATCTCCAAAATATCTATTCTTGCATGATAGCAGCTGTACATGACACGTGCAGTGAGCCGGATTTACCCCCTAGCTGTTCACATGTCGAACCGGATATTTCACACCACCTAGGTAGATGTGTTTTATTTTTCCTTTTCATCTCCACCGTGCCATGTCATCAGTACTTTCCAGTTTTTATATCTCATATGTTATTTTCATGTCTTGTTAATTCTATTGTGTTTTCGTATTGCCGTCGGTTTGTGTACTTGTTCCATTCCTGACTGGAAACCAACATTTTTCAGGTTTAGCCGTGATCACTCTTAGCATTGGGAAGGCTTGGGTATACTGAGGTCAACCTAGAAATAGAAAGCAATTGTATCAATTTTATTAATTGTAAAACCTTGTATTTTCTTTAATTATAAATATTGTAAATGTTGTAATAAATGTAGAAATCTGAATGAGCAGCAAATGTTATTTCTTGAACATTTATTTTTTGCGGGCTTGACAGCGTTCTACCGCCCACTCTGCGGCGAAGGCTGGCTTGGACACGTCTCGTATCCGAAAAAGCGGGTGCGGGTCGTGACAGGTAACACGCCCATCGGAGATCCTCAGAACACATAATAAACAATCATTAGAATTAAATAATAAAATAATGACATGAATCACAAGGATGGCAGAAGGCTATACCGCGTAGGTCCCGTAAGCAGTACAGAAAACTAGCACAGAAACCGAGGCACGCAGATCGATACGGGCACGCAAACTGAGATGTTTACATAAATCGAGATACACACGAGAATCGAGATGACACGAGTATCGAGACGATTAGAGAAACAAAGATGTGTACATAAATCGAGATATGCACGCAGATCGATACGGGTACACAAAACGAGATGTGCACGTAGATCGAGGTATCACGAATATCGGGATGGCACATAAATCAATGTGACACGCAAATTGAGGCATGTATACGAATCGAGATGACACAGGGACCAAGGTGGCATGCAAATCAATATGGCATGCAAATCGGTACGTGTACGCAAATCGAAGCGACACCGGCTACTATGTAGGCACAAAGGCTAAGATAATGCACAAACTGAGATAGCACGTTGCCCGAGGCAGCATGGGGCTCGAGGCATCCCGTTGCCCAAGGCAGATGTACATCAAGGCAACACAAAAGTCAAACTATTACTTACACCACTGTACACACAGACCGAAGGAGGCACAAGATACGAGGGCATGCTGCCCAAGAAGCACGTTGCTCGAGGCTGTACGTGCATGTCACGACCCGTACCCACTGAGAGGGTATGAGAGCGTAACAACGCCCAGCCTAAGCCGCAGTGTCGGCAGTAGAACGCTGTTCTAGGTCATGAACTATAAATAACATAATATGAATACTCTCCATAAGGAGGCTAATACAGAGGTACAACTCAATCACAATCTAGAGATAGAATATGGCACGATAAAATAGATAAGAGAATTCTCAACTGAGGTACAACAGAAAGAAATAACAAGGTCTCAACATCTCTAAAATATACAACTCTGAAAGTAAAGACAACAGCTAAACATAAAAAGAAGAACAATCTAAGCTATCTACACTATGCAAGGTATCATCCTGAGCAGCTGCCTAAACCTCCCCAGGGGTCCAGGTCGCGAGTGTCAACTAGGCAAGCTCCAAGTAAGGGTGCAGGGTTCCTCATCATCCTCTGTAAAATTTTCAACAGGTCCAGTCAGGACGGGAGCGAGCACAGTACATCTCAACAGTTCATAGCAGGTTAGAAAATATAATCATGCAGTAAAGTAAGATATAGATACTGAAGGAAATGCAGTATATAAACAGAGAGAGAACTGTAATAGAAATATCTACTATAAGTAGAGAGCTACCAGTGACTAGTGATTTAGAGTACAAAGTCGACATGTGAACGGCTTGATTGTACATGGCTATACTAAAGAGGCGTACATGGCTATTCTACTTTGGAAATTATTCATATGGCTATTTATACTCCCTCGTACCCCCAACTAATACACAAGGATCCAACCAGGTTATGTTATGATTCTATATAACAGCCCCCGAAGGGTGGTAAGCCCCCAAAGGGTGATAAGCCCCCGAAGGATGATAAGCCCCCGAAGGATGATAAGCCCCCGAAGGGTGGTACATAGTAGCCCCATAAATGGGATAAGGATTCAAAGAAGACTCTGTGATCATATGGGTATATGTCACAAGTGATCAAAGAACCAAAGAAGCATATGATACGCCATGTCAGTGAAACGCACAGAACATAGAGTACCCGATGCTCCCTGAAGGGATAACATCTCAAGAAGGGATCCATATAGTACTAATCCGTGTGACCAACGTGATAGTATCAAGTAAAGTAATTTAATGCAGGAAATAACTCTAAGCAAGTTATGAAATAATCAGAGAATGTACTCGCCTGGTATCCCGAATGTCCGAAAAGAATATACTGTCCGATGAGTGGTGTTAGTCTCCTATAGAATAGTACAAGTCACAACAAGTCTAAAATGATAAAATGAAGCTCTACTATGCATTCTACATGAGTCTAGGTCCAACTAGGTCAAGGTCAACTCTTGGTCAACCATGGTCAACCAAGAAGTCAAACCTAGGTCAACTTTGGTCAAACTAGGTCTAACAAGTCTAACTAGGCTTAACCAAGACTAAACAGCCTAACTAAGCCCCCACTAGTCTAATAGACACACCATAGGCCAATACCACATATATAGATATATATCACCATTCACATATGTGAATATATATATATACCTACATATACAAACAAGATATGCATAGCACATTAGCTATTACACATAAGGAAATACCCATAATCCAACTCTACCATTCATACATTACATTTAGGCTATTATAGCTATTGACCCACATATATATATATACATGATACAATATGTGTGTGTGTACATGATGAATGTGTGTGTGTGCTAGAGGATTCTGTGTACAAGAATTACAATGTGTGTGTGGATGTTGTGTGAGAGGGAAAAGTGAGTGAGAGAGGTGACAGTCCACATAGCATAAAAACAGATTTTTAATATAAAATTAGAAAGGAGAGAAAAGATATCAATACATCAAACAAACTCAGATTTATCATCAATCAGTAAAATACTAATGAAGTTCTCAGATTTCAGGTTCAAGCAGTGATATCCTCAGAACAGGTGATAGGAAATTAGATTCATGAACCCCACTTTCAGACCAATTCAATATGAACTTCCACAGACAAATCTCAGATTTCACATATCAGTCCAATATTCTCATAAAACAATAATTCCCATATTCTATATGTGTAGGACATGTATCAATGTGTATTAGGGAATGTAGGCAGTGTATAACAGTGTGCAGGAATTGACTGAACATGTGTTCTCAGAAAATGTGACAGGTAATGCTATAAGTAGGAAACCCAATTCCGTTCACAATAATGTATGTATGCATACAATCTCATGCAGGCTGAACATGTGACAGGAAATTAGGAAATCAATTGTCTAATGTGTAAACTGTCTCAGATTTGTGGAGTAACAGGATATTAGTGGCAACATGTATGCAGGAATACAATAATGGACTGAAACATGTGTGTGTCTAGGTAGAACCCTGTGCTTGTAGTGTATAGCTGCCAAGAAAGTATGGTGTGGGCAATTAAGTTCCCAGGAATAGGATTCAGTGTGTGTGTGTTTTGTACATAGGAAAATAGTGATAGGTTTCAGAGTAATGTGTCAATCTCAGCTATGTAACAGTTCAGTGCTAATTCGAGTGAATCCTACATGTTAAAACACATTGCAAAACTCAGTTTACTCAATCCCAGGTTGCAAAGGAAGGGAAAATAGTTCAAGTTCACTTCATGCATATACTTAGCATTGCAAAAAAAAGAAAAGGAAATCAATTTACAGATTTGTATTTCAATCTAACATTCAACCATATTTAAACTCACCCTCAGTTGTGTGTTGATAGATGAATAAGAGGGGAACTCTTAGGCAATCAACATTTCAGAATCTAAATAAACTGTGTACAACCACTACCCCATTCATTCTCAGGTTGACAGTTTAATAAACCAAGCATTTAGTCACATGAATCTAACTTCAAAATCAGTATAAAAGGAATGAAATCAAAAGACCTTTATGAATAATTCAACCTAAATTCGAATCCCATATACATTCTCAGATTTCCTATTCTTGACAGTGTAGATGGAACAATGGTGAAATGAACATCTGTTCTAAGATTTTTGGTGTGAGTGTGTGTATAGGAGAGGGTGTACGTTAGAGCATCAATCTCAGATTTCTCTGTGTTATGTGAAATGTGTGTGCTTATCATTCACAGATTTGCAAAAACAAATAACAGTTAAGGAAAATCCCAACTCAATACAATTGAAACTATAGCAACTTGAAAACTAATCCCTATGCCAAGTGAACCCTAGCATGTAAGTTAGCTCAGCTGCATCTAGGTGAATAAATATTTCAGTTTAATCATCAAGAATCAGTAAAAAAAAGAGATCTCAGGACAATCTCATATCAATAAATCTCATTCAAACCTAATTTTGAAAACTCGATTCCCTGTTATTCTCACCCAATCATGTAACAACACTACAGTAACTAATACACAGGTATGAACTAATCTTGGCAATTAAAACATTTACAACAGTTGAAATTTCGATTTGAATTCAGGATTTGAAACTGTGTTCTGAGAACAAGGTGACAGTCCTCAATAACAGTTCAATCCTAATTCGAAATCCCCAATCCTTGTGTAAACATTTACCTAATCATGCAACTAACACTCAGTCATGTGTAGGTTAAATAATATTGCAAATTAATCCTACAAAATTCAGTTTGGAAATATATATAATTCAGAAAACTCAGACAGTGTACACCGTATCAGTTAAAATGGGATAAACCTCAAATTCGAATCTAATTCCTAATAAAAACTCAAAATCAAAATGAAATAGGTTTACAGAGGTAGGTACTCGTCCCACGTGTCCTCATGAGCCTAGACGTGTCCACGAAGTGGACACAATCGTGTCAAAACCAACAAAATGAACTGTGTCTGAAACCAGTGCAACCTGGGCCTCGTGCAGCCGTGTCGAGCATTCGTGCTCTCGACACAAGGCAACACGTGTCTCGTGCTTGTGCACAGGTGTTCGCCTAGGGTAGAGGTACGTGTCCACGTGCCTGAAACGTGTCCACGAAGTGTCGTGTCCGAGATAAACGTGTGTATCAGTGAGGCACTGTCGTGCGCGTATACACAGTGTGTGATCCGTGCGTGCGGGATTTCTCCTCGCGTGGTGAACGATATGCTCCCAAATTTTAGGAGCATAGTGTCAGTCGTTGCCCCAACGACTCCACAAAATTTCACGTGTCCTGGTGTCCTGTGCATCGAGATCTCTGTGTCGGGTAGTAGGGGATCCGCCTGGGCCGCGCGCGGGGCTGTGTCCACGCCATTGTATGGACACGACACGACACAACACAAAAACATGGTTTAGGTTTAGGAAAAATAGAAGACACATCAAAACCAACAATCTCAATCAGAAAGATTTCGAAAATAACATAAAATCATTCATTGTGGCATTTCAACAAACACATGCACGTATACATTGACACGTGTCCGATACGAACACCAAACTGACACGAATCGACACAAAACCAATACCTACGGCTAGGGGACACCTAGGGCTTCCTATCCATGCAAAGAAAATGAAAATCTATGGAAGGAATAGGAAGTTACCTATATGTGCAATTTGCATAAAAAAGCTTCAAAAAGGGGGTTTTCTTCTTGATGGCCAAGTGCTCCAAATTGGTCCAAACCTGAGATTCCTCTCCATGAAAAACAAGTAGAGGTGGATTATGAACTAATGCAAAAGACTAAAGGGAAAAAGGAATTAAAACAAAGAAACTAGGGCTTGAGGAAGATTCCTATACCTTTCCTTCTTCAAAATAATGAAACTCAATAAAGAGGCAAGAACCCTAAATGAAGAGATTATTTATAAGGGGAAATAGCCCTAGGTGGCTGCCATGGGCTGATTAGGGTTAGGGTTGGTTCATGGTGTGGGCCTATGGCTATTAAGCCTTAAGTCACAAGTCATGACTTATGAAATCACAAGCCATTCCTTAAACAATGTAAATCCTATTTCCACCAAATTAATTCTATGGTTTAATCATCACTAACTTAAGTCAACCTAGGGCTCCATATCCTAATCACATAGTCATGACCTAGGTTAGCCACTAGGTTAGTCTCAAAAGTCAACATAAGTCAAAGTCAACTAAAACACCAAAATCAATTATACTAAAAATCATATAAATTCTAATGATTCTAAATAATACATAATAATTCCAAAGAATCCCCAAAATTACAAAAATGACTAAAATACCCCTCAATCTAAAAATGATAAACAAAACACTAGCAAGACACTAATTCATAAGTCATATTTTAAAATAGTTTTTAAAATGATTAAAATCAATAAAAATTATATAAAATTTTAAATACCATAATTAAATAAATTAAAATACAAAATTTCAAAATTACCCTCATCTGGAAAAGCTGGGTGTTACAGTGCACCAAGGCACGCGGCCCGAAGAGCACGCAGCCTGAGGCTGGCTCGCTCCTCGAGAAGTGTGGGGCCCAAGGGTGTCCCGCCACTCAAGGTGGCACTGCTTACGAGGCGTGACGGTGACGATGGTCACCAGAAAAAGAAAAAAGGGGGAAAGGCATAAGAGAACACAGAAAGGGGCAGAAAAGCTCGGCTAGGCAGCACGGCTAGGTCGAGACAGCTCCGCGGCGGGGGCAGGACGGCAGTAGTGGTGTTGTACCGAAAAGGAGAGGCGAAGGAGTTGGAGAAGACGACGCTGGAGACGGCAACGCTGGCGGCGGCTCACGACGGCTGTCCGCGTCGCCATGAGACGAAAGGAAGAAGGAGAAGGGGGCGGTGTCCATGGGGCTGGAGGTGTTGACGGTGGTGCTGGCGTTGGTGGCCATAGCTGAGATAGAAGTGGTGGTGATGGCCGAGACGAGGGCGGCCGCGATGGTAGCGGGCGTCAGGAACAATGAGAGAGGTAAAGATGCAAATGGTGGCGGCGACCACGGGGGTGGTGACGAAGTAGTGGTGGGGGTGCCGCAGCGGCCATGGGGGTGCTGGTCGCCGGAGGTGTCATGGCCCGCTCCCGAATAATCGAACACGAGTCGGACACGCCCAGCCTACGTTGGAAGACTCAACGTAGTAAGCTGTACCAAGCTAGGAAAACTAACAAGTCAATATGAATAAGTATAAATTACAGCATCTATAAACGATCCCAGAAATATCACCATAATCCACAAATCCATATAACGTAAAGGTACCAGAGTCAACAGGAATAAAATACACTATGAACTCTAAAATGATATCTAGTAGTAAATCTAAATAGTCTAAACCTGAAGCCTCTAGCTAAGTCATGTCTCCATCCTGCTCAGCTAATGTCCCGGACTCTGGCCCATATGGTAGTATGATATCCTGCAAGTACACCTGCAACATATCCAGTCAGGAGCGAAATGAGTACAGGAGAACATGAAATATAAAGTACAGGAAAGAACATGAAGGTACAGGAATGTAAACCATGAACCTGAAGTATAAGACATGACATGTGCACAATGTTTGAAATACAACTAGCCTATGTGACCGGCTGGGGTGAGTATAGGAACATGTACAGGAGTACATGAATATCGGTACGGCTTAGGACCCGCGTGCACTATGCAAGGCCTAAGCTATCTACATAAATATAGTAACCGGGTTTGGTCACATAGCTAGTGTATTTCCCCTCCCGACACAAGTAAGTACAAGAACAGAAAAGTACAGGAGAACAGGATATCGTGTTATAACGTGTCACAGGAAGAGTACAAGATATATAAATGCACAGAAACCATAGAAATGTATTTACCTTGCTCCGGGTGATCGAGGGTAAGTAGTAATGTTGGATGTTCTCCTAAATAATAGGTATAAGTTGGTTAAGTACTATTACTACACTAGCTATTTTAGGTTCAAGTAAATAATCTAATTATCTATTAAGTTAGTATTCACAAAATGCTACTAGTAAATTTAGATTTTAAATATGATCATAAACTAAATAGTTAAGGAAATTGATTATACTATAATTATAGCAACCATATTCTCATAACCAAAAATTTAACCAAAGCTAGCTTATTCCCAAACTTAATGCCAAGCTTTAGCTACAAGCCCAATCTCTACAAAACATTATACAACCATCCTAGTAATATACATTCCCAGTCAGAGTCCATCTACATTTCCAGATTATAAACACCATCTGTCTAACAAGGCCAATCCCCACAGAACCCCTCCCCACTATGCATTCACCAATCCTTACTCTGGACTTGGCCATTCCCTCAAATCTACAACTAAACAAAATTTAAAGCTCAAAGGCAAAAATTATATAGAACCAACTCCAAACAAAATATAGACTACCCTTCTACAGTCTAAAAATGGTTCTTACATGAACCCCAAACATGTACCTAATCTACAATACACATTATCAACATTAAAGCTATTGCAAAGCCAAGGTTCAGTCCATAATAGATTCACTAACCAGCCCACTCCCAACCTCAGTAACATTAAATGTTAATACAGGTAGCAAGAATGGTATCGATTCCTTTGAGTACAACCAAAGAATGTTCCCACGCCAACACACAGTCCAATCAAAACGACTTATAAGGACAGAAGCTCAACCTCATTCAATCAACCATTTGAAGGCAGTGTTGAGCTCAAATTGTTCAACTCAATGTTCAGCACTACAACCAAAATATACAGTCAAGCTGGCAGACTTTCAAAATTTAGAACGCTGACATTGTAATCCAAACCCAGCGTTAGAACACTTGTCAGACTCAAGTGTCCCAACCTCAACACCTAAGCTGATTATAACTAACCCAAAGTAACTACTTACAAAAAGAAACATACACAGAGCTAACATCCAACAGTGAAAATTATACAATTCGAACGAATTGAAATAAGAATAAAAAATCATAATCGATCCCCAACTTGGAAGGTTCTGACCCGACTCCAGAATCAAACACACATTGATTTGGAGGTACACAGCTGAACATGAGCCCACACCTGATCACTATCGGGCTGAATCTTGGACACGAATCAATCGTCCATCATCGAGCAGACACGAACACAATGCAAGACATGAACACAATCTACGAACCCCGCCCAACACTCTCAAACTCAAAGAGCAGAAATAGGGATCAAAGAACCAGCAGAAAGGTAGCATCAATACCTGAAGAAAGGAATCCTCAAGACACATTCCCAGTGTCGGACACGATCACAGGACTTCACTATACTAAAAAACTCCTCAGATCTGAACAATTCTTGAAGAAAATGGAGCACTCAACAATCCCTCGATCCCTGCTGTTCGCATCAGTCATATATCCATTTCATCAAGGAAAATCCTTGATCGATCAAAACATCAACACCCAATCGAATCTTTAAAAGAAATGAAATGGAAAAAAATATAGATTAAGTACTCACCAGAAAAGGACCGCGAGCTAGCAGGATCGAAAGAGACAATGAACTCATGATCGCTACCATCATTATGAAGACGGACTTCGTTGTCGAAGAATCTCGCGGAGGAAGAACTCGTCGTCAATCGGGGCCGCGCGGTGCCGACAACTCTGTTATAGAGATGGCACCGAAGAAGTGGGGTGGCTCCGCCTTTAGTCGCTGAAAAGAATCGTCCGCCACCGTTGATATCACCGTTGACTGGAAGAATGTGACGAGACACCGCCGAGACTTGCCGCTGGGTTGGAATCCCTTCATAGCCGATGGCTCACTCCCGAGGAAACCGAACGCCGGAGATCACCCTCGAAGGGAGACACCACTGGTCGGTTCAGTCATCGCTGCTGGAAAAGAGCCCCGCCATGGCCGTCGTCGGCGAGGCTAGGGTTTAGGAGGAGATTGGGGAAAAAGGAGAATAAAGGGCTCGGGAATGGGGAATGGGGATTCTCTCTCCTGCCCCCTCTCCCCCTCAAATAAACATTTGGCCATTTTACAAAAAGCCCTCCCGCCAAGTATTTAAGCAAATAAGACCCCTTCCTTTACACATGTTAGAAGATTGAAGTAAAGTTAGTTAGAAAGAATTGTTAAAAAGGTTACAAGTGGTGGGGGCCACAATTGTTTGTTACAACTAACATTTGAATTTAAAAATCCTGCTATGAAATCAATTTTCCTCCAAAGTATAAATCAAAATATTTATTCGAAAATATTTAATGAAACATTATCAATATTCAATATTACTTAAATTAAACTTGTTATTATTATTAGAAACTTTAAAATTTTCGAAAAATGGAAAAATGGAGTTACAAATCTCTCCCCCTTAAAAAAATTTCGTCTTCGAAATTTGAGGGACAACAAAATAAATTCTTAAAACAAAATCATGACGCATTGTTTAAACACAGTCATTTATTGAAATTTAAAAAATTTCAAAAACAAACAATACAATCAAGCAAACAAATTGGGATATCGCTCCCGCATCTCGTTCTCGCGCTCCCACGCGGACTCTCCCAAAGAGTGATGTCTCCACATGACTCGTACAAGCGGTATAGTCTGATTCCACAGTTGTTTCTCCCTCCGATCAAGGATCTCCATTGGCTGCTCCTTGTAGGTCAAGCTCGGACCCTCCTCTAGCTCTAAGTAGTTCACCACATGGCTTGGATCTGGAATGTAGCGTCAAAGTTGGCATATGTGAAAGACATCATGCACTCCCTCTAAGCTGGCTCGAAGCGCAAGTCGATATGCCACCTCGCCAATGCGTGTTGTCGCATCGAAGGGCCCGATGTATCTGGGCTGAGCTTTCTACCTCTGCCAAAACGAATGGTGCTTCTGGTTGGTGGGATCTTCAGGAACACCATGTCTCTAATTGCAAACTCTAACGATCGTCTGTTACTGTCTTCCCAGTGCTTCCGTCGATCCTATGCAACTCTGCGACGCCCTGAGCCTTGAGACCATGTATGATAATTACACACAAAAAATTGAAATAAAACGATCTAACAATGATAAAAAATTAAATAGGCACGAGATGGAATCAAGTTTCAATTACAACTTAGAGGAGCAAAATCATGAAGACACAAACTATTAAGTATGATCAAAGTGGACTAGGACAAGATAGGAAAATCATAGTCAGATAGATATGTTTTAAGATTAAAGTTTAGACAAGACACAAACGAAGTATGGAATTAAAATCTGGCAATGTATAATTTGAGGAAATCAATGATCTAACGATAAAATGCTAGAAGGGAAATTAGCAAGGGTTGATTGAGGAAACGTACGAAATACTCAGGAGATACAGTATCAAATCTGGATAAACGTGCATGGATTTGTGATTCTCGAAAATCAATAATCGTATAAAAAGGGAATATAGTCTTTATGGTATTCGAGAACACATATATATCTGAAGTCACTTCACTTAAAAATCTATGCCCCGCCAGTGCGTTACTGGTTGCAGTGAACTTTCGGTCTCCGCGATCCAGATAACGGTTACAGCACGCAACTGCAACGCCCTAGTAGGTCGTCAAATAGTCTTTCAATCTTTATCCATAGAAATTTTAAGGAATCAAAATGAGTTTCAATAGTCTAAGTCACGAAAATGGTGAGGTTACCTGACTGTTAGAATACAAGGGTTTATTAGGTACTAAGAAGCAACAAGGAATCTAATCAAAGAGTAGTAAGTACAAAGGGCAAATAAGGAGATTTTAAATCTCGGACAGGGAGCGAAGTTTCAAATAATAAACGGAATCTCAACTGATATCTGGAATGGTAACAAAATTCTGTATAGGGAATGTAATCCCGAATAAGTAACAAAGCTACGAAGGTTGCATAGAAGCAAGGTATCAGATAGAAGGCAAAGTCTCGAAATAAGGACCAAAATCCTTGTACATGAATCAATGTATAACAAAATCTCGAACGACAATGAAGTCTTGAATAATACCTCGAATGGAAAAGGAATTTCAACATGAAACAAATCTTAGATAGAAAATCAGACATCAACAAAGTCACAAATAGGATACAAAATCTTGAATAGAAATTTCGAATAAGAAACAAGTTTATGAAGAGTGAATGGAGGAGTATCAATCAACGAATAGGATATAAGATTTTGAATCGTGAATGGAACAAGCAAATTCTCAAATAAGGTCGAAACAAAATCGCGAATAGAGATCAATCTCGAACAGAAAATAAGTCATGAATAGGAAATAGAATTCATGTAGGAAACTAATCAAAGTCTCAAAACAGAAAATAAAATCTTCAAACGATGTCTCGAATAGGGACTGAATCTCAAGCACATGTCATGATAGGAGTGAAGGTCCAAATAATGTTTTGATTGGGAACAAGTTTCAAAATAAAATTTCGGATAGGAATAAAATCTCGAATAGCACATGGTTCGAATAGGAAAATTTTAAATGGAAGCCAAAAACAAAGCCATAAATAATTAATATGAAACAGGGTATCGAATAGTGGATCAAAATAGGTATTAAATATAAGACAAAATCATGCAGAGAAATAGAGTCTTGAATGGGTGACAAGATCTAGAAATAGGAAACAATATCTCGAAATACATTTCAAATATCAATCAAAAGTTTTTAGAATAGAAAACAAAGAAGTTTTAGGTGCTAAGAGAAAAATCCAAGAAAATTGGATTGCGAATCACGATCCACGACCTTTTTCAACAGTACAGGAAATCTTCTATCTGTAGTCCGTCCTCAGTTTCCTCCGGGACTGGGATCACTTCATCTTATTCAACTGTCCTATTGTGGGCTGGTCCTTGCGGCAGTACTCCAGGCAGCTGCTGAGTCCGGAGTGGCGGGTCCTATTTCTATAGTCTTAGTGCTCCTCGTGCTCGTCATTGGACAGTATGATCGTCTCCGGGCAATTCTTGACTTGGAGGGCAGGCAATCCGCAGTACAAGCATAGGTTTAGTCTCTTGCGGTACTCGTCATAGTGGTGTCCTGAGCGGCAGCAGAATTTGCAAATGGTTGTCGGCTGAATTTGAATCTCCCGCTGGACTGAAGTGCAGGAGCTCTGGCAGGAATATACGACTGCTGACATGCTGGCTGCTGAGATCCTGATGTTCTTCGGCCATTGTGATCCGTAACTTGCTGGCAATCCTTCATTCAGTAAGCAGAAATCTGCAGTACAAACAGAGTCAGAGCCTCTTACGGTACTTGTCAACATGATATCCCATCCTCTTGCAGAACACACAACAAAAGTAGCCTAAATCTGCCTCTGATGATGCGGCTGATTATGTGACTTAAGAAACGTTGTCTGAGTGTTGCGACGCTTTGCGGGTCTAGGGTAGTTGTTGGCTTCGTCATAGGTCTTCATGTCTCTCCTGGGCTTCAGCTTCCGGTCTCGTTCTATTGTTTGTGCTACATTCTGGATCTCCTGGCTGGTGGCTCCAATCTTGAGAGGAGTTGGGTCCTCATTGACTTTGATGATCTTCAGTGGCAGCTCCAGGTTCTCGATCTGCTCCTCGGTGCAAGATATGCGCTTGGTGTCGGAGAAGTCCAAAGGTCTGAGAGTCTGGAAGTCAGAAGTCCTCCCTAGCTCGGAAAGTGCAACTGCAAGTCTAGCTTGAAAAAGGATGGCCTGCTCCATCTAGGTGCCAAGGAACTCTTGAAACATCTCCATCAATTATGTACTACCCATGGGGATAGTAGGACGATAGAAGGTAGTAGAAGCTCGAAACCCTCAAGTGTAGGTGGATCAATAGTTCCGGTGTCACGTGCTTTGAACTATCTGAAAAACAGAAAACTGTTAAATGTCCTAAACCTAAAAATAACAAGTATTTATAGAATATTAATATACCCGATGTACTCGATTTCCTATGCTGTGATCAAGTTTCCCTAGTTTAATCAAGTCCCCCAATAGTACACTAATACCTAGGTACTATTAGGACAGACCTGCATGGGCCACCACTAAAAATATATCACGACCCGCTCTCGAATAATCAGACACGAGTCGGACATGCCCAGCCTACGTTGGAAGACTCAACGTAATAAGCTGTACCAAGTTAGGGAAACTAACAAGTCAATATGAATAAGTATAAATCACAGCATCTATAAACGATCCCAGAAATATCACCATAATCCACAAATCCATATAACGTAAAGGTACCAGAGTTAACAGGAATAAAATGTACTATGAACTCTAAAACGATATCTAGGAGTAAAGCTAAACAATCTAAACCTGAAGCCTCTAGCTAAGTCATGTCTCCATCCTGCTCAGCTAATGTCCCGGGCTCTGGCCCATATGGTAGTATGATATCCTGCAAGTACACCTGCAACATATCCAGTCATGAGCGGAGCAAAGTACAGTTCTAGGTAATGAACAAAAACATCATGATATGGAAATGAGTACAGGAGAACATGAAATATAAAGTACCGGAAAGAACATGAAGGTACAGGAATGTAAACCATGAACCTGAAGTACAAGACATGACATGTGCACAATGTTTAAAATACAGCTAGCCTATGTGACCGATTGTGGTGAGTATAAGAAAATGTACAGGAGTACATGAATTCGGTACGGCTTAGGACCCGCATGCACTATGCGAGGCCTAAGCTATCTACATGAATATAGTAACCGGGTTTGGTAACATAGCTAGTGTATTTTCCCTTCCGACATAAGTAAGTACAAGAACAGGAAAGTCCACGAGAACAGGATATCGTGTTATAACGTGTCACAGGAAGAGTACAAAATATGTAAATGCACAGAAACCATAGAAATGTACTTGCCTTGCTCCGGGTGATCGAGGGTAAGTAGTAATGCTGGATATTTTCCTGACTAATAGGTACAAGTTGGTTAAGTACTATTACTACACTAGCTATTTTAGGTTCAAGTAAATAATCTAATTATCCATTAAGTTAATATTCACAAAATGCTACTAGAAAATTTTAGATTTTAAATATGATCATAAACTAAATATTTAAGGAAATTGATTATACTACAATTATAGCAACCATATTCTCATAACCAAAATTTTAACCAAAGCTAGCTTATTCCCAAACTTAATGCCAAGCTTTAGCTACAAGCCCAATCTCTGTAAAACATTATACAACCATCCTAGTAATATACATTCCCAGTCAGAGTCTATCTACATTTCCAGATTATAAACACCATCTGTCTAACAAGGCCAATCCCAC
The DNA here is from genome assembly GCA_029216955.1 of Iris pallida. Classification (NCBI taxonomy): domain Eukaryota; kingdom Viridiplantae; phylum Streptophyta; class Magnoliopsida; order Asparagales; family Iridaceae; genus Iris; species Iris pallida. Next base: position 12,960,564 of record JANAVB010016197.1, on the reverse strand, counting down.
AGAACCCATCCCCACTATGCATTCACCAATGCTTACTCTGGACTTGGCCATTCCCTCAAATCTACAACTAAACAAAATTTAAAGCTCAAAGGCAAAAATTATACAGAACCAACTCCAAATAAAATATAGACTACCCTTCTACGGTCCAAAAAGGGTTCTTTCATGAACCCCAAACCTGTACCTAATCAACAATACACATTATCAACATTAAAACTATTGCAATGCCAAGGTTCAGTCCATAATAGATTCACTAACCAGCCCACTCCCAACCTCAGTAACATTAAATGTTAATACATGTAGCAAGAATGGTATTGATTCCTTTGAGTACAACCAAAGGATGTTCCTACGCCAACACACAGTCCAATCAAAACGACTTATAAGGACAGAAGCTCAACCTCATTCAATCAACCATTTGAAGGTAGTGTTGAGCTCAAATTTTTTAACTCAATGTTCAGTACTACAGCCAAAATACACAGTCAAGCTGGTAGACTTCCAAAATTCAGAACACTGACATCGTAACCCAAACTCAGCATTAGAACACTTGTCAGACTCAAGTGTCCCAACCTCGACACTCAAGCTGATTATAACTAACCCAAAGTAACTACTTACAAAAAGAAACATACACAGAGCTAACATCTAACAGTAAAAATTATACAATTCGAACGAATTGAAATAAGAATGAAAAATCATAATCGATCCCCAACTTGGAAGGTTCTGACCCGACTCCAGAATCAAACACACATTGATTTGGAGGAACACAGCTGAACACGAGCCCACACCTGAACACTATCGGACTGAATCTTGGACACGAATCAATCATCCATCATCGAGCAGACACGAACACAACGCAAGACACGAACACAATCTACGAACCCTGTCTAACACTCTCAAACTCAAAGAGCAGAAATAGGGATCAAAGAACCAACAGAAAGGTAGCATCAATACTTGAAGAAAGGAATCCTCAAGACACGTTTCCAGTGTCTGACAAGATCACAGGACTTCACTATACTCAAAAACTCCTCAGATCTGAACAATTCTTGAAGAAAATGGAGCACTCAACAATCCCTCGATCCCTGCTGTTCGCATCAGTCCTATTACCATTTCAACAAAGAAAATCCTTGATCAATCAAAACATCAACACCCAATCGGATCCTTAAAAGAAATGAAAGGAAAAAAATATAGATTAAGTACTCACCAGAAAAGGACCGCGGCTAGCTGGATCGAAAGAGACAACGAACTCATGATCGCTGCCATCATCATAAAGACGAACTTCTTTATCGAAGAATCTCGCTGAAGAAGAACTCGTCGTTGATCGGGGCTGCGCGGTGCCGACAACTCTGCTGTGGAGATGGCACCGACGAAGTGGGGTGGCTCCGCCTTTAGTCGTCGAAAAGAATCGTCCGCCACCGCTGATATCATCGTCGACTGGATGAGTGTGACGAGACACCGCCGAGACTTGCCGCCGGGGTAGAATCCCTTCATCGTCGATGGCTCAGTCCCGAGGAAACCGATCGCCGGAGATCACCCTCGAAGGGTGGCGCCACTGGTCGGTTCAGTCATCGCTGTTGGAAAAGAGCCCCACCATAGCCATCGTCGGCGAGGCTAGGGTTTGGGAGGAGATTAGGGAAAAAGGAGAATAAAGAGCTCGAGAATGGGGAATGGAGATTCTCTCTCCTGCCCCCCCTCTAAATAAACATTTGGCAATTTTACAGAAAACCCCTCTCGCCAAGTATTTAAGCAAATAAGACCCCCCCTTTACACATTATAGAAGAATGAAGTAAAGTTAGTTAGAAAGAATTGTTGAAAAGGTTACAAGTGGTGGGGGCCACAATTATTTGTTACAACTAACATTTGAATTTAAAAATTCTGCTATAAAATCAATTTCCCTCCAAAGTATAAATCAAAATATTTATTCGAAGATATTTAATGAAACATTATCAATATTCAATATTACTTAAATTAAACTTGTTATTATTATTCGAAACTTTAAAATTTTCGAAAAATAGAAATGGAATTACAGGAGGCCATAAGAGAGGGGAGGGGAGCTGAGAGAGCTCGAGGGAGAGAGTGTTGGTCGAGGAGAGAGAGCTGAAAGAGAGTGAGTTGATGGGGGGTATTCGGGTGTGTGAGTGATGAGAGGGGATAGAGAGAGTAGAGCGAGGGAGGAAAATGGGGGCTGGCGGCTGAGTGAAGGGGAGGAGAAAGTGAGAGTGTGGGTTAGGGTTAAGGCTTGGGGTAGTTATATAGGAATAAGTAAAATAATAGTAACAATAATAATATTGAGGATGAAATTCACATCTAAGGAAATACCAAGAGAATTTTAAGAATACCCAAATTTAAAATGCTCAAAATACAAAAATACAGTCATATACCTATTTCAAAAATAGGAATTTGACAATGTAGCACCGCACATAGGCAAGAGGGCCTAATGCTATGTGATGAGAGTGGTAGGCAGCACTACAAAGAGGCTAGGCCTCATGTTATAGTGGGTGACACCACATGAGGTAGTGCCTCGGCTTTACAAGCTATGTCACGATGGCGTAACACCGCAAAGAAACAAAAGGCTTCATGATGGGTAGTTTGGCACTACAAAGAGGCTGGGCCTCAAACTACAGGTAGTATGACACCACATGAGATAGGATCTCGGCTTCGGGCCATATCATAGCGGTGTAGCACCGCAAGGAAGCAAAATGCTTCATGCCAAATACTCTTTAAAAGAACTCACCTAAAGTGTATGGATAGAGATGTAGGTCGTCTCTTAAGGAAAATCTTGTAGACACCCAAAATACATACACCGAAACCAGACTGGCATAAGGCCTTTAATGTGTATCCAGAAGAGCAGTTGATTTCATTATGTGAGTGGGACAAATTATAGTTATGGAGCAGAATTCAAGGCTTAGTCTATTCTTGTATCATGCTGTCATTTAACCCATGTGGGAAGATTCAAGTCATTACGACATCTATCATAATGCATGATGGTCAATCACTGTAGGGAATACTCAACCCACATATAGAGATATGTGAAAAATTATTGGTGTTTTTGCTTGTTGTTGGTGTTTTGCTTTAAAAACTAGAAAGATAGTCCCACATTGGAAAAACCAAATGGATGGTATCTCTATATAAAACTTTGCTTGTGATGAGAGATCACATGAAGTGTGGAGTGGTACATGGGTGCCATGTGGAGGCACATTTCTAGTAGAAAGAAAGCTAAACCAACAAAGAAACATTAATGATTTTTGTCATGCTCATGGGATAATTCCCTTATGGAGCTAAGCCCCGAAGGGGCTTAACGACTCGGACTCGGGCTCGGGCTCGAGCTCAAGGGAGCAAAGTGGCATTTTGTTGGCACACTTTGCACTTAGAACGTCAGCATCAACGCAGTTGATGCACTCGTGTGCTCGTCTCTGCGTGAGTCGTAGCTCAGGCGCAGCAGGCACGCAAGTGCCGCGGGGCTGCGGTGCTGGGCGCACAGGTGCTGCGGGGCTGTAACACTGGGCGTTGGGACCACAGGTGATGCGGGCTGTTGTAGGCTTCGCAGTTACGTACGTAGGTTGACGGGCTTAGTGGCTATGGGACGCAGGTGGCGTATGATGTGGCTGATTGGAAGATTTGAGCGGTTATGGAAAGATTTAGTTAATTGAACAGATCTGTTTATTATGGGATTTGAATTTAATTTATTCAAATCTTTCTATTATTCGCTCATATCTTTTCGCAATCAGTTACGACCAGAATAGGAGTAGGGTTTCGACCCTTCTCTATAAATACTCTCTTTGTGCCTTCATTATGTACTTACGCAAAAATAAAGAGACGAAGAGAGTTGTGCCGCCACTGTCATTGGAGTCCAAAGGAGTTCTTAGAGTTCATCAAAGAAGGTGATAGCGAGCGCCAGAAGTTCTTTCGAACTTGTTGGTTCCTGGAAGCAGATCGCAATAGGGTGAATCTTGCTTTGAGTAACGGTGATCTTTATCATCCCAGCAAAATCGTTGTATCAACTCCGATTGAGAGCGATTATTTATATCGTTACATTAACTCCGGTTGAGAGCGATCATTCATCTCGTTGCATCAACTCCGGTTGAGAACGAGTATTCATCTCTCTCTTAGGAGAACAAAATTTTTGTCTCTTTGGAAATAAAAGATCGAGATTTCTATTTTCCATCAAAAGATCCAAAACCAGCCGAATTTGTTTTGTATTATAGAACCACTTTATTTTTTATGGATTAGATAAGAATTTAGTGGTTGAGATTAAAAGGTGTAGACTCCACCACCTTTTAAAGTTATTTAATCTCAACCATGCAATTCCAATCGAACGTGTATAATATAGGTTGGTTCTATAATACAAAACCAGACGGTTGGTTCTATGATACAAAACCAGTCGGTTGGTTCTAGAGCACTCTTCACACACACACACACACACATATACTTGGAAATGATAATTGTGTCGAACGTTCCCACTGGAAATCAATCTCCTGACTTATCGGATCACATGTCTCATCACTTCCACTAGACTAGGGGTTATTGACTACACACACTGTCACTACCACATTTTTAGTATGGGTGTATTTTGGTCTTTTTGAATTTTTGGGATTTATTTGGAATTATTGTGAATTATTGAGATTTATTAGAATTTATATGATTTTTAGTATAATTTAATTGGGTGATATTCTAGACTTTGACTAGTGTTGACTTTGGGGACTAACCTAGAAGCTAACCCTAGCCATGACTTCTAGGTTAGATTATGAAATCCTAGTTTGATTTAAGTTAATCATATCCTAGTCATTAGAACCAATTTAGAAATAGAAATTAGAATGGAGATTGGATTAATGGCTTATGACTTCACAAGTCATGATTAATGACTTAAGCCCATAGCTTGTGAATTTGGCCCAAGCCCATTAGCCAACCTAAAACCTAACCCTAACCCTAGCATGGTCGGCCAACCCACATTGGGAACCCCACCCTATAAATAGTCTCTTCCATTAGGTTAGCCTCCTTTAGAAAGTTCACATTTGGAAAGAGAGGTATGCTCCATCTTTAGAAATTCTTAGAAAATCCAATTTAATTCCTTTTTCCCTCAAACAAATTGCAATAGGTTCTAATTTAGGTATTCTTTCTGTGTGTGTAATTTATTTTCAGTTTGTTAGCAATTTGGTAAAGTTTGGGGAGCAAGGAGACACCCCATCTTTGGAGCTTTTGAGGAGTTTTGACACCTATAGGTAAATCCCTAAAACTCTATAATAGATGCTATTATTTTTACATATTAACCTATATCTAGGTGTCCCCTAGCTAACCCTAGATTTCTGTAGGATATTGTGTCCATTTCGTGTCCTAAATGGACACATATCAGTCCACTAGTGTAGGTGTATGATTAAATATCTTAAAGGATTTAACGTTGCTGTTTTCGAAATGTTTTTGCATAAGATTGGAGATCTAGAGATGGCTTAGGCATTTCCATTAGACTGAGCCTAAATTAGTGTCGTGTCATATCGGGATCTGGACACGAACACGCGCGTTCCAGCCGCACTCACTATCCTGCTATTCGAGGGGTCGTACTCGTTGGACACGGCGACTCAGGTCATGCCACTTAGCGTGGCCCAAGGGACAATGACTGACATGAGGTCCTCCAAGTTGGAGATGCCCTCATGTCATGTCGGACATGTTTTTTAGCCGACACTGGGTTTTACACTGACTATTCAGTCGATATTTCGAGTTCTGATACGCTCTGATTGACACGACACAGGAAACGTCAACCCAAATCAGGGTGACACGTAGGTAGCCTGACACCTGGCGAACACGTGGGTATGTGCATGAGACACAAAGTGTTTCGTGTCGCGTACTGGACACGCCTACACTCGTGCACGACGCAGTGTCTGTATGAATGTTCTGTGTGTGTCCGTTTTGGTCATTTCGTGTTGGATACGTCGTATCACATTGTGGTGGGACACAAACTGTATGCTGGACACGTACACTAATAGTGTTTACATTACCAACCATTACATTTACATCTTAGCATGTTTTAACCCATCTAATCGTATTTACCCTATTTTGGACTGAAACATGTATTTTCATGAATTTCCAGTTTTTCAAATTGGATTTTGGCATCCATTTTAGTTTAGTTTAATACTGTTAATTGCATGTTTTATACCCTAATGTTGTTCTCCTATATGTGTTCTAACTATATGTCAATTTTGGGGTGGTTTCATTGAGTATTGGTTTTGAAATGGGGATTGAAGTTTTCAACTAAAAACTGAACTGAAATTGGTTATATGAATTGGTTCCTTTCCTTCCTTTCACTGCCACAGTACACTTGACCCCTCTACTGTTCAGTATTGGACTGTTAACTCTCACTCTTCACACACACCTACATATAACTGAACACCCTTCACTGTTTACTGTTTTCACTCACTGTTTTCCTTATGGCAGTGTACACTTCACTGTTTTTACATGTACACCACCACATTGACTCCTCACACACACACACACACAAACCCTTCAACCCTATGGAATGCATGTATATATGTAATATATGTATATCTATATATGTAATATATGTATGTGTATGTATGTATCCATGAGTGTGTGTGTGTATATATATATATATATATATATATATATATATATATGTACCTATAATGTGATGTATAAGTATAGGTATATAGGTATATTATGGTATTCCTAATGTGTGTGTATTAGCCTAGGACTATAGCCTATGGATGCAATGTGTGATGTTGGTATAGTCTAGTATAGTAGTATATTGACCAATATAGACTTGTTAGGACTTAGAATGATTGTTAAACCTAGTTTAACATAACCTGGACTTGTTTAGACCTAGAATAACTTGTTTGACCTAATTTAGACTTGTTAGACCTAGTTTGACCATAGTTGACCTAGTTTGCCTTTTAGAGTTGACCAGAGTTGACCAAGAGTTGACTTTGGCCTAGATTGACCTAGATTCATTTAGAATGCATTGAATTGCATCTTGTTATCATTTTAGACATGTTATGACTTGTGTTGTTCTGATTAGGAGCCAGATACCTCTCCTCGGACAGTACATTTCATCCGGACACTCAGATACCAGGCGAGTACATTCTCTGATCATTTCATATCATGTTTAGAATTATTTTCCTGCTTTAAATTACTTTACTTAATACTGTCACGTTGGTCACACGGATTAGTACTATATGGATCCCTTTTTGAGATGTTATCCCCTCAGGGAGCATCGGATACTACATGTTCTGTACGTTTTACTTCCATTGCGTATCACTATGCTTCATGGTTCATTGATCACTTATGACATGTACTCTCATGATCACAGAGTCTTCCTTGAATCACCCATTTATGGGAATTTCTAGAATCACCCATTTTTGGGCCTACCATGTATCACCCCTTGTGGGCCGTTGCATGGATCATAACATAACCTGGCTGGATCCTTGTGTATTGATTGGGGGTACGGGGGAGTAGAAATAGACATGTGAATAATATCCAAGTAGTATCTCATCTGATCACCTCCGTAGTGTCTCATCAGAATCTCCTATGCCATTCACATGTTTATATTGTACTCTAACTCACTAGCCACTGTTAGTTCTCTACTTATAGTAGATATTTCTATTACAGTTCTCTCTCGATTTACATTCTGTACTTTCTTTCAGTTCCTGTATCTTACTTTACTGCATGATTATATTTTCTAACCTGCTATGATCTGTTGAGATGTATTGTGCTCGTTCCTGTCCTGACTGGACCTGTTAAAAATATTACAGAGGACGATGAGGAGGCCTGTGTGGATACCTTCTATGGGACAGCTCTAGATGACACCAGTGATCCAGATTTTCAGCCGGATCCATTAGCTATAGAGACTGAGGCTCCCTAGTCTAGGTTTTACTATTACTGTCATTTGGGATCTGGATTGTATATATTCTTTCATATTCAGTAGTTGAGACTTATATTTCTGGATATTTGCTAAGATGTTATCTTAGACATTTAGACTCTTCTGATCTCCTATACTTCACTTTGAGTTTTATATCATATCGCACTTCTTCTTTCTTAGTTGTGATTGAGTTTACATTCTGCTATGTCACCCCCATTCGGGGAGTATAAACTGTTTAGCCTTATACTGCTAGATGCATTAACCTATGACAGCGTTCTACCGCCGACACTGCGATGTAGGCTGGACGTACCCACTTCTCGTGTCCTTACTCTAGGGTGCTGGTCGTGACACATTTTTAGTGGTAGCCTATGCAGGTCTAGTTTAGAAATATAGTGGTATTCGAACTAGAGTATCACTACAGCCTGCAGTAGAATTAGGAAATTTTTTCGAAGGTACTCAATCACATTAGGAAAACTCTTTATCAGATTCCGTATATCTAAATTTTGCTGCTTATTGTCTTCCTTTGAATTTAAACTGTCCTCCTTTGATATTTTGACTCATTCTCAGTAATTGTTTCTTTTGATCTATCTCCAGGATGGTTGAGACGAGATCACATCGCCAGGGCTAGGGGAACGCCGATGAGAGGTCTGCCACCTCTCATACTCAGCAGCCAGCCCCTGGTATTGCAGCCCCAGTCATGCCAGCTGGGGTAGGTGTTTCAGCTGCTTTCAGAGGAGCCCCTCCACCTGTGAGGCATGAGCCGAGTTCGGTGATTCCGGATATGCTTCAGCAGCAGCAGCCACCTTCGGAGATAGTTGACACCGTTCAGCTGTTAGCCTTCTTCCGGCAGTATATGGAGGGTCAGGACCCAGCAGCAGAGGCACACAGCAGAGCTCAACCGAGGCATTGATCTGGCCGTGACTGCGGTAGAGAGAGTTGTAGCTCAGCCAGCGGCAGCCCCGCAGCCGCACCAGCCACGGGAGAAGACATCCAGGATTTTTAGAAGATGCACCCGAGGGACTTCCGAGGGACAAAGGGGATCTTGTATGCCGACGAGTGGATCGAGCACATGGAGGTGATATTCAGGTTGGCTGAGATCCCGACGAGGCTCCAGATTGAGGCAGCGGCCAGCATGATACAGGATCTGGCCCGTACGTGGTACCAGACCGACTTGAGGGTTGGTACTGCAGGACAGACTTGGAAAGTATTCAAAATGCTGTTCAAAAAGAAGTTCTTCCCGGATGCAGCACTGGGAGCCCTCGAGACTCAGTTCGAGGCCCTAGTCTAGGGGAGCCAGTCTGTGGAGGAGTACGTAGGAGAGTTCTACCGTCTGAGCAGATTTGTAGAGGGTTATCGGAGGCGACGAAGGCCCGGAGGTTCCGGAAGGGCTTGGTAAAGGAGGTCAAGTCCTACACCAAGAATGCCCGTAGCGCTACCTTTGAGGAGATCCTAGTGGACGCGTTAGCTGCAGAGGATGATCTTGAGCTTAGGCTCAAGAGGGGACGAGACTTCCAGGGAGGCAGCAGTAGCGGAGGACCGGCTAAGAGGCCGCACTTTCAGCAGCAGCACCACCACCAGCAAAGGTTCCAGCCGCAGCAGTTTTAGCAGCCGAGGTATCAGCCAGTACAGCATCAGCAGCAGAGGGTGTAGCAGCAGGCACCGAGGCAGCAGGCCACCACCTGTGCTTATTGCAAGAAGCCAGGGCACGGGTGGAACGAGTGTAGGAAAAGACTAGGCAAGTGCCTAGTATGTGGTTTAGCAGACCACCAGATGAGGGAGTGTCTTGTAGCACGAGCGGCTCAGGGAGGAGGAGCCAGAGCTCCAGCAGGCCAGCAGAGGGGACCAGCCCTGCCGACACAGCAGCAGAGGTTCGTCCATTACCCGCAGCAGGCCAAGGGAGGCCAGCAGGGGCGAGCTTTCGCCATGGCGGCTGAGGATGTAGAGGCGATAGGAGAGCTGATCGCAGGTTCGGTTCTTCTCGACTCCAGACCAGCTTTTGCATTATTCGATTCTGGTGCTTCGCATAGTTTCGTATTAGTATCATTTACAAATAGACACGGTATCATAGCTGAATCATTGTCTAGGACTTACAAGATCACGACCGGGGGTGGCATTATCCTCATGAATGATGTTTGTAAGGGTCGGAGTGTTGTTTTGGAAGGCCGTAAGTTGGAGGTAAGCTTGCTCGTAATGCCATTACCGAACTACGATATAGTACTCGATATGGATTGGTTGAGCAGGCAACACGCCAGCATTGATTGTAGAGGGGGTAGAGTTCTTTTCAGAGTGTCAGGAGAGCCAGAGTTCGAGTACTCCAGACGTCAGACGGAGCAGAGCAGCGAAGTTTTCTGCGGAGTCTCGGTTGAGGAGCAGACGATTCCACACCCCTTGATAGCAGAGTATATGGATGTTTTTCCAGAGGAGTTGCCTGGATTGCCACCAGACAGAGACATTAAGTTCTCGATAGACTTGGTTCTAGGAGCGGAACCCATCTCTCAGCACGTCTATCGGGTGAATAACAGTGAGTTAGTGGAGCTGAAGAAGCAAGTGGATGAGCTGCAGGACAAAGGCTTCATCCGTTCGAGTTCGTCGCCATGGGGTGCACCAGTATTGTTTGTACCGAAGAAGGCTGGGTCAGTACGGATGTGTATTGACTACAGGGCACTCAACAACCTGATGATCAAGAACAGATACCCAATACCGCGGATCGATAATCTTTTTGACCTGTTGAGCGGAGCTCGGGTATTTTTCAATATTGATCTGAGGTCAGGATATCACCATGTGAAGGTGAAGGGGGAGGATGTTCCCAAGACCACTTTCAGGATGCGGTATGGACAGTTTGAGTTTTTGTTATGCCATTTGGGCTAACCAATGCACCAACAGTGTTTATGAACCTAATGAACAAGGTATTCCACCAGTACTTGGACAAGTTTGTGGTGGTGTTCATTGACGACATCTTGGTGTATTCTAAGACTGAGGAGGAGCACGAGGAGCATCTGAGGATAGTGCTGGAGACTCTCAGGAATGAGCAGCTTTATGGGAAGCTCTCCAAGTGTGAGTTCTTCTTGGACCGGGTTGACCTTTTGGGGCATGTGGTGACTGGAGATGGAATCTCAGTTGACCCCAAGAAGATCGTAGCAGTTGAGGCATGGGCACCGTCGACTTCAGTGGCAGAGATCAGGAGCTTCCTGGGGCTGGCAGGATATTATAGGAGATTTGTGCAGGATTTCTCCCAGGTTGCAGAGCCGTTGACTCGGTTGACCCGGAAGGATGCTGAGTATGTTTGGTCAGAGGAGTGTCAGGCAGCTTTTGATGAGTTGAAGAAGCGGCTTACGACAGCTCCGATTCTGACATTGCCTTCAGGATCAGGAGGATTCACTATCTATAGTGATGCTTCAGGGAAGGGGCTTGGTTGTGTCTTGCAGCAGCATGGGAAGGTGATTGCCTATGCTTCCAAGCAATTACGTCCCCATGATAAGAACTACCCTACCCACGACCTGGAGCTTGCAGCAGTGATATTTTCTCTAAAGTTGTGGAAGCACTATCTATATGGAGAGAGGGTGGAGATTTTTACAGATCACAAGAGCTTAAAGTATATGTTCACTCAGAAGGACCTGAACATAAGGCAGCGCAGATGGCTAGAGTTGATGAAAGACTTCGACATATCACTTCAGTATTGTAACACCCACTTTTCTAAAATGAAGGTAATTTTGAACTTTTGTAAAAGTTTATTATTTAATAATAGAATTTATGATTTATGGGAATTTTTAATTAATTTAATACTATTTAAAATTGGTGAATTATAATTTTGATGTGTTAGCTAGTGAACTCTAGAACTGTTGAGCATAGAGACTAACCATGACCATGGGGACCTAACCATGTGATTAGAATGACTATTTACAACTTTTAGGCTAAGGGTATTTTAGTTATTTTGTGACTTTTGAATTATTTAGGATTTTGATTAATTGGTGAATTTTAGATTATTTTAATAATATTTAAATTAATGTATTATGATTTTGGTCATTTTTCATATTTTAATATTTTAGAAAAATTTTATATTTTTAATATTGTTTTTTATTGGATTTGTTTAGTCGGGTTTGAGTTTCGTCTCGTCCCGACTTGTAATGTGACCCGGGTAGCTTAAACTCTAGATGGGACCCAATATTAAGTTAAGCATGGCTCACAAGACCCAACATTTAAGTTTGTTAATTAAACTAATTTTTATCATGTTAGAATGGTTAAGTTAGAGACTCAAAAGTAGATCATTTTGACCCCAAACTTGAACCTAGTCTAGACTTAACCATATGAGACTAGAGAGGGGCAATTAGGACATTTCCCATTAGCTCTAATGGACACTTTATGGCAGCCACCTTTAGGGGAGAATGATTCATTTCATTCATTACAATCTTGCCTCTTTTTTTCCTTTTGTTCTTCCCTAATTTTAGAGAGTCTTCCCATTGATTTGATCTCCAAATCAAATCATTCCTTCACCAAGCCTTCCCTCAATCATTCCTATTCTCCAAGAGAAGGTTGCTACCAAGGATTGGAAGAGAAGTGCAAGGAGGAGTGTCCACTTTGAGGGATCTTCGTATCGGAGCCGTGTCCTAAAGGATTTCATTAGGATTCCACTCCCAATAGGTAAAACCCATCCTCTAAATCGATTTCCTTTGCATATAAATTAGTTTTGAATCCGTAGGATCCATCCTCATGCATGTGTCCCATTTAGATTCAAATTTGAGACCATTTGGAGCTCTCTTAAGGATTTGAGATATGTGTTTTGTGTCCTACTTGATAGATCCCAAATTAGGACACCCCATGTGTATGTATGTATGATAATAGTTTAAATAGATATTTAAATTCAGTTTTAGAATGGTCAGAGAGTGGATTGATCTTAGTTATGATGGTTAGAATGAGTTTCATTTGGATACCTATGTTTGTATCCAAGTATCTTGGCCTATATGTGTTCTTTTGTCAAAAACAACTCAAATTCGTCATAATATTCATCCACGTTTTTATTAACCAAAGCAACTTAGAAATGTCATAACTTTTAGCTTAGAACTCCGATTTATCTCCCATTTTTTTTAAAAGAACCGTATCGAAGTTAGCTTTCCAAATATATATTTTATTAAGCCAAATTCTTTATGTAACTTTCTGTAGAATTATTTGAGTATCAGCTGTACGAAAGACGAACGTGTTTCGGTATTTTTGTGATTTCGGGAGCTTTCGGACACGAAAATGCGATCCGTTTGAAGTTCGGAAAGCTAACATGAAGGGCTACAACATACTTTAATCCTAGAATTTAGTAGAGGCCCAATTGGTACAGTATTGGTTTTAAGTAGAAGAGTAAATATACGATATATGCATTTTGTGTAACCTATGAGCCTATGTAGTATGGATATTAAATGAATATAGAGTTTGTAATACATGATATGTTAGATGAATGAAATGATATATATATGATATATATATCATCTTTACATTAATGTATATATATGGTTGAATGCAAGCATGTAGGAATGCAATTAATATAATATATGTAAGCAATGCATAAATGCATGAATGAAAGAATGATATACAATGTATGCATGAAAGTATATAATGAATGCTAGATATGAACGCAAGGTATACATATAATGATAGATATGAATGTATAATATATAAATAATAATGCAATATACAATGATAGCATGTATGGTAATGTAGAATATATGATGCAAGCATGTATATGTCCACTGTTTTCTTTTTTTCTTACATTTTCCTTCCCTTCCCTTTCCTTTTCAGTTTTTTCCCCCATTTTTCCTCTTCTATTTTTACATGTTGTATACAATGTATATAATATATAGATGCATGTAAGTATGTAATATGCATGAATGACATGTATGTAATAAAAATAAGTATATGTATGCAACTTAATGATATGTGAATGGATATAATGCCTGAACTGAAATATGCATGCATATGGGATATGAATGAATGTATAAATGCATGAATGAATGTCATTTATGAATGAATCAATCAATCAAAGGTATAAGTAAAATATAATGCATTGTAATGAATGTTAATATATATAATGTATAAAAGTATGTATGTAAATGTGCATGAATGTATATATCTATGTAACTATGTAAATATGCATGATGTAAATATGCCTATATATATAAATATGTATGTAATATGGATATGCATGTATGTATGAAGGTATGTATTTATATATATTATCTATTTTATATTATGCATTGTTGTGGTTCACATTGTCTTGTGATTGTGTGAGTGCTAGCCTAGGCTTGGTTAGGCCTAGTAAGACTTGTTAGACTTGTTTGGGCTAGGACTTGACCTAGTTGACCTAGTTTGACTAGTCTAGTTGACTAGAGTTGACCAAGAGTTGACTTTAGTCCAGTTTGACCCCAAACTTCATGTAGATGCATTGTAGCAGTCTGTTATATCATTTTAGACTTATGGTGACTTGTACTGTTCTATAGGAGACAGACACCACTCTTCGGACAGTAGATATTCTTCAGATACTCAGGATACAGGCGAGTACATTCTATGATCATTTCATATCCTGTTTAGAATTATTCTCCTGCTTTAAATTACTTTACTTGATACTGTTACATTGGTCACACGGATTAGTACTATATGGATCCCTTCTTGAGATGTTATTCCCTCAGGAAGCATCGGATACTACATGTTCTGTGCGTTTTACTTACATTGTGTATCACTATGCTTCATGGTTCATTGATCACATGTGACATGTACTCTCATGATCACAGAGTCTTCCTTGAATCACCCATTTATGGGCATTCCTAGAATCACCCATTTTAGGGACTATCATGTATCACCCCTTGTGGGCTATTGCATGTATCATAACATAATCTCGCTGGATCCTTGTGTATTGATTAAGGGTACAGGGAAGTAGAAGTAGACATGTGAATAATATCCAAGTAGTATCTCATCTGATCACCTCCTTAGTGTCTCATCAGAATCTCCTATGCCATTCACATGTTTATATTGTACTCTGACTCACTAGCCACTATTACTTCTCTACTTATAGTAGATATTTCTATTACAGTTCTCTCTCTGTTTACATTCTGTACTTTCTTCAGTTTCCTGTATCTTACTTTACTGCATGATTATATTTTCTAACATGCTATGAACTGTTGAGATGTATTGTGCTCGCTCTGTCCTGACTGGACCTGTTGAAAAATATTACAAAGGACGAGGAGGAGGCCTGTGTGGATACCTTCTATGGGATAGCCCTAGACGACACTTGTGAGCTGGACTCTCAGGAGGACCCAGCTCTAGCTGATGACATTACCCCTACTACCTAGACTAGTTTAGTTAGGCTTTATTTCTGTCATTGAGATCTGGATTGTATATATTCTTTCATACTCTGTAGTTGAGACTTTGTATTTCTGGATGTTGCTAAGTTGTTATCTTAGACACTTAGACTCTTCTGATCATCTGTATTTCATTTGAGTTCTATATCATATCGTGCTTCTTCTTTATTAGTTGTGATTGAGTTTATATTCTGCTATGTCACCCCCATTCGGGGAGTATAAACTGCTTAGCCTTATACTGTTAGATGCATTGAGACCTAGGACAGCGTTCTACCGTCGATACTGCGGCGTAGACTGGACGTACCCACATCTCGTGCCCTTACTCTAGGGTGCGGGTCGTGACACGTTTTTAGTGGTGGCCCATGCAGGTCGAGACTAGAAGTGTAGTGGTATTCGAACCAGAGTATCACTACAGCCTGCAGTAGGATTCGGATATTTTTGAGGGTACTCAATCACACTAGAAAAACTCTTAATCATATTCCTTTATCTAAATTGTTGCTTATTGACTTCCCTTGAATATAAACTGTCCCCTTTGAATTTTTGCTTTATTCTCAGAAATTGCTTCTTGTTTTGATCTGTCTTCATGATGGTTATGAAGACACGATCTCATCGCTCCGGTCTGGGGAATACTATCGAGAGACAGGCCACCTCTTGTCCTGTTCATCTGGGCCTCGAGACCGCAGCTCCTTTTGTGCCGACTCAGGTTGGCGTTTCTGCTACATTGGAGGTGCACCTCTATCTGTACAGAGACTTTTTCCCGTCATTCCCGATTTCTCTCAGCAGCAGCGGTTTATGCAACATCATCAGCAGACCAGGGGAAACCAGCAGGGCGAGCTATCGTCAGGACAGTCGAGGATGCACAGACCATTAGAGATCTTGCTGCAAGTTCCGTTCTTCTCTATTCCATTCCCGCAATTGTCTCTTATAACTATCTTGAAATTCGACTCCATCTGTTCTTTGTTGACTGATCAATTTATTCTGTTGTTCCTGTGTTATGTTTGTTTTTTCTTCTGAGAAAAAAATCATATGGGCTAGGTCACCTCAGTTATGGGATCTAGAATCTTCGATAGTCATGTTAGCTGGCATAGTGAGGACATATAGTCAGATTTTGGACCTATTTCTTAGGTGTGGAAATTTAAGGTTTTCGTCGTCGCATGCAGCAATGCAGAAATTTTAAATACCATGAACCTAGAGGTATGTACCTTAGTCAAGGACTCTGTGATTATCGTAGCCTTGCTTACTAGTATGACGAGGATTTGGAGCACCATGATTTTGGATAGACGCATATGATTATCAGATTGAACCTTAAATGCTCTTGAACAAGTTTTCTCTACTTTTGTTCAGTCTTTCAAAAAAAAATTATTTTGTTTGTTTTGTTTCTCATTATTTAACTTAGGAGTAGGAGTAGCTTTAGCTATATTATAAACCTTTGTGTAACTTCTTACATGAATCTCTTCTTAAAATAAAGAATCGATGATTTTGCTAGACCTTATCTTGGATTTGATATTATAGCTCTGGTTTCAAAATGGTTCCTTCTTTTAAACAGATAAGCAAAACAGATTTTATCGTTATTTCCTTCTTACTATTATTCTTGTATTAAATAATAATAATAATAATAAAACTGTCTTGATTACATCAATCACCTGCTTTACAATCTTGGTAGGAATCTAAATGTTGGTCTTGATATAGAATTTGATTTTTATATTAGGACATGAGAATATATATAGTGGATACAGACACTTTGTCTGACACGTATGCATGCTACACTTTGATTACCAACCCATCTAAATACATATTAATATGTTTTTGATGTTAAATTCTCAAAACCCTAATATTTCTAATACAGTACAGTATCAGATACTGGTTCTCTGCTTTTTTCAGTTTAAATTCATAATTCAAATATAAATTTTATGTTATTAGTTTTGTTTACATCACTGCACATGTATCTTATATACAAGGTTTCAATTCTTAAAGAAATTGGTTGAGTTTTGTGTTTGAACTTGCCAAATCTGAGACTGTGTGCATATTAACCCTTAATACTGGATTCCAAATGTTTAGTTCAATTTGCCATTTTTTTAATGTAATATTTTGAGGTATATACATTGTTGTATGTAGGGATATAATGTTAGGTTTCATATTTTTACATGTTAGGTTGTGATAAACATTGGGTTGATTCGATGTTCGAATTTCTCCAAAATCCTAAAACTGAATACATGTTAACATTTTTACATTGATTTCAAATGTTTAGTTCAAATTCAGATTTATTGTGTAATATTGAACTGTATGCATAGCAAAATGTACGGATAGTAAGTTAGGGTTTTATCTCTATCATGTTAGGATATGTTGGGAGCATTGAGTTGGTTGTGATGTTTCAAACCCCTAAAATCTGAAACTGCATTATGATTATATTACACTAGTTTAAATGTTAGCTTATTTTCAGATTTTGTATGTAAATGCTGAACTAAAACTGGGTTTAACCTTTCAATACTAAAGCTATAATCCTGTACAAGGACACACACACCCTAACTTAGTATACACTGCCATGTAAACCTAACCCTTCCTCTCTATGTTATGTTTATATATCTATATGATATATATAGAGTTTATGCATACATGTTATAATGTATATAGATACATAACTAAATCTCTACCTCTTTATATATAAAAAAATTATATATATATATATATATATATATATATATATATATATATATATATATATATATATATATATATATATATATATATATATAATATATATATATATAATATATATATATATATATAAAATATATATATATATATATATATATATATATATATATATATATATATATATATATATATATATATATATATGGTTAGCCATGCCTGCTATGAGTAAATAGGTTGTGCATTGTAGATTGTTAACCAATATGCCATGAGTAGTGTAACTGGATAGCTATTGTCTTGAAACCCAAATCCTCATATACACTTTTATGTATATTTACATACACACATGCCTAGTATCTAACCATATGAACATGTACACATACACCCATACACACATGAACCACATAACCTTTACATAATGCTAGCTTTTCCCTCTCTAACGCTCTCTCTCTCTCTCTATATATATATATATATATATAATACATATATATAATATATATATATATATATATATATATATATATATATATATTGTGATTGAATTTCAAAAATATATATATATATATATTGTGATTGAATTTCAATGCAATTGTGATTGAATGTGATTGAATTTCTATGCAATTGACTTTCATTCTTTAACTTTTGATTTTGATTTTTCTTTGAATAGTACCCTTTTATAGATAATTGGTAGTTATCTTATTTTATTTTTTGATAAGTACCAGTTTTCATATAGGATGGTAGACTGCCTTACAGTTTAGATGATTTGTTATTTCTGTATCTTTTCCAGTTTAACACCCCCGATTGCTTGTATGTTTTGATACCCTATGACCGTTTTGGTTTAACATGACTAGTATACCTAGATAAGACTTTCACTACCACCGTATGCCATGACCCTGTATGCCATTCTTTTAAATTGTATGATTTAGGTAAGTTCTGAGACTTTGATTGTTGGGGACGAGACTCTAGAAGAAGTACGACCATCTTAATTTCGAGGACAAAATTTTCTAAGGAGGGTAGACTTGTAACACCCACTTTTCTAAAATAAAGGTACTTTTAAACTTTTGTAAAAGTTTATTATTTAATAATAGGATTTATGATTTATGGGAATTTTTAATTAATTTAATACTATTTAAAATTGGTGAATTATAATTTTGATGCGTTAGCTAGTGAACTCTAGAACTGTTGAGCCGAGAGACTAACCATGACCATGGGGACCTGACCATGTGATTAGAATGACTATTTATAACTTTTTAGGCTAAGGGTATTTTGGTTATTTTGTGACTTTTAAATTATTTAAGATTTTGATTAATTGGTGAATTTTAGATTATTTTAATAATATTTAAATTGATGTATTATGATTTTATGATTTTGGTCATTTTTCATATTTTAATATTTTGGAAAAAATTTATATTTTTTAATATTGTTTTTATTGGATTTGTTTTGTCGGGTTTGAGTTTCATCTCGCGTTCCGACTTGTATTGTGACCCGGGTAGCTTAAACTCTAGATGGGACCCAATATTAAGTTAAGCATGGCTCACAAGACCCAACATTTAAGTTTGTTAATTAAACTAATTTTTATCATGTTAGAATGGCTAAGTTAGAGACTCCAAACTAGATCATTTTGACCCCAAACTTGAACCTAGTCTAGACTTAACCATATGAGACTAGAGAGGGGCAATTAAGACATTTCCCACTAGCCCTAATGGATACTTTATGGCAGCCACCTTTAGGGGAGAATGATTCATTTCATTCATTACAATCTTGCCTCTCTTTTTTCCTTTTGTTCTTTCCTAATTTTAGAGAGCCTTCCCATTGATTTGATCTCCAAATCAAATCATTCCTTCACCAAACCTTCCCTCAATCATTCCCATTCTCCCAGAGAAGGGTGCTACCAAGGATTGGAAGAGGAGTGTAAAGGGGAGTGTCCACTTTGAGGGATCTTCGTATCGGAGCCGTGTCCTAAAGGATTTCATTGGGATTCCACTCCCAATAGGTAAAACCCATCCTCTAAATCGATTTCCTTTGCATATAAATTAGTTTTGAATCGGTAGGATCCATCCTCATGCATGTGTCCCATTTAGATTCAAATTTGAGGCCATTTGGAGCTCTCTTGAGGATTTTAGATATGTGTCTTGTGTCCTACTTGATAGATCCCAAATTAGGACACCCCATGTGTATGTATGTATGATAATAGTTTAAATAAATATTTAAATTCAGTTTTAGAATGGTTAGAGAGTGAATTGATCTTAATTAGGATGGTTAGAATGAGTTTCATTTAGATACCTATGTTTGTATCCAAGTATCTTGGCCTATATGTGTTCTTTTGTCCAAAACAACTCAAATTCGTCATAATATTCATCCACGTTTTTATTAACCAAAGCAACTTAGAAATGTCATAACTTTTAGCTTAGAAATCCGATTTATCTTCCATTTTTTTAAAAGAACCGTATCGAATTTAGCTTTCCAAATATATATTTTAATAAGCCAAATTCTTTCTGTAACTTTCTGTAGAATTATTTGAGTGTCAGCTGTACGAAATACGAATGTGTTTCGGTATTTTTCGCGATTTCGGGAGCTTCCATACACGAAAATGCGATCCGTTTAAAGTTTCGGAAAGCTAACACGAAGGGCTACAACATACTTTAATCCTAGTGTGAAACCCGCTTCCTGGGTTAGTTTAATTGTTATTGTTAAGTGATTTTTATTTGTATTATTATTATTATTATGGATGGATGAAACTATTTTCAAAATAATTATAACTGGGATTTTGTTGTCAGCCCGACCCCGAACACGGACCCAATTCTGTTCCAACCCCAGACCCGAATCCACTTATTAAACCTTAAAGATTTCAAATTGGTATTTATTTATATATAACTATGTATTTATAATTTTACGTAGAAATTAATAATAAACGGGTTTTTGGTTGCTAACCTACCCGAACCCGACCCTAACCTACCCGACCCGCTGGAGACTATTTCTCCCCCACGACCTGGACCACTCCCTACCTATTCTTTTGGATCCCCATTCTTCTCTCCTCCACAGACCATTTCTCCTCCACACGTTTGCACTCACCTCTCCCATATTAAAACACCACCACCACCACTTCCCCAAAAAGCTCAAGCACACTACTTTCCCCCCCTCACTCTCAAAACCCCACCACTCCCTAACTTTCACTCTCCCTCTTCTTCCCAAAACTCCTCCTCTAAGCTTTCCCCAAAATCTGACCCCGGGCAGTGAGCTTCCCCGGCCCCCTCTACCGGACCCGCGTCCCCAGGCCGTATCTGCCGACCGATCACCCGAGCCCTCGAGCCCGAGCCCGCGGCCGCCCGCCTTCAGCACCGCTCCCCTCCGGCACCCCCGTCGGCCTGTCCGTCAGCGCCCTTCCGCCGGCACCCCCGCCGGCCTGTCTCCCGTGCGGCCCCAACTCCGCGTCGCCCGTGCCCCTCTACCCGTCTCCAGCGTCGTCTCCGGCCGACCCCGATCTCCCCTCCCAGCCGCGCCCCGCGGCTGTGCCCTAGCCGCGCCCTTTGCCCCGATCCCGCTCGGCCCCCGTGCCTACAGCACTCCGGCGCGGTTTCCCCGCGCTTCGGCCGGTCAGTACCCCCTGTCCAGTTCCCGCGAGCCCCGTGCCCCGCTGATCTGAACAGCGCTGTCCAGCGCTGTCCGCGAGTTTCCCGACCTGCTGTCCGTGGTTTTTCGTGCCCGGATTCCGCTGTCCAGCGCAGCCGTACCCCGACGAAGCGCTGTCCCGAGCCGGTCCACCGTCCGCGGATTTCTTTTCTTCTTTATATCATCTGAGAGCTCTAGCCGAGCAACCCAAGGTATAATTCCTTTGTACCGTTCCATTTTCGGTAGTCGATGATGAGAATTGGTCCCCAATTCCCTCCCGGGAATTCGGTTTTAGGTCGACGTAGTGACTTCAGATTTTTCGGAGACGTTTCTGTGATGTTCTATGGTTATTTCGAATTTTTTTCCGAAATGTGTTTTCTGGATTTTTGGGTTCTGTGGTTTCCGATTTTATTTCGGGATTTCCGATTATATTTCGGGTTCCGATTAAGCTTCAGAAATTATTCTGTGAATTTAATTTTGTGTAAAATGGTTTTGGAAGTTAATTCTTGGGGTTTTCCCTGGTTTGGGATAATTGTTGGAATTGTTGGCACATTTTCCCAGTTTTGAGTTATCCCGAAGATAGAAGGAATGCTGCCCAAATTTTTATAAAATTTTATAAATGAGTTTTTAAATCGATTTTTCGGAAATAATTTATTAATTAGATTTTGGGCGACGACCGTACCGGTCCATGGGCCCTTAGCGAATTGCAAACGAAACCGGTTTTACCCGGACGTTGAGGCATTAGCTAACTATGACGATTGGACCAAGTCTAAGACTCCTAAGATTTAATTTAATTTATTTTTAGTTTTGTTTTCGATATTTAAAATACGGGACATTAGTCAGAGCTAACTAATTTTTACTTATTTCATTTATGTAAAGTTTGTAAGGGCATAAGCCCAGATTTCTATTTTGTTAGCTGTGCCCTTGTATTGTTAGTCTAGGTTTTCATTTCTTTTCTGGGTTGATTTTCATTTCTTTTCTTGGTTGATTTCCATTTTTAGGACGCGTAAATTATAATTAGGATATTAAGTATTTTGTATAAAATTAATAAAAAAAATTCAAGTTAATTAAATGAATAAAGTGTTAGCAAGATAACAAGTTCATGTTTTATCACTAGAAGAAAACTAGTTTATATATATATTACAAAAATACAAAGTTTTACCAAGTAAATCAATAACTACGAGTTTTTCCAAATATAAAGTTAAATTGACTTTTCTTCGTAAGATATTAACTCACTTCGATAAGCGTGCTTTAAGTAGAGTTGTAAATAATCTAAAATTTGACTAGGACAAATTCTAGAGATTGTAACTAGCATACCTAGATATAGATTGAATATTGGTGCTAAGTCAGAGATTCTCAATTGTAGGGTTTTGAGGACTGTACTAGCATCATCCCGGAATCAACATCGAATCCAGTCATAAACAAAGGCAAGTGCAATTTGTGTTAGTTTACCAATTATTTAGTAATCGTTTTATTGTAAGTTTAAACCACGATGCAACATGGAACTCTCTCTGAGAGCATTGACTGATTAACTGTTGGGTACTGGGGGAGTAGTGTAATGAGTATGACCACATCCAAAGTAGTATAAGGACTGTATTAGCTTACCCCTCATACACACGGGGATAAGCCATATCATATCAATAGAATACAACTGTACAACCCAATCCGGTCATATTCATTGCCTATTCACATCATAATATTTTTAACTGCTGGAGAACTATTTATTTCAAATTGTTTAAAAGTGCATAACTCTATTATTATTTCAATTATTGGATTATCATGAATTGTACTTTGCTCCCTCCTGACTGGAGACAACATTTTTAGGTTCTATTGATGATGCAGAGCTACTGATTAGTAGTTATTACGACCCTGAGCTGTACCCGGCTGTTCTACCAGAGCAAGATGATGAGGAGGCTGCTAATTAGATTTATTTCATGTTTATGATTATGTGGAAAACAAATATTTTATTTTAGTAGTAGTTTGTATTTGAAACTTTGTGTTGGACAAGTCTTTAATTATCAAAGTATTAAAAGTTATGGCAATTAGATTTGTGTTGTTGTGATTATCTGCATTTGGATACAACTTACTGCCGCCGTCTCACAACTGTACAAGCTGGGCATGATCCGGTTCGACCCAACTATTTGGGATCGGATTGTGACACCTAGAATTTAGTAGAGGTCCAATTGGTACAGTATTGGTTTAAGTAGAAGAGTAAATATACGATATATGCATTTTGTGTAACCTATGAGCCTATGTAGTATGGATATTAAATAAATATAGAGTATGTAATACATGATATTTTAGATGAATGAAATGATATATATATGATATATATATCCTCTTTACATTAATGTATATATATGGTTGAATTCAAATATGTAGGAATACAATTAATATAATGTATGTAAGCAATACATAAATGCATGAATAAAAGAATGATATACAATGTATGCATGAAAGTATATAATGAATGCTAGATATGAATGCAAGGTATACATGTAATGATAGATATGAATGCATAATATATAAATAATATAATGCAATATACAAAGATAGCATGTATGGTAATGTAGAATATGATGCAAGCATGTATATGTCCACTGTTTTCCCTTTTTCTTACATTTTCCTTCCCTTCCCTTTCCTTTTCAATTTTTTCGCCATTTTTTCCTCTTCTATTTTTACATGTTGTATACAATGTATATAATGTATAGATGCATGTAAGTATGTAATATGCATGAATGACATGTATGTAATAAAAATAAGTATATGTATGCAACTTAATGATATGTGAATGGATATAATGCCTGAACTGAAATATACATGCATATGGGATATGAATGAATGTATAAATGCAGAATGAATGTCATATATGAATGAATGAATCAATCAAAGGTATAAGTAAAATATAATGCATTGTAATGAATGTCAACATATATAATGTATAAAAGTATGTATGTAAATGTGCATGAATATATATATCTATGTAACTATGTAAATATGTATGATGTAACATATGCCTATATATATAAATATGTATGTAATATGGATATGCATATATGTAGAAGGTATGTATTTATATATATTATCTATTTTATATTATGCATTGTTGTGGTTCACATTGTCTTGTGATTGTGTGAGTGCTAGCCTAGGCTTGGTTATGCCTAGTAAGACTTGTTAGACTTGTTTGGGCTAGGACTTGACCTAGTTGACCTAGTTTGACTAGTCTAGTTGACTAGAGTTGACCAAGAGTTGACTTTAGTCCAGTTTGACCCCAAACTTCATGTAGATGCATTGTAGCAGTCTGTTATAACATTTTAGACTTATGGTGACTTGTACTGTTCTATAGGAGACAGACACCACTCCTCGGACAGTAGATATTCTTCAGATACTCAGGATACAGGCGAGTACATTCTCTGATCATTTCATATCCTGTTTAGAATTATTCTCATGCTTTAAATTATTTTACTTGATACTGTCACGTTGGTCACACGGATTAGTACTATATGGATCCCTTCTTGAGATGTTATCCCCTCAGGGAGCATCGGATACTACATGTTCTGTGCATTTTACTTACATTGTGTATCACTATGCTTCATGGTTCATTGATCACTTGTGACATGTACTCTCATGATCACAGAGTCTTCCTTGAATCACCCATTTATGGGCATTCCTAGAATCACCCATTTTTGGGCCTACCATGTATCACCACTTGTGGGCCATTGCATGGATCATAACATAACCTGGCTGGATCCTTGTGTATTGATTGAGGGTACGGGGGAGTAGAAGTAGACATGTGAATAATATCCAAGTAGTATCTCATCTGATCACCTCCGTAGTGTCTCATCAGAATCTTCTATGCCATTCACATGTTTATATTATATTCTGACTTACTAGCCACTGTTAGTTCTCTACTTATAGTAGATATTTCTATTACAGTTCTCTATCTGTTTACATTCTGTACTTTCTTCAGTTTCCTGTATCTTACTTTACTGCATAATTATATTTTCTAACCTGCTATGAACTGTTGAGATGTATTGTGCTCGCTCTGTCCTGACTGGACCTGTTGAAAAATATTATAGAGGACGAGGAGGAGGCATGTGTGGATACCTTCTATGGGATAGCCCTAGACGACACTTGTGAGCTGGACTCTCAGGAGGACCCAGCTCTAGCTGATGACATTACCCCTACTGCCTAGACTAGTTTAGTTAGGCTTTATTTCTGTCATTGAGATCTGGATGGTATATATTCTTTTATACTCTGTAGTTGAGACTTTGTATTTCTGGATATTGCTGAGTTGTTATCTTAGACACTTAGACTCTTCTGATCATCTGTATTTCATTTGAGTTCTATATCATATCGTGCTTCTTCTTCCTTAGTTGTGATTGAGTTTACATTCTGCTATGTCACCCCCATTCGGGGAGTATAAACTGCTTAGCCTTATACTGTTAGATGCATTGAGACCTAGAACAGCATTCTACCGCTGACATTGCGGCGTAGGCTGGACATACCCACGTCTCGTGCCCTTACTCTAGGGTGCGGGTCGTGACAAGTATCACCCAGGGAATGCCAACGTGGTTGCCGATGCCTTGAGTAGGTATCCGACAGCATGTGTTTGACCATGGATCGTCACTTGCTTGCTAATTTGGAGAGCCTTAGGATTGAGGTGATCGTGCCCGGAGTGCAGATGCATATGTGGGGTCTGCAGATTCAGTCAGACTTGGTGGACAGGATCAAGGCGACACAGTTTGAGGACGTTGCTCTGCGGTATCTCCGAGAGCAGGTTCGAGCAGGATTGGTGGATGGCGAGTTTTCTCTTACATAGGATGGTGCCTTGAGGCACGGTTCCAGGTTATGTGTGCCCAGCGGAGATCTCAGGGAGCAGGTTTTACAGGAGGCCCACAGATCTCAGTACTCTATACACCCTGGTGCCAACAAGATGTACCAAGATCTGAAGGAGCATGTTTGGTGGTACAAGATGAAGCGGGAGATGGCTCGCTTCGTAGCTAGGTGCTTGGTCTGTCAGCAGGTCAAGACAGAGAGGCAGAGGCCCGGTGGATTATTGCAGCCGCTGCCCATTCCCGAGTGGAAGTGGGAACATATCACTATGGATTTCGTATCTGGATTGCCGCGTACACCAGGAGGGAAAGACGCAATTTGGGTCATCATTGACAGGTTGACCAAATTGGCCCACTTCTTGCCATTCAAGGTGGGTACGTCTACAGAGAGGCTTGCGGAGATGTACATGCGACAGATAGTCAGAATTCATGGGGTTCCGGTCAGCATCGTCTCAGATCGGGATAGTCACTTTACTTCCTATTTCTGGAGGAGTCTGCAGACTAGCTTGGGCAATCAACTCAAGTTTAGTACCGCATACCACTCCCAGACGGACGGACAGTCAGAGAGGACTATTCAGACATTTGAGGATATGCTGCGGACGTGCGTCTTGGACTTTGGAGGTTCCTGGGAGGATCATCTACATTTGGTGGAGTTTGCTTACAACAACAGTTTTTAGGCCAGCATTGAGATGTCACCTTTCGAGGATCTGTACGGGCGTAGGTGTCGTACACCCTTATCTTGGGATGATGTTGGTGAGCGAGCTTTACTGGGACCAGAGATGGTTGTTGACGCAGTCGAGAAGGTAAAGCTCATCAGGGACAGACTTCGCATGGCGCAGGACAGACATCGGCACTGGGCCGATAGCCACCGGAGGCCATTGGAGTTTGAGGTACAGATTAGAGTAGGATTAGATTTAGGATTGTTTGTTTGTGTTTTATTGATCATGTTTGTTTATCATAATTAAATTGATACCTTGCTTGTGATTAGGTTGGAGACCAGGTTTTCTTGAGGATATCTCCGACTCGTGGTACGATATGTTTTGGTGGAGGCGGGAAGCTTAGCCCGCGCTTCATCGGCCCTTTCGTGATTAGCGGGAGAGTCGGTGACGTGGCATACAGGCTAGACTTGCCACCTGCACTAGTCGGTGTCCACAACGTATTCCATGTATCACAGTTGAGACGGTACATGGCTGACACTAGCCATGTGCTTGACCATTCGGAGATCGAGGTTGGGCCTTCTCTCAGCTATCCAGAGCAGCCAGTGGAGATTCTGGATCGACGGAAGAAGGTACTGAAAAACCAGGTGATACCTTTGGTTCGCATCGCATGGAGGCATCATTCTCCAGGAGAGTCTACCTGGGAGCGGGAGGATGAGATGCGCGAGCGATACCCATATCTTTTTGGACCGTGAGGTATACTTTCTATCCTTCTCATCAGTTGCGTTTCGCCTTTCAATTTCAAGGACGAAATTCTTTTAAGGAGGGTAGATTTGTCACTACCACATTTCTAGTATAGGAGTATTTTGGTCATTTTGAATTTTTGGGATTTATTTGGAATTATTGTGAATTATTGAGATTTATTAGAATTTATATGACTTTTAGTATAATTTAATTGAGTGATATTCTAGACTTTGACTAGTGTTGACTTTGGGGACTAACCTAGAAGCTAACCCTAGCCATGACTACTAGGTTAGATTATGAAATCCTAGTTTGATTTAAGTTAATCATATCCTAGTCATTAGAACCAATTTAGAAATAGGAATTAGAATGGAGATTGGATTAATGGCTTATGACTTCACAAGTCATAATTAATGACTTGAGCCCATAGCTTGTGAATTTGGCCCAAGCCCATTAGCCAACCTAAAACCTAACCCTAACCCTAGCATGGCCGGCCAATACACATTGGGAACCCCACCCTATAAATAGTCTCTTCCATTAGGTTAGCCTCCTTTAGAAAGTTCACATTTGGAAAGAGAGGTACGCTCCATCTTTAGAAATTCATAAAAAATCCAATTTAATTCCTTTTTCCCTCAAACAAATTACAATAGGTTCTAATTTAGGTATTCTTACTGTGTGTGTAATTTATTTTCAGTTTGTTAGCAATTTGGTGAAGTTTGGAGAGCAAGGAGACACCCCCTCTTTGGAGCTTTTGAGGAGTTTTGACACCTATAGGTAAATCCCTAAAACTCTATTATAGATGCTGTTATTTTTGCATATTAACCTAGATCTAGGTGTCCCTTAGCTAACCCTAGATTTCTGTAGGATATTGTGTCCATTTCGTGTCCTAAATAGACACGTATCAGTCCACTAGTGTAGGAGTTTGATTAAATATCTCAAAGGATTTAATGTTGCTGTTTTCGAAATATTTTTGCATAAGATTGTAGATCTAGAGATGGCTTAGGCATTTCCATTCGACTGAGCTTAAATTAGTGTCGTATCGTGTCGAGATCTGGACACGAACATGTGTGTTCCAGCCGAACGCACTGTCCTACAATTCGAGGGGTCGTACTAATTGGACACGGCGACTCAGGTCATGCCACTTGGCGTGGGCCAAGGGGCAATGACTGACACGAGGTCCTCCAAGTTGGAGACGCCCTCGTGTCATGTCGGACACGTTTTTCAGCCCGCACTGGGTTTTATACTGACTGTTCAATCGATATTTCGAGTTCTGATACGCTCTGATTGACACGACACGGGGATACGTCAACCCAAATCAAGGTGACACGTAGGTAGCCTGACACCTGGTGAACACGTGGGTGTGTACACGAGACACGAAGTATTCCGTGTCGCGTACTGGATACGCCTACACTCGTGCACGATGCAGTGTCTGTATGAATGTTCTGTGTGTGTCTGTTTTGGTCATTTCGTGTTGGACACGTCGTGTCACATTGTGGTGGGATACAAACTGTATGCTGTACATGTACACTAATAGTATTTACATTACCAACCGTTACATTTACATCTTAGCATGTTTTAACCCATCTAATCGCATTTACCCTATTTTGGACTGAAATATGTATTTTCATGAATTTCTAGTTTTTTAAATTAGATTTTGGCATCCATTTTAGTTTAGTTTAATACTGTTAATTGCATGTTTTATACCCTAATGCTGTTCTCCTATATGTGTTCTAGCTATATGTCAATTTTGGGATGGTTTCATTGAGTATTGGTTTTGAAATGGGGATTTAAGTTTTCAACTAAAAACTGAACTGAAATTGGTAATATGAATTGGTTCCTTTCCTTTCTTTCACTGCCACAGTGCACTTGACCCCTCTACTGTCCAGTATTGGACTGTTAACTCTCACTCTTCACACACACCTACATATAACTGAACACCCTTCACTGTTCACTGTTTTCACTCACTGTTTTCCTTATGGCAGTGTACACTTTACTGTTTTCACATGTGCACCACCACATTGACTCCTCTCTCTCACACACACACACACAAACCCTTCAACCCTATGGAATGCATGTATATATGAAATATATGTATATATATATATGTAATATATGTATGTGTATGTATGTATCCATGAGTGTATATATATATATATATATATATATATATATATATATATATATATATATATATATATATATTCCATGAGTGTATATATATATATATATATATATATATATATATATATATATATATATATATATATATATATATATATATATATATATATATATGTATGTATGTATGTACCTATAATGTTATGTATAAGTATAGGTATATAGGTATATTATGGTATTCCTAATGTGTGTGTATTAGCCTAGGACTATAGCCTATGGATGCAATGTGTGATGTTGGTATAGTCTAGTATAATAGTATATTGACCAATATAGACTTGTTAGGACTTAGAATGATTGTTAAACCTAGTTTAACATAACCTAGACTTGTTTAGACCTAGAATAACTTTTTTGACCTAATTTAGACTTGTTAGACCTAGTTTGACCATAGTTGACCTAGTTTGACTTCTAGAGTTGACCAGAGTTGACCAAGAGTTGACTTTGGCCTAGCTTGACCTAGATTCATTTAGAATGCATTGAATTGCATCTTGTTATCATTTTAGACATGTTAAGACTTGTGCTGTTCTGATTAGGAGCCAGACACCTCTCCTCGGATAGTACATTTCATCCGGACACTCAGATACCAGGCGAGTACATTCTCTGATCATTTCATATCCTGTTTATAATTATTTTCCTGCTTTAAATTACTTTACTTGATACTTTCACGTTGGTCACACGGATTAGTACTATATGGATCCCTTCTTGAGATTTTATCCCCTCAGGAAGCATCGGATACTACATGTTCTGTGCGTTTCACTTACATTGCGTATCACTATGCTTCATGGTTCATTGATCACTTGTGACATGTACTCTCATGATCACAGAGTCTTCCTTGAATCACCCATTTATGGGAATTCCTAGAATCACCCATTTTTGGGCCAACCATATATCACCCCTTGTGGACCGTTGCATGGATCATAACATAACCTGGCTGGATCCTTGTGTATTGATTGGAGGTACGGGGGAGTAGAAATAGACATGTGAATAATATCCAAGTAGTATCTCATCTGATCACCTCCGTAGTGTCTTATCAGAATCTCCTATGCCATTCACATGTTTATATTGTACTATGACTCACTAGCCACTGTTAGTTCTCTACTTATAGTAGATATTTCTATTACAGTTCTCTCTCGATTTACATTCTGTACTTTCTTTCAGTTCCTGTATCTTACTTTACTGCATGATTATATTTTCTAACCTGCTATGATCTGTTGAGATGTATTGTGCTCGCTCCTGTCCTGACTGGACCTGTTGAAAATATTACAGAGGACGAGGAGGAGGCCTGTGTGGATACCTTCTACGGGGCAGCTCTAGATGACACCAGTGATCCGGATTTCCAGCCGGATCCATTAGCTATAGAGACTGAGGCTCCCTAGTCTAGGTTTTACTATTACAGTCATTTGGGATCTGGATTGTATATATTCTTTCATATTCAGTAGTTGAGACTTGTATTTCTGGATGTTTGCTGAGATGTTATCTTAGACATTTAGACTCTTCTGATCTCCTGTACTTTACTTTGAGTTTTATATCATATCGCACTTCTTCTTCTTTAGTTGTGATTGAGTTTACATTCTGCTATGTCACCCCCATTCGGAGAGTATAAACTGTTTAGCCTTATACTGTTAGATGCATTAACCTAGGACAGCGTTCTACCGTCGACACTACGGCGTAGGCTAGACGTACCCACTTCTCGTGCCCTTTCTCTAGGGTACGGGTCGTGACACACACACACACACACACACACACACACACACATATAGGGGGCGGGTCAAAAAAATACCCGCCCCCGAAGCCCAGCGGGAGTCCCCCTCCTACACCGTTAGATCGAGCGGTCCGTGTGGTGCCCCGCACGCGCGCGCTAGTTCGATCCAACGGTCGAGTGCGACGTAGCTTTGCGGACGGGCTCCCGATCCTATATATATATATATATATATATATATATATATATATATATATATATATATATATATATATATATATATATTATGGGTCCGAATTGGGAACCCCGTTTTCGAAGTTCTGCCGAAGTCCCACAATTCTTGGCCGTTGGATCGCACGGCATCGTGTGGATCCTGCTCGATCCGATGGTACGGGGGGACGGGACTTCGTCTGGACTCCGCGAGCGAATATGTTGATCCGGATCCTCTCTCTCTCTCTCTCTCTCTCTCTCTCTCTATATATATATATATATATATATATATATATATATATATATATATATATATATTACTTTCCTACTCCAAATACGTATACAAAAAAATTAGGCAAATGTTAAAGGCCACCCCCTTTTTACTAAGGACAACCAACTTAAAACTTTAAAAAAATTACAAGTTTGCCATTTTGAAAACACTAAGGGCCACCCCCGCTCATGTCAATCGAGGACGGCAGGTCTTGCCTGCAGTCCATGTGAAGACAGGACTACAGGCAAGACCTGCAGTCCTCGATTGATTTTTTTTTTTACCTACAGTGACTACAGGGCTTGCCTGCAGTCCAAAGTGAAGACGGGACTGCAGGCAAGGCCTGCAGCCCGCCTTCCCCGCGAACGATCCACGGTGAGGTAGGGGAGCTAGGGGGGCTGCGGCTCGGACGGACCCTGAGACTGCCATTCTTCCACCGGCTAGAGCACCCCGGTGACAATATCAACCATATTTGTACCCATCCCGAACCCAGTACCAACTGAGTAAAGAGAGAGAGAGAGAGTTGGAAGGCGACCATCAAACTCCTTTGATATCATTGCGTCTCTTTCGATCTTTCCGAACATCAGCGGAGAAGAGAGAGGAGAAGAGAGAGAGAGAAGAAATAGAGAGAGAGAGAGAGAGAGAGAGAGGAGACAGAAGAGTTCTTTGCTATAAGAATCATCATGCCATTTCGATTCAATCCTCATTCTTTCCGTTGACTCCTCCCCTCCCTCTATTACTTCAATCTCAGTCTCCCCTTTCTACTTGTTCCGTATCAAATTTTCGATGGCTACTTCGATCGGGGTCGTCTCTCCATCGACCCAATGCCTCCTCAAAGAGAGAAAGTCATCGTCTTGGGCCGTCTCCCCTAAGAGGGTTTGGGTCGGAGGCTGCGCCGCCGGGGTCGAGGATCACGTTCTCGGAGGCTCCGCGTCGAGGAATCGGCATCCAAGGTTTGATTTTGACTTTTTTTTGGTGAATTGTTTGGATCAATTTTGGTCGGGATCGGTTGCTGGTGTATCGGAATTGGCAAGAAGCATAGTTTTACTTCCTATTGAATTTTTTGAGCACTTTTTTTTGACGAATTTTGGTCTAGAATCGATCGATGGTGTACTGAAATTGATAAGAATTTCGTACATACTTGAGTTGATCTTTATTTTTATTTTACTCTTTTTTTATGGATTTCGATTGAGAATCAGTTGTTGGCCAATTGAAATTGATAAAAAAATTGCACAGACCTCCTCCAAAGTCCTCTTGGTAGTCCTTAGTAAACTTGTGAACTTTAGGTTGCTCTTAGTAAAAAAAATACAAAGACTTGATTGTCCTTAGTAGATGGGTTGCCCTTAGTAAAAAGGGGTGACCTTTATCATTTGCCAAAAATTAACGAAATTTTCTAACGGTACTCTTTATAACTAATATATTCCTATCAAGATTGGTAGTTTTACTATTCGAGAAATGGACACTTGTTTTGTGTCGTCACTTGACTTTTTGTAACACATATAAAGCAAGTGTTAGTAGGCAGCTTTTCATTTTAAGCAATACTCGAGTATGTTCATGGTCACTTGTCAACAACCCCATGTGGCCAAGGTTTGTACACATAACCCAGGGGTAGTACCGTCATAATCATTACAGATAATAAAGGGCAATTCCGTCAATATAGATAAGTAGCTGTAGGTGGGCCCAGCTGAGAGAGGGGGTAGGGGGGGTTCACCGCTCACGTCGATTCATACACGGGGACACGTGTCACGACATTTCTTCTGCCGACACGGCCTTTCCTTCCTGACCCGTCGATCGCAACGGGTCACCGCACGCCTCGCCTCCCGTTAACTAACGGCTATGGAGTTATGATTGGAGAGACGGACCTCATTTTGTCAACCAAAGTATCTGACGTGATTTGGCTTCTGTTATTTGGATCGGACACCCGGGAACTTGACCTTGGACCCTACCCGGTTTATTTTGAACCCAAATGGGGTTTTGACCCTCAAAAGTAGGATTGGTTTTTCAGTAGGAATTTCATTTCATATGCCGTCAAGTAGAACCCAAAAATTTCCTTTCATTTCATATACCATCAAATAGTGAGCCTATTTTTGTTCATCCACTAAAACTAAAATAGATGTTCATCATTCCAATAAAAAATTATCACATGTGAAACTAAGTGGTCAAAACTAGTGTGGATGTTCATCAAATGAAATCACTCCCAAATTAATTTAGGTTGGATAAAAATGATATGTTGTAACATTTGAGTGGAAGGATGAACATCTTGACTAGTTTTTGTGGGTGAACAAAAATAGTCTCATCAAGTGGAGTGCAAAAATTTCGCCAATGAGTATAGATGGTTGTTACGTGTAATTATTGGGTATTATGCATGCTGATGCAAACATGGTTGTTAGTGGAGGACATGTGACAGTCATCAGAATCCATCAATAAAGTTTTGAACTCCACCGATCAAAGTATATCCACCCCCGCACCCCAATATTGGTAGTATCTAGGACCGAAAGTTACTGGAAAAATAACTAAGGATCAATATGTGAGTCATAGATTTTTAGTGTTTTTTTTTGTACAAATTAGAGTCACGTATTCAAAACCAACTTTGATTAATATATAAACGGACCTTGCCAATGTTCTGGGCTTTTCCCCTACTTCGTGCTTCGACATAGTAAAGAAATAGTTCATTGCCTTAGTCTCTTTGGAAATAGCTGTTTATTTGATGGAACGGTTGTACTGATGTTATTCACATAGCTGGAATGCTGATGTTCTCTAGAGAATTGTATTGTCACGTGACGGGAACGCTGGTGTTCTTTAGAGAACTAATGTTGTTCATGTGGCTGGAACGCTAATGTTCCCTAGAGAGCTGATGTTGTTCTAGCGACAAGAACCATGCTTATGTTGAGGCGGTTCATGCGGTGTAGAAGCATAAAAAATTACAGATGAATTAAAGCGACATGACTAACGAACATCTATAACAGACAACATTTTCAACGAAAGAAACTCAAAGCATTGCAGTAGACAATAAGCTCCCAGTGGATAGGATGAACCATCGTTGCCTTGCCCGAGACACGTTCCCAAGAGACGGTAGCAGAAATGGTGATTGAGGGTGTCATTAATGCCTCGACCTAACTGCTCTGATAGGAAAAAGTTCCATACAATGCAGTTCATAAAAATATTTATTTAGGTATCTAGCAAAGAGACGTTTAAGAGGACGAGAATGATGGGCACAAATGGCATTCTTGAAAAGATTCCAGAGTCGTGTCGTCCACAAATTGAAATTGACAAGTATTGATTACGGGGTCTATCATGCCTAATGTCAAAATATGTAGGAGTAGGATACGTAAACATGCTAGCTACGTATTTAACCAGACTCTAGTCTGACTCAAATACGTATAAGTTGTGAAGATCAGAACAATTGTCCATGTAATAATAATATCATCCATAACACTAACTATACTATGAAATATAAAAATATATAACTAAGGAAGAACAAAATAGATGGCATCAACTAACGATACTTCAAGTTCCTGAAGATATAGCTCCCAATATGCATATGTCAGATCTCAGCAAATACTTGGAAGGAAACTAGCAATGATCTGGAGAGATCACCAGGTCCTCAGAGAGACGTAGCAAGATACATAATATAAATACCATATAAAATACAGTAAATAATATGAACTGAACATGAGTCACAAAGGCAACTAACACTAATCATGTCTAGTCACCTATATGCAATATAATTTGAGGTCGATGTTTATAATTTGAGGTCGATGTTTGCAAACGTAGGCATCTCCAAAATAAAAGACATATATATATATATATATATATATATATATATATATATATATATATAATTTGAGGTCGATGTTTATAATTTGAGGTCGATGTTTGCAAACGTAGGCATCTCCAAAATAAAAGACATATATATATATATATATATATATATATATATATATATATATATATATATATATATATATATATATATATATATATATATATATATGTATATATATATATATATATGTATATATGTCTAGTCACCTATATGCAACATAATTTGAGGTCGATGTTTATAATTTGAGGTCGATGTTTGCAAACATAGGCATCTCCAAAATAAAAGACATATATATATATATATATATATATATATATATATAGGGTAAGTTCACAGCATGGCACATGCAAATAGTATTCATCATGTAAGAACCCTAATTTTTGAAAAATATTTTTACTTATTTTAGATAATTTTTTTATTAAAATATACTTTATAATTAAATATGACTATAGATGTACTTTTCTGTAGCTTTGATTTTTGGAGCACAAGAAGCGCCAATATTTCGAAACGTCCTTCATGAGTTGTGAAGTAGACAATTCCACATTCAACTTGATATATCGTGTCCCATCCAAACTTGTCCCCTAATAATTCTTTGACTTCACACAACTTCAGGTCAATTTAGGTTATTTGACTGTTTACCGTATTTATAGACCTAACTTTTAACTTGAGTTCGAGACTCGACATAGATAAAAATTATTTGACCCAATATATGGTTGTGATCCATTTTGAGCCAGCGACACACATACCAAGGGTGTGTCACTCAATCGAGTTCACATGTGCTATTATTTGCGAGTGGCACAAGAGTCTCATTGGTTGACTTTTCGGATTTGATTTGACTAGAAAATATATTTGGATCCTAACCTAGCCAACCCCACTTGGTAGAGCCATGTAGTTACCATGACTTAGTAGAAGTATTTTAATTTATTTTGGGATGTTATACAGCCAAATATGTTTAAATATAATTTTGTATCTATATGATTATATTTATAATAGCCTAAAACTATATATATGACCTTAGTCATGGTTAATTTTGAGACGCTTGTCGACTAGGAATTTTGGACCGGTTAGTGTAGTTTTGTGTTTTGACTAGTGTATTAGCCATGTTAGGGAAGGCCTGGCCATAGCTGTGTCTCAACTGGAAAAACCAGTCAAAGTTGTGACTTGACTCCTATAAATGACTTAATTAGTTATTAATTAGATTATTGACTTTTTAGGAGACCCAATTGTGCTAAACTAGTCAAACTGGATCCGAACAAAATCCAAGCCATGTAATCATGTGGTCTATCCAAAGATGTCCGTGTCGATATATTTTAGATGTGTATGTCGTATTTTACTTTAATGATCTAATAAATATGTTTTCCTAAGTAATTGTTATATATGTATTATAGATATCAATATTATTTGATATTCAAGTGATATTTATTGAAAATAGGATTAATATTTTCTTAGATATCCTTTGGTATTTTTTGGATTTTTAGACTATACATATAATTGTATGTATACCTATTATCGGTTTACCTTAATTTGTTATTATTATTATTATTATTATTATTATTATTATTATTATTGTTATTATAATAAAAATATCATTGGGTATTTTGGATTCTTTAGGAAATAAATATTATCATGTACATATTTTATTTACAACATCCTATACTAGAAAAGCATTTTAACATCCTATACATATTTTATTTACGACATCCTATAAATATTACCATGTACATATTTTATTTACAACATCCTATATTTTTTGATTTTTTTGATTTTATTTACAACATCCTATACTAGAAAAGCATTATATACATAGGAAAAAAAAACCAAAAACCTCAAATTCTCGCGAGAAGAACTACTGCCTAAAATCTGATCCATAACCTATATACCACATCAGCTATATAAAGGAAAGCCAAGAGAGAAAAAGGCGAAAAAAAAATGAAGAAAAACCTTAGCAGACCCTAACCCTAATTCCCAAATGCTTCCCCACCCTGGGCAGCCACCTCGATGCCTGAGCGTCGCCGGAGCACTGTGGAGATTGCTTGAATCGAGTGCACAACAGTAGCAGTACGCAGCAACAGTTACACGACGGTGCCTCTTTTCAGGTAAATTTTTTCTCTCGTCTTGCTACAAATTCTCGAACCAATTGGTTCATTGGAAATACAACCTATAGGACTTCAATTCCTGTTAAGTAATTTTTATTCTACTATCCTAGATTGTCTAGAAATTCAATCCAAACTTAGACGAAAAAAAATTGTTCCTAACATATCGTATAATTGACCCAATAAACCCTGTTGGAAGGCAGAAATCTACTCAGTGAGTAAATAATTTGAAAATCCAGTTAAATAGGTTTGAAGACAACATATAGGACATCAAATTGCTGTTTACGAATGTCAATTTGATATATTGGTTGTCGAGATAATCCAATTTGAAAATCGAAAAAAACTTGGCAAAACTGTTTTAGAAATTTGAGATTTTTTCTCGATACGGGGTTCGTCTCGACAATCTGAGCAACTTGGTCACAATTCGAGAGCATTAGAAGGTTCGTATGGATGTTGCAGACGTGTGGGCTTCGATGGAACTCGAATTGGTTGAGTGTGCACGACGAATTCGAGGCGTATCGGTCGAGGTACACCGTATTGGCCGCTTGGAAAAACTCTAGTTACTTTGTGCATGTTTGTAACATCGTGACAAAACTTGTGCCGCTAGACTCGTATCATTTTTCTGGTCCTATGGGCTAAGTTTGGTCCGATTCTGAAGGTTAACCGGAAAGCTATTTTGACGGGCCTATGATCCAACTCAACGAACCATTTTGTGCATGGCTCATTGGAATCAAAATCTGGACATAACATTGAGTTTATATAAAAAATAGACTCATAGGTATATAATTTGTTGACTTTAAAGACCATAAGTTTTGGCACATCTTTCGGTGCGAAGCGTGTCTAACAAAGGACACAATTTTGCCCCTGTGTTCAGAATTGGACCACCAAATACACAATTTTGGCACATCTCAAGCATGTAATATAATTACAAGATGTTAGACCACCAAATATACAATAAAAGGCGTCCCAAATATTATATATTCAGCTGATCATGAAGCTAGTCATACAAAATACAAGGACTAGCAAGAGTTAAGTCATACATGATCAACCCTAGGATTTGTTAATCATGTTTACATCTCGTAGGTAGACAGTAAGTAAATATGCATCGAGCTAACAGGTGCTCGTCGGCTAAACGCCTCAAAAGAGTAATTTTACAACGTAGTGAGCGAAGCAAAATGGAAAACCCACTCGTAGCCTGGGTTCCTTCTAGTCGCCACCATTGGGCTGGAAGTTCGGTAGATCCTCGGATGCTGCTCCGAAATCTGGCCACACAAAACTAGCTGGGTCAAACCCCAGAAAGAGCAAGTGCCACAAGGAGGCCACGAAATTAGGATAAAAGCCAGCGTATCAGAACATAAGGAATAGAGAAAAGTACAAGTAATAAAGAGTACAACAAGACAATAAACGACTAGGGACGTGGAACCATTTCTGGAAGCCAGGTTACAACCTGTAAACCAAACAAGGACCGGGGTTGTAACCCTTCGCCTGAACCAACACTTTGTCTCTACCCATTTATTGTTCAAGATACGTAAAACAATCATGTTCAGGGGTACCAGGTACAGGGACTAGACGAGACTTAGACAAGGCTGGACACCATCCATTCACAAGCGGCCAAGCAATTACTACAGCTTACAACTTAACTAACTAGGGTTATCACAAGCCTAATTACTAGCAAGATGCAAATGAGAAATTTCCAGTCCCAAGCCCTACAGACTATCCAGTTATCCTTCTGTGGGTTGAGAGTATGGTTGGGTACATCGCCTAGGAGTAGATATACCCTTAGGTGACTTAGAGAGTGCAACACATGACAGTGTGCTGGAAATGTGCCCTACTCGTCGGCAGGCTACAAGTCCATATAAAGCGCCCAGATAACGAGATTGCCTATGACTGGAAATTCTCCATGAACTATAGTTTGATCTAGTCGTTAGCCTAATCCATATTCAATGTGAATCCCTGACCGTGGTAACCAGGGAGTCACGTCCTAGACATGATGCAAGACAGGACAAGTGGATTGCACAAAGCAACAAGAATGAACACCCACGGAGTCAGTGTTGATTATACGAGTCAAGCTAGTCATCGCAACAGCATCAAATCTAGTCAAGTTACAAGTTACAGGTTACGAGTTACAAGTTACAAGTCAGGAGTGTGCCGCCACGGGCCACTATCAAGTTATCCAGTACCAAAATTAATTATGAATCACAGGTCACAAGTTAAGAGCGCACCCCATCGGGTCACTATCAAGAAGATCAGAAAGTACTAAAATCATACTACACAAAAATCACGAAAACCGTACTAGTCTTGAGCAAAACACCAAAAACCGTGCCAGGTCGTGTTGGGCCAAGACAATCGTGTAGTGTAGAACAAGATCTCAAAACTCCAATCCACAAAAGAGTAGCCAAGCCCAAAGAAATAAAACCAAATCATGATGGGCAAGTAGGTTGCGCAGGGGATCAGATTGCGCTGAGGGAATGGACTGCGCAGGGGAATGAACTGCGCAGGGGAATGAACTGCGCTGGGTCGGGTTGCGCTGGAAGCGAGCTGCGCAGGGTTGAGTTGCGTTAGGAGCGAACTGCGCAGGAGATGAGCCGTGCTAGGATTGAGTTGCGCTGGAGCCGAGCCGCGCTGAGAGTGAGCTGCACAGCAGTCAAGTGCGCCAATGAAAGGAATGCGCTGGAGCTAAGGAGCGCCAACACAGGTCAGCCCAGCGCAATGCGCTGGCCGAGGAGTTGCGCAGTTCAGCCATGCGCTAAAGAGCGCTAGCCGAGGATCATCTTCTCCATCTGGCCGAGATGAAAACCCCAAGAACTCCAAATTTCTAATCTTCATATCTTAGCCAAAACAGAACCAAATTTAGATTTTCAAAGTTCTAACTTGTGTAAAATTGAATTATCTTCCACATGGAAGCCTCAAAACAAGGAAAAATCTAAGTTTAATAGATCAAAATCAAAGAATTCCGAAAATAGTTAAAACCTAGATCTAGAAAAATAGAAGCTCCAAATCACAAAATGCCAAGTTCTAATGTTGTTCACCATGGCCTAATCTAGCTAATGGACAAATAAAATAGGGTGCTTATTTGGTAGCAAGGTGTACTTGCCTATGGTGTTGGGGGTTGTGTGGAGGAAGGAAGAAGAAGATGAAGAAATTAATGGAAGTTATGAGGAGAGAGAAAGTTAGGTGGAATTTTAATGAGGGATGGTGTATTGTGTTGAGGGTGGAGGTTTAGCTAAGTGTGGTCCAATGCATACTAAACCAAACCAAACCAAACCAATTTCTTCTCCACAAAAATAAAACCATCCTAGGTCCAAAAACCCATTTTACGAGAAAACCAAAATCCGCAAGTTAAGCCAAAACACAATTACAGGCCAAAATCTGAGAAAATAAAATACAGGTCTGAAATACAGATACGCCTAATTTAAAATACGTATTCCGAATTACGGGCATTACAGTTAGGATTTTGTTGCAGCAAATCTGGACGGTTAGGACTTGGTCAGCATGCCACGTGTCCTGTCGTAGGGATCATTTTGAGCCGCA
The DNA here is from genome assembly GCA_029216955.1 of Iris pallida. Taxonomy (NCBI): domain Eukaryota; kingdom Viridiplantae; phylum Streptophyta; class Magnoliopsida; order Asparagales; family Iridaceae; genus Iris; species Iris pallida. The sequence goes on along the minus strand of JANAVB010016197.1, from coordinate 12,919,074 downwards.
TAGATCTCTCAGCTTTCGACCATATGGGGCCGCATGAGACTCATGCGGCTTAGGTCGCGGACTTCCTTAGCCCAGACATAGCTTGAGGATTTAAGCCGCATAGATTCTGTATTTTGGCCGCATAAAGCTCATGCGACTTGGATCACAGTTACTCTTGGCCGCATGAAGTTCGAAGACATTGGGACCGCATATGTTTAAGCCGCATAAGGTTCATGCGGCTTAGGAGATACTCCTTCTGGACGTATGAAGGCGTACGAACCTTGCTTTTGGGCGACGTCTCACGTCTTATTTTTTTGTCAAAGTGTCAGAGCTGTCATTTTTGTCAGCTTTGACAGAATTTGTCAGCTTTATCAGACGAACTGATTCTCTTAGTCGTATATCTTCCTTCTGCAGCTGGTTATTGATGGGCCGCATATGGAATTGAATCTATCATACGGCTTTACCTTTATGCGGGCCTGTTTGGCCCAAAGTATACATGCGGCAAATTATGATCCGCATGAACCCTATATTTTCCATACTTCTACAAGACTCCCTTCAAAGTTTTTAAATTACAAATTTGGAATACTTTGAATAAGAAGCATGGATATGTCAAGCCGCAGGGAGTCTTCAAGTCGCAGGGAATTTTTCGAGCTGCAGAGAGATCTTGAGCAGCACGGAAATCCTGATCCGTAGGAAAACCTGTCAGCCTGCCAGCTGTCACCGCTGCATTTAATTTCTTTGATTCGGTTGTGGATCTCTTTTTTTGAGATAAAGCCGATGGATACTAGGGATAAAGTCTCCAAACATTAACATTATCTTTAATTATCTAGAGAATCGAAGAGGCGCTCGACGGTTATTAGGGATAAAGTCCCCAAACGTCGTCTTTATCTTAAATGATCTTGAGAACTGAAGAGGCACTTTTTAGAAACTCTATAGATAGGGGTCATTCGGAGAGAGATTTTCCTTCTTCTCCTTCAACTTCATCATACTTTCTGTTATGGCTCCAAAGGCTTCCAAGTCGACTGGTGTGGCGGCTAAAAGGAGGGGACTTGTCTCTTCTTCGAGAGCAGTAGACGCTCCTTCCATTCATCCCGACGTGCAATCCCCTTTCAAGAGTAAGTACGGTAGGAAGACGATGACTGAAATTTTGAATGGCCATGTCGCATATTTCATGCTCGGGCCTGTCATATACTGCTTCTGTGCTTTTAGCCTGGTCGGTGCATGCCCTATCTCATTTGGACCGCATGTGTTCTGATAGGGCCGCATGGGCTGGGTCGCATAACCGCTGCTCATTCGAACTTGAACTGCATAAGTGCTTCAAGATTGATCCGTATGAACACTTCATGTCTGAGCCGCATAAGTTCCTCATGATCGAGCCGCATGAGCACTTTTATGATCGCGCTGCATGAACACTATATGACTGGGCTGCATCATGGCCTCACGTTGGAGCCGCATGCATACCTCGTGACTGGATTGCATGAGTATTTCATGACTGAGCCGCATAACTGAACCGCATGAACACTTCATGACTGAGCCGCATAAGTGCTTCATGACTGAGCTGCATAAGTACTTCATGAAGCCGGTCTCATGACTTTGGGCCACATGAGTTCTGTTTGGCTAGGCCGCATAACTGGCTAGGCCACATAACAGAGTTTGTTTTTTTTGGTGCTAAGCCCTCTCCCTTTTTTTTCGTGTTTTGTAGGGATCTGGCTAGCGAACTTCTCTAGGACCGGTATCGGCGATAGAGTAAAAATACAACATTCTGGTGCCTACATCAGACAGCTCAAAACTTTCCATGCTTTGAAAGAGTTTTCTCCATGCCTTTTTGGCATACACATCAAACAACTCAGGACTCTTCTTGCTTCGGAAGAATTTTCTCCAGGTGGTAGGAAGGGACTTTATACCTTGAAGAGTTGGATGGTGGTCAGGCGTCGTTATGAACGTCCTGCCTTCACGGCTCTCCAAGTAGGCAAAACCACCATCAGGGATGATGTTTTGAAGGTATGGTCCTTCGGGAGAGCGGGGCTAAGGCATCAGCAATACGGAGGAGAGGATAGCATGCTATATTTGCCCTCCTCCAAGCAGCTCCTTGGGGATTCAACAGCTTTGTTTGCTTCTCAGCAGTAAAACATGACTTCCTTCGAGGGCCACGAAACTGCTTGAAGATGAAGTGCTGTCGAACCGAACTATGTATTACCAGATTTTTTTCTTTGTTTTCTGCTGTCGATGTAGTCCTATGAATGTAACTGATCTTGAGTAAGCAGAGTATGTTCACTCTATTTTTATTTGTGGTATTTTGTGGTGCTTGTACTAGAGGGCCTAATACAGTATTTGTGTTTGATAAAGAACATCCCACTGGAGGATTTTTTTGTGGACCTATTGCCCTTTTGTGCATCTGGAAATGCGAGCAAATAGATTTAAATGATATTTTGTGGACCTACTACTCTTTGGCACACCGATAGTGTGAGTAATAGATTAGGATAATTTTTATGGACTTATTACCTTTTTTGTGTACAAGCGATGCGAGTATTGATAATAAGTGGAGAGAAAACCAACATATTTACTCAGAGGTAATGAGGACGTGGTAAATATTGGCCAAAATAGAGCCTTCCTACTCAGAGGTAATTAGGACATGGTAGGAGTAGGCATAATAGGGGTACACAGAACAACTCAGAGGTGCTATCAACGTGGAAGTTCTATGTATTGGGTGATTCGTTTGTGATGGATGGGAAAACAACTCAGAGGCAATATGGACATGGTTGTTTTTTCCGTTGGAGAATTTTGTGGACCTATTACCCTTTTTGCGTACGGACGGTGCGGGTAATAGATTAGGATAAGGTTTATGGATCTATTACCCTTCTGCATACTGATGGTACAGGTAATAGATTTTGAAACAAAATTCAACAGAGGTAACATGGACGTTATATATGGTAGTCGAAACATCAAAACGAAAGTTCAGAGGTATCAATATACATGACTTGTCACTTATAGAGATGCAATGCGAGTCCCCTCGGGGGAAGAACGGAGTGTAAGTTCAGAGGTACCTGATGTACATAACTCGACACTTTAGGTAGTATATATATATTTATGGAGGGAGCTCTCGCGTGCGAACCCTAGCGCCGCGGTGGTGAATCTTACGATTTCTTCGTTCCCCGCCGACTCCGGCTTGGCCGTAGGCCAGGCCGGCACCCTTATGACTGTGCCCAAGTCCTTTGCGGATGTGGTCGCTGACCGAGTTGAGGCTCCTCCTAGACTCGCAGCTCGAGCGGTGTCATCTTTTAAAGGAGCGCCTGCGATCTCATTTACCGAAGATGAAGAAGAAGCCCTTGCTGCTTCTCTGAAATATGCTCTCATTGGGAAGTTCTCGCATAACTAACCCCCGATTGAGGTCATTCGCAAAGTTCTCCAAGGGTTCGAGTTCAAAGGATCCATCAAAGCAGGAGTCATCGATCGTAAACACATACTGATTAGGCCATCTATTGAGGAAGACTAACTCAGGCTTCGTTCTAAGGAGATGTGGTTCATTGTTCGTGGCCCTATGCATATATTCAAGTGGGAATTCGACTTCACGCCTTTGGTTGAATCTGCTTTCATGCCTGTGTGGGTTAATCTCTCGGATTTACCGCGTCATCTATATGCCAAAGATGCGCTCTTTGCTATTACGTCAGCGTTCGGGACTCTACTCAAGATAGATCGAGCCACGGAAGAACTGGCCCGCCCTAGTATGGCCAGGGTCTTTGTCGAGATTGATGCAGGGAAGCCTTTGCAAAGAAGAGTCCGTATTAACTTGGCTAAGGGGAGGAGTTTTTGACAAAAAATAGAATATGAAAATACACCTCTATATTGCAACCATTTCTTTCATCAAGGTCATACAGTGGAATCATGTAAGCTCAAGAACAAAGGGAAAGCCGTCATGCAAGAGGGTTAACTGAAACTGTCATCAATGCACAAATGGCCACGTGTCGGGCTCCTACACACTCGTAGGTCACATCGATTTTGCCAAGAGGGGGTGTCGACCAAACTGCCATTAATGAAGATTCTAATCCCTCGGGTAGGGGGATTAATAATGAACCTGCAGCCACTCAGGTCGAGCCTATTATGCCGCCACCTCACGTTCTCCCAGGAGTTAATACTCCAGCTCCAAGTGTGCCAATCAGCAACAAGCAAACAGAAGTTCTCACTGGCTCAGAAGATCGTGTGGAACCTCACGGCAATATGACGGCGGCGGTCATTCCTGATCAGGCCACTACTGACGTTAATTCCTCTTTATTGGAGGATATGGAGGAGAGGAAGTTCGAGGGCTTTATAGTAACTGGGCAGATATTGTCACGCTCCGCTCCCGTAGAAGCAATCGTCCTCGCTAAGACGTGATGCCGCACGAGCCTAGATTGCGCTCATGCAAGGCAGTTTCATATCGGCCGATTTCATCGGCGGCGACGGGGTCGTCGCACAGAAGTCCCAAGCAAAAATATTGAAACATGCAGCAGAATTTAAGAACAAGTACACATGAACACAAGTCATTCAAAGAAGCTCTTTATTGATATTGAATACAAGATTACATTTGTGGGCGCAAGGCCAAATTACAAGTCTCTCGTGCTCACCTTTCTCTCGATTACAAGTCACTCTACTCTCTCTCATCTCTCGATTACAATGCTTGAGCCAGCGAAAGCTTCGGAAGGCGATGTCCATACATTATGTCCTGTATAAGTCTTCAGTCCATGCGGCCGCACGCTTCGAATCGCCAAGGAACTCCGTGCCTCGACGCATCCAAGTGAGCTCCACGCCACGAGCTTCTACCTGTGCCTGCACATAAAACACTGTGTGGGTGTCAGTACTCAACTGTACTGGTGGAGTGAGCTCCTCGCCCACCCATACAAAACCTACACGTTTCATTTACTTTGTGCAACATAAACCCTTTTACGATTGTCTTTCTATTCTTGCCTTAGGATCAGTTTTAGGACCGACGCCTTTGCATTACTTGTGTCTAAGGACCATCCCGTACTTGCACGATGACGTTAACTCATACTTTTGCCTTAGACCCTTCTCGTGCCAATAACGTTAACCTATCAAGTCGTGTTTGCCTTACGGCCATAATCAGAGATGCAACTACACGAAGGACTCTATTTCCTTGCCTCTAGACCTTTTTCATGCTTGCATTGTCGACGTACCGACTTATACTTGTCTTTCGTGCCAAACTCTGGGACGTAATGATTCGGTCGTGCCATGAACTCATTTCGGGCTTCAATATCTCTGAGGCAGCGCCTCCTCGCTTAGTCTTGCCTATACTTTAGTTGTGACAACGCGGCCGTGCCTCATATCTCGAGGTCGTGCCCAGCGACTCATTCTAGCTTCACACAACTTGCCCTACGGCCCTTCTCGACTTAACTCGCAATAGCTCAAGCCTAACTCATGCAAACTCTATGCCAAACTTAACACACGATGCCATATCCCGTGCCGAAGCACGCCGCCTTCGTTGTAGCCAAATATTAGGCCCAGACATTGTGTCTTCTAACTGCATACACATTCAACTCAACTCAATCCAAAGGCACACACATGCGGATTGCCACCCATGCTGACACATCTATATGAAAGGTCACTGGCATTTACTAGCCATTTTGGACATAGCCTGGCATTCGGGACCCTTGTACCGTCGGTTGCGATCCTCGATGCATGTCCCCGACCTACCGGTTGCTTCATACCTAGCTCGGCTATAATCTGTTCTTCCTAGGCCGGATCGGTCCCTGGCCCAAGGTTTCCGATCCGAAGAACCATCGCTCTTGTCGACAAGTTGTCCATGACCACGCGCCTACGCTAACTTCTAGACATAACGTAATGCATGGTCTCATCATCATCATTTAGTTCCTTTTGCTTTTACTTTTTTCACTTTTTCATACTTCTTCGCAGAGCCCAAACCAGGGTTGTCTCGGCGACTGAACTACAGTCCCGACATTTTTTCTCTCGGCGACTAACCATCGCTTAGACTTAACATTCTTTGAACTCAAAAAACGGCTACTGCATAGCCTTCCAACTTACTTGAACATAATGTGTTTCCTTAAGCATCGACATACCATGGCTAACTTTCTACTGAACCAACCGCGGCTCGTGCCTTAAACCGACTCGTGTTCTACGTAACACTATCGCCTAAGTCATATTTCATATGACGGGCCTTAGGATCGTGGGACTATTTAACTTGACAATCGCAGAATGAGCGGGACAGCACTTGGAATGACTTAGGTCGACCGGCATAACTTTGCCTACTTACTCAAGCCTACAACTTAACCCGAGGGACGAGCAAAGGCTATGCCAAGCCTTTGCGCAGTGGAACCGTGCACGCTTTATCAAGCGTTTATGTGGGCGACGCCTATGACTTAGGCAAGTTCATAGTTTTGTGTCGAAGACCAACTTTCCTTCTCCCAAGCCACGAGACAAAGGACCGAGTGTCATTTTCAAAGCATGCCGTGCACCAAATCTAAGCCGACCGTGGGATGTTTTCCATGTTCTAACTCATTTTGACCCGTCGGGATTATTTCCTTAGCTATGTGGATTCATCTCTTTTATTATTAAGCCTACTTGTGCAAGTTGAAAACACGATTTATTATGTGAAGGCAAAGATGAGGCAAGTTCACCGAAACTACCCCACCTGAGCGAGCGGTCGCCTTGACCGAGCGAGCCTTCAAGCAGCCGTTGCAAGGCTAAGTCCGAATGCCGTTGGCGTTTCGATTCCTCCGATTGACTGAGTGGGACGGGGCACTACATCATACACCACTCAGAAAAAGTTTTATCCTCGAAACTAACTGAGTACACTTATCGACTTATCACTTTTACTCAACGTTCAAGAACTCTCGCACACACTACGCCTATGCATTTCCTCAAATCTGAGCCACGCTCGCACTATCCTCAATCTTTCCTTTAACAAGGTTTCAAGATCTCGACACTCTCCCCTTTTCAAGTCTTGCTTGAACTCATCGTATCACTTGGCTGGATCGTGCACGCATTCCAAGCGTCCCTAAAATACATGCATTCAGCCAAGCCACATGATAGAGAATTTGTCATTCTCACTCGAGTCGTATCGTGCACATACCCGGCGTCCCTGAAATATATACATGTCAGCCGAGTCTCGTGAGCGGGGTTTCCTATTCTTGCGTCATTCAATCCATCCATGTCAATCCTCAAGATCAATCTTTTGATTGTAACTCTTGCAACAGGGGCGTCTCGCCTAACCGCTAGGCCAATTTTTGCGAGGCTAAGTCAATGTCAGGATTGGAATCATAGTTCCCCAACAATAATGCCAACACTGACCCCAATCCTAGGGTCAAACTAAATTCAGTAGTACAGGGTTTTCTACCCAAGCTCGCGTCACTCAAATTTTTAAACATCGAGCATGATCACCTATTCGCGTCAATGCATTCGTTGCGCGTATTCGAAATCACCACTTCTAACCAATTCATGTATTCGATTACGAGGTCATCTAGCTCGACAATATGTTGCGCCCCAATCTCACGCGAGTCCAATTATCCACGGCGGTTCATGAATCACCATGCAACGCTCCCGCGGAATAATCATTCTCATCGGGGCGTAACTCTTGTTTGAGTTTAGACTAACTCATTCACGATACGCGGATTGGACCTACTCAATCCTTATGTTCAATTCTTTAAGCACACAATCATTCTCGAGTCCACCTTCGCGTCAAACCACAAGTCGAAGCATACAAATTGCTTTGCCAGGCAAGTTCGATCACCCCCGCTATATGAATCACCATACCAGCGCTCACGCGGAGTGATCGCCCTAATCGGCACGACGCATGTGCGAGGCTGGAGTTGCGCTCGTATAAGACAAGAATGTCGAAGTTGTGGTTATCGACGAAGCAAATCCAACCATTTTCATTTTCATCCAAGCCAAGATCTCAGTTCGATAGTCCGTTTATCATTCGTTCAACCAGAAAATCCTTGAGCCAAGTTTATCTCTTCCTCGATACATTTCAATATCCCGAGTATAGCATCCATTGGAACAATGACATTTGTACGATCGTCATTCGCTGAGTCAGAGTACCCCCGAGTTATCGCATATCGATCTTTGATGCGCCTCAATACCATCGACGATATGCATAACCTGATGATCTTCCTTTGCAACCAATTTCGAGTCGTACGACTGATGCTATTGTCCGAAGTGGATATACCACCATTCCTCGATATTCAAGATCAAGTTCAGTCGCTCTTCCTCAAGCTCATTTCAAGATCGTTATTCAAAACTCAAGTCACATTTCATTCGAATCAATCCGATATCGTACGTACAATCCTCTAAGTTTCCTCGATCAAGACCATTCACTTTTGTTCATCGTTCCGAATCATTTTCTAACTCGTATTGCCCATTGACAAATTATCCGAACGACTTCTCATTCGGGACTTTCGAAGTCAAGACCAACTAAGCGTGACGCGTTCTAACGCTATGCACGATCGTATCGCCTCGCCTCGCCGACGTACTCGTTATTATTTCTAATCCTCAGTCTTCGCTCGAATGATTTCAAAGAAAATCCATACACCACTCGGATTCGAGCCATCCGATCTAGCCTACAAATTGCGTTCGTATTACTCGCTAACTTGTCCTTCAGATTCGTTCGACGAATCTCTAGCGTAATCGCTCACGTCGCATCGACGGACTAAGTCGTTCGCACTACTCCTCAAAATCCAAACCGATCTTCCGCGTACGCCTAAGCATTAGTATGATAGCATTCCTATCGATAGACACTCTAAGTACATCTCCGTTCCCGACCGAGCAATACTTGTTATCGCTCGCGATTCGTTTGTACCAAGGGTCGAGGTGCGCGACGCGAAACACAACTTAGCCAAAAGGCCGTGTGCATAGCTATCCCGTGCGGACTATATTTCGAGTTTGCACGCTCACTTGCCAATGTTGACGTAGGACTATTTGGGCATGCATGCGACTTTGCTAACTTAGCATGTGTTCTCTATAGAGTCATGTTCGACACCGTTCGGCACAAAGGCCATAACCTATCGATGCATTCGGGTGAACACTTGTACGAGCTTTCAAAAATATTTAGACTTATTATATGGACATGCCGAGGGACATTTGAGAGAGAGCGCACCAACGATAACAACTTACAGAAGCAACAGAGTTTTGCGGAAACATCAAAGTTAAAGAATTCAATCGACGGTCCAAGGACGTAAAGCCGTGCTCTGATACCATTATGTCACACCCCGCTCCCGTAGGAGCGATCGTCCTCGCTAAGGCGTGATGCCGCACGAGCCTAGATTGCGCTCATGCAAGGCAGTTTCATAACGGCCGATTTCATCGGCGGCGACGGGGTCGTCGTACAGAAGTCCCAAGCAGAAATATTGAAACATGCAATGGAATTTAAGAACAAGTACACATGAACACAAGTCATTCAAAGAAGCTCTTTATTGATATTGAATACAAGATTACATTTGTGGGCGCAAGGCCAAATTACAAGTCTCTCGTGCTCACCTTTCTCTCGATTACAAGTCACTCTACTCTCTCTCATCTCTCGATTACAATGCTCGAGCCAGCGGAAGCTTCGGAAGGCGATGTCCATACATTATGTCCTGTATAAGTCTTTAGTCCACGCGGCCGTACGCTTCGAATCGCCAAGGAATTCTGTGCCTCGACGCATCCAAGCGAGCTCCACGCCACGAGCTTCTACCTGTGCCTGCACATGAAACACTGTATGGGTGTCAGTACTCAACTGTACTGGTGGAGTGAGCTCCTCGCCCACCCATACAAAACCTACACGTTTTATTTACTTTGTGCAACATAAACCCTTTTACGATTGTCTTTCTATTCTTGCCTTAGGATCAGTTCTAGGACCGACGCCTTTGCATTACTTGTGTCTAAGGACCATCCCGTGCTTGCACGACGACGTTAACTCATACTTTTGCCTTAGACCCTTCTCGTGCCAATAACGTTAACCTATCAAGTCGTATTTGTCTTACGACCATAATCAGAGACGCAACTACACGAAGGACTCCATTTCCTTGCCTCTAGACCTTTCTCATGCTTGCATTGTCGACGCACTGACTTATACTTGTCTTTCGTGCCAAACTCTGGGACGTAACAATTTGGTCGTGCCATGAACTCATTTCGTTCTTCAATATCTCTGAGGCAGCGCCTCCTCGCTTAGTCTTGCCTATACTTTAGTTGTGACAACGCGGCCGTGCCTCATATCTCGAGGTCGTGCCCAGCGACTCATTCTAGCTTCACACAACTTGCCCTACGGCCCTTCTCGACTTAACTCGCAATAGCTCAAGCCTAACTCATGCAAACTCTATGCCAAACTTAACACACGATGCCATATCCCGTGCCGAAGCACGCCGCCTTCGCTGTAGCCAAATATTAGGCCCAGACATTGTGTCTTCTAACTGCATACACATTCAACTCAACTCAATCTAAAGGCACACACACGCGGATTGCCGCCCGTGCCGACACATCTATATGAAAGGTCACTGGCATTTACTAGCCATTTTGGACATAGCCTGGCATTTGGGACCCTTGCACCGCCGGTTGCGATCCTCGATGCAAGTCCCTGACCTACCAGTTGCTTCATACCCAGCTCGGCTATAATCTGTTCTTCCTAGGCCGGATCGGTCCCTGGCCCAAGGTTTCCGATCCGAAGAACCATCGCCCTTGTCGACAAGTTGTCCATGACCATACGCCTACGCTAACTTCTAGACTTAACGTAATGCATGGTCTCATCATTATCATTTAGTTCCTTTTGCTTTTACTTCTTTCACTTTTTCACACTTCTTCGCAGAGCCCAAACCAGGGTTGCCTCGGCGACTGAACTATAGTCCCGACATTTTTCCTCTCGGCGACTAACCATCGCTTAGACTTAACATTCTTTGAACTCAGGGAACGGCTACTGCATAGCCTTCCAACTTACTTGAACATAACGTGTTTCCTTAAGCATCGACATACCGTGGCTAACTTTCCACTGAACCAACCATGGCTCGTGTCTTAAACCGACTCGTGTTCTATGCAACACTATCGTCTAAGTCATATTTCATATGACGGGCCTTAGGATCATGGGACTATTTAACTTGACAACCGCAGAATGAGCGGGACAGCACTTGGAATGACTTAGGTCGACCGGCATAAGTTTGCCTACTTACTCAAGCCTACAACTTAACCCGAGGGACGAGCAAAGGCTATGCCAAGCCTTTGCGCAGTGGAACCGTGCACGCTTTATCAAGCGTTTATGCGGGCGACGCCTATGACTTAGGCAAGTTCATAGTTTTGTGTCGAAGACCAACTTTCCTTCTCCCAAGCCACGGGACAAAGGACCGAGTGTCATTTTCAAAGCACGCCGTACACTAACTCTAAGCCGACCGTGGGACGTTTTCCATGTTCAAACTCATTTTGACCCGTCGGGATTATTCCCTTAGCTATGTGGATTTATCTCTTTTATTATTAAGCCTACTTGTGCAAGTTGAAAACACGATTTATTATGTGAAGGCAAAGATGAGGCAAGTTCACTGAAACTACCCCACCTGAGCGAGCGGTCGCCTTGACCGAGCGAGCCTTCAAGTAGCCGTTGCAAGGCTAAGTCCGAACGCCGTTGGCGTTTCGATTCCTCTGATTGACTGAGCGGGACGGGGCACTACAGATATTGTCGAGGAAGAAGAACTTTATGGTCGAGGAGGCGACGATATGACTGAGCCCATATGGGAAGCATTGAGTACGGATCATGAAGAAAATGGTGAAGCAGGCAGTGGACTTCCACGCATGCATCAAGATCCTTTGTACCATGAGACTCAGACTGAAGCGGGACATACTCAAAAGCGAGCTAAAAAGGGGAAAAAGCTGGTAGAGCCATCTGATCGAACCTCGCGCTCGGCTGCAAGCAAGGCAAACGCTGGTATCCCCCAAACCCTTAATGTTTAATTTCCTTATATGGAACGTCAGAGGAATTGCCAACCTCATGACGTTTAAAAGGCTGAAGTCTCTTATAAGAGTACACAAAGTTAATTTTGTGGCCATTATTGAACCTAAAGTGGATAGTGAGCAGCTCACTCGCTATCAGGTTAAGCTGGGGTTCTCATTTGCTTTCTCTAATGCTAAGGGTAATATCTGGGTTATAGCCAGAGCGAATTGTGATATCGCGCTGGTGGACTTGTTCGACCAGGCAGTATCTATTCGGGTTTTTGATCCTATGCTGTCGGTCGAGACACTCTTATCTATTGTTCATGGGAAGAATAAGAAGGAAGGGCGCAGGTTATTATGGGACAGGCTATTAGAGCTCCAAGGCTCTCAAAGATTACCATGGATTGTTGGTGGTGACTTCAATACAGTCATTAGAACAGAGGAAAAACTGGGGGGCAGACTAGCTGATGCGGTGTCCATATAGGAATTTGCTAACTTTTAATTGACAGCGGGTGTCTATGAATTGCCTTATATAGGGAGTTCCTATACATGGGTGAAGTCAGACAAATCTGATCGTCGTACCTCGCAATTGGATCGGGTGTTCATGGATAATATGTGGCACCAATTGGCTCCTTACACAATCGAAGAACATTTGAATCGGACTGAATCCGATCATGCACCAATCTTTGTTCGATTATTATCTCAGCAGCAAGGTGGTAAAAAGCAATTCAGGTTTTTAGATTTCTGGACTAAGCACGAAGATTTTTAGCAGCTGATTCATGGAGCATGACATTCAGTGGATCATCGTCATGGTCTCACAAAGGTGGTGTTTGCCATTGATTGTAAAAGTGCAGAACAATTTTATAGGAGGACTGAACTTAGACTCACAATACAAACTCGCTCGTACAAAGAAAGCTTAGGAATGAAAACCTAGGTACAACAATCTAAGTACGATTGTTTATTTTTGATTCTAGGGGGTGACGATAGAGGCACGGGAAAGCGATGGCAGCTCTGTCTTACTCCTTGGACGATCGGATGTAGCCTTGGCTCTGATAAAGAAATGCTCTCGGAATGTATGGGGAGACTCATCTGTGTGTGCCTTTTTCTCTCTATGTGTCCAGCCGGGGGGGGGGTCCTCTTCTCTCTTCATCCTTCTTCTTTTTGCAAGAGAATGGCACCATGCTATTTATAGCAGTGGGGTCTGATCATTAGGGTTTGCAATGATTGCCCCTTGAAAAGTCGACGGTTTGGGGATTAATTACCATTTTTCTTGATCCTGTTTTGTTGGCAATTAATCTGGGCCGTTAATCTTGATTGCAACAAATCTGGGCAGTTAATGTTGATTGTGCCAAATCAGTATGGGCAATTAATGTTGATTGCCACGAATCTTCGTGACAAGCTCGAATCTCCTGCCACGTGTTCAATCTGCTTAATTGTAATAAATCTGATTTGATCCGGATAATTATGATAATTGCACTAAATCTGGTTGTTGGAATTTGTTGATAAATCTTGATTGATTTGATGCCACGTGTCCAACCATCATTATGCTGCGAGCCGTAGGGACACGGAGGAAACTGATCTTCTGCCACGTGTCTTAACCGCGAGTCACAGGGACAGGGTGTCTTGATAGAGCCGCATGAGGGTGGCCTCTCAGGATTTGAACCGCATGAAGGTGGCAGCCGCATAGGTATGCTTCCGAAATTTGAGCCGCATGAGGGTGGTTTCCAACTGAACCGGATAAGGCTGGCCACGTGTCAAGGCTGCAAGGGCGTGGCCTCTCAACATTTGAGCCGCATGGAGATGGTCCCCATGATCCGAGCCGCATGAGAGTAGCGGCCGCATGGGGGTGGCTTCTCAGGATTTGAGCCGCATGAAGATGGCCCCCATGATCCGAGCCGCATGAAAGTAGCGGCCGCATGGGGGTGGCTTCCACCTGAACCGCATGCGGCTGGCCACGTGTCAAAGCCGTATGGAAGATTTTGGAATTTGATGGATCGTGCCAGCTCTAGAGATTTTTTTTGTTTCCCTAGGAGCACACCATTATGTCAGAGTCATCATTGCAGCTTTATGTCAGAGCTGTCAGTTCACCTTTATGTCAGAGCCGCCTTGTTGTGTCAGAGCATTAAATGAGGCTGCTGCTTAATGGCTAGCTGTAGAGGCGAGCTGCATGAGGCCACGTGGCTTTTACTCGAGCCGTATGGCTATGTTGGCGACTCTTGAGCCGCATAAAACTCTTGAGCCGCATGAAGTTCTGAGAGATTCTTTGAACCGCATGAGACTTCCTCTGTTTTGAGCCGTATGGATTTTCCTGTTCTTTTTCCATGCTTCTACAAAACCCCCTTCAAAGTTTTCAATTTGTAAAATTAAAATACTTTGAATAAGAAGCATGGCTATGTCCACATAAGCTCTTCTGGCCGCATAGGATGTTCTGGCTGCATGCACTTCTTAGCCGTATAGCCTTCCTGGCCGCATGGACTGCCTGGCCGCATGGACTTTCTAGCCGTATGGCCTTCCTAGCCGCATGGATCGCTCTGGCCGCATGGACCAATCTGGCCGCATGGACCGCTCTGGCCGCATACTGTATTTTCTGCCACGTAGGCGTCATTAATTGCCCTTGATTCGTTTTTTTGATTTAGAGCCGTCTTTTGGGGGAATCCCAAGAATCGGTTTATTAAATATTTGGATTTTGTGCTTTGATGAATCTCCTTTATGAGAGGGGACGAAATCCTAGGAGTCGGTTTTGTCTGCAGCACACGACCCGAAGCGTTCATCGGTCCACGTGCCCCCCTTTGTCCTCCTATAAATACGAGTAATTTGGAGAAAGAAACTCTTTACTCACTTTTTCGATTTAAGCTCTTCTTGCCCTAACTGTCGTCCTTTTCTTCTTCTTTTTCTTCTTCTTCTTCTTCTTCTTCTTCTTCTTCTTCTTCTTCGATCAACGATGGCCCCCAAGACTTCTAAGGCTGTGGCAAAGGGTAAGGGAGCGGCTTCGACGTCGACTGCGGCGCCTGAAGTTCATCCCGACGTTCACCCCGCCATTGCTGGTAAGGGTTTTGGCAAAAATTGTACAACTCAGAACTTCCACCATCATGGCTATGTCGCATATTTTATGCACGGGCCTTCTTCGTCTTCATGAATCTGCATACTGTGCTATGTGTGTCGTATGTACATCCCATGTCCGAGCCGCATAGGGGTATGCCCCATGTCCGAGCCGTATGATAGCCGTCTTGCGGCCGCTTGAGCACTTTGCAATGTGAACCTCATAAAGGCCTGTTGAACAGAACCGCATAAGTCCCTCTGAGCTGAGCCGCATAAAGTCCCATTAAACAGGACCGCATAAGCCTCCCTTTGAACTGTGCCGCATAAGCTCATCTAGACTGGGCCGCATAAGGCTCCGCTAATCAAAACCGCATAAGCTCCATCGAAACAGTGCCGCATGAAGCTACGCTGAGCCGAGCCGTATAAGCCCATCTGAACTGGGCCGCATGAGGCTCCGCTAAGCAGAACCGCATGAACTCATCTGAACTGGGCCGCATGAGGCTGCGCTAAGCAGAACTGCATAAGCTCACGCTATACAGAGCCGCATAAGCTTACGCTAATTAGTGCCGCATAAGCTCATGTTCAAGCAGAGCCGCATAAGCTCATGTGGACTGGACCGCATAAGCCTAAAAGCACTAGGTGGTTTTGTTTAGCCATCTTTTAATCTTGTTTCTCTTTGTCTTTCTCCAGTGAATCTGCCAGTCAATCCAGCGGAAGAACCCTTGGTGGGTCGCGCCCAGTCTGCTATAGGTGTGCGATTCGACCACTTAGTCCAATATGTTACAAACCAGCTTCCCATAGATGAGCCTTTGGAGAGGCTGAATGCTATCAAGAACCAGCCCTTCTACTTTCTCTGCGCCATGATGAACTCGGGGCAATTGAAGGAAAAACACCTGAAGCCGGCGTTTCTCTTTTGGGATGCTTTGTCTGTAAAGAACCCCCGAGTGCTGGATATATCCGAGAGTTGGGACTTTACTCTTTATGGGGTGGAGATCCATATCCCTCCGATAGAGCGTCATTTTCCTCTGTCATGGTTCAACATGTTACCGCTGGAGAGAAAGATGGTGGACTCCTTGACTCCAGGCAAGTTGGGGATGATTGTGGGAAACATCCATTACAACAGGAATTTGGGGTCAGCGTATGCGGAAAGGGAACCGGTCAGTCGGTACATGATGGGACTGGCTTCGGGTACCTTCAAAAACGTATCGGGTCCCAATTTCACGTTCTCTCAAGCTGATACCTTCTTGAACTAGCTTGCTCGGAAGGGGTCCTATCCCGTCGGCCGGTTGGCGTTGCTGAACTGGATAAACCCTATCCCTGCGTGGGCCAACTTGACCACATGGATTCTGCGGAAGTATGAGACTCCCCTGCATGAGATCGGCCTCTACCACGCCATTTGGGGCACCTGTCATGGTCTACCCATAAATAAGCCGTTGTTCATGGCTCTCCTGGAGATGTACAACCGGCGGACGGGGACCTTCTTCACGCCTGGAGGGGAGCTGGGACTCGCTCTCCACGAGATCTACGTTATCTCCAAGCTGCCCTGGGTGGAAGAAGTCTTTGAAGTGTACACCCCTACGATCGAAGAGCTCGAGGATTTGGATCGGCAGTTCCCGGGCTTTGTTGCCATATATCGGGAATTGTAATGTCACCACAGTACTTGTCACCAGACGGCCATCAAGAAGGATGGTAGCTCGGAAGGGAGCATTCCTCACACCACGTCCTGGGTCTCATACCTTTTCACACAAGGCGCCTCAGGCCAGGTTTCTTCCCGAGACCCTCAAACCCCGGAGGAGGTACAAAACTTGGCGTCGACTGCCAAGAGATCGAGGTCCACGGGCGACACATTTGGGAGTCGAACTGACTCCTTCAGTTATTTTTATCATGGCACTCAGCAACTGTCAGAGAAGGCACTCTTGGCAGGATTCCTGATGGTGTGGCTACGTAACTGCGTGGTCTTAGGAGGGGCAGGTTCCATTGAGAGGATCAACCGCCACTTTATCCTCCCCGCCGTAAAGCTGGTTTTTGGGGTCAGACTGGCCCTTCTTCCGGCTATGGTGTGCAGCATAAACTACGGCCTTCGTGTCTTTTCATCCAAGGTCATCGCCCGTAACATGGCGATGGAATTTGAGCGCATAGAGCTGCCATACCATTATCTGATGGGGTGGCTGTTAATGCACTGCTGGTCTTTTATGAGGCCTGGAGCAGAAGACGGCGTTACGGCTGATGATGCTTTCATTTTCGATTCCACCATCAGCCCTGGGAGTGCAGCACCATGCCAGCCTGTAGGAGGGCGCTGGCGAGAGTGGACGGATATAACTTTTTTGTGTCCGTTCCTCGTTTTACTGCTGAAGAAGTGAGGGGCGTACATGTTGATGGTACCGGACCTCCTCACCTCTTGCCTGAGAAAATGCTCCTTTGGCTGCATAATATCCGTCCAGCGCACCTAGTATATCGTAACCGCAATAACGTCTACCTGGAGCCCTACTTGCCCAGCAGGTTCTCCCGCCAGTTCGGGTATAGCCAGCTATTCTTTGACAGTCCCAGCTCTTGCCTGGGCTTTGAAGGTAATGTCCTAGACGGTATCAGGGCATGGCATTATTACGACACGGTTCATACTCGAACCACCTTTTCGGTTCTTGATGGGGAGGCGCCAGGGGAGATTTTGTATATGGCGGCCCTATACCATGTTACGGCGAGCAAGCCTCCCGTTAATTTTGACCTGAGTACCAGCTTCATTGTGGGTACTGGCTTAGCGAAGAAGCCCAAGGGGTCTAAGACGAGGAAGAAGAGGGCAAATACGGTTTCTGTGCCTGACTCTGAGTCCACAAATGCAGACGAAGAGGATGATGAGCATGATGTCGATAATTTTCTCCCTTCTGTAGAAGATGTTGGGGCGGACCAGCCGTCTGTCGTTCCAAATGAGATGGTGGCGGATCAGCCGCCTGTTGTGCCTGGCCCTTTCCGCAAGTGAGGCAGGCGTGATTCTATTAGTGGCGTAACCTTCTTCGTGAAGCGGGCTGCGGTAAGACACCGTGTGTCACGACCCATACCCACTGTGAGGGTACGAGTACGTAACGACGCCCAGCCTACGCCGCAGTGTCGGCACTAGAGCGCTGTCCTAGGTTACTATCTAACCAGCAACTCACGCAATTATAATGTACTCATCATGATCAACTCCGAACGGAGGACACGTATAAAATATTGTAACTCAATCACAGTCTAAGCACGATAAGATAATCACAGAAGAATTAACTAAGAATAGAAAGATAACTACTAAAATAATAACAACTCTCAACAATCTCAAAAACTACACAAGTCTCAAATCAATACAAAAGTTTGACATGAAAAATAGATGCTAGTCTACTAAACTAAATCCCCATCACTTCTGAGTGTCGGGGCCAAAGGTAGTCATCCCGTCTCCGGGTCCATAATATGTAAGACATGTGTCCTCAGGGCAATCATCTGTAAAATTTCAACAGGTCCAGTCAGGACAGGAACGAGTACAACTCATCAAGAAAACCCAAATAATGACAGAGAACTATAAAGCAGTTATAAACAGTTTTATTGATGAATATGGCAGTTTATATTTAGGTGATAGTATAGAGAGCAGTAAGATACAAGGAAGTAAAGTAACTAAAACAAGAGAAGAATGATGGCAATAAAGGCTGTAAAATAAATCTAGCTGAACTAAAGTAACATAATAAGTCCAGACGGTAAATGCAAAACCAGTGTGAAACTACTATAAGTCCAGTACGAGATGAATCTAATATAAGATGAATCCAGTACAAGATGATTCTAGGTAGTGATCAAGAATCCAGGTGAGCCCAGCTATTCTAACAGTGTGTTTTAAAATACAGAGATCGATATGTAAACGGCTGTAGGTAATACGGCACATCGCACACTCGCGAAGTGTGGGATGGCTATCATTCTAGTATAATTCCAAGGGGGTGGTTCCAGTATTTGGGAATGTTCACACGTCTACTCCAATATTTCTCCGCCCCGTAATACAAATGAATCCAGAATTCAACACGAGAATCGAGATGAGTCCAGCCAAAATATAATGATTCCATAAATAGATTCCGGAATGATTCCAGTGATTCCAGTAATAGAGGCCAGATAAGTATGGTATGTGTGTCGCATACATGAATCCATAAATATCTATACGTGTTGTAACAGAGAATCACATTAAACTAACTATAACTGAAGTACAGTAATTGACAATTAAATGAGAGAACTATCAGAGAATGTACTCGCCTGCTACTCTGAAAAGAGTAGTATAATATCAGATGTCTGCACCGGAGTCACAATGTCCAAAACAGAGGAATACAGGTTATAATGTGTTTAAAATAAGATAAATGAAGTTTATGATGCAATCTACATGATTTCTAGGCCAATCTAGGTCAAAGTCAACTCTAAGTCAAACCTGGTCAACTGTCTAGGTCAAACTAGGTCCAAGTCAACTTGGTCAAACCTGGGTCAACTCATGTCAACATCTAGTCAAACTAGGTCATTTAGGCCTATAGAGTCAATATCTAGGTCATTCTATAGGCTATATATCAAATATCAATATCTAAGTCATATGTATATACTAGTAATATACCTTCTAGGCTAATTCTAGGTCAAGCTATAGCTAAACCATGCCAAGGCTCACAACCAGAACATTAACCAAGCTACAATGATCCAAAATCCCTTATCAAATACCAGCCTACTAGGCTATATAGCCACTAGTCTAAAGGCATTTACTACTACTAACCAACTTATATATACATAACATATAAATATATATATATACATATTAGGTATCACATAGTACACACATATACATGTATCTATACATACTCTCTCATAACCCTTATCCTTCCTCTAATACATTAATAAGATACATTAACCCTCACTCACACAATCACAGCTCAAGTTCACTCATATATGTATACACTTACCTATACCTATATTGATATAAAATATCAAAGCAAAAATCCCCTGTAGGCCAACCTGCCCTGCCCAAGCCTGCACACCCAAATGCAGGTCCAAATAGGACCTGCCTACTCTTCACCTGTACATCAGGGTATCCTACATGGCCTATGGCCAGTCTTGCACTTCCTAGCACCACATACTGCCAAGGAGGCCAAGTACAGGCCCTGTATACACTCTTCTATTGCTGTCCTAAACTCCAATACCTACTAACACATTAAATCTTAGGATCCTCCTCTCTACTATTTGTCTATCCCTTTCCATCACCATGACTAATACTATAGGCTAATATACAATGAAATGTGGCCAAATGTCTATACTACTGAACTGAACAAGGAGGAATAATGGGCTGGTATCTACTAAATAATATATAGACTGAAAATGGCAACCTGCTGCTGCTACTGCCCTGCTTGCCTGCTGCAATGCTATTGCTCTGCTGCAGCTGCAATGCAAAGTCAGGCCAAGCCAAGGCTACTGCTCTCTACTGCCCTTCAATTGCAAGCCAGGCCAAGCCAAAGCTGCTGCTGCCATGCAATTGCAAGCCAAGGCAGGGCAAGCCAAGGCAGGGCAAGCCAAGGCAAGGCATTGCCTGCTGCTGCAATGCAATGCTAACCACTGCTGATACATGCCTTACTCTCAACTTCACCCTAGACAGAAATGACCTAACCATTCCACAACCCAACAACAACCAAGATACCCATATCACTAACATCCTAAGCCTATCACAGATTCAAGTACACGTATTCCTACATACATCTCATGATACTAACCCACAATATGTATATATACATATAATGCCTATATTACAATCATATATATATTAGTTAGGATACTATAACATACCATCACATTCGAAATCCCAAAGTCCTAATCCTATCAAAATCCCAAATCAGTGATGTGTGTGTGTGTATGTGACATTGTGTGAGTGTAGGAGTGTGTGTGACAGTTCAGATGTGAGTGTGTGTGTGCACCAGTTAACAGTGTTTCAAGTTCCAGAATTGAGTGTGGGTGAGCATGACAGTGTAGAGTGGTGTGTGTCCACAGAAATTTGAAGAGTGTGTAAATCAGTAGAAAACAAAACATGGCAATGGCAGTTTATTCATTGAGCTAACAGTTTACCCAATGTTCCCAAACACCAATTTGAAATTCCCATTCACCCATTCAAAACCCAAACTCAAAAGCAATCCTAAACCAACATTTAAGAGATGCAACACACATGAATTGAATCTAACATGGCAATTTAGACAATAAAAATCAGTTTAAAAAAAAAAGAAGGTTCAGGATTCACAAAACAGTGAGTGACAAAACTGTTCATTCTCATTGAATTTGGTATATGAAAATCCAAATTCGAATCCCCACATAAACCCAAAACTGAATGAACATGATGAATCCTATCTGGGAATCAAAACATCAATAGCATTAAATATATCAAATCTCAAAAAAAACCAAAATAACCCTATTCGAACCCAGGTATCAGTGAAAAAGGAAATTTTGAATTTCGAACATCAAAAACTTATTAATATGCAAATTAAATAGTTGGTAATTGTGTGTGAACATTTTATGGTGTTATACAGGTCAATTCGTGTCCATAAAAGTAGACACGACGTGTCCAAGAATCGAATTTCCTATTTGTCAGAACTGGCAGTTGGGGCAGCCTCGTGCAGGAAGTACTCGACCTCGTGGACACGACACAGGGTGCCATTGGCCACGTGCTTGTGTCCACGTGTTCGCCAAGTATAGGTGGACATGCCCATGTGTCTGTCTTGTGTCCAAGTCGTGTCAGTACGCGTGTGTGAGTGCATATCAGTGAACGGCTGTGCGCGTGTGTGTGCGTTTAAACTTTCAGTGCGGGTGGGATTTCTCCCAAACCCCTCGATGAAATCATCCCAAAATTTGTGTGTGTTGTGTCAGTCAGTAGGCCACCGTGTCCAACAAAAATTAGGGCCTGAGTCGCCGTGTCGTGTCCTGTGTCAACCCTGAGTAGAAGGATACTGAACCGAGCCAGTGCACAGCGTGTCCAACACGGATTTGGACACGACAAGGACACTGATTCGTGCTCAGTCGAGCATGAAATCAATACATATATATAATACAACAAATCTATTCAAATACTTTTCAAAAATAACAATTTTTAACCCTTTGTGGCATTTAATCAAACACTCAACAGTACAACTGACACGTGTCTGATACGGACACAAAATTGACACGACTCGACACCAAACCTATGCTAGCAGCTAGGGGACTCCTAGGGCTATGCACTCATGCAAAGAAATCGAATTTTAATGGTGATTATGAGGGTTTACCTATTGGTTGAACTTCTAATGAAAAGCTTCAAAAGAGGGAAATCTCCTTGCTGGCCAATATCTCCAAATTGATTTAAACCTGAGATTTCTCTCCATGAACATAAAGTAGGGATCAATTAGAACCTAATGCAAAAGATTTGAGCCTAAAAGGAATTAAAATGAGGAAGTTGTGGATTGGGGAAGATGGCTCCTTACCTCTTTCTTCAAACTTGTAAAAATTTCTAATGGAGGCTAGCCCTAATTTCTAGGAGGCATTAAATAGAGGGGGAATCCCTATGTGGCCGGCCATGGGCTGTTGGGCTAGGGTTAGGGCTCCACTAGTGTTGTGTTGGGCCTCTAAGGCTTAAGTCACAAGTCATGACTTGTGAAACCACAAGCCATTTTCTATTCAAATCAAATCCTAATTCCTCCTAATAAATTCTAATGAGTTAAATATCACTAACTTAGGTCAAGCTAGGGTTACACATTCTAACTAAGTGGTCATGACTAGGATTAACTAATTGGTCTGTCCACCAAGGTCAACACTAGTGAAAGTCAACCTATTCAACCATCATTCAAATCAACTCAAAATAAATCATAAATTCAAATAAATTATATTAAATTCAAATAACCCTAAAAATGACAAAATACCCTCTAGGCTAAAATGACAAATAAGTATCCCAATAACATGGTTAGGCTCTAGGTCAACCAGTCTCCAAGGTTACACTATCAAAACACCAAAATCTTAAGTCATGATTTAAAATAGTTTTAAAATGATTTAAAAATTACCAAAAATCATATCATGATTTAATTATCATTATTAAAAGACTAAAATTACAAAATTTCAAAATTATCCTTATTTTAGAAAACTGGGTGTTACAATCCTACCCTCCTTAGAAAAATTTTGTCCTCGAAATTAAGATGGTCGTACTCCTTCTAGGTTAAACCCCCAACATTCAAGGTCAAGAAAACTATATCTAAAACATGCAAATTGTGGTCCTACTGGTCGTGATATCACGGTCTTGATCAGGATCACTATACTCTCTATCATAGCACAAAACATCCTGACAGGTACTAATGGAATCACACAACAGGATGGAAAGAAGAACAGGAAGACAGACCTGCTAACCTGTCACCCGTAGCGTCGGTCTACTCGACTGTCAGCACAGAAGCCCTGCCCCTCTGGGGTGTATCCCTCTGTTGGTACGGGGCACGGTGCTGCGCTACAGGTGGCCTAGCTCCCTCTATCTAATCCTTGACACTCAAGTAATATCCATCCTGATATTCCACTCAATTACTCTAGGGCACCATCTATATGGTATCTATTCTGCAATCTGATAATCATACCCGTCTATCCAGAACCATGTTACCAGAATCCTCGTCACACTAGTAAGTATGGCTGCGATAATCCAGAGTACACAACTAATGTACATACCTCTAGAATCATGGTATTTAAAATTTTTGCATTGCCGCTAGCTTGGCTGCGAAAACTTTAAATTCCCACACCTGAGAAATACATCCAAAATCAGACTCTATCTCATCGCCCAACCAGCTGATATGGCTGTAGAAGACTATAGATTCCATGACTGTGGCAACCTAGCCCATAATGTTATCTTGGTAGAAAATCAAGTCAATAATGAATACCAAGAATCAGTTCAACGATGAATCAAGAAAGATAGACAGATACTGTCAGAATCGAATTTCGAGTTAGTTTATAATGAGATTCTCAAGGGTCATTCCAGGAATCGTCTCAAGTAGTCCTAACTGTGATTGAGTACCTCTCCGTTATAGCCTATCTCTCAATCCTATCGTAGGCTCGCAGCAGTACAACTAAGTCACCATACTACCACGATATCGTACTAATGCGACTCTCGACCTGCATGGGCCACCACTACAAACGTGTCACGACCCGTACCCACTGTGAGGGTACGAGTACGTAACGACGCCCAGCCTACACCGTAGTGTCGGCGGTAGAGCGCTGTCCTAGGTTACTATCTAACCAGCAACTCACGTAATTATAATGTACTCATCATGATCAACTCCGAACGGAGGACAAGTATAAAATATTGTAACTCAATCACAGTCTAAGCAAGATAAGATAAACACAGAAGAATTAACTAAGAATAGAAAGACAACTACTAAAATAATAACAGCTCTCAACAATCTCAAAAACTACACAAGTCTCAAATCAATACAAAAGTTTGACATAAAAAATAGATGCTAGTCTACTAAACTAAATCCCGATCACTCCTGAGTGTCGGGGCCAAAGGTAGTCATCCCATCTCCGGGTCCATAATATGTAGGACATGTGTCCTCAGGACAATCATCTGTAAAATTTCAACAGGTCCAGTCAGGACAGGAACGAGTACAACTCATCAAGAAAACCCAAGTAATGACAGAGAACTATAAAACAGTTATAAACAGTTTTATTGATGAATATGGCAGTTTATATTTAGATGATAGTATAGAGAGCAGTAAGATACAAGGAAGTAAAGTAACTAAAACAAGAGAAGAATGATGGCAATGAAGGCTGTAAAATAAATCTAGCTGAACTAAAATAACATAATAAGTCTAGACGGTAAATGCAAAACCAGTGTGAAACTACTATAAGTCCAGTACGAGATGAATCTAATACAAGATGAATCCAATACAAGATGATTCTAGGTAGTGATCAAGAATCCAGGTGAGCCCAGCTAGTGTTTTAAAATACCGAGATCGACATGTAAACGGCTGTAGGTAATACGACACATCGCACACTCGCGAAGTGTGGTATGGCTATCATTCCATTATAATTCCAAGGGGGTGGTTCCAGTATTTGGGAATGTTCATATGTCTACTCCAGTATTTTTCCGTCCCGCAATACAAATGAATCCAGAATTCGATACGAGAATCGAGATGAGTCCAGCCAAAATATGATGATTCCAGAAATAGATTCCGGAATAATTACAGTGATTCCAGTAATAGAGGCCAGATAAGTATGGTATGTGTGTCGCATACATGAATCCAGAAATATCCATACGTGTTGTAACAGAGAATCACATAAAACTAACTATAACTGAAGCACAGTAATTGATAATTAAATGAGAGAACTATCAGAGAATGTACTCGCCTGCTACTCTGAAAAGAGTAGTGTAATATCAGATGTCTGTACCGGAGTCACAATGTCCTAAACAGAGGAATACAGATTATAATATGTTTAAAATAAGATAAATAAAGTTTATGATGCAATCTACATGATTTCTAGGCCAATCTAAGTCAAAGTCAACTCTAAGTCAAACCTGGTCAACTGTCTAGGTCAAACTAGGTCCAAGTCAACTTGGTCAACCCTGGGTCAACTCAAGTCAACATCTAGTCAAACTAGGTCATTTAGGCATAAAGAGTCAATATCTAGGTCATTCTATAGGTTATCTATCAAATATCAATATCTAAGTCATATGTATATACTAGTAATATACCTTCTAGGCTAATTCTAGGTCAAGCTATAGCTAAACCATGCCAAGGCTCACAACCAGAACATTAACCAAGCTACAATGATCCAAAATCCCTTATCAACTACCAGCCTACTAGGCTATATAGCCACTAGTCTAAAGTCATTTACTACTACTAACCAACTTATATATACATAACATATAAATATATATATACATATTAGGTATCACATAGTACACACATATACATGTATCTATACATACTCTCTCATAACCCTTACCCTTCCTCTAATACATTAATAAGATTCATTAACCCTCACTCACATAATCACAGCTCAAGTTCACTCATATATGTATACACTTACCTATACCTATATTGATATAAAATATCAAAGCCAAAAATCCCCTGTAGGCCAACCTGCCCTGCCCAAGCTTGCACACCCAAATGCAGGTCCAAATAGGACCTGCCTACTCTTCACCTGCACATCAGGGTATCCCACGTGGCCTATGGCCAGTCTTGCACTTCCTAGTACCTCATACTGCCAAGGAGGCCAAGTACAGGCCCTATATACACTCTTCTATTGCCGTCCTAAACTCCAATACCTACTAACACATTAAATCTTAGTATCCTCCTCTCTACTATTTGTCTATACCTTCCCATCACCATGACTAATACTATAGGCTAATATACAATGAAATGTGGCCAAATGTCTATACTACTGAACTGAACAAGGAAGAATAATGGGCTGGTATCTACTAAATAATATATAGACTGAACATGGCAACCTGCTGCTGCTACTGCCCTACTTGCCTACTGCAATGCTATTGCTCTGCTGCAGCTGCAATACAAAGTCAGGCCAAGCCAAGGCTACTGCTCTCTACTGCCCTACAATTGTAAGCCAGGCCTAGCCAAAGCTGCTGCTGCCATGCAATTGCAAGCCAAGGCAGGGCAAGCCAAGGCAAGGCATTGCCTGCTGCTGTAATGCAATGCTAACCACTGCTGATACATGCCTTACTCTCAACTTCACCCTAGACAGAAATGACCTAACTATTCCTCAACCCAACAACAATCAAGATACCCACATCACTAACATCCTAAGCCTATCACAGATTCAAGCACACATATTCCTACATACATCTCATGATACTAACCCACAATATATATATATATATATATATATATATATATATATATATATATATATATATATATATATATATATACATATAATGCCTATATTACAATCATATATATATTAGTTAGGATACTATAACATACCATCATATTCGAAATCCCAAAGTCCTAATCCTATCAAAATCCCAAATCAGTGATGTGTGTGTGTGTATGACACATTGTGTGAGTGTAGGAGTGTGTGTGTGACAGTTCAGATGTGAGTGTGTGTGTGCATCTGTTAACAGTGTTTCAAGTTCCAGAATTGAGTGTGGGTGAGCATGACAGTGTAGAGTGGTGTGTGTCCACAGGAATTTAAAGAGTGTGTAAATCAGTGGAAAACAAAACATGGTAATGGCAGTTTATTCATTGAGCTAACAGTTTATCCAATGTTCCCAAACACCAATTTGAAATTCCAATTCACCCATTCAAAACCCAAACTCAAAAGCAATCCTAAACCAAAATGTAAGTGATGAAACACACATGAATTGAATCTAACATGGCAATTTAGACAATAAAAATCAGTTTTTAAAAAAAAAGAAGGTTCAGGATTCACAAAACAGTGAGTGACAAAACTGTTCATTCTCATTGAATTTGGTATATGAAAATCCAAATTCGAATCCCCACTGTCACGCCCCAGAACTAGAATACTGGAGAGCGGGGGCATACATAGCCAGCTACGTATATTGAACTAGAATCCACCTCACTATACGGTCACGGCTGTCTAGATATGAGGGTTTATTACAAGCCAACGGTCTCTTAAGGTCAAGCCTATTGTCTCAATCTCAAACACGTAATATAGTTATAAGATGTTAGATCACTAAATATACAATAAGAGGCGTCCCAAATATTATATATTCAGTTGATCATGAAGCTAGTCATACAAAATGCGAGGACTAGCAAGAGTTAAGTCATACATGATCAACCCTAGGATTTGTTAATCATGTTTACAGCCCGTAGGCAGACAGTAAGTAATGTGCATCGAGCTAACAGGTGCTCGTCGGCTAAACGCCTCAAAAGAATAATTTACAATGGAGTGAGCGAAACAAAATAGAAAACCCACTCGTAGCCCGGGTTCCTTCTAGTCGCCACCATTGGGCTGGAAGTTCGGTAGATCCTCGGGTGCTGCTCCGAAATCTGGCCACACAAAACCAGCTGGATCAAACCCCAGAAAGAGCAAGTGCCACAAAGGAGGCCACGAAATAAGAACAAAAGCCAGTATATCAGAACATAAGAAAATGGAAGAAAAGTACAAGTAATAAAAGTACAGCAGGACAATAAACGACTAGGGACATGGAACCATTCCGGGAGCCAGATTACAACCCGTAAACCAAACCAGGTCTGGGGTTGTAACCCTTCGCCTGAATAGCACTTGTCTCTATCCATTTATTGTTAAAGATAAGTAAAACAATCATGTACAGGAGTACCAGGTACAAGAACTTAGACGAGACTTGGACCAGGCTAGACACCATCCATTCACAAGCGGCCAAGCAAATACTACGGCTTACTACTTAACTAACTAGGGTTATCACAAGCCTAATTACTAACAAGATGCAAGTGAGAATTTTCCAGTCCCAAGTCCTGCAGACTATGTAGTTATCCTTCCGCGGGTTGAGAGTATGGTTGGGTACATCGCCCAGGAGACGATATGCCCTTAGGTGACTTAGAGGTGCAACACATAACAGTGTGCTAGAAATGTGCTCTACTCGTCGGCAAGCTACAAGTCCATTAAAGCGCCCAGATAACGAGATTGCTTGTGATTGGAAATTCTCCATGTTCTAGTTTGATCTAATCATTAGCCTAATCCAATTTAGTATGATTCCCTGGCCTTGGTGCCCAGGGAGTCACGTCCTAAACATGATGCAAGACAAGACAAGTAGATTTGCATAAGGCAACAAGAAGAACACCCATGGTGTCAGGACAAGTCAAGTACGACCAGTTATCAAGTCGAGTCAAGTCAAGAGTGTGCCGAGGCGGCTACTATCAAGATATCAAGTTACAGGGGATGTAACGCCCCAGTCCCAAAATACTTAGGATAAGGTACGTATCCATGCCAGCTGTATACATACGAAGTACACTCCAATATATGGAAACCTTGTATGTATACATAAGCTGTAAAATACAGTAGAACCATAATAACTAAATCTCATCCACTAGATAATTAAATGATATAAAAGCAACTTTGAATTTGTCATGTATATAATCGTTGGGCGGAGACAAAGTCTACTACCAACTATCTCAAATAAAATGTACAAGAAGTGATCGATAAAATAACGAGACGAACCAAGCGCAATCGTCTTCGAAAGAATGGAGAAGATCATGGCCTTGGCTAGAACACCTGCAAATCACAGAAGCACACACCTGGAGAGATAACCAGGTCCTCAGAGGGACGTAACAAGATACAGGAAGAACATGCCATATGAACTGAATATAAATGCACCATAACATAAAGATAAAGTAAAAGCGTCCAAACCATAACACGGTTCCATATCCCATCATCGAAACAGTAGGCTACCCCTACAACCAAACAAGGACAAGGGATAACTTACTATTCCGCGATGTGACACTTTCCCATGCCATGATGGGAACATAAAATTTGCTAAGGTCTCCTAACCCTTCTAGTAGACAATTTAGAAGACATATCGATGTATGGGCAGGTGAAGGCTGACTCCCCCAGGACAAGGTAACAACTCACAACATGCACACGTCAGTACCAATACTATCAGCCGGCATAACTCGAGGCTAGCGGCCCACGTGACCCATCAGTCCACATAGCTCGAGGCTAGTGACCCTCGCGACTCGACTACTGTAGTACGCAGTTACTACAGCTTTTGGATTTAGGGTAGCCCATACATTTAATGTCTTCTCCCTCCCAAGGGCCCTAACAAAAGGTAGTTCGCTAAGACTAGGTCCATATGCATATAAAAGACAAGAAAGAAAAATAACCGAAACAAAATAAAGTGAATAAATATATAGCAAGTACTGGATCCAACTGAGAACAAATAATAAAATATGCAGTAAATAAATACATAAAGGTGCATCTAATTATGAACAGTAAATAAGGCAAGGTATCTTGCCTGTGGGTGGTACGAGAAGCAGCAAAATCCAACAATCAGAATCGTCAACACGAAAGTCAAAATCCACAAGAAGCTCCGGATGCTGCAACAAACATCACGAACGAGTTTGGAATAAAATATATGCCTAGGAAATGCCTGTCCAAAAGTCAAATTCTGGAACAGGGGCAAAATCGTAATTTCGGGTCAAAACGATGTCCGCTGTTGGACCCGCTTTGCACCGAAATACGTGCCAATATCTATGGTCTCTAAAGTCGTCAAACTACATGTCTATAAATTTGTTTTGATGAGACGAACCCAACGGTATGTCCAATTTTGGATTCCGGTGGGCCGTGCACAAAATCGCCCGTTGAGTGGGATTGTGGGCCCGCCAAAATAGCGTCCCGATCAACGGTCTCAGATCGGACCAAACTTGGCTCACAGGACCAAAAAAATATTTCAAGTCCAATGGCGCAAGTTTCATCGCAATTTGATGAGTGTGCACAAAGTAATTTGGAAATTTCGAAAAGCCCGATACGCAAAAATTCGACGGATACGGACCAAATTCGTTGCGCACACGCAACCAATTTGAATCCCGTCAATTCTCGCACGTCCACAAATTCGATACGGACCTTTCGATACTTTCAGTTTGCGACGGGGTCGCCCGGTTTGTCGGGACGTACCTCGTACGGGGTTTTTAAGGTTTATAAAAACTGATTTTTCGAGATTTTTAATTTAATTAAAACTGAAATTTATTGCAGAATAAATAAATCTATTTGAAGGAGATGATATAGGGTCATGGGGGCTTTCTACACGAATTTACGGATCAAAAATTGGAATAGAATTGACAGAGAAATTAATCGGGGAAGTGGGTTACCTTAAAGTGGGAATCTGTTGTGGTGTTTGTTGTTGTCGCCGTGGCGACCGTGAGGCGGGACTGCCATCTCTCCGGTGAGGCTGGACACACATGCCGAGGAGAGGGTGAGGAGGAAGGAAGGAGGAAAGAAGAGGAAGGAGTAATTGGAATTTAGGGTGAAAGAAAATTAGGGTTTAAAATAACTAAAAAAAAACTATAGGAATGGTAAGGGTCGGCCAATGTTCTGTGGTTGTTGCCCCCTTTTTTTTTCTTTTTTTCTTTTCGTGAGAAACTATAAGTTGCTGGCTTGCTGCTCTTACTAATGTGGTGGTCGGGTGGGGCCGACTACCATTGCTTTATTATTTTTTTTTATACTTTTTCTTATTCTTAAGTAAATCTTTTATATATATATATATATATATATATATATATATATATATATATATATATATATATATATATATATATATATATATATATATATATATATATATATATATATATATATATATATATCTATTAGGTATATATATATATATATATATATATATATATATATATATATATATATATATATATATATATATATATATATATATATATATATATATATATATATATCTTTATATATCTATATCTATTAGGTATATATCTAAATGTAACATAAAAGCTCCATAAATTTAAATAACAATTTAATATTATCTATTCACATAATTAACGTATTTAAACCCATCTATATATATATATATATATACATATACAAATTTACTTTACAATAGATTTAATAATAATAATCCTATAAGTAAAGTGAATATATATTTTATTAAAAATAACTTTAAATGAAAATAATAAAATAATAAATTTGCTCAAGGGTGGTTTGGATGAACCCATCCCACACTTCCAAATTCGGGTCCAGAACAATTTGTACAGTGTTGCAAAATATTATTTAATAACAGAATACCAATAATAGTACAAATATTTAAATAATTAAAAATTGTACTTAAAATTCTAAAATAATTTAGAAAGTATATGTACACACATAATAATAGGGCTACAGGGTTGTCTCGGTCACACAACATGCCTACTTGGGCCTGGGTTTGTACCGGGCCTAGTTTGGGCTGGTTTGGTCCAACCGGGTCAATAAAAATCATTAAATAAAATAATAGTTAAATAAAATATTTTAAATGAGTCATTACACCACTCGTCCTGGTTTTCCTAGTTCGGTCATTCACATGGCAAGGCTTTCCCCTACATGGCTAGTACACTAGTCAAGGCACACTGCTACATCTTCCGTGCCAAAATTCTTGGTAGTCTTGTGTTCCAAATTTCAACAATGGCTAAGGTCATTTCTAATAAAATAAAATCATAAATTGCATAAATTTATTTGAAGTCTAATAAAATAATAAAAATAAATAATTAAAAAAATAGGGGTTTTACATCCTACCCAACTTACAAAAATTTTGTCCTCAAAATTTAGGATAAATAGGGTAGATAGGGTTGAGGGATAGGAAGAGTTCATCAATACCAAAATGCAATTAAATTCTTTTGGAGGAGGCGATAAAACGGCGTTCAACACCACCATGCAATAGAAAATTGTGGAGTCGATATATACAAAAATATATCATGGTTATGGAATTGAATATGGGTTGCCAGTGAAGGTAGCAAAATTTCGATAATCCAATTTGGAGAGTAATAAGGAATTGAGTAGATCAAAGAGAATAATTTAGACCTTTGGGAGATGTGGTTCGTAGAGAGAAACTGGAGACTAATCGCCTCGATTGAGAGTTTGATTTAAGTGAATGATTAGAATCATTCTCGAGTGCTCAAGAACAATTGGAAGGGCACGATAACAATTCTAGAGTTGAAGAATGAGGGGCAGTTAAAGACGAGAATTCAACCACATGAGTCGGTCGGTGGCTATCTATATTGTGTATAGATAACTGATAGGGCAACCAGAGATGATACCTTGAGTCTATCTTAGCAAGTACAGTGCCTTGTCTTTCCAAAATAAATAAAAGACAAGAACAACAAGGTTTCAAAGACGGTGTGGTATATTGAGTACGAATTGCGGGGTTCATAGGCGGTGAAAATAATTTTAAAAAAAGAATTGCCAAGGCTGTCGCGGATGAGATTCTAAGGCAAGTTTACTATGTCTCCATCCACATAGAATAAGATAAGATAAGCAAACCAAAGTGCAATAGGTTGATCAGACCATCATGCAACGATTCTGATTAGACAATATGTTAGTGGGTGCACCCAATAAAATATGTCATGATCAAGCTTGATAATGAAATAAGCTTGCAAAACCGAAGCTACATTAGTAGCATGAGATAGTCAAAATATGAGCAAGGGAGGTACTGATGAAAGAATTTTTAAATAGTCCAAGAGCCTTTAAAATCAAGTCTCGCCCGAAGTTTGGGCCTATACAGTTGTCTTGGTTGACTAGCTAAGTTAGGGTCTTCTGAACTTATAGTCTAAGCGAACTTATCAACATGGGTCACAAGGACAAAGGCTTTGTTAGATCGTTAGGTATTCTACCCAACTTACAAGAGTTAAACTAATAGTGTGATGGGACAATGGGTCAAGCAATCAAGATAAAGCACAAATTTAAGCATTTAAGGAATTTAGTAGACCACAATCACATATCGGGTCGAAAGAATTGAGTCGAGGTTGAATCCCTATCCGTGGTCGAAAAATATATCGGTATCATGGTAATGATTATAGTTTGGCCATTTTGACCATAAAGTCATATCATGAAAATAGTGTACAAGGAGACATGTTCTAGTGGGACATGATATATCTACATGAAGGTGGGCTTGTCTGGGTCTTACATATGAAATTTGTTGGAAGGAAAAGTGTAGTGTGTACTCCAAATATACAAGTCACGGTAAGGGACGCCAGAAGATCAAAAATAGAAAGTGGGAGTTCACGAGATGATAATTAATGCACAATAATAAAGGAGATCAAGTTAAAGCATGAGATAAAATTAATTAAAGAATCCATAAAAATAATTTAGGAACAAAATTTCGGAGAGAAGATAGTCTCCTAGATGAATACAGTTAAGGAACCATTAGATCATTATTCAAATTGCAAGTGGGTTAGAAGGTCGCCATTAAAAGATCTAGAATTGAAGGAAGGTCGAGTAAGCCGAGGTGGAAATACAGTCACATAGCTGGGTAGATGACTAACAACACTTGTGTATATACTACTATCATGGTCATGGGTGACATGGCAATTAGTGTGGAATACTCAGTAGGGTTATCTTGGGGCCTACCATTAAAATTAACTCCAGTTTCCTCCAAAAGTTTCAAAATTAAATTTTTAAAAATAAATCTCCCAAAATTTGTATTCACTCCAAGCCGTTCAAATTCATCATAAAAAATTTGAATCACTTTCATAAATCTCAAAGCAAAATTTTATCACGTTACTACTAGCCTTTTTCCAAAACTAACGTTTATAAATTCAACTATTTAACTCAAGAGTTCATAATTTACGAATCCATAAAAAAATTTTACAATCAATCAAAAATTTAACACTCTAAAATTTTCAAATAACTCATAATAAAATTATTAGCATATTAAAAGCAATCTAAAAAATTAAGCTCAATGCTCTCATAAATTTTAACTTCTATTCATGCTAAGTTATTCCAACAAAATCACAAATTTTAAATGGTAACTTCCTGTAATCAATCCAAATAATTTTCCATCATATCCTTCGAAATTCCCCAAAATTCTTTTTTAATATTAGCAATCCTACATTAAACTAAATTTTCAAATAATCTTATCAGTCAAAATCTTTTTTTTTTTACCAAAAACCTAAATAGATTTGTAAATCCTCAATCATAGGACACAATTTAAAATAAAGAAAAATTCTCAAAAATTGTTTTCATAACTTTCAAATATTTAAACCAAAATTTGTCATCATTACTTCCACTTAAAGTTTAAAATTTACTAGACACCAAATTGCAAGTTGTATGATTCAAATTTAAATAACATATACTGCCACATTTAAAATCTAAGATCATTTTCAATCCAAATTTATAACTGTTCAACTGTGTATAACGATAATCCAATAAATCATAAACATCAAAACTCAAAAATCAAATAATTTTATATTTGTTCAAAGATGTATATCTATCACCCTAAACTCATAAATATCACAACTCGAAAAACAAATCAATTTTATACTTGTGCAAGGATGTACAACTATAACCCAATAAATTATAAATATCAAATCTTGAAAATTAATCAATTTCTTAAACCAAGTATAAAATTCTATAAATCCTCTGGTGTTTACTATTTAGAAATCTTAAGGTTAAAACATTTCATGGTAATATCCTACTTTACAAATTACTAATCATTAATTCACCAAAAAGCCTTTTTAACTCAATTAGAGTCTTGTATGTATTCCAATTGCCAATATAACCATCTTAGCCATGTGTTTGACCTATGAGCATATACTAGAGTAGTCATCTTCCTAACCATTTCTAAGCACGAGAAGGTAAGGTGTTGGTAGAGAGAGTTCAAGCAGGATGCAAAAATCAAGGGAGACCACGAGAGTCGAAATTGGGAAATCAAGAAGGTCAAGGAAGGTGATCAAGTATGTGGATGAGATTCCTAGATTCTAATCCTATATTGCAGGCTCACTTCGGTACAATTACGTAACCGAAGTGACAAACAGGACCTGCATGGGCCACCACAAAAATATGTAACGCCCCAGTCCCAAAATACTTAGGACAAGGTACGTATCCATGCCAGCTGTATACATACGAAGTACACTCCAATATATGGAAACCTTGTATGTATACATAAGCTGTAAAATGCAGTAGAACCATAATAACTAAATCTCATCCACTAGATAATTAAATAATATAAAAGCAACTTTGAATTTGTCATGTATACAATCGTTGGGCGGAGACAAAGTCCACTACCAACTATCTCAAATAAAATGTACAAGAAGTGATCGATAAAATAACGAGACGAACCAAGCGCAATCGTCTTCGAAAGAATGGAGAAGATCATGGCCTTGGCTAGAACACCTGCAAATCACAGAAGCACACACCTGGAGAGATAACCAGGTCCTCAGAGGGACGTAACAAGATACAGGAAGAACATGCCATATGAACTGAATATAAATGCACCATAACATAAAGATAAAGTAAAAGCGTCCAAACCATAACACGGTTCCATATCCCATCATCGAAACAGTAGGCTACCCCTACAACCAAACAAGGACAAGGGGTAACTTACTATTCCGCGATGTGACACTTTCCCATGCCATGATGGGAACATGAAATTTGCTAAGGTCTCCTAACCCTTCTAGTAGACAATTTAGAAGACATATCGATGTATGGACAGGTGAAGGCTGACTCCCCCAGGACAAGGTAACAACTCACAACACGCACACGTCAGTACCAATACTATCAGCCGGCATAACTCGAGGCTAGCGGCCCACGTGACCCATCAGTCCACATAGCTCGAGGCTAGTGACCCTCGCGACTCGACTACCGTAGTACGCAGTTACTACAGCTTTTGGATTTGGGGTAGCCCATACATTTAACTGTCTTCTCCCTCCCAAGGGCCCTAATAAAAGGTAGTTCGCTAAGACTAGGTCCATATGCATATAAAAGACAAGAAAGAAAAATAACCGAAACAAAATAAAGTGAACAAAATAGCAAGTACTGGATCCAACTGAGAACAAATAATAAAATATGTAGTAAATAAATACATAAAGGTGCATCTAATTATGAACAATAAATAAGTCAAGGTATCTTGCCTGTGGGTGGTGCAAGAAGCAGCAAAATCCAACAATCAGAATCGTCAACACGAAAGTCAAAATCCACAAGAAGCTCCGGATGCTGCAACAAACATCACGAACGAGTTTGGATAAAATATATGCCTAGGAAACGCCTGTCCAAAAGTCAAATTCTGGAACAGGGGCAAAATCGTAATTTTGGGTCAAAACGATATCCACCGTTGGACCCGCTTTGCACTGAAATACGTGCCAATATCTATGGTCTCTAAAGTCGTCAAACTACATGTCTACAGATTTGTTTTGATGAGACGAACCCAACGGTATGTCCAATTTTGGATTCCGGTGGGCCGTACACAAAATCGCCCGTTGAGTGGGATTGTGGGCCCGCCAAAATAGCGTCCCGATCAACGGTCTCAGATCGGACCAAACTTGGCTCACAGGACCAAAAAAATATCTCGAGTCCAATGGCGCAAGTTTCATCGCAATTTGATGAGTGTGCACAAAATAATTGGGAAATTCCGTAAAGCCCGATACGCAAAAATTCGACGGTTACGGACCAAATTCGTTGCGCACACGCAACCAATTTGAATTCCGTCAATTCTCGCACGTCCACAATTTGATACGGACCTTTCGGTACTTTCGGTTTGCGACGGGGTCGCCCGATTTGTCGGGACGTACCTCGTACAGGGTTTTTAAGGTTTATAAAAACTGATTTTTCAAGATTTTTAATTTAATTAAAACTGAAATTTATTGCAGAATTAATAAATCTATTTGAAGGGGATGATAGAGGGTCATGTGGGCTTTCTACACGAATTTACGAATCGAAAATCGGAATAGAATTCACAGAAAAATTAATCGGGGAAGTGGGTTACCTTAAAGTGGGAATCTGTTGTGGTGTTTGTTGTTGTCGCCGTGGCAACCGTGAGGCGGGACTGCCATCCCTCCGGTGAGGCTGGACACGTATGCCGAGGAAAGGGTGAGGAGGAAGGAAGGAGGAAAGAGGAGGAAGGAGTAATTGGAATTTAGGGTGAAAGAAAATTAGGATTTAAAATAACTAAAAAAACTATAGGAATGGTAAGGGTCGGCCAATGTTCTGTGGTTGTTGCCCCCTTTCTTTTTTTTTTCTTTTTTTCTTTTCGTGAGCAACTATAAGTTGCTGGCTTGCTGCTCTTACTAATGTGGTGGTCGGGTGGGGCCGACCACCATTGCTTTATTATTTTTTTTTTTATACTTTATCTTATTTATATATATATATATATATATATATATATATATATATATATATATATATATATATATATATATATATATATATATATATATATATATATATATATATCTTCATATATCTATATCTATTAGGTATATATCTAAATGTAACATAAAAGCTCCATAAATTTAAATAACAATTTAATATTATCTATTCACATAATTAACGTATTTAAACCCATATATATATATATATATATATATATATATATATATATATATATATATATATATATATATATATATATATATACATAAAAAAAAAAAAAAATATATATATATATATATATATATATATATATATATATATATATACATATACAAATTTACTTTACAATAGATTTAATAATAATAATCCTATAAGTAAAGTGAATATATATTTTATTAAAAATAACTTTAAATGAAAATAATAAAATAATAAATTTTCTCAAGGGTGGTTTGGATGAACCCATCCCACACTTCCAAATTCGGGTCCAGAACAATTTGTACAGTGTTGCAAAATATTATTTAATAACAAAATACCAATAATAGTACAAATATTTAAATAATTAAAAATTGTACATAAAATTCTAAAATAATTTAGAAAGTATATGTACACACATAATAATAGGGCTACAGGGTTGTCTCGGTCACACAACATGCCTACTTGGGCCTGGGTTTGTACCGGGCCTAGTTTGGGCTGGTTTGGTCCAACCGGGTCAATAAAAATCATTAAATAAAATAATAGTTAAATAAAATATTTTAAATGAGTCATTGCACCACTCGTCCTGGTTTTCCTAGTTCGGTCATTCACATGGCAAGGCTTTCCCCTGCATGGCTAGTACACTAGTCAAGGCACACTGCTACATCTTTCGTGCCAAAATTCTTGGTAGTCTTGTGTTCCAAATTTCAACAATGGCTAAGGTCATTTCTAATAAAATAAAAATCATAAATTGCATAAATTTATTTGAAGTCTAATAAAATAATAAAAATAAATAATTAAAAAAATAGGGGTTTTACAGGGGATTAATTACAGGTTGCAGGTTACAAGTTAAAAGCCACAATTTACAAGTGTACCACATCGAGTTACTACCAAGATCATATAATGCTAGTCCTAATTAAAGACACAGAAAATCGTGTCAAGACGTGTCGGGTTAAGTCAAGTCGTGTTGTGGGCATCAAGCTCTCAGAAAACAAAATCAGCAAGAGAAAAACCGAGAACCAAGGGGAACACCAAGGGTCAGGAGGGGAAGCCATGGCACACGGTGTGCCAGGTAAAGTGCTCGGGCAAGCGGTGCCAAGAGACGCGCTCGGGAACGGTCGCAGCGCGCCAAGGGGTGCGGGGAGACAAGCGTGCAAGGAGCGCTGGGTCCAAGCGCGCAGGGGCGCGGGGGCCGAGCGTGTAGGGGCGCGGGGGCCGAGCGCGCAGGAGGCGCGGGGGCCGAGCGCGCAGGGGGCGCGGGGGCCGAGCGCGCAGGGGCGCAGGTGCCGAGCGCGCAGGGGCGCGGGGGCCGAGCGCGCAGGGGCGCGGGGGCCGAGCGCTCAGGGACGCGGGGGCCGAGCGCGCAGGGGCGCGGAGGCCGTGCGCGCAGGGGCGCGGGGCCAAGCGCGCATGGGGCGCGGGGGCCGAGCGTGCAGGGGGCACGGGGCCAAGCGCGCAGGGGCGCGCGGGGCCAAGCGCGCAGGGGCGCGCGGGGCCAAGCGCGCAGGGGCGCGCGGGGCCAATCTCGCAGGGGCGGCTGCGCAAGGCAGCCAGCACGCGGGCCAGTAGCGCGCTAAAGAGTGCGCGCGGGGGAGACAGCCCGGCGCTAAACAGCGCAGCGGGGGAGGGGGTCTTCTTCTTCCTCAAGCTGAGAGGAAGAACTCTAATGGCCTCTAAACTTTGGAACTTCACAACTTGGTCCATAAAACTCGAAATCCGGATTTTCAAGAGTCTAACTTGTGTAAAATTCAATTCTCTACAACATAGAAGCATCAAAATAAGCAAAAAAAAATACAAGTTTGGTAGATCAAACCCAAGAAATTCCGAAAATGGTAAAAACTTAGATCTAGGAGAATCCAAGCTCCAAATCCAAAAATGTCAAGTTCTAATGTTGTTCCAAATCATCTAATTAAGCTAATAGACAAATAAAATTTGGTCTTCATGTGGTGGCAAGATGCACTTGCCTTTGGGTCGGGTGTTGTGTGGAAGAAGGAAGAAGAAGAAGGAGTTAGAAATTAATGGAGGAAGTAATGGGAGAGAGAATGGTTGGTGGAGATTTAATGAGGGTGGTTGTGGTAGAATGAGGGTGGAGTATAGGTTAAAGTGTCCCATTGGGTTTAAAATTAAACCAAACCAAACCAAACCAACTAAAACCGAGCCGAGCCGAAACCCAAAATACGAGAAAACCCAAAATTTTGCAAGTCGAGAAAATAAAAATACATGCCAACATCCAACTACGAGTATAAATACGAAATATGGGAAATGAGGGTGACAACTCTACCCATCTTAAAAGAATTCCGTCCTCGGAATTTAATCAAGGAGCTAGAGACTGCCACGGCAAGCTACACTAAGCACCAACAACTACACTAAGCTGTTCAATCATACAATCATACATGCAAGCAAGGGATGGAAAGCATAAGGCATAAGGAAGACATTATACCTTACGAGTCAAACAAGTCGGGATATCGCGATCGAATGTCGTCCTCACGCTCCCACGTTGACTCACCTAGAGAGTGATGACCCCAAGCAACACAGACTAAGCTAATAGTCTTGTTCTTGAGTATCTTCTCTCTCCGGTCCAATATAGACACGGGCCTCTCCTCATACGAAAGGTTGGTACCAACAACCAATTCCGAATGGTCCAGGATATGGCTCGGGTCCGGGATGTACCGTCATAATTGGGACACATGGAATACATCATGCACCTCTCTTAGCGACGGCGGAAGAGCAAGACGATAGGATACATCTCCTACTCGCTCCAGGATATCGAATGGCCCTATATACCTAGGACTAAGCTTTCTCCGTACGCCAAAGCGAATGACGCCGCGGTTAGGCGAGATCCTAAGGAATACATGGTCGTCGATAGCAAACTCTGAGGGACGCCGATGGGCATCGGCCCAATGTCGCTGGCGATCTTGGGCAACTCGAAGATGATTCCTGACTTTTCTGACTACTTCAACTGTCTGGGCAATCATTTCTGGACCGAGCATCCGCCTCTCTTCGACATCGTCACTTGCTAACGGGGATCTGCACTTCCTACCATACAGTACCTCGAATGGTGCCATCTGGATGCTGGCATGGAAACTGTTGTTGTACGAGAACTCCACCAGGTGCAGGTGATCTTCCCACGAACCACCGAAGTCAAGTGTACAAGATCTCAACATGTCTTCAAGAGTCTGGATTGTACGCTCCGATTGACCATCTGTCTGCGGATGATATGCTGAACTGAACTGGAGACGAGTTCCCAAGCTCTCTTGCAGGCTACGCCAAAAGTGTGATGTAAATCTTGAATCTCGGTCCGAGGTGATACTGACAGGCACACCGTGAAGCCTGACAATCTGTCTGAGGTACACCTCTGCCAACTGGGCCGTAGACTGACCAACTCTGAATGGAAGAAAATGAGCCACCTTCGTGAGCCTGTCAACTACAACCCAAATAGCATCTCGACCAGCTGGAGATCTAGGCAATCCAGTCACAAAATCCATGGTCACATGCTCCCATTTCTATTCTGGAATCGGCAAGGGCTGAAGAAGTCCAGCGGGCCTCTGATGTTCAGCTTTAACCTGCTGGCAAACCAAACACCGAGAGACAAACCGGGCTATCTCCCTCTTCATGCCATTCCACCAAAAATACTGATGAATATCCCTATACATCTTCGTACCACCAGGATAAATAGAATATTGTGAATTGTGAGCTTCTGCCATGACCTCCTGTCTGATATCTCCACTGGGTACACAAAGACGAGTGCCGTACCGAAGTGTACCATCTTCATGAATGCATAACCCTGGCCTTCTTCCTGCCTCACACTCTGCTCTGAGTCGCTGAATCTTGGAGTCTGTAGACTGCGCCATCCGGATCCTCTCAACTATGCTGGACTGAACCTGTAGACTGGCCATCAATGCCACATTGGTAGGAAGTACCACTTCGATTCCCATCTTCTGAAGATCTGCCAATAATTCTGGTTGCGCCGTTAGGAAGTAAACTCTGGCTCTCCTGCTCAATGCATCTGCTACAACGTTGGCCTTCCCTGGGTGATACTGCAAGTCCACATCGTAGTCCACCAGTAGCTCGAGCCATCTTCTCTGCCGCATATTAAGGTCCTTCTGGGTGAAAACATACTTCAGGCTCTTGTGATCAGTAAATATCTCCACTCTATCTCCATACAAGTAGTGCCTCCACAACTTAAGTGCAAACACTACTGCTGCTAGCTCCAAATCGTGGGTCGAGTAATTCTTCTCATGATCACGAAGTTGCCATGATGTATAAGATATTACCATCCCATGCTGTATCAAGACACACCCCAATCCTCTGCCTGAAGCGTCGCAATAAATTGTGAATCCTCCGGTCCCATCTAGAAGTGTAAGAATGGGAGCCGTTATCAAACCTCGCTTCAACTTCTCAAATGATTCCTGACACTCTGCTGTCCAAGCAAACTGCACATCCTTGCGGGTCAACTGGGTCATCGGCGCTGAAATCCTTACAAAATCTGAAACGAATCACCGGTAGTAGCCGGCCAATCCAAGGAAGCTGCGAACCTCTACCGCTGAACTAGGTACTGGCCATGTCTCGATAGCCACAATCTTCTGGGAATCCACTTCCACTCCTCCTCGGGTAATGATGTGACCCAAGTACGAAATGCGATCGAGCCAGAACTCGCATTTACTGAACTTGCATACAACTGATGTTCTCTAAGCGTCTGCAGGATAACTCTGAGATAATGTTCGTACGCCGCTTCGCTCTTGCTGTAGACCAGGATATCATCTAGGAACACGATCATGAACTGATCCAAGTATGGCATAAAAATGCGATTTATGAGGTCCATGAATACAGCCGGCACATTGGTCGCTCTAAAGGGCATAACAAGGAACTCCCAATGCCCATATCTCGATCTAAATGCTGTCTTCGGGATGTCATGCTCTCTGACTCTGATCTGGTGGTATCCTGACCGCAAGTCTATCTTCGAGAACACTGAAGCCCTTTTGAGTTGATCAAACAAGTCATCTATCCTCGGGAGAGGGTATCTGTTTTTGATTGTCACTGAGTTCAAGGTACGATAATCTACATATAACCTAGATGTACCATCCTTCTTTTTCACAAGAAGCATCGGGGCTCCCCAAGGCGATCCACTTATACGAATGAATTCCTTGGTCCTGAGTTCTTCAATCATCTTGTACAAAATCTCTAACGCTGAAGGCGCTATCCTGTATACTCGCTTTGATACTGGTGTTGTCTCGGGGATCAAGTCTATAGTGAACTCA
Source organism: Iris pallida (assembly GCA_029216955.1). Classification (NCBI taxonomy): domain Eukaryota; kingdom Viridiplantae; phylum Streptophyta; class Magnoliopsida; order Asparagales; family Iridaceae; genus Iris; species Iris pallida. The sequence continues at coordinate 12,875,935 of JANAVB010016197.1, read as the reverse complement.
ATCTTCCGCTCTGGCGGCATCCCAGGAAGTTCCTCTGGGAAGTCATCTGGAAACTCTTCAACTATTTGGGGTAACTGCACTGCTGCTACTGCCATCCGCAATACTGGGGAAGATGGCTCTACTGTGCCTCTGGAAAATAAAAAAACTGGCTCGCCTAGAATACTAAAGATAACCCTGCCAGCATGGCAGTCTATCCTAGCATACTGGTTCCTCAACCAATCCATGCCTAAGACTACATCATAGTCAGCCATAGGGAATTCTATAAATCTAGCGGGGAACTCTCTACCGCTAACTACGATCCGACACGAGGAAAATACTCGATCTACTCCCTCAAGACCATTACCAGTAAGTATATTGAGCCTCACTGATAATGACTCGGGCTCCAATCCTATCCGTGTCACAAATTGTGCAGACATGAATGAATGCGATGCACCAGAATCAAATAATACCAATGCTGGAGAGGAGTTGACGAGAATAGTACCTGCCACCACCTCACCTGGTGCAACTTCTTCTTCTATAGTCATCATCATGGCCTGACCTTGTCCTCTAGCTGCGGGTCCCCTCTGCTGAAAACCTCTCTGCCTACTCTGCACTTGAGTCTGGGTATACTGCTGCTGGTTCTGCTGATGAAACGCCTGGGCCTGAGGCAACAATGGCCTCGGGTACTGCTGCTGCTGTATAGGTGCTGGTCCCCTAACCGATGGACTGGTTAGGTTGGAAGAGGATGAACTACCCCTATTCAGGCAGGCTTCTATCTTGTGATCTGCCGCTCCACAAGCCAGGCACAATCCTTGTGCCCTACGACAATCCGCCACTACATGGCCTGGCTTCCCGTAATAAGAACATTCCATCGCGGAAGTCTGCTTCTGCTTCTGATGCTGTGGGTACGTCGGGGTCGAATGCTGAACCAACGTCACTGAGGCCGCCCGCCTCGGAGTTCCAATGGTCAAACTTTTAGCTGCCGGGACTGGAGCTGATGATTGTTGCATCTGGTTGTAGGATTGCTTCCTACCTCCGATCCTATCTACGATCCTCTGGGAGGTGTACTCATGCCTCCTAGCTGCTCTCAATACTGCATCGAACGTCTGGTGTTCGAACTGCTCGACTGCCAACAAGATCTCCAAATGCAGTCCCTGCTGGAACCGCTGGGCCCTATCAAACTCGGTCGCCACCAAGGTGGGGGCAAACCTACTGAGTCTAGAAAACTCAGATGCATAACCGTCGACCGTTCTACCTCCTTGCTTCAAGTTGGTAAATCTCGTCTGTAGGTCATATCGAGCTACAGCATCAAAATACTTTATCTGGAATCTTTCTCTAAATACCGCCCAAGCAATGGGTGCCACTAATCCCATGGCTTGTGCTGCCCACCAACTGTGAGCCAAGTCTAACAACTGTAGGCGTACCACCATCACCTTCTCATTCTCAGGTGTCCTGGCTACTTCTATAATGACCTCGGTATCCTGAAGCCAAGCGTCCGCGGCAATCGCATCTTCGCTGCCGTCGAAGAATGGAGGGTTCAAGCGCTTGAAGCTGTTGGCCGCACTGTTCCCTGGATGACCGCCTCTGGTCAAGGCATCTGCCACTACCTGGTGCAAGGCGTCTCCTCTACGATCCTGGGAAGCTATCAAGGTCCTGATGAGACCTACCAAGGTGCCATCTTCCGGCTCGGCAGGCTGAATAGGCTGAACTGGGGGCTCTCCTCCAGTAGATACAACTCTGGAGGCTACTCCGGAATGCTGGGCTTGATCTCCGGGTTGCTGCTGGTCCACGGGAAGTGCTCCACCTTGCTGATCGGCGGGGTCAGGTACAGTGCCGCTGAAGAACATGACACAGGGAAACAATAAGAAAGGACCAGGACAGATCAACGATACAAGCACATGATCAGGACAAGAATCCAGAGATTCAGAGGATATGAACGGAGATCAAGGACAAGTGCTGATTGAGACATCTATTCGGTAAACTCTCACATATCTTGAATCCCAAGACCTGTATGGGCCACCACTTAAACCATGTCATGCCCCAGAACCAGAATACTGGAGAGCGGGGGCGTACATAGCCAGCTACGTATATTGAAGTGGAATCCACCTCGCTATACGGTCACGGCTGTCTAGATATGAGAGTTTATTACAAGCCAACGGTCTCTTAAGGTCAAGCCTATTGTCTCAATCTCAAGCACGTAATATAGTTACAAGATGTTAGATCACCAAATATACAATAAGAGGCGTCCCAAATATTACATATTCAGTTGATCATGAAGCTAGTCATACAAAATACGAGGACTAGCAAGAGTTAAGTCATACATGATCAATCCTGGGATTTGTTAATCATGTTTACAGCCCGTAGGCAGACAGTAAGTAATGTGCATCGAGCTAACAGGTGCTCGTCGGCTAAACGCCTCAAAAGAATAATTTACAATAGAGTGAGTGAAACAAAATGGAAAACTCACTCGTAGCCCGGGTTCCTTCTAGTCGCCACCATTGGGCTGGAAGTTCGGTAGATCCTCCGGTGTTGCTCCAAAATCTGGCCACATAAAACAAGCTGGGTCAAACCCCAAAAAGAGCAAGTGCCACAAAGGAGGCCACAAAATAAGAACAAAAGCCAGCATATAAGAACATAAGAAAATGGAAGAAAAGTACAAGTAATAAAAGTACAGCAGGACAATAAACGACTAGGGACATGGAACCATTCCGGGAGCCAGATTACAACCCGTAAACCAAACCAGGACCGGGGTTGTAACCCTCCGCCTGAATAGCACTTGCCTCTATCCATTTATTATTAAAGATAAGTCAAACAATGATGTACAGGAGTACCAGGTACAGGGACTTAGACGAGACTTGGACCAGGCTAGACACCATCCATTCACAAGCGGCCAAGCAAATACTACGGCTTACTACTTAACTAACTAGGGTTATCACAAGCCTAATTACTAACAAGATGCAAGTAAGAATTTCCCAGTCCCAAGCCCTGCAGACTATCCAGTTATCCTTCCGCGGGTTAAGAGTATGGTTGGGTACATCGCCTAGGAGACGATATACCCTTAGGTGACTTATAGGTGCAACACATAACAGTGTGTTGGAAATGTGCTCTACTCGTCGGCAAGCTACAAGTCCATTAAAGTGCCCAGATAACGAGATTGCTTGTGACTGGAAATTCTCCATGTTCTAGTTTGATCTAATTATTAGCCTAATCCAATTTAGTATGATTCCCTGGCCGTGGTACCCAGGGAGTCACGTCCTAGACATGATGCAAGATAAGACAAGTAGATTTGCACAAGGCAACAAGAAGAACACCCACGGTGTCAGGGCAAGTCAAGTACGACCAGTTATCAAGTCGAGTCAAGTCAAGAGTGCGTCGAGGCGGCTACTATCAAGATATCAAGTTACAGGGGATTAATTACAGGTTGCAGGTTACAAGTTAAAAGCCACAAGTTACAAGTGTACCACATCGAGTTACTGCCAAGATCAGAGAATGCTAGTCCTAATTAAAGACACAGAAAATCGTGTCAAGACTTGTCGGGTTAAGGCAAGTCGTGCTGTGGGCATCAAGCTCTCAGAAAACAAAATCAGCAAGAGAAAAACCGAGAACCAAGAGGAACACCAAGGGTCAGGAGGGGAAGCCATTGCACAGGGTGTGCCAGGTAAAGGGCTCAGGCAAGCGGTGCCAAGAGACGCGCTCGGGAACGGTCCCAGCATGCCAAGGGGCGCGGGAAGCCAAGCGCGCAGGGGGCGCTGGGTCCAAGCGCGCAGGGGCCGAGCGCGCAGGGGGCGCGGGGGCCGAGCGCGCAGGGGCGCGGGGGCCGAGCGCGCAGGGGCGCGGGGCCAAGCGCAGGGGCGCGGAGGCCTAGCGCGCAGGGGGCGCGGGGCCAAGCGTGCAGGGGCGTGCGGGGCCAAGCGCGCAGGGGCGGCAGCGCAAGGCAGCCAGCGCACGGGCCAGCAGCACGCTAAAGAGCGCGCACGGGGGAGACAGCCCGGCGCTAAACAGCGCAGCGGGGGAGGGGGTCTTCTTCTTCCTCAAGCTGAGAGGAAGAACTCTAATGGCCTCTAAATTTTGGAACTTCACAACTTGGTCCATAAAACTCGAAATCCAGATTTTCAAGAGTCTAACTTGTATAAAATTCAATTCTCTACAACATAGAAGCATCAAAATAAGTAAAAATCCAAGTTTGGTAGATCAAACCTAAGGAATTCTGAAAATAGTAAAAACTTAGATCTAGGAGAATCCAAGCTCCAAATCTAAAAATGTCAAGTTCTAATGTTGTTCCAAATCATCTAATTAAGCTAACAGACAAATAAAATTTGGTCTTCATGTGGTGGCAAGATGCACTTGCCTATGGGTGGGGTGTTGTGTGGAAGAAGGAAGAAGAAGAAGGAGTTAGAAATTAATGGGGGAAGTAATGAGGAGAGAGAATGGTTGGTGGGGATTTAATAAGGGTTTGTGGTGGAATGAGGGTGGAATATAGGTTAAAGTGTCCCATTGGGTTTAAAATTAAATCAAACCAAACCAAACCAACTAAAACCGAGCCGAGCCGAAACCCAAAATACGAGAAAACCCAAAATTCTGCAAGTCGAGAAAATAAAAATACATGCCAACATCCAACTACGAGTATAAATACGAAATACGGGAAATGAGGGTGACACCCACATAAACCCAAAACTGAATGAACATGATGAATCCTATCTGGGAATCAAAACATCAATAGCATTGAATATATCAAATCTCAAAAAAACCAAAACAACCCTATTCGAACCCAGGTATCAGTGAAAAGGAAATTTTGAATTTCGAACATCAAAAACTTGTTAATATGCAAATTAAATAGTTGGTAAATTGTGTGTGAACATTTTATGGTGTTATACAGGTCAAATTGTGTCCACAAAAGTAGACACGACGTGTCCAAGAATCGAATTTCCTATTTATCAGAACTGGCAGTTGGGGCAGCCTCGTGCAGGCAGTACTCGACCTCGTGGACACGACACAGGGTGCCATTGGCCACGTGCTCGTGTCCACGTGTTCGCCAAGTATAGGAGGACATGCTTATGTGTCTGTCTTGTGTCCAAGTCGTGTCAGTACGCGTTTGTGAGTGAGTATCTGTGAACGGCTGTGCGCGTGTGTGTGCGTTTAAACTTTCAGTGCGGGTGGGATTTCTTCCAAACCCCTCGATGAAATCATCCCAAAATTTGTGTGTGTTGTGTCAGTCAGTAGGCCACCGTGTCCACCAAAAATCAGGGCCTGAGTCGCCGTGTCGTATCATGTGTCAACTCCGAGTAGCAGGGCACTGAACCGAGCCAGTGCGCAGCGTGTCCAACACAGATTTGGACACGACAAGGACACTGATTCATGCTCAGTCGAGCATGAAATCAATACATATATATAATACAACAAATCTATTCAAATACTTTTCAAAATAACAATTTTTAACCCTTTGTGGCATTTAATCAAACACTCAACAGTACAATTGACACGTGTCCGATACGGACACGAAATTGACACGACTCGACACCAAACCTATGCTAGCAGCTAGGGGACTCCTAGGGCTATGCACTCATGCAAAGAAATCAAATTTTAATGGTGATTGTGAGGGTTTACCTATTGGTTGAACTTCCAATGAAAAGCTTTAAAAGAGGGAAATCTCCTTGCTAGCCAATATCTCCAAATTGATTTAAACCTGAGATTTCTCTCCATGAACATAAAGTTGGGATCAATTAGAACCTAATGCAAAAGATTTGAGCCAAAAAGGAATTAAAATGAGGAAGTTGTGGATTGGGGAAGATGACTCCTTACCTCTTTCTTCAAACTTGTAAAAATTTCTAATGGAGGCTAGCCCTAATTTCTAGGAGGCATTAAATAGAGGGGAAATCCCTATGTGGCCGGCCATGGGCTGTTGGGTTAGGGTTAGGGCTCCACTAGTGTTGTGTTGGGCCTCTAAGGCTTAAGTCACAAGTCATGACTTGTGAAACCACAAGCCATTTTCTATTCAAATCAAATCCTAATTCCTCCTAATAAATTCTAATGAGTTAAATATCACTAACTTAGGTCAAGCTAGGGTTACACATTCTAACCAAGTGGTCATAACCAGGATTAACTAATTGGTTTGTCCACCAAGGTCAACACTAGTCAAAGTCAACCTATTCAACCATCATTCAAATCAACTCAAAATAAATCATAAATTCAAATAAATTATATTAAATTCAAATAACCCTAAAAATCACAAAATACCCTCTAGGCTAAAATGACAAATAAGTATCCCAATAACATGGTTAGGCTCTAGGTCAACCAGTCTCCAAGGTTACACTATCAAAACACCAAAATCTTAAGTCATGATTTAAAATAGTTTTAAAATGATTTAAAAATTACCAAAAATCATATCATGATTTAATTATCATTATTAAAAGACTAAAATTTCAAAATTTCAAAATTACCCCCATTTTAGAAAACTGGGTGTTACACCGTGGGCTGCTCATTAAGGAGAGGGGCAAAGATGACGACTCCGTTTCGGAGGTGAATTGAATTGCGACCATCTCCTTCTTTAGCTCTTTTCTCTTCCTGAACTATGACCTAATCATCATTTTTTTCTTTTCTGTAGGCGTCGGAAGAGTCGGATTCTTGAGAACCGGCCACTATTTCTGAGGTCAATCCGGCCCTGAATATTTTGATTAGTGACATGTGTGCCGAGATTATTTTTGTCAGGGTTCTCTCGGCGGCGGTTGAGGGATCTCACGTTGCTGAGGTCTCGACCCAGGGTGACGGGGGCTCCGCTGAACCTTTTCTCGAGACTGCTAAATTTCAGCAGGGTGACGCTGATCTAGTCGTATCTCCTTCCGGGGCGGCTGGGACAGTTGAGCCAGCTGAATTCGGCTTGAAGGTCGCTGGTGAGGGGACAATGGCGACTGTGAGCGAACCTCAGCCTCTATAACCCTTCTCTGGTAAGATAAGCCAGATCTTGACTAGGGAGGAGGCTCATTTGCTCTATCATCACATCCTTCGGGTTAGGTTTATTGATGGTTGCTCGGGACATATAGGTCCTGCCTCTTCACTGCCAATGACGGACATCATCCGGGTAGGCTCTGCCAGCGGAGATCTGGTTGAGGGGAGTGTGCCCCCTCCATTTCTAACTTATATTGAGGGGCCTCCCGCCAGATCGAGTTCGGGAGATCAGATGGCGGCACAGCTGGGGCAAGAAGCAATGGTCTCTGCGTCCTCCTCTGCTCATGTGGCTTCGGGGGTCGACCTCTCCACCTTATCGAGTATCCAAGTTCTTCGGGCCGCGGAGGAGGAGTTAGCTGCTATCCAAGCATCTTTTCGCTCGAAATTTGTTTCCCTGGTGGCAGGGGTGGCAAGTTCTGGTGCGTCTCCTTTGACTCTGCCAGCTATACTTCCCCTGATGCCGTCCTCTATGGAAGTTCTGGATGAGGCGTCACAGGATGTAGTTGACAGTTTCTACCGCCACTTGAAGAGAGGGGCCGAAGTTGCTGTGGAACAGGGGACCCCCTTTGCCTTGGCCCGACAATGCGCCCGAGGCCAGATTGACATTCTTAAAACCCTCCCTGGTAGGGCAGTAATAGCTGCGCTTCTGGAGCCCAAACTGTTAGAGGCTGATCAGCTCGTGGCCTAGTTTCAAGTGCTACGGCATGCTGATCTGTCTGCAGCAATAGATCAGGAGCGGGGCTTCCTTATCACTGTACTGGAGAAGGTTAGGGTTACATGAGATACGTCCAGGCCAGTTATAATGAAGGACCTTGGCGACCTATCTTTTCAGTATGTCCAGATGAGCCGGAGGAGCGAGGATTGCATGGCTCTGGAAGCAGCCGTCTCCCGTAGAATAGTTGATACAAGGGAGCAGATCCTCGAACTCCAGAAGAAGCTGGCTTTCTTGGAATCTGAACTCGAAGCTTCCCGTTCAGATAAAGAGTTGATCGTCCAGGAGGTCGAAAAGGTCACTCGAGCTTCTGCTAGCCTGGAGCGTGCTCTGAAGAAGCTTGAGGATGGCTGGCGGGTCCATGCGCACCTAGAAGATGCGGAGCGGCTGACTTTGGAGGCCGAGCGTCGGGCCAAGCAGGGGTTTGAGCGGTCGACTGCCTTGCTGAGGGACCGTCTTATGGAATTGTGTATCGCCGAACCATAGTCGGCTTTTTTCCTTCTTTTGTTTTCGTTCTTTTCTTTTCTTGAGAGGGACGTGGTCCCATAACATATAGTACTTTTGACTTTCAAATAAAGGAGTATGTTTTATTTTACCCTTCATTTGTATTGCTTAATGCGTTTGTGGTGTTGTAGTATTTGCCCCACTGGGGACTGTTTATGGACTTGCTACCCTTGGTATACCTTGGTTTTAGGTACGAATAACAAGTTTGATGAGGATACTTAGAACAATTCCACAGTAAGGTAGCCATGGAAGTTCCTGGTATCGGGAGAAAGAATGCCATGGAGCAGCTGGGCTTCCGGGGCATGATGAGAAATGAGGGACATGTACTAGGAAACTTAGTACAATATTTGTGGTCAACAGAGGACATTTGTGGTCAACAGAGGACATTTGTGGGCCTATTATCCTTGGCGTACTCCGGTCTTGGGTACGGACAATAAGTCGAGAGAAAAACTAATATACTTACTCAGAGGTAATGAGGACATGGTAAATATGAGGGTTTCTTCGATGGAGCCTTCCCACTCAGAGGTAAGGAGGACATGGCAGGAGTGGGCTCCATGAAGGGTACATAGAACAACTCAGAGGTAATGGGGACGTGGAAGTTCTATGTGAGAGGCGGTTTGTTTTTTATGGAAGGGAAACAACTCAGAGGTAACATCGACGTGGTTGTTTCGGAGAATTTGTGGATCTGTTACCCTTTTTGTGCGCTGAAAGTGCGGGTATTGGATCATAAGAAGGGAGCTCTTTTAGGAAGAAAGTTCAGAGGTATAATCATACATGACTTACTACCTAAAAGACGCGATATAGATTCATCTGTATTGACCAGAGTGTAAGTTCAGCGGTACCTGCGGGTACATAACTCGACAATCTGGGAGATTTGGGATCAGAATGTAAGTTCAGCGATACCAGAGGGTACATAACTCAACACCCTGGGAAATTTAGAGTCCGAATGTGAGTTCAGTGGTACCAGAGGGTACATAACTCAACACCCGGGAGATTCGGAGTCAGAATATAAGTTCAGCCGTACCGGAGGGTACATAACTCAATACCCTAGAAGATTTGGAGGATGTCATTTCAGACGTAATACTTCTTTAGGAACTTGCCGTTGATGGGCAACATGATCAAGTCTCTATTTTGTTTTACGAGGCGGTAAGCTCTATTGGAGAATACAGCATCGATGATGAACGGGCCTTCCCACTTTGGCTGGAACTTCCCGGCGGTTTTGTGAGTCATAACCATTGACCTCCGAACTGCCAGAACGAGATCGCCCACTTGGAATGTTCTGATTTTGACTTTCTTGTTGAAAGCTCTGGAGATACGGGCTTGGTACAGTTCGATTCGTTGTTGAGCTAACAGACGCTTCTCATCGAGGGCCTCCAACTCTTGTAGTCGGCGATGATGATTATCATCTGTCATCAATCGATAGGTGGGGGTGACGCAGAATGAGGGGATTTGAGTCCCCAGTGGGAGAACTACCTCACTTCCATATACAAGAGAGAATGGTGTGTTCCCGGTGGCCGTCCGTACTGTAGTACGGTACACCCATAAGCATTCGCCGAGCTTTTTATTCCAGTCACATTTGTTTGATGACACGAACTTCTTGAAAAGCTTGATGATTGTTTTGTTGAACGCTTCAGCCAGACCATTAGCCGCCGAGTTGTATAGTGTTGAAGCAATATTCTGGATTCGGTGTTTATCGCAAAATTGATAGAAGGCGTGGCTTGCGAACTGCAGACCGTTGTCGTGGATGATCCTTCGGGGCAGTCCGAAGCGATAGATGACGTGATGCTTGAGGAAGCTGTTCACGTTTGAAGTCTTCACTTCTGCTAGCGGAATAGCCTCCGCCCATTTGGAGAAGTAATCTGTGATTGCGAGTATGAAGCGTTGTCCTCGGGACGAAAGCGGAGTGATTGGACCAATGATGTCTATTTCCCATGCTTCGAACGGCCAGGATGCTCCCGTCGGATGTAGAAACTCAGATGGCTGGTGGATAAAATTTGTGTGGACTTGACAGGCTTTGTATTTTCGTGCATAGTCTATTACATCTGCAACTATCGTGGGCCAGTAATAGCTCTTTCGGCGAAGGCGATCTTGTAATTTCGGGCCAGGCTGATGGGCCCCTCAGACGCCGTCGTGAGCTTCACGCACGACTTCTTTGGCTTCTGTATTTGACAGACATCGAAGCAGTAATCCATCGTATGATCGTCGATACAGTATTTTCGTCTCTGTATCGTAGAAGAATCTGAGGGAACGTCTTCTGTTAGAAGTAGCTTCCTTCGGATTCTCTAGCAGGATGTCGTAGACTACGAAGTCGATGAATGGTTGTCTCCAGTCTGGTGCTTCGTCGACAGTCAGAGCGGAGTAACTCTCAACATATTGAACATTATTCCTGGGACAGACTAATTCACGGTCTATTATGTCAACCAGATGATGAACATGATTAGGTACCGCTAGGGAAGCGGCCAGGACTGCTAGGGCATCGGCTTCAATATTCTGGAGTCTGGGAACATGTTCTATGAAGAATCCTTCCAAGGATGAGATGATGTCGATCGCTATTTGGTGATAAGGGATCATATCTTCATGGCGAACCTCGTATGAACCCCGGATCTGATTGACAATTAACTGCAAATCGACGTATGCTTCCAGATACTCTACCCTCAGCTCCTTTGCAAGTCGGAGGCCAATAACCAAAGCATTGTACTCGGCCACATTGCTTGAACAGGGCTCCGTGAGGGAATAAGCCCGACTGATCACCAGCCCGGAGGAAGAAATCAACACCACTCCGACTCCAGCGATAATGTTGCCCTTGGGCCCAGTTCTAGAAGCGCCGTCGAAGAACATTCGCCATACAGTATAGTGGGAGGCCACATTTGAATTGGCGACCTCATCTGGAATCTCTTCGTCTATTCGGGTTGACTCTGAACCTGGATGAGCTGCTAAAAAGTCTGCCAGAGCTTGACCTTTAACAGCTTTCTGCGGAACGAAGACCATGTGGTAGGGGGACAGTAATATCGCCCAGGTAGCGAGGCGAGAGCTGAGTGCACCTGGCTTGGTCATGAGGACCCTGAGGGGGTTAACTCTTGATACGACATGGATGGTTTGTCCCGTGACGTAGTGTCGCATCTTCTGAATGGCAAACACCAGAGCAAGGCACTTCTTCTCCATGGCAGTGTATCGATGTTCCGGTCCCATCATCATTCGGCTGAGGTAATATATAGTCTGCTCATGGCCCGTATCATTGTTTTGCGCTAGTAAAGCACCAAGAGAATGCTCTATTGATCGTACATAGAGCAGGAATAGTTTTCCAGCAACCGGGGCTACCAGGACTGGACGGTTTGACAGATATTCATTGATGTTGTCGGATGCACGCTAGCATTCTTCATTCCATACGAATGAAACCCCCTTCTTCATGAGGTGGGTGAATGGTTGACATCGTCCGGAGAGGTTAGAGATAAACCTCCTAATGTAGGCCAACCTTCCTTGAAGGCCTCTGAGTTCGCGAAGATTTCTCGGGAGATCCATCTCCATGATTGCCTTCGTCTTCTCAGGGTCTATGTGGATTCTCTGGGCAGTAATGATAAAACCCAAGAACTTCCCGCTGGATACGTCCAAGAAGGATTTCATGGGATTCATTTTTAAATTGTGCGCTCGCATTAGGTCGAACACCGTCCTCAGATCATGCAGATGATCTTTTTTATAGTAGCTCTTGATGGCGATGTTGTCGACGTAGCATTCTACTGTCTTGTGCAAGTGGTCTCTAAAGATGACGCTCATAGCTCTTTGATAGGTGGCGCCAGCATTCTTTAAACCGAAAGGCATGACTGTGTAGCAGTATGTGCCAATTGGTGTTCGGAATGATGTATGCTTCTCATCATCAGGGAACATCTTGATTTGGTTGTACCCCGAGAAACCATCCATGAATGATATACGCTCAAAGCCGCAGGTGTTGTCAATCATGATGTCAGTGATAGGGAGGGGAACTCATCCTTAGGATACGCCTCATTCAGATTGTGAAAGTCGATGTAGATTCGAATCTTTCTATTCTTCTTGAGGATAGGTACTATGTTGGCGACCAAGTCTGGATGCTGTTCCTCGCGGATGAAGCCGCTGGCTATCAGTTTGTTGACCTCAGCTTCAATGGCATTCAGGATGTCGGGGCAGAACCGTCGTTGCTATTGCTTGACCGGTTTTGCGTCCGGACGGATATTGAGTTTGTGAAGTGCAACTTCGGAGTTCAGTCCTGGCATGATTTCGTAGCTCCAGGAGAACACGTCGATGTATTCTCTGACGAGTTGTAATAGCGATTCCCGCTCTTCGTCTGTCAGACTTTTGCTGACGAAGATGGGCTTTGGAGAAGACTCATCACCAAGATCGATTTGCACAACCTCATCTTCGGTGGGAGGCTCTCTTTGCTCGAACCGCTTCTACCATTGCGCATCTAGCTGTTGTGCCCACGGCTCCAACTCAAGAAGTTCAAGAATGTCTTCATCTTCTTCGTAGGCGTCGGCAAATGCCATATTGACAGACAAGACTTGTCTGAATACTTCCCCGATGCTGGCATCCGAATCAGAAGTTGGTGATCAGGTTGAGTGTGAATGCCAGTCACATTCCTCATCCGAGCCTTCAGGGGTTGTCGCGGGTGTAACATAACCTAGCCCACATCTGGTCTTGTTGTAGTAATCCCGTGGTTTCCCAGCTGGGACAGGAAATTGTAAGGGTAATCGTCGTCCAGTACCGTAGTTCAAGCCTGGCATGGTTTCCAGATCATACCCCTGCTTTTGCATGAGGTACTTGGATCGGGAACTATACGGATAAAGGGCAATCTCCTGGTGTCGGGTTCGGACTCAACTTCTTCTATCCTGAAGGGCTGTGGATCATTCTTCCGGTCGAAGATGATTGGATGATCCTCTCCCTCGATTATGCGGTAAGCGTCTTCCACTGGAGTAAGTTGGTTTGCGGTGTAGACACTTGTCACCTGTGTGTGCAGGTGGGTGCCTATACCATATCCCATAGCATACATTGTACAAAGCTTATTAATCTCTAGGTAGTTCAAAGATAACCCTTTATTGATGAAATAAGGTATCTTTTCCAGTAGGATTACATCATCTATGGATGGGACACCAGTGTGAGCAGCCACATACTTGGCTAGCTCTGACTCTTCTTCAGCCACCCCCTGTGTCAATGAAGACTGAAAGGATAACTTGGGCAGCTTAATCATCAGGGGCTCCATAGGTGGAGCAGAACTTGGAGTTGTTGGCGTACTAGCGACCCCCAGTTTTGTGCTCGGAGCTAGACGGGGAGTTGTTGGCTGGCTAGCAGTCCCCTAGTTTGGTGTTCGGTGTTAGGTGGGGAGTTATTGGCTAGCTAGCAGTCCCCGACTTAGCGCTCGGCTGCCGATTTATTTTGGGAAGACGAATCGTCATCGGCTTGACATAGGGATTGAGCTCCTCTATTTGTTGCTGACTAGCTCTAGGCAGCCTGATTATCAGTGGCTCTGTCGTGGGTCTTGGCGCTTGGCCAGACTTTGGTAGTTGGATTATCATCTGCTCCTCCTGTGCAGAGAGGCTGATTGCGTCCTTACGCAGAATGGCTGTAAGTGGTATAGTTCTGCCAGGTTTACGGGCTTGGAGGTAGATTGTCAGAGGTTCTTCTGATCCAATTGCCGCCTCAGTTTGAGCTTAAGTATCTTCTTCGATAAGGTGCCTTTTCGACTTTTCGTACAAGCATGAATCTGAGTAGTAGGATTCGACCCCTTTAAAGGGATCGATGTCGGCAAATTCTGTTCTCACGAAGCCATGCTTGTCGATGTACTTGAAGCACTGGTACAGTGTGGAGGGCACGATCATGTAATTGTGTATCCAAGGACGTCCCAGAAGAATGTTGTAGGAAATATCCGTATCTATGACATAACAGGTCACTTCTGACTGAAGGTCGCCGATTTGGCACTTCAAGCGAATCTTCCCGATTGGATAGCTTCTGCCTGAATTGAAACCGCTGATGGGGGTGCTTGTCAGCGTCAAGCGATGCATTGGGATGCACAGATGGTGTAGTAAGTTCTTCGGGATGATGCTTATGGAAGAACCGGGATCAATATGCATCCGGTCCACCTTGATATCGCTAATGTACCCAGTATAATACAGAGGGCGATCGTGTAGGTTGGTCTTGATAAGCATATCTTGTGGAGTGAAGATAATATTGGGCATTGCACCCGTGCAAGCGCTATCTTGAAGATCTGCAGGCAAGCTCTCCCCAGTGAGATTGGACTGAGCTAGATATGCATCGGCGTTCCGGAGTGCCTTGCTCAGTGCGACGCAAACATCTTTGGAGAGTTTCAGGAGTTTGTTTAGCGACAATTTGGCTGGTGTGTTAGCTAATTGTGCCAAAATGTCGAAGTTGTAGGGCCTCTCCAGTCCATGAGGCATCTCTTTTCAGAGCGGTTTATCGAAGCGAGTCTCCTTCGGCCTAGGCTTGCCGGTCGTCGAAGGCAGCGAAGGTCCTGGAGCATCAGCAGCTGTCGGCTCATGATCTTCAGTCGAGTTACCCGGTGTAGGTTGGAATTGTACACTCGACTGGGTAACGACAGCCGTAGCTTCCTCGACCTCCACCAAGATTGTACGACATGATTTAATTTTCCCACTCTTCTTCTTACTGGTGGAGGAAGGTGCAGACTGAGTCACTTTGGGTACCAGGTCCGGATGGACCCACATGACCTTCCCTCGTGATATGGTAAGGGGCACTAGACCAGCAGCCTGTTCTCGGGGAGATGGAAGGTTAGCAACCTCCATCCTTACTCTGGAGACGGGCACTACTCCATCTTGAGTCTTTGTCGGAGGGAAGTTGCCGAATAGTACTGACACCATGTTGGCTGCTATGGTCACCTTTTCAAAATCAATGGTCAAGGCCTTAGAGTCGATGAGATGCTGGATGTATCGCTTCAGTTGGTAGCAGTCTTGTGTAGCATGGTGGACATAGCAATGGTAGTGGCAGTACTTGGGGCTCTCCATTTCTGCAGGACAAGGTTCACGCCTTGGAGGAGGGAGATGAATTCGACCTCCTTGTATGAGCATGTCCAAGCTGGGCTTGACATGGCCGTCCTCGAAGGAATAGGTCATCTGAGGCCACTGCTTCTCTGCCAGCTTCGGTTCAGGCTTCGGGGCTGTGTCGGGCACCATAGCTTGTTTTCCCTTGTTGTCTCGATTGTTGGAGGGGTTGCCACCATTGTTGCTGTTGGTGTTAGGGCGTTTGCCCTTGTCCTCGCCTTCCGATACATGCAATCCCAGTTGGTAAGCTTTTTTCAACTTGTCTTCTGCGCTAGTGGCGCTGATAATAAAAGTCTTCCAATCCTTAAACTGACTTTCGCCCATCCAGAGGCTGATTGTGGGAAGCAGCCTCTTTTTGTAAATTTCAATTAAGGAGGAATCAGGGTTACCGGAAGGCAACTTCATCGCGGTTTGACGAAACCGCTCGATATAGTTCCTTGTCAGCTCCTTTTCTCCATGGAAAACATCCATGAGGATGAACATTGTCACGTCTTGTCCTACTTCGTAGAACCTCTCCAGGAATATACGTTTGAAGCTAGCGAAGGAATGGATGCAGTTGTCCGGCAAGTTGCGGTACTAGTCGAAAGTGACCCCCTCCAGTGCCCCGATGGACAACCGCGTAAGGATAGCGTCGTCATGAGGCAGATGGTCGGTTGTGACTTTGAAGTAGGTGATGTACCTGCTTGTAGATGTCTTCCCATCATATGGATTGATGTTAAATGGTTTATATCTTGGTAGGAAGGGAACATCTCTCAACACAGCAGGATACGGTTGTCGTATCCTGAGGTCTTGGCAGTTTTCTCGGGCGTGGAACATGGCCCGGAGCTCCTGGACCTCTCTTCTCGCCTCCCTGGCCTCGTCTGCAGCGGTGGGGGCCGATATTTCAGGAGGATTATCACCCGGGTTGGGTGCGGCTGAGTTCGAGTCTGTATTGACCGCGGGTCCCATGTTTGTTTGGCCAAGTGTTCTTCCTTGCAGAGTTAGAAGGGTCGCTTTGATCTCGTCCACAAATTTGACCAAGGTAAGAAGTGTGGCCTCCAGGGTGTCGATGCGTTGGCGATCACTGGGACCGTCTTAGTTGCTGTCCGTCATGAACACCGTCCTTACATAAGGAGAGATAGAAGGAACGGTGGAGGATGTGCCCTCTGAGTCATACCCTTGTACAGAGAAGTCGTCAGGGTATGTGGGAATGTTCTCCTCTGGTTCGGACTCAGAAGGAGTGGTACCCCCAACTTCAGAGCTTGCCTCGTCTTGAGAGTTGTGGACGTCTTCGGGGACGTCGGGATCTGCTGCATCTGTTGGGCGAACCGTTTCACCTGGATTATCTTCTTGGAACACCGGGTTGTCGTAGATATTTGGGGAAGTGCTACACGCGGCTCCAGTGCCTCCCAGAGATGTGGACGACGAATCTCCAAGTGTGGCAGATTTCATCTTTGAGCGAGTACCTTGGAAAACTCCTCCCGCAGCGGTCGTGGACAACCGCTTGGTTGAGATTTTCGGGCCGGTGACGTTTGTTTTCTTCCCTCTCCCGCTGCCAGGGATCTTGTGAGCAAAATTGCAGGGGGCGACGAGAAGCACCTCATCTTCTGAGCTTGGGTGTTGCCGCCGTTGGAAGATAGACCGTCGGTCTTCTTGTACTGCCGCCTTATTGCAGTAGCAGTTGACAATGATTTGGGTACATTGATGTCCCTAACAGGACTCTTTGTACACCAAATCTTTGTCTCTTTCCTTGCGTTTGTGAAGAATCATGTTGCGCAAGTCATCCGCTTTGCGAGCCCAGGAGTTCTGAGCACATGAGTGTGTTGGCATCCTGTCTGCTCCCTGATGTGGGGGTAGTACGAGTACTTGCCCCTGATCATTGTTGAGAGATTCTTGATAACTATTCCGTTCGTTGGCCGCCGGGGGCTGGACACAGATAGTTTTATACAACTTTCCATCGGGGGCCCGGGTAATAGTCAGCGGGACGCCCTGATAGTCAGAAGTTAGGACAGCTGTCTGAGCTCGCCGAGCCCGTGCTGTCCGAGACTTCTTCCTTCTAGCACCTGAGAGTTCATAGTAGGAAGAGTCCACAGAGACTGGAAAATAAGAGCATCTGGGGTCAGGATCGCCTGAGAGGCGGTCGAAGACTGATCGTGAGCCGCATGGAGCAGATGGTATGCGGCTGGGTTTGGTGGTCGTGCAGGCTGTCTGCATGCGGCTGGAATGTGTGGCCGCATAACCCTTCTGTATGCGGCTAGGAGCGGTGGCCGCATAAGCAGTCTGCATGCGGCTGGCTGTCGTGGCCGCATGAGTAGTCTGTATGCGGCTGGCAGTCGTGGCCATATGAGCCTCCTTTATGCGGCTGGAAGTTCTGGCCGCATGACCCTCCTGCATGCGGTTGGCTTCTGTGGCCATATGAGTTTTTATGTGGCTGGCGCCCTTATGCGACTTCTTCTTGGACCGCACAGAGTTCTTCTTTGCCCCTACAAGTCCAGAATCGTAGTATTTTTCTCTGCTGGACTTGGGGACAACAGAGTCTTCTGTGGCCTGAAGTGGGGCCGCATGAGAATCTTTCCTGCTATCTTGGGCAATAGAGAGTACTTCTTCGAGAGCTTGGGAAGGAGCGAATGATTTGGGCCTCCACTCCCTGCGGGCCTTCTTCGTACGGGCTCGCCACTGGACCGGGCAAGCGCCCCCGTCGGAGAGCATTTCTTCAAACGCCTGCTGGTCGAACCGGGCGACCAGTATTTGTTGAGTGGAGCCAAGTTTGGCTGCGTCCGATTGGTCACCAACTCCTCGGCCATGGAGAAGTTAGTCCCCAGCAGAGTCGCCATCGTGTTTGCCATTGATTGTAAAAGTGCAGAACAATTTTGTAGGAGGACTGAACTTAGACTCACAATACAAACTCGCTCGTACAAAGAAAGCCTAGGAATGAAAACCTAGGTACAACAATCTAAGTACGATTGTTTATTTTTGATTCTAGGGGTGACGATAGAGGCTCGGGAAAGCGACGACAGCTCTGTCTTACTCCTTGGACGATCGGACGTAGCCTTGGCTCTGATGAAGAAATGCTCTCAAAATGTATGGGGAGACTCTTCTGTGCGTGCCTTTTTCTCTCTGTGTGTCCAGTCGGGGGGGTCATTTTCTCTCTTCCCCCTTCTTCTTTTTGCAAGGGAATGGCACATTGCTATTTATAGCAGTGGGATTTGATCATTAGGGTTTACAATGATTGCCTCTTGAAAAGTCGACAGTTTGGGGATTAATTACCATTTTCCTTGATCCTGTTTTGTTGGCAATTAATCTGGGTCGTTAATCTTGATTGCAACAAATTTGGGCAGTTAATGTTGATTGTGCCAAATCCGTACGGGCAATTAATGTTGATTGCCACGAATCTTCGTAACAAGCTTGGATCTCCTGCCACGTGTTCAATCTGTTTGATTGTAATAAATCTAATTTGATTCAGGTAATTATGATGATTGTACTAAATCTGGTTGTTGCGGTTTGTTGATCAATCTTGATTGATTTGATGCCACGTGTCCAACCATCATTATGCTGTGAGCCGTAGGGACACGGAGGAAACTGATCTTCTGCCACGTGTCCTAACCGCGAGCCACAGGGACAGGGTGTCTTGACAGAGCCGCATGAGGATGGCTTCTCAGGATTTGAACCGCATGAAGGTGGCAGCCGCATAGGTGTGGCTTCCGAAATCTGAGACGCATGAGGGTGGTTTCCAACTGAACCGCATAAGGCTGGCCACGTGTCAAGGCGGCATGGGCGTGGCCTCTCAGCATTTGAGTCGCATGGAGATGGTCCCCATGATCCGAGCCGTATGAGAGTAGCGGCCGCATAGGGGTGGCTTCTCAGGATTTGAGCCGCATGGAGATGGTCCCCATGATTCAAACCGCATGAGAGTAGCGGCCGCATGGGGGTGGCTTCCACCTGAACCGCATGCGGCTGGCCATGTATCAAAGCCGTATGGAAGACTTTGGAATTTGATGGATCGTGCCAGCTATAGAGATTTTCTTCATTTTCCTAGGAGCACGCCATTATGTCAGAGTCATCATTGTAGCTTTATGTCAGAGCTGTCAGTTCACCTTTATGTCAGAGCCGCCTTGTTGTGTTAGATCATTAAATGAGGCTGCTGCTTAATGGCCAGCTGTAGAGGCGAGCCGCATGAGGTCACGTGGCTTTTACTCGAGCTGCATTGCTATGTTGGCGACTTTTGAGCCGCATAAAACTCTTGAGCCGCATGAAGCTCTGATAGATTCTTTGAACCGCATGAGACTCCCTCTGTTTTGAGCCGTATGGATTTTCCTGTTCTTTTTTTATGCTTCTACAGGTGGCTCTCCGCCTGGATGCATGCAGGAAGGCTTTATCAAAGTGGAGTCAAGCTACATATGGGGACTTATTTCAAGCTGTCAGGGAGGCGAAGGACAAGGTGTTAGCTGCAGAGTTAGCTTTTGAAGCAGACGGCTCTGCGATGAACAAAGTTTTGCTTGCTCAAGCTGCTGCGTTGCTTAAACAACGAGTTCGGATCGAAGAGGAGTATTGGAGACAAAAGTCCAGGATGAAATGGGATCTAAAAGGGGATAAAAATACGGCTTACTTTCATGAATGTGTAAATTATAAGAAGAAGGCACTCCGGATTCATTCGATCTCCACCCCGAATGATACTTTGTTGATTGATAAAACCTATATTCAGGCATATGCGGTTGAATATTATTCGGCTTTATATGAGAGGGGGGAGATTAAAGAGGATGATGATTTACTTTCGGTTATCCCCTGTTTGGTCGAGGACGATAGAAACGATCGGCTAATTGCCATTCTTACTAAATAGGAGCTATTTGCAACTATTAAATCCTTGGATATGAATAGTGCGTCGGGCCCAGATGGGTTTTTCTGCTAAATTTTTTCTTAGTAGTTGGGAGATCATAGGAGATGATGTTATTGAGGCTGTGGGAATGTTTTTCGATGGGTTCTCTTTGCCCAGAGCTATTACGAACACATCACTTGTGTTGATTCCAAAGATCAAGCAGCCGAAATATTTTACGGACTATCGTCCTATCAGCCTGTGCTCGGTATTGAATAAAATTATTTCGAAGACTCTTGCTATCAGATTGGCTCCATTACTGCCTAAGCTCATTTCTCCTGAACAGAGCGGCTTTGTTCGACGCCGAGAAATAGTTGATAATATTGTGCCAGCTCATGAAATAGTGGCTAAGATGAACAAGAAGCATTAGGGGGAAATATTGCTATAAAATTAGATATAATGAAGGCTTATGATCGATTGGACTGGAGGTTCTTGCTTAAGGTGTTACGCAGGTTCGACTTTCATAACAAATGGGTGGATATAATATTAAGAGTGCAGAATAATGTTTGGTTTTCTCCTCTTATCAATGGGGAAGTAGCGGGTTACTTCCAGGCATATAGAGGTGTTCGTCAGGGAGATCCACTATCTCCTGTATTGTTCATACTAGCGGCAGAAGCGCTCTCACGAAGCTTGAAGCTCCTTCCGTCTATTGAAGGGTTCACCCCGTTCATTTCCCCTAGAGGATGCATCCCTATTTCTCATTTATCCTATGCTGATGATGTATTATTGTTTTCAGCAGGTGATCTAAGGTCGATAACCTTGATCCAGGAGGCGTTGCGTAGATATGAGGAAGCGTCTGGGCAAAAAATCAATGTGTCCAAGACTTCACTCTATGTTTCGACGAAGACTCCTCCTGAACGAATAGCTGAGTTGGTTGATCGGACGGGGTTGGCAATCAGTACTCCTCCATTTACTTACTTGGGTTGTCCTATGGCAGCTGGTCATTGCAATGCAGGTATGTATGAAGAGCTTATTAACAAGATTCGGGCGAGAGTGGATGGATGGCATAATAAAATTTTGTCACCTGGAGGGAAATTGGTCTTACTCAAATCGGTGCTCACATATATACCTGTGTACACGCTTGCAGCATGTAATCCTTCTTGTTCCGTATTGAGGCGCATGGAGGCTATCTTCAGTAGTTTCTTTTAGGGTTCGATTCAAGGGGCTCCTAAACGCAAGTGGCTGGGTTGGGATTCTATATCTCGAACCAAGTCGGAGGGAGGATTGGGAATCAAGCGATTAGAAGATATTATGAAGGCATTTACCATAAAATTATGGTAGAAGTTTAGAACTCAGGAGAGTCTTTGGGTCCAGTTCTTTATGATGAAATACTGTTCTTAGACGAATGCGAGTGCGGTGATGATTACCTCGAATGCGGTGATGATTACCTCGAATTCTTTTCATGTCTGGAAAAGATTACTGGAAGGAAGGGACATTGCTGAAAAGCATATCTTGCAGGATGACATGGGGCTGCATTGGCGTAGGGCGTCGGAAAGATTTACTCTGGCTTCAGCTTGGGATATATCACGAAGACAGTGGCCTCTCGTTCCATCTTTCACTCATATATGGGGCACATATATTCCTTATAAATGGTCCATACTTTTGTGGCGAGTGCTACATAATAAACTTCCTACCGATGAGAATATTATGAATATAGGGTTTAGCATGGCCTCTAAGTGCCATTGCTGTGATCATAGTTCAGCCGAAACCACGGAGCACATTCTCAACTCCGGGGAGTTGGTTGGGGAGATTTTGGCTGTTATACAGACAGAATTCAAAGTTCAGGGATGTAGTCCTTCATTGTTACAAAGGCTGCACAAGTGGTTGCGTGGGAAGAAAATTCACCAAAGGCAGATAGAAGTGGGTGCAATAATATGGGTACTTTGAAAAAATCACAACAAATAGCGATATGAAGGCTACAAGTTCTCGAAGAAGATGCTGGTGATGGAGATTCATAGGCAAATCAAAAAAGCTTTGATTAGGTGTTCACACTAGAAGGAAGATCGAATCTGGTATGTGAAGAATGGCTTTTGTTATTGTACTGGACTCTCCTTTGTTTGAATAAAATGGTGGTTTCATAAAAAAAAGAATATATATATATATATATATATATATATATATATATATATATATATATATATATATTTGAAAGGTGGCCTCTTATTGATGAGATAGGGAACTCTGTCCACGGGGATTACAACATCAGGAGAGGGACTATCCGTCTGTGCCACCGAATATTTGGCGATTTCTACGTCCTCTTCGGCTACCCCCTGCGATCCCAAAGGTTGGGACACCGTCCTGGGCAACTTGACCACCAAGGATTGGACTTGTGATATTAGCTTGCCTGAGTATGTCGGATCGGCACTTAGTTGTCGGTTTGTCTTGGGAAGATGGGTGACAATTGGCTTGGCAAGGGACTTTGTGTCTTCCAATTGCCTTTGAATAGATTTTGTCGATCGAATCACCATCTGCCCTATGACAGGCTTTGGCTTTTGACTTTGGGAGTCGGATGACCATTGGTTTCGACTATGCAGCATGGACGAGAGAATCGGGCACCTTTTTATGCAAAGTTGCGACAAGGGGTACGACTTTGCCTGATTTACGGGTCTGGAGATGAAATATCAAGGGTTCCTCTGGCCCTGTGATGGCTTCCAGTTCGTCAATTATATGTTTCCTGGATTCGTCATATAGACAAGCCTCCGAAGAGTAATAAGATTCAACCCCTTTGAAGGGATCGATGTCGGCGAATTCAGTTTTCATGTAACCGTGCTTACTGACATACTTGAAACACTGGTTATGGGTGGATGACACGATCATATAGTCATGTATCCACGGATGTCCTACCGATGAGAATATTATGAATATAGGGTTTAGCATGGCCTCTAAGTGCCATTGCTGTGATCATAGTTCAGCCGAAACCACGGAGCACATTCTCAACTCTGGGGAGTTGGCTGGGGAGATTTGGGCTGTTATACAGACAGAATTCAAAGTTCAGGGACGTAGTCCTTCATTGTTACAAAGGCTGCGTAAGTTGTGGCGTGGGAAGAAGATTCACCAAAGACAGATAGGAGTAGGTACGATAATATGGGTACTTTGGAAAAATCGCAACAAATGGCGATATGAAGGCTACAAGTTCTCGAAGAAGATGCTGGTGATGGAGATTCATAGGCAAATCGAAAAAGCTTCGATTAGGTGTTCACACTAGAAGGAAGATCGAATCTGGTATGTGAAGACTGGCTTTTGTTATTGTACTGGACTCTTCTTTGATTGAATAAAATGGTGGTTTCATAAAAAAAAGAATATATATATATATATATATATATATATATATATATATATATATATATATATATATATATATATATATATATTTGAAAGGTGGCCTCTTATTGATGAGATAGGGAACTCTGTCCATGGGGATTACAACATCAGGAGAGGGACTATCCGTCTGTGCCACCGAATATTTGGCGATTTCTACGTCCTCTTCGGCTACCCCCTGCGATCCCAAAGGTTGGGACAACGTCCTGGGCAACTTGACCACCAAGGGTTGGACTTGTGATATTAGCTTGCCTGAGTATGTCGGATCGACACTTAGTTGCCGGTTTGTCTTGGGAAGATGGGTGACAATTTGCTTGGCAAGGGACTTTGTGTCTTCCAATTGCCTTTGAATGGATTTTGTCAATCGAATCACCATCGGCCCTATGACGGGCTTTGGCTTTTGACTTTGGGAGTCGGATGACCATTGGTTTCGACTGCGCAGCCTGGACGAGAGAACCGGGCACCTCTTTATGCAAAGTTGCGACAAGGGGTGCGGCTTTGCCTGATTTACGGGTCTGGAGATGAAATATCAAGGGTTCCTTTGGCCCTGTGATGGCTTCCAGTTCGTCAATTATATATTTCCTGGATACGTCATATAGACAAGCCTCCGAAGAGTAATAAGATTCAACCCCTTTGAAGGGATCGATGTCGGCGAATTCAGTTTTCATGGAACTGTGCTTACTGACATACTTGAAACACTGGTTAAGGGTGGATGATACGATCATATAGTCATGTATTTACGGACGTCCCAGGAGGATGTTATAGGAGGTGTCTGCATCTATGACGTAGCAGGTAACTTCCATCTTCAGGTCACCAATCTGGCATTTCAACCGGATCTTCCCTAGGGGATAGCTCTTTCCGGAGTTAAAACCGCTAATGGCAGTGTTGGTCGCTGCAAGCCGGTGTATAGGGATGCCAAGAAATTAGAGCAAGGTTTTCGAGATGATGCTTATTGACGAGCCAGGGTCGATATGCATCCGATCCACATTGATGTCGCCTATGTATCCAGTGTAGTATAAGGGGCGATCATGCAAATTGGTCTTGATCAACATGCCCTGCGGAGTAAATATGATGTTGGGCATTCCATCTGTGCTATTGTCGCCCTATAGATCTGCTTGCGGGTCTTCCCCTGGAGGCTTGACCTGAGCTAAGTAGGCGTCAGTATTTTGGAGTGCTTCGCTTAATGCGACACGAAGATCCTTGGAGAGCCTTAGGAGCTCATATAACGACAACTTTGCTGGCATATTAGCCAATTGTGCTAATATGTCAAAGTTGTAAGGTCTCTCCAGTCCCTGAGGTACATCATTGCGGAGTGGCCTGTCGAAGCGGGTTTTCTTTGTTTTGGACTTATCTGCCAGTGGAGGCTGAGATGGTCTTGGAACATCAGAGGGAGGCAACTTTGCTGGCTGAGGATCCTCAGCTGAACTATCCCGTGTGGGCTGGACTTGTGCTCCAGACCGGGTAACAATGGTTGTAGCTTCTTCAGCTTCGGCTGAAATTGTATGGCAGGATCAAGACTTTTTGCCCTTTTTCTTGCTGGTAGGAGATGACACCTCCTGGGTAACTTCGGGCACCAAGTCTGGATGCACCCACATGATCTCTCCTCGCAATGTGGTGAGAGGTACCAATCCAGTTGTCTGGCTCCGGACGGGTGGAATATTAGTAACCTCCATCGTTGCCCGAGGGACAGGTATGACCCCGTCAAAAGAATGGATGCAGTTGTCGGGCAGGTACGACAACTGCATCCATATATATAAACAATTTGAAAATTTTGTATTAGAATAGTATTTCTTCGGACTATATATATATATATATATATATATATATATATATATATATAATTTGAATTCCACATACACTTGACAGAATTCTACCATGCCCAACAGTTAAACTGCAATAAAACATCCAAATGTCATTAACATAA
Organism: Iris pallida; assembly: GCA_029216955.1. NCBI lineage: Eukaryota > Viridiplantae > Streptophyta > Magnoliopsida > Asparagales > Iridaceae > Iris > Iris pallida. Next base: position 12,850,670 of record JANAVB010016197.1, on the reverse strand, counting down.
ATGCGATTTCGGATAGTCATAAGTTCATAAAGGCAAAAATCCCCAAAAATGGATCAATATTCTGAGAAAGTAGTGAAGTTGATTGGGGTTCATGGACATACATTTCTTTTACAAAAAATATTGTATCATTCTTCCAAACTTTCAAGAGACCGAAAAAGTAAGCCATCAAAATGTTTATCCTCTAGCAGGGGGGTTGAACATGGAGTAGGGAACATCCTCTGGTGGAGGATTAGGGAAAGAGGCATCATCTGCCCTTATCTTTTTATTGATTCCTCTATTTAGCAATCGAGGAGCCATAAGGAAATATGATAGAAAAAATAATTATACCTTAGAGTAATATAGAGATCTGGAAGAGAGGCTTAAATCTGCAAGGATAAGCTCTGCAAATGCTTGAGGAGGAAGATCAAAAATCTAGGGTTTGGAGTTTCTAGGACTTTGTGGAGGTAGGAAATAAGTATTGGGGTTGTTGTTTGGGTATGAACAGAATATTATAAAAAAAGAACTAAATATGAAGCAACCATAAGTCAAAAAGTGGGGCCCAGATTTGTTGTTACATTTGGAACCTAGGAGATCGAGTTCGGTCCGAGTTTGGTCATGGACGGAGTTTGATCTGAGTTCGGTGCCTTGGATTTAGAATTTGAATACTAGGTTCTATGACAAATTGATCGAGTTCGGCCAATATTCGGTCAGGTACCGAGTTCGGCCTATTTTGACCATAATTCAATGTTCAAACAATTGTTGAATCTAGATTCCTAGTTTTCAATGAATAAAGTTGAACGGGTTTTCGGCTAGGGGTTTAGTAATAATATGAGTCAGTTGATGTTCATTGTCAACAAATTGTAAGCAACTATTCTCATATAACTGATGATCACATAAAAATGATGTTTTATCTCTATATGTTTAGTGCGTGAGTGACATATAGGATTCTTCGCGAGATTAATAGTGCTATGTTGTCACAGAATATGAGAATTTTCTTATAAAACAGATTATAATCTTTTAAGATCTATTTTATCTACAAAATTTGTACACCAACATTCTGCACCTATATAATCAACTTCAGTAGTTGATAACGCGACAAAATTTTGTTTCTTACTAAACCCTAAGATTAATGCTTTGCCGAAAAAATGATATGTGTCGCTAGTACTTTTATGATCGACTTTGCATTCAGCAAAATTAACATCCGAATAACCTATAAGGTCAAAGAATGTGGTTCTGGGATACCATAAGCCTACGTCAAAGTGCCTTTAAGGTATCGAAAGATACGCTTTACTACGCACAAATGTGATTCCTTAGGATTAGCTGGATATTTAGCACATAGGCAACCATTATACATGATATCGAAATGACTAACTGTTAAATAAATTAAATACAATCATACCTCGATACTTATGTGTGTCAACTAGTCTACCATTCTCATCACAGTCAAGCTTTGTGTATGTAGCCTTTGGTGTACCTATAGGTTTTGCATTGTCCATATCAAATCTATTCAACAAATCCTTGGTGTACTTGGCTTGATTAATGAATATTCCCTATAAATTTTGCTTGATTTGTAGTCCGAGGAAGAAGGTGAGTTCCCCCATCATGCTCATTTTAAATTTACTCTGCATATACTAAGGAAACTCATTACAAAGTAACTTATTAGTAGATCCAAATATGACATTATCTACATAAGTTTTTATTAAGAGAAGAGTCATGTGCTTTAATAACAAGAGCTGTTTCAACTTTTCCTTTTGAAAAACCATTCTCAAGTAAAAATGAACTAAGGTGCTCATACCAAGCACGTGGAGCTTGTTTGAGTCCGTACAGAGCCTTACGTAACTTGAAAACATGATTAGAAAACTTGAAATCTTCAAAACCAGGAGGTTGCTCAACGAAAATATTCTTTTATAAAACTAATTTTTTACATCAATTTGAAAAAAAATGAAATTATGAAAACAGAAAGCGCACAAAGCATGTGAATGGACTCAAGTCTCGCGATAGGAGCATAGGTTGCATCAGTCAATGCCCTCTTCTTGATTATAGCCTTGAGCTACGAGACGTACTTTGTTACATGTGACTTGTCTATCCTTACTGAGTTTATTTAGGAATACTCATTTGGTACCAATTATGGAATAATCATTAGGTCTAGGGACAAGTTCCCAAACTTGATTTCTTTTAAATTGGTTTAATTCCTCTTGTATTGCAGAAATCCAAATCCCATCAGTGAAAGCTTCTTCAATACTTTTAGGCTCTATTTGTCAAATGATATCAAAGTTTGCAACAATATTTCTACTATTAGAGCGAGTACTTACTCCCTTTGATACATCACCTAAGACCAATTTCTATGGATGATCGGTTGTGAATTGCAACCTCTAAGGCAGACTTTCTAGGTAGCTTGTACATGTTGTCGTATCTTCGAGAGTTGTTTCCTTGCCGGATGTTGTTTTGACATCTTTATCATCACTATCACTTGGTATATGGCTGTTTAGCTCATTAAAAGTAATGTTTATAGATTCTTCAACAATTAATGAACATTTATTAGAAACCCAAAAACCTTTACTTTTACCGGCATAACCATAAAATATTTCTTCATCAAATTTTGCATCAAATTTACCCAAGTTATCCTTGGTGTTTAAAATAAAGTATCTGCAACCGAAAATTTTGAAATAGCTAATAGTAGGAACTTTATCAAACTAAAGTTTATAGGGAGTCTTCTTCGATATAGGTCGAATAAGAATCCTACTTAAAATATGGCATGTTGTATTGACAGCTTATACCCAAAAATATTTCGTAAGATTAAACTGATTTAACATGACTTTAGCCATATCACCAGGAGTTTCATAATTTTACTCAACACCACCATTTTGTTGAAGAGTTCTACGTCATAAAAATTCATATGAAAAGTCATTTGAATAACAAACTTTTTTGAAATCAGCATTTTTAAATTCCCTCCATAATCACTTCATATACGTATAATCATAAAGCCTTTTTGTTTTGTACCTTTTTACAAAATATCATAAATTCAGAAAGTACTTCACTTTTATTTGCAAGATACACTACAAGAAAATTAATTTTTTCCAACTTTTTATAAACGTCGAAAAAAGGTGAAAAACGTTGGCATTGGTATTTTCGATGTTTTTTCAACATTTTCTTACAAACATCATCGTTGCCCTAGTTGGGAATTTACGACGTTTTAGATATAAGTCGGTACAGATAAAGGTGACATTTACAACAACATTTAATAAACGTCAAAAATTGTACAATAATGGGTGAAATTTTCCAACATTTTAACTAAAACGTCGAAAATTGGACTACTTTTCCAACCTTTGGCAAAAACGTTGGGATTTGCTTTCCCTACCCTTTTCCAACAATTTTCTAACATTTTAACAAAAATGCCATTATAGGTAAAATTATTTTAATAGAAATTAAGTTGAATATATTTGCCATGCATTAATTGTGTTCAACCAGCTTCCAACGAGTAATTAAACCAAACTCCCAACATTATACGTTCAACTACAATATATAATTTACAGAATAAACTTTTATTTATCAAAATATAATATTTTATTATACAATCATGTTTAACAAAATAAAACAAATCAAAATACAATATTTTTCTCATCATCGTGCAAGATCAACCAATTAGATGTACATCCCTTCTTCTTGTCTTCAAATTTGTGAGTATATCAACCTCACTCGTTAGCATGTATAACCAACATCCATAAATTGGATAGGGCCTGCTCAGAGATCATCATAAAGATATCAAGCTTTAGTTTTATCTGCATCACAGTCACAACGATGAACTTCACATGAAACACAAAAACCAACCTGGACTGATGTATCTTTTCTTGACGGCCCACTCATCCCTCATGGATGCAAACTTTCTGAATGGTGCACCTAAAATTCCTATGTACTTCAATGATTGATCAAACATAAGGTTCTAGCAAGATGCACTTAAAAAAAGAGTAGAGAAAACATAAAATAGTAAGTTATGAATGGAATATATTAATTTTAATTTAATAAGAACCATGTAAGGAAATTACCTCAGCAGTCAATTGTATACCTTCATCTGGTATTAAGAACCATCGCCTCTCACTACAATCACAATTTGTTATTGTGAGACTCGTCTCACAGTATCGGTATTTATATACGAATACATATTTTGTAGTATATTTCGTATTTTCTTGATTTTCGAAATACCTTAAATTTTCCCAAAACTATAGGTTTTCTTCTTGATCGGCATACCGCCGGTATACTGGTGTTACCGACGGCATACCGCCCGGACAGATTTTCTACACTTTAGATATTTTCGATTTCAGATATTTTCATGAATAGTGTTTCGGATATTTTCATGAATAGTATTTCGGATATTTTTGTGAAAAGTGTTTAGATATTTTCGTGAATAGTGTAGATGCACCCTATTATCCAATGGATATTTGGTTTTGTTTGAATGGCCACGATTGACTTAGATTTTGACATGGATCATGATCCAACGGCTAAGATTAATTCCCCCTTCTATATATACCATTTCATTTTCTCTCTCCTCTCTCTTTTCATTCTCTTTACTCTCTCTTCATTTCTTCTTCCCTTCTCTTCCCTTGGAGATTGCCAAGAGCTTGGCCTTGAGGTCTAGAGTGTGGTTTCGTACCCCTCTTGGTGGTGGAGTAGAAGATTAGGCGTGGAGCTTAACCTAGGCAAGTACATATTGCCAAATTCTTGAACAATAGTATCTTATTATCATTTTTGTTTTCCTTGGTATTAAATGCTTCAAATTTTCCTAAACTCATTTAGTTAAATATGTTTTCCTTATGATTCTCGTATATATCCATGTTTCGAAATTTAGTTTAAGCAAGGTTTTGATTTTCTGTTAAAACCCAATATTGATTTAGTAGAAAACTTGGTATCAGAGTGATATTAGTGTTACCATGATGGATCTTGGTAACATATACATATATGAGGTCATCACCTAGTTTGTACACCATGGATTTTGAGTTGGCGGATATCGGGGCTCGTTTCGGTAACCGGAGGACCTATTTTTGGGAGTATTTTGAGGTATTGATCTATCAAATGTTTTGATTTGTGAAAACTAATACTTCCATGTTGTAGGAAATTCAATTATATACAATTTTGACTTTTGAAAATCCGAATTTCAATTTAAAACGAAGTTTTTATGGCCGAAACAAGTTTTGGCAAAAATCTGGATTTTGTTGTTATTTGAAAGACCGGTATACCGACGGTATGCCGGTGTATACCGACGGTATGCCGATTTTTGCACCAAAAACTTTCTGTCTTTAGGTCGGTATACCGCCGGTATGCCGCCGTTTAACGCCGGTATGTCGTTTTATGCCGTTTTAGTCAGTTTTTGTTCGTTTTTGTCCGCTTTTGATTTTTTCTTCGACTATAATAATTTTTTAACATGATAAGATGATCTTGCTTAGTTAGAGAATGATTGTACACCCTATATAGACTTGATACTAGCACATGTTCAATCATTTTTCTATGAAATGTACTTAGCTTTAATTATTCTTTCCCACATGCCATGATATGTCTTTTGATAGATTCTTTCTTACAAGCTATGATATTTGTTGCCATGCCTTCTTGCTTGCTAGATAGTGGCCCGTCGTGGCGCACTCATGATACATGTCCTTCTTGCTTACATGATAGTGGCCTGTCATGGCGCACTCTTGATTCTAGTACATGTCTAGCTCCTTGATAGTGGCTCGTCGTAGCGCACTCTTGTCTTGATATTGTCATATCTTGTTGTGGCTTGTTGTAGTGCACAATCTTGCTTGTCTTGTCCAGTCTAGCATGCCTCATGTCAAGGATGGATTCTATGGAATGCCACACCCAGAATCCAGCAAAAAAATGTTAAGGACTAAACAACTCGCTTGATTTCCTAGATCATTGGAGACTTTCCCGGTTACCTGTTTTCCCTTTGGTCTTAGTCTTATATATATATATATATATATATATATATATATATATATATATATATATATATATATATATATATATATATATATATATATACATACATGGGATTTGAAGCTATCTGTCATGATGAGCACTCTTCCAGCACACCGTCGAGTGGGCACCTCCTTAGGACACATGTATCTTACTGCAGTGTGTCTGCTATACTTGTTTTCTTTTGGCTTGGATCATTCAGGTAGTAGCAGACAGGTAACTGGACTTGGATTTCTCAAACTTGCATGTGTTAGTAATTAGGATTGTGGCAACTCGAGTTAGCTAAAGTATCAAGCCGTACTCATTGCTTGGCCGTGATTGATGGATGGAGTCCATTCCTATCTAGTCTAGTCTTGTTCTATTTTATCTTATTGTAGTACTTAGCTTTCCTGTCATTCCTTACATGCTATTATTCCTACTACATGCTCGGCTTCACCATATGCTCATATGTCTAGTTTATTCTATGTATTCACTTGCTATCCTTCATGCATGTTCCAGCTTCCTTTCGTAAACGCTGTGGTACCAATTTACTATTCTAGTCTCATTTACTGCTTTATCTTAGAGATGTTATAAATTGTATGCTGGTTTTAGTTCATAGTTTGGCTTTCTTTGTGGTACTTGCTATTGGGGTTCTGACCCCACTAGTTTTGCATTGACCAGATTTAGTTGAGGAGCCCGAGGATCTTCCGGACCTTCCACTCGATGGTGACCACCCGGAGCACCAGGGGACTTGAGTGGGTATTCTTTCTCTTACCCACTCTTTTCTGTACATATTCTTTTTGAGGCGTTTAGCCACCGAGCACGTGTTTAGCTCGTGTTTTGGACTTGACATTTGGCCTACGGGCTTAGACATGATGTTATATTTCTAGACTGCAGCTAGAGCTGATCATGTATTACTTAGTCTTGCTAGTTCTTCATTTTGTATTACTAGCTTCATGATCATCTATATATTATAGTTTGGGACGCTTTACTATCTTACATGCATGATGATCATATTCTTGTACCTTACTTCTTGTCTGAGACTGAGATATCTAGGATTATGTGACCTAGGATTGACTGTTGGTTTGTAGCAGTGACCCCCATCTATACAGCTTATACGTTGTTTCGGAGTACTGGAGTACTTTGGTATACGTAGCTGGCCTGGTCCGTCCCTACTTGCCAGTATTATTGTTCTGGGGCGTGCCATAGGTTTTAGTGGTGGCCCATGCATGTCTGATTTATCAGATATATAAGGGTTGCTGGTAGTTATCTCAGTCATAAATTCTTCTCCATTGATATCCTCAATATTACTCTTTACCTCTGATCTTTGACGTGATATCTGATTTGATCGTTGATCTTTCCTGTTCCCTCGACCTAATCCTTGTGTCCTTAAACTTTTAGGGGCATCGTTCTAGGTCCTTCTGATCGCCCTGTGCAGGCTTTGCCGATGGCAGATCAGCGTCCCTTAGTTTCGCCGGTTAAGGAGGTGCATCCTTAGCATTCGGGAGCTGAGTCTAGAGTGGATCGAAGGGCAGAGTCGCCAGTTTCTCCTGTTTAGCTAGCAGTACCAGTTCAGCCAGAGCAGCCAGAGGGTGTTGTTCGTGCACTGGTGGATGTTTTGAGAGATTTTATGGCGTCGCAGCAACGTCAGAGTGATGTTCTCACACATTCTGTCCAGACGACTTTGGACAGGGGTGGTGCTCAGGTCTTCAATTCTGCGAGCAACTTCAGGCGTCTCCATCCCCCATACTTCTATGGTACAGAGGATACTATGGCGTCTGATGTGTGGCTTCAGGATACTGAGGCCATTCTGGAGGCGGCAGGGATTCCGGCTAGGGAGCGTGTGGCAGTTGTCAGGTTGCAGCTCTTGGATTTGGCCCACGACTGGTGGACGGTTCATGAGGTGTCTCTTGTGGCACCGATAGCTTGGGCCAATTTTAGCGATAGGCTTCAGACTTGCTATTTTGATGCGGTGTCGCATTATGATCTGCAGCAGAGGTTCATTGGCTTGCGGCAGATGAGCAGGACCGTCGACGGCTATGCGGCAGAGTTTAGCAGGCTCAGTCGGTTTGCCCCTTCCTTAGTGGCGATCGAGTTGGACCGGGCGAGGAGGTTCCAGCAGGGACTTCATCTGGAGATCATACTGGCAGTTGAGCAGCATGAGTTCCATACTTTTGATGCAGTGATGAGGGCGGCGAGGAGGCATGAGTACACCTCGCAGAGGATCATTGATAGAGTCGGAGGTCAGAAGAGGCCTCACATTCAGAGGGGATCTTCTTCCCAGTCGTCAGCACCAGCTCCAGCAGTCCGAGCTTTGACGATTGGATCTCCGAGGGGACCGGTTCCGGCGGCTTCCTTTTAGCAGTCGTCTCAGCCGTGTCCTCAGCAGCAGAGGCAGTCTATCTCAGTTGGTTGTTCTCATTGCGGGAAGGGAGGGCATGTCTTATCAGAGTGCCGTAGGGCACAAGGCTTGTGCCTAGCTTGTGGAGCACCGGATCACAAAATAGGGGCTTGTCCCAGGAGAAGTTCGGCTGGATCAGCACCCTTCCAGCCAGCAGTTCAGCAGTTTAGGGTACCAGCACCGGTTCAGCAGCAGCATGCCCAGAGGCCATTACCGACGTAGTCTCATCAGTTCCAGCTGCAGAGGCCTCAGCAGTATGCTCAGGCTCAGGCTCAGAGGCAGAGGGCTCCAGCAACCAGAGTTCAGGGAAAGGGTTTCACGCTTTCTATGGAGGAGGCGCTAGCAGCAGGGGAGGTGGTCGCAGATACCATTCTTGTTCACTCTTATTCAGCTTCTGCTTTATTTGATTCTGGTGCTTCGCATTCGTTTATATCTGCACGATTTGCGAAACATATTGGTTTAGAGCCAGAATCTTTACCTGTAATGTTGAATATACTTACTGGTAACGGTCTAATAGGAGTAGACCGAGTCTATGCCTCATGTAGAGTCATAGTATGTGGGGGAGAGTTTCCCGCTAGGCAGATAGAGTTTCCTATGGACGATTATGATGTCGTACTAGGTATGGATTGGTTGAGTGGTCGACACGCTTAGATACATTGCCATGCTAGCAAGGTTATCTTTCGTATTCCGAATGAGGAGTTCTTATTCTCTAGAAGCGAGGTAGAGTCTTCACCGGCGGTCATGTGGATGGCAATAGCCGAGGAGGTTCAGTTATCCAGAGTAGTTTGCGAGTTTTCCGATGTGTTTCCCGAGGAGCTTCTGGGTATGCCTCCAGTTCGGAAGATTGAGTATTATATTGATTTGGTTCCGGGAGCAGAGCCAGTGTCAGCGAGAGTCTACAGGATGTCTCCTTCAGAGTTGTTGGTGTTGGTATCAGTCTATGGAGGAGCTTAGGACTAAGGGATTCATTCGTCCTAGTGGATCACCTTGGGGAGCTCCATCCCTTCTTATGAAGAAGAAGAATGGTTCATCGCATATGGTCATTGACTATCGTCAGCTTAACGCGGTGACCGTGAAGAACAAGTATCCCTTGCCCATGATAGATGACTTGTTCGACCAGCTTAGTGGAGCAGCTATGTTTCGAAGATCGATTTGCGATGTGGGTACCATCAGATCAGGGTCAGAGAGCAGGATATACCCAAGACGGCGTTTAGATCTCGATATGGCTATTGGGAGTTCCTTGTTATGCCTTTCGGAGCGACTAATGCGCCAACAATCTTCATGGATCTCATGAATCGCATCTTCATGTCCTACTTAGACCAGTTTGTGATAGTATTTATTGATGATATCTTAGTCTATAGTCGGACTGAGGCAGAGCACGAGCAGCATCTTCGCGTGGTTCTTCAGATTCTTCGGGACCATCAGCTTTACGCGAAGTTCAGCAAGTGTGATTTTTGGCTCGATCGAGTCTCTTTCTTGGGTCATATTATTGTCGACGGTGGTGTTGAGGTGGACCCCAAGAAGGTTGAGGCTATCGAGGGTTGGCTAGTACCTCGTACAGCTTCACATGTACACAGCTTTCTGGGATTAGCAGGCTACTACAGACGGTTTGTGGCAGACTTTGCTAGGATCTCCGTACCCTTGACACGGCTGACGTGTAAGGATGTGTGCTTTGAGTGGTCAGATGTTTGTCAGGTTTCTTTTGAAAAACTCAAGCAGAGTTTGATTTCAGCTCCTGTTCTGACATTACCCGTCGGACCAGGTGGGTTCACGGTGTATTGTGATGCGTCATGCCGGGGACTTAGTTGTGTTCTTATGCAGCATGGTCGAGTGATAGCTTATGCGTCTTGGCAGCTTCGGGACCATTAGAAGATCTATCCGACGCACGATCTTGAGTTGGTCGCAGTTGTGTTTGTCCTCAAGCTCTGGAGGCATTATCTGTATGGTGATCGAGTGGAGATTTTTACTGACCATAAGAGCTTGAGGTATGTGTTCACCCAGAGGGATCTGAACATGCGACAGAGGAGGTGGCTTGAGTTACTGAAGGATTATGATGTTGATCTTCAGTATCATCCCGGAAAGACAAACGTCATTGCTGACGCTTTGAGCAGGAGACCCGGAGTCTATTTCTTGACGGAGCAGCGTCACCTTCAAGAGGATCTTCAGAAGATGGGCATTGAGGTAGTGCTACCTGGTGAGGCAGCTATGATGGCAGGCTTGTAAGTTCAGTCTACCATTATAGATAGAATCAGAGCAGCTCGGTCAGGGGATGCCAGGCTTCAGCAGCTCAGAGCAGAGTGTGTGGCAGGGCACAGGGCAGAGTTATACATCCATTAGGATGGGACACTCCGATTTGGGAGTCGTCTTTGTGTGCCGAGTGGAGATATTCGACATGAGATTATGTCGAAGGCCCACAGTTCTCAGTATTCTGTTCATCCAGGAGGGACGAAGATGTACCGAGATATTCGTCAGCATTTCTGGTGGAATGGTATGAAGAGGGGGATAGCTCGGTTTGTCTCTCGATGCTTAGTTTGCCTGCAGGTCAAGGCTGAGCACCAGAGACCAGCCGGACTTCTTCAGCCTTTACCGATTCCGGAGTGGAAGTGGGATCATATTACTATGGACTTTGTGACTGGTCATCCTAGAACCCCGACTGGTAGAGATACCATTTGTGTTATTGTGGATCAACTCACGAAGGTTGACCACTTCCTACCTTTCAGAGTTGGTCAGTCTATAAAGCAGTTAACCGACTTGTACATGAGGCAGATTGTCAGATTGCATGGGGTGCCAGTTAGCATAGTCTCAGATCGGGATTCCAGATTCACTTCTCATTTCTGGCAGTGTCTTCAGCAGAGTCTGGGTACCCGTTTGAGTTTCAGTTCAGTATACCATCCTCAGACAGATGGTCAGTCGGAGCGTACAATGTTGTAAAAATCGCTAGGCGGAGTCGGTGCGGCGGAGGGCCGACTAGCGCCTAGGGCGCCTAGACGGCGCCTAGGGCGCCTAGACGGCGCCTAGGCGCCGATTTTTTTTTTTTTTTTTTTTTTTTTATACGTATGTATATATATGTGTGTGAGGGGGGGGGGGGGATGAGAGAACATAAGCAGCAGCAGCAGCAGCAGCAGCAGCAGCAGCAGAAGGGGGGTTAGGGTTCCCCCCTCTCCCCTCCGCGCCTCCTCCTCCCCTCTCCTCCTCCCCTCCCCTCCCCTCTCCTCCACCCCTCCCACCACCTCCCCTCTCCTCCTCCTCCTCCTCTCCTCCTCCGCTCCCCTCTCCTCCTCCCCTCCCACCACCACCACCACCACCACCACCAACAGCAGCAGCCACCACCACCACCAGCAACAGCAGAAGCAGCAGCCGCCGGCGACTACGACGGCGACGACGACGGCGGCGACGGCGGCGGCGGCGACGACGGCGGCGGCGGCGGCGGCGGCGGCGGCGGCGGCTGCAGGTAAGTATGTATTTTTGTTTAAATTTTTTTTTTTTTTTTGAATTTTGAATTTTTAAAAAAATTTGGCCGCCTAGGGGCCGCCTAGGGGCCGCCTAGCGCCGCCTAGGGGCCGCCTAGACCGAAACCGCCTAGGCCCGCCGCCTAGGGGGTTTTCGGTGCGGCGGGCGGCCGCCTAGCGCCTAGGCGCCGCCTAGGCGGCCGCCTAGCGCCTAGGCGCCGCCTAGGCGGCCGCCTAGGCCGATTTTTAGAACACTGGGAGCGTACGATTCAGACCTTGGAGGATATGCTTCGATCATGCACTCTTGACTTCAGTGGTTCTTGGGAGGATCACTTGCATTTGGTGGAGTTCTCTTACAACAACAGCTTTCAGGCCAGCATTCAGATGACACCTTTCGAGGCATTGTATGGTAGGAGATGTAGGTCACCCCTAGCTTGGGATAACATTGGAGAGAGGCAGATGCTTGGTCCAGAGATGATTACTCAGTCAGTTGGAGTAGTCAGGCAGGTCAGAGAGCATCTCAGAGTAGCTCAGGATCGACAGCATCATTGGGCAGATCAGCATCGACGCCATCTTGAGTTCTCTGTCGGCGACCACGTATTTCTTCGGATTTTGCCTACCCGTGGTGTTATCAGGTTTGGCGTACAGGGAAAGCTTAGTCCTAGATTTATTGGGTCGTTCAATATTCTCGAGCGAGTAGGGGATGTATCTTATTGCCTTGCTCTTCCACCGTCGTTATGCGAGGTACATGACGTATTTCATGTATCTCAGTAACATCGATATGTTTCGGATCCGAGCCATATCCTAGATCATTCTGAGCTGGTCGTTGGTACCGACCTATCGTTTGAGGAGAGGCCCATATCCATTTTGGACCGGAGGGAGAAGATTCTCAAGAACCGGACTATCCAATTAGTTCGTATTTCTTGGGATCATCACTCATCGGGCGAGTCGACTTGGGAGCGCGAGGATGATATCCGACCTCGTTACCCGTATCTGTTTGACTTGTGAGGTATACTTATTCGTATATCTATGTTCTACCTTTTGAGTGTGATTGTAGGAATACATGATGTTGTTATTTACGTATGTTTAAATTGCTTTTACATTTCTTGTACATTACTCTAGTTAGATTTCATGCTTTATGAGTTTCCCATCTTGATCCTGATAGCATGTTTTCTTAGATTTCTTGCTTACTTTTGATTACCTAGAAATTTCGAGGACGGAATTTTTCTAAGGAGGGGAGAGTTGTGAGACTCGTCTCACAGTATCGGTATTTATATACGGATATATATTTTGCAGTGTATTTCGTATTTTCTTGGTTTCCGGAATGCTTTAAAATTTCCCAAAACTATAGGTTTTCTCTTTTATCGGTATACCGTCGGTATACCGATGTATACCGACGGCATACCGCCCGGACAGATTTTCTACACTTTAGATATTTTTGATTTTAGATATTTTTATGAATAGTATTTCGGATATTTTCATGAATAGTGTTTCGGATATTTTCGTAAATAGTGTTTAGATATTTTTGTGAATAGTGTAGATTCACCCTATTATCCAATGGATATTTGGTTTTGTTTGGATGGCCACGATTGACTTAGATTTTGACATGAATCATGATCCAACGGCTAAGATTAATTCCCCCTTCTATATATACCATTTTATTTTCTCTCTCCTCTCTCTTTTCATTCTCTTCACTCTCTCTTCTTTTCTTCTTCCATTCTCTTCCCTTGGAGCTTGCCAACAGCTTGGCCTTGAGGTCTAGAGTGTGGTTTCGTACCCCTCTTGGTGGTGGAAGAAGATTAGGCGTGGAGCTTAACCTAGGCAAGTACATCTTGCCAAATTCTTGAACAATAGTATCTTATTGTCATTTTTGTTTTCCTTGGTACTAAATGCTTTGAATTTTCCTAAACTCATTTTGTTAAATATGTTTTTCTTATGATTCTCGTATATATGCATGTTTCTTAAATTTGTTTAAGCAAGGTTTTAATTTTTTGTTAAAACCCAATATTAATTTACTAGAAAACTTGGTCTCAAGAGTGATACTAGTGTTACCATCATGGATCTTGGTCACATATACATATATGAGGTCATCACCTAGTTTGTATACCATGGATTTTGAGTTTGGTGGATATCGGAACTCGTTTCGGTATCCCGAGGACCTATTTTTTGGAGTATTTTGAGGTATTGATCTATCAAATATTTTGATTTGTGAAAATTAATACTTTCTTGTTGTAGGGAATTCAATTATATGCAATTTTGACTTTTGAAAATCCGAATTTCGATTTAAAACGAAATTTTATGGCCGAAACAAGTTTTGACAAAAATCTGAATTTTGTTGATGTTTGAAAGATCGGTATACCGACGGTATGCCGGTGTATACCGACGGTATGCTGATTTTTGCACCAAAAACTTTCTGTCTTTAGGCCGGTATACCGCCGGTATGCCGCCGTATACCACCGGTATTCCGTTTTAGTCTGTTTTTGCCCCTTTTTGCCCGTTTGTCCGCTTTTGATATTTTCTTCGACTATAATGATTTATTAACATGATAAGATGATCTTGCTTAGTTAGAGAATGATTGTACACCTTATATAGACTTGATACTAGCACATGTTCAATCATTTTTCTATGAAATGTACTTAGCTTTAATTATTCTTTCCCACATGCCATGATATGTCTTTTGATAGATTCTTTCTTACAAGCTATGATAATTGTTGTCATGCCTTCTTGCTTACTAGATAGTGGCCCATCGTGACGCACTCATGATACATGTCCTTCTTGCTTACATGATAGTGTCCTGTCATGGCGCACTCTTGATTCTAGTTCATGTCTAGCTCCTTGATAGTGGCTCGTCGTAGCACACTCTTGTCTTAATATTATCATGTCTTGTTGTGGCTTGTTGTAGTGCACAATCTTGCTTGTCTTGTCCAGTCTAGCATGCCTCATGTCTAGGATGGATTCTGTGGAATGCCACACCCAGAATCCAACAAGAAAATGTTAAGGACTAAACAACTCGCTTGATTACCTAGATCATTGGAGACTTTCCCGTTGTTTGGCCGTGATTGATGGATGGAGTCCATTCCTATCTAGTATAGTATTGCTCCAGTTCATCTTATTGCAGTACTTAGCTTTCCTGTCATTCCTTACATGCTATTCTTCCAATTACATGCTCGGCTTCACCATATGCTCACATGTCCAGTTTATTCTATGTATTCACTTGCTATCCTTCTTGCACGTTCTAGCTTACTTTCGTAAATGTTGTGGTACCAATTTACTATTCTAGTCTCGTTTACTGTTTTATCTTAGAGATGTTATAAATTATATGCTGGTTTTAGTTCATAGTTTGGCTTTCTTTGTGGTACTTGCTATTGGGGTTCTGACCCTACTGGTTTTGCATTGACCAGATTTAGTTGAGGAGCCCGAGGATCTTCCTGACCTTCCACTTGATGGTGACCACCCGGAGCACCAGAGGACTTGAGTGGGTGTTCTTTCTCTTACCCACTCTTTTCTGTACATATTCTTTTTGAGGCGTTTAGCCTCCGAGCACGTGTTTAGCTCGTGTTTTGGACTTGACATTTGGCCTACGGGCTAAGACATGATGTTATATTTCTAGACTGTAGCTAGAGCTGATCATGTATTACTTAGTCTTGCTAGTTCTTCATTTTGTATTACTAGCTTCATGATCATCTATATATTATAGTTTGGGACGCTTTACTGTCTTATATGCATGATGATCATATTCTTGTACCTTACTTCTTGTCTGAGACTGAGATATATAGGATTATGTGACCTAGGATTGACTGTTGGTTTGTAGCAGTGACCCCCATCTATACGGCTTATAGGTTGTTTCGGAGTACTGGAGTACTTTGGTATACGTAGCTGGCATGGTCCGTCCCTACTTGCCAGTATTCTGGTTCTGGGACGTGACAATTATAGAGTGAAAGGACGTTAACTAAGATTCTATGTTTGTTATAGCTCTCACCAGAGTAGTGACTATATCAGACAAGGCTCCTCTATTATATATCAAAGTGTAAGGGAAAAAGTAACAGACTCTACCTTCCTACCTGGATGCAAATGCAGATAGCAAATTATGGATGGGGATATTGCCTGGCTTGGGAATTTAAATATAAGTTTTCACCTTGGCAATCTTAAGAGTACTGAACTAGAGAAGTGGCACAGAGCAGAGTCAAGACTGTCTATATCAATAAAGTGATAAACATTAGAGAATCAAACCACATATAATGGTAACTTACATATATCTAACTGAAGCTTCTAATGGTTTTCTAACTGAAGCCTCCTGATCCTTCTTCCATTTGATCCTTCTGATTTACAATGGTCTGCCTCCATCTTGAGTCAGGTGTGCGATTGAATTCCGCTATCACATTATCTGTCATCAAAGAAAGGGAAAAAAATAGTTCAACTGTTCAAATTGGCACAATGATGCTTGGAAGGGTTTTAGAACTTTAGTGATCACTCATTGAATTGCAATCCAACTCCTTGTGATTTCAACTATGACAGTTGATAGTGGATGATAACCCTAAACTAGCTTGGAGAAAGTTATCCTTGATCATAAGACAATTTTTTGAATGTATTATTGTAGTACTTGTTATGCTAGCAAGATTTTTAACTTACTACATACATATGTAACTATCTAGAAATCCAAAAGTACCCAACGTAAAAACAACCAAATTTACTTAGAACCCGATAAAAATATGTAAATGAAGTTTACAACGTTTAGAAAAGTTGTTAAAATATTCTTACAACGGTATTTTAAACGTTGTTTTTTAAACATTGAACTGATTCATTTATTTTAGTGAGTTGGTGTCCCAGTTTTATAAACATTAGGAAAGTGTTATCATAGTCAAACCAGTCCAATAAAATGTCTAATTGCTGAAAAAAGACTGGTGGAAGAGACATTGGGAAGCTAATCAGAAGTTTGACATGGAAGCGTAGAAGTAGAAAGTAGAAAACCAACAACCATTCCATATATAGCGACTGTAGGAGTAACTATGTCTGTCAACCCGGAAGTGGATTCAACAGTGGCAACATATAATGTATTTACAATAGGCTGCATTAGCCTTGACTTCTCAAGAAAATGTGTTCCATCACCCATGCAAGGGGGGCAGAAGGTATTATCTGCTTAGTAGTGGTTCAAGGATAACTGTGCATAAAAAATATTAGAAATATTTTTTTCTCCAACATGCTACTGAAGGAATGTCACCTAGAAATAATTTGAATTATTTTATTAAGGGAAAAAAGGCCAACGCTACCAAAGAAGACAACATATGCTATGGAGGAACTTCTGCACAAACTAAATTCATATAGGATAAGTCCCAAGTGTGGCAATGCACTTGGTAAGAAGATAAAGATAAGAATATAAGATATGACCTTCTTGACCTTCTAAGTCGGCCATGTGAGATGGAAACATTCATTAGAAGGTCATTGTGCAGAATGCTATTTGGCTTCAGTTAGATGTAATTTGCTTTTATCATATAGATGCACAAATTTCATAAGCTCCTCATCTATAGCAGGAACTAGCCTACCATCACCTTCAACCTGAATGGGAAATTAATTAACAATCAAGAGTAACATAATAACATCCTCATACCAAAATTTAAAATAGTGGATGCACCTCAAAGTGGATAGGAAAAGAATATAGAGACGGTCACATAAAACAATTTTAAGAACAATGATAATTCTAGTTTAATATCTTATGTTTGCAAATTATATAGTCTATAACTAAATCTCAAAGTGGATAGGAAAAGAACAATTACCCGGACAAGTTGGTAACCACAGGGTCAGAAGAACATATCTTGTCTGGAATGCTCCCACAGGGAGCTCGTCACGAAAAGTGCTGCTTACAGAAACATTTGCATGGACTACAACAACTTTTGTACAACGTTCAATGTAGCTCCCTTGCGTATTTGATTCCCGTAGACAAATATATCCAACATGTTGCAAAGTAACATATTAGGCTCTGTTTAACTTCAATGGGTTGATGTGGAAAAAGAATGAAAAATCTTTTTATCAATAGTTATTTGAAATTAACAAAGGAATATTGCACAACAACAACCTGAGAATTAGATATTTTGTTTTTTTTTTGCCATAAATTTAAAACAAAACAGTAAATAGCAAAAAATAAACCTCTTGTTATCATGTTTTCCTACAAACCAAATTGAAAGAGCATGTTTTCTTAAGGAATCAAATTTCCATGTCTAAAGTAATGGCACAAGGTTATATTTACCAATAATTTCTTCTTGAGATAAATCCTGGCGAATCCGACCCACTGCAATGTCATCAACCTATGGTAGATACATGCACATTATAAGAATTTGTAGTTCATTTCAACCAACATCTACATTTATCTCCAACAACGTGAATAATAATAACCTGCAATGGTGTCGAGAAGGAATTGGATGACCAGTCATCAATAACAACCACCCCAGCAGCTCCATTAAGGATTTGACTTGTAGTATCATGTATGGTCAATAGGCAGACTAATATTAGAATACTGTGAAAGCTTTGTTAGGCCTAGTCAAAGTTTATGTCCTTGACGAAGATCAAGTATAAAACTTGAATTAAGAAAACAAATTATTTGGAAACACATACTTTCCTACTAAAGATTTGCTACTTACTGCAAAAAGTTTTAGGCGTATGCATCATGTCAGCAATATAAGTACATTACCAACAACCATCTTTAACAAGTTTCATCAGAGAATAGGGGATAAAAATCTTACAAAACCAACCTAGATATTAGAGATCAGGTCCCCACATCATCTCTTCTCAATTTAAGAGACTGGTTTACTCCTTAATAACTCAAGATGCTCAGAATCAGAAGCTAAAGAGCACACAATCTGAAGAGCAGATTATGAACACCCAAGTATCTAATTTGCATTCTTCCATACCACATCTAAATCTATCTCGGCAGGGTCGGTAGCCTGAATCGCATAAGAAATTCCATTAAAGTTCATGCTAGAATATGTCCTTGGATGTGGCGTAGAGCACCTTAGCACGGATTCAACAGATGGAATGAGACCTGTTCGCCTTTTATGGATTAAGTATCTCAAGGAAGAAGTTACACAAGGTGTCCCATTGTAACAAAAAATTTAAATCAACTTAGAAAAAACACCTAAGTATACGTCCAAGCTTCGCCGTTAACCAATTTTCATGTTTATGTATCAGTTACTTATATCATACAGTTGGCATTGCTCCAAGACTTATAACCAAGATTTGAAATAATAACATGTTTTTTATTTGTAATTTTGATATTGGCAAAACATTCTAGTTAAATAAACTCAGAATTGCTGCACAACTATTGTTATCTAGAGTATTAGTTGTGCAATATTCACCAATCCCATTCTCATCCCCTCAAGTATATCATATACCCTACAAGGAACTTTAATTATAAACAGTTCATCTATAAAAAAAAGTCAAGTACAGAGAGAGACAACTCTTCACACAAGTTTGAAAGGAAATCTTGGGTGATCTATATCATAGTAAAACAAGTTTAAAAGAATATTAGACAATGTGAACTACTAAATTCAAGAAGCAAGGAGAACATACCAGAAACAAGAACGTAAAACCTTAAAAATAAGAACTGAGGATTGTTCCTCTACAAGGCCTACTCCAATTAGTGGTGGAGGGTTAAGATTTAGTTAGCAATTCTTCTCTTTATATAGATTATCATTCATTCATTGTTCTCACAATAAGAGGTATAATCATTCATAACAAGATTTCTATATACATGAACCAAATGGAGTTAGAACCAAAAATGTTCATATTGGGTAGGTACTTGCTCAGTTGGAACTTATGAAGTTGATTCCAATTATACTAGTCACCAAATTAACGCATTATAGTAGCTTACGTGGTATGGCTTATAAATTTTTGTCTACGATCCTTGTCATTTCCAGCATTATCAAATAGTCATTATTCATTTCGAGTTTTGTCTCAGGTTAAGGTCATCATTGTTATGAGGTTTTACAGCTGTAATTGTTACGAGGTTCTTGTACTCTGGTTTGAAATTCTTATCATTGTCATCCTCTTCACCAATATCTTTCCTATCCTCTCATCATTTTCATTTTGATCACATTCAGTTATATGATAGTAAATAGTATTTTAGAAACAATTCAGAAGCTAATGTGTCAAAAGTCAGCAAAAGGGTCTAAAAAATTTGGTTTAATAATGTAACTCATTTAACTCGAGCAATATTTTTAATATGTGACCTCTGGTTTCCAGGTCTCTTCATCGGACGAGTCTTTTTCCTTCTGGGACTCATCTTTCCACGCACATTCTCAAGGGAAGAGGCTTAGCAGCTTTGTCAAGAATTAATCAAATAAAAGAAAAGGTAAATAATTGAGAAATTTAACATAACTTGGGGATATGATCGTAATTTTAACACATGTTAGAATACTATCACTAACAACAGATACCCAAATGTCCACTACCTAACTAGCCAATCTACTAGGTTCTATAAACTATTGCACATGACATATTCATTTTAGACTGAAACTGAATACATTCTTTCACAGGACATTCATTTAGACTAAAACTGAATACAAATTTAGTTTTAATATCGTGTATTATCCATTTATTGTACATGACATATTCATTAGTAACTAGCCGGTCTACTAGGTTTACTAGGTTCTATAAACTATGTAAGTTTATGCAATTGAGGAACAATCTGTTAAGCTTCTCTTTGAAGAACATTAAATGAGGAGGTGAAAGGTAATAAGATTTTTTATATGAATTTCAGTCATCCCAGAAACACCAAAGTATGCACCAAAAAGGCAATTTGAACAGATCCCAAAACTGTGTATTCAGTTTGGTAAAGTTTCATATTGAAAAGTGACATTATCAATCTTCTTGGCCTAGCTTACAAGGTACAACAAGATTTTCATGATATATCTAAACGATACACCCATGATATTTTGGTATTTTTCACCTTATGCACCTTGCTTCAATGTAAAATCCACCCATTTCAGATATGCAATCTTCAACTTGTCAATGTAACTGAATCTAATTATGATAAAAATCTATCATTTAAACATTATTAAAATTATAGACATCAAATAAAATATGAAATAGGCAACTATAGGAAGCAAAAGAAAAGAAAATACAAACCCAATTTGGTACATAAAATTAAATTCAAAAACGACAATTATAAGAAGCAGAAGACAAGAAAGTGGTAACCCAATTTAATAAGAATATATCAAACTTAAAAGGGCAAATGAAATCCCAGTCTAATTCACAACCAACAATTTAATTTTAGTGATCATTTGAAGGTAAAGGTGTAGCTAATATTAGCTTTAAGATTTATTTTAAGGGTAGTTGCACAAATTCTGAGCATATTCATTAAAGCCCAAATAGTAATAAGCCTGGCTAAAATGCTCAACATTAACAGTCACTTGAATAAAACATTCTAGCACAAAACTACAATGATATCTCAGTCATTTGATTCAAAACAAGAACACGAAAAAGTCAATTGCATGCATATTGCACACACTTGAAGTCATGTCTCAGTCACTTGAATCCAAAAAAAGAACACGAAAAAAGTATTTTTGCGTGCGTACTGCGCATATTTAACTTATAAATGTGTTTCAACAAATATAGTCAATGCAGAAATAAACCATCTACAGTATGCTTAAAATCTGCTTACAATTTACCCATAAGCAATACATAAAACCTCAAGTATTTTATTCTTATTTTGTCAGCACTTTCTTGATCATGAGAACATAATGAATACAAAATGTGGAACCAAGCAATTTAGTGGTAGTATTTTATGATTCCAGAATCAAAACTTGTGAACCGTGAGTTCGATTAAAGTCAGATATGTCATCAAGTAGGTACTAGCTAGAGTGTCCAAATAGATAGCACATTCAACATGAAGGAAAAAATGGTGAACCCTAAATAAATAAATAAATTTCCCCAAATCAGAAATCCTAACTCTAAAAAAAAGAAGACATGAAGAAGAAACCAAGACCTAGCTATCGACGATGATCGGGCGGCACTCTCGGAGGGCAGCGAGGGTGAGGAAGACCTCCTTGTAGATCAAGGTGTCCTTCTTGTAATTTGAGTTATTGGTGTAGCGAAGCTTCCTATTGGGGAAAAACACGAACTCCAGGAACTCGTCATCGTCAGAGCAGGAAAGCAGGACCAGGAGAGCAAAGGCAGAATATGGGTTAGGGTTGGTCTGCTTCTTTCCTTTTGCTTTAGGAGGGAAGTGAAATATTAGGAGGGCCAAATTAGAAGAGGACATTTAAAGATGTTTCCTTTTTTTCCCCGTGTAATAAACCAACATTTTCTTCCCATTTTTAAGTCAAAATAAACGTTGGAAATGAACTACATTTCCTCTTTTTTCTATTTTAAATCAAAATAAGCCAACGTTTGTACAAATCAGCCATAAATTTTTGTTGTTTACATCAAAATGTCAGTTAATTTTTCGATGTTTAGTGTAGAACATTGGCATATTATGTCTATGCCGACTTTACCGTAAATGCCAAAAATAAACGTCGACAATTTTCAACCTTTACAAGAAAACGTCGAAAAATATCGAAGTTTACTGTAGAATGTCGGTATATCATACCTAATCCGACTTTTAACATAAATGTCGAGAAAATAAACGTTGGGAAAGCCATATTTTCTTGTAGTGATAGAAAACCCAAGTAAATCAAGAAAAGTCATCAAAAATTACAAAGACATAACTAACTGTCAAGACTAGCGACTCTACTAGGTCCAAATAAATCCATATGTGAGAGCTAAAGAGGTCTAGAGGTACTTACAACGTTGTGGATTTAAAAGTTGATTTAGTTTGTTTCTTCTTTTCATAATCAGCACAAATCATATCCCTTTTAAACGATATCTTCGGTAAGCCTCTTACCAATTTATCCGATGACAGTCTTGCAATAGTGTCTATGTTCGTGTGTCCTAATCGCATATGACATAGTCAACTCTCATCTTTGCTGACATAAAGACACATACCGACATTGTTAGCATCTTCTGATAGATAAAAAAAAACATAGATGTTATCTTCTCTAACACCTTCATAAATAACTTTACCACTTGATCTATCATAAATGGAATATTTGTCCTTCACAAAGTTAATACCATAACTGTTGTCAGACAAATGACTAGTGTTTAGTAGGCTATATTTTAATTCTGTTACTAGACATACATTCTTTATTATAGGAAAATGAGAGATATCAACATTACCATTACCAATAATATACCCTTTCAAATTATTACCGAAGGAGAAGTATCCTTCTTTCTTCATCAATAGCGTCATAAAAAGGTAGCATCACTAGTCATATATTGTGAGAAACCATTATCGAGGATCCACTTGATTCTAGCATGCGAGGGTTGATCCAACTATAATCCAAATTGAAGATGCAATCTTTGGTACCTACTTTTTGGAGTGTCCTAAAAAGTTTGTAGTAAATGCTACATTTTCTTGTTGTGTTTATAGTAAAAGGCATGATTGTGTAAAGCTTTAGCTTTACATGCTTCCTTTGCAAATTATCTATCATGGATGACTGTGTTGAGTCACTTGACTTGTTAAATTGAGGCATAGGTTGGATTGCCTTTTTTTTTTTATTATAATCTCTAAATTTTTAGAGCTAGTATATAGATCATTATATTTGGCAATGAGTTCATCTATCCTTTGTGTAGCAATGTTACGTTTCTTTTTCTCTAATACATAGTCTTCATAATCCTGTGTATTCTTTTTAATACATTTAAGAAAATCATGCAAATTCAACTTTAATGAAGATATTTCACTTGTGTCACTAGGAGAGGGTGTCTCTTTTATTTAGTATAATAAAGAGGAAAACCTTTCATTCTTAAGCTTATACATTTGAATCTCTTTTCTATCATGCTTGTATTTATCTCTAAGCTTCTTGTTGTCTTCAAAATGATCATTAAAAACATCAGAAAGTTCATCATAAGAGAAATCTTTATAAATATGATTTGTTGCTACCTCGTTTGATAATGCCATTAGGCATAGATTTGCATCATTACGAGCACTTCTTATTCTTCTGAGTCACTTACTTCGCTCTCGTGCCATATGCTTGTGCTTGTGTATTTGCGGGACAAAAATCCTCCTTTGCTTGTATGTTCATAATAATTTCCCTTTCTCATGGTAGGGCAATCCTTCTTTATGTGGCATGTCTTCTTACAGTTGTAGCATACAAGTTATTCATCTTTATAGTCATTCTTCTTTCGATTTGGTCTCTCAAACTTCAAGCACTTTTTGAAGTTGCTAGAAATTATGGCCAGCTCCTCATCGTCTGAATCATCGTCTTCGGTTTCATCTTCAGAGACCTTTTTATGAAGTGCTTTGAATGCTACGGTTTTCTTCTTGGGCGTTGATTCTTCAAACTCCTTAAGATCTAGCTCATGTGTCATTAACTTGCTCATGAGCGTCTCAAAAGTTAGGACGGTGAGGTCATTTCCATCTATGATCGTCGTTGCTTTTGGGTTCCAATTCTTGATGAGTCCTCGAAGTGAGAGACCGATAAGAAACTCTAGAGGGGGAGGGGGTGAATTAGAGTGCAGCAAAAATATCTATCTAATTAAAAATATGCTAAATGAAGGTAGTGGCCAACAATATAAAAGTATATACAAATAAAAAACAAGTATTAAAAAAAGCAAAATTTAGAGAGTAAACACAAACACCGAGTTTTTTATCTTAGTTTTCCTCTGAGAGGACTAGTCCAGGCCCGAGAACTCTTGCTTGGAGTTGCATCTACTAGAGTCAGAATAGTAAAACACAAGCTTTGAATCCGAAGTGTTTGTAGCTCCTACAACTTGTGCCTTTATCCAAAGCACATAACAAATTCTCAAACACGAGTTTGATCTGAAGAACTCGCAACTTCAGCGGTAGAGATAAGATTTTGTAAACCAAGCTTGTACAACTCTTTAGAGACTTCTAACCGAGATCACACTTAGAACTAGAAGGCTGAGGGAGTTGATCTTGGAGATAGGAAGGTTAAAGCTCAAAGATCACTATATAGGATAAGAAATATGAGAAGAGATGAGTGAGTAAGAATATAAAAATCCATGCCTATTTATTGGATTTTTATGGGCAGGGTTCGGCCATAATTCGGGTGTATATTTGAATTTTTTCGAACGTTAGAAACCATAAAATCTGGGATTTCACAACTATTTGGTATGTCCAGATTCATTGTGACCGAGTTTGGCCAGAGCTCGGCTAGAGTTCGGTTATCAAGTATGGTATAGTTTTTAGCATATTTTGGATGGAATGAAATGAATGATTAGGCTTTTTGTAGACGAGCTCTGGGCTATATAAGTAGACTGGTGGTTTAGTGGATATTTGGTACCAAGTGCGTCTTGATGTACATAATTCTTAGAGTCAAGAAATATAAAATTACATATTTGACCCAGTACAACTTACAAGCACCGCATCATAGTTGAATCTTCGTGTGAGTCATATCTGCGACATATCATGACATGATTTAGTTAATTATTAAAATTAAGTTGACTGAGACGAATGGGCCAACAATCTCTTTCATTTTGATAATTGACAAACTATGAGTGATATAGCAAAAAACTTCGAATAGTAGAGCTCTTTCATAATTTGTGGAGCAATTTGATACAATAGTGCGAGGAGATGTCTTATTTGAACATATTTCTCCCTGGTTGTCATTTGATCTAAATGGTATGCTCCCCCAAAATGAGTAGAGTAATTTGTTTGACAAAGAAACATGAGAGTTAAAGTTCACAATAAAAGTAAATAACAATAAGAAATAACACTGCTTTTATTAAGTTCAAAAACCAAAGTACAATAATAAACTGCAGTGAAATAAAGAGCAGTAGAACCATCTAGATAACTTCTTCTTAAGCAGCAAGATTCATCAGTCATCATCTTCAACAACAGCATCAAAAACTCGCTTAGGATCATAAAAAGCATCAATAGGATCCATATATCTGGACGTAGTCATCATCATGCTATAGCCATGACGATTCGGGTCACAGATAATCAAAAATAGTCTAACAGGGTGCTAAGATGGAGTGTACTGAATGTTAATCAAAGTGTTGCCAATAGCTTATGTCTAGAGAGTCTGACAAAAGTCAAAAGCTTTCAAACGATCATCGTCATTTTTAAAGCGGTTATACAATAAGCAAAGGATGGACTCCACAATAGTAGGTGGTTCAGAAGTAGAAGGTGGAGATCCAGTAGCATTAGTATTAGAGTTGGAGGATGAATTATGAGGCAGAAGTAAGGTTGGCTCATCATCGAACTCGATTCAGAGGGATAGGTTCATTGGTTAATGGACAAGAATCATACGATATGTCGAAGAAAGAAAAGATTAGTAAATATAATGCGTAGAGTAGTGGACGTCCTTTCTTACGACAAGTTACCATTTGAGACATGATTGTTTGTGGAAGATTGAATGGTATGTAGTAATGCATGTGATATAAGGCTGACAGTTCTAAATAAGAGATGTCATCAAAGTCAGATCTCTTAGGTAGAAAAGTAGAAAATATGATACGATATATTTCATAGAAATACGAATTAAGATAGAGAGCATGAAATCTTCCAGGTGGACAATTGTGTGGAGCGCAAAGAAGGTTTTTGAAAGATTCTAAACTTACGTTATCGGTACATTAAATTTGTGTAATGCTAACTTTTACGTCCCGCTCCCGGAGGAGCGATCGTCCTCGCTAAGGCGTGATACCGTGTGAGCCTAGATTGTGCTCACGCAAGGCGGATTCCATAATGGTCAATTACAATAGCTTGCAACGGGGTCGTCGTACAGAAATTCCAAGCAGAAACATTGAATAGACAGTATGTTGCCAGCGAAAAGTTTGAAATAACACAAGTCATGCAATTAGCTCTTTATTGATTCTGAAACAAATATTACAAATGTGGCATGAGGCTAAGATTATAATTCGCTCTTCCTCACAATACAGATCACTCTGCTCTTTCTTATCTCTCAATACAATGAACCATATATGCCCCTTCGACTTGCAACTTGAAGGTGCTTCAGATAGCCGATGTCTATACATTATGTCCCATATAGGTAAAGTCTTCAATGCGGCCGCATGTCTCGAAATGCCAAGGAACTCCATACCTCAGCGCGTCCAAGCGAGCTCCACCCTAACGAGTAAGTACCTGTTACCTGCACATAAAAACTGGTGGGGTGTCAATACACAACCGTACTAGTAGTGTGAGCTCCTCGCCCACCATACAAAACAAACACGTTTATTTAGTTTGTGCAAGTATTCCCTTTTTTATTGTCTTTCTATTCTTCTCTTAGGATCAGTTTTAGGACATTGTCTCTTGGCCTATTTTGTGCCTCTAGACCACCAACGGACCGATGACTTACTTATCCTTGTGCCTCCAGACCATTCTCGTGCCAACAATATTAGCATATCGACTCGTACTTGCCTTTTTGCCCATACTTTAAGATACACAACATGGTCGTGCCGTAAACTCTATTTGTGCTTCAATATCGAGGCCGTGCCTCACAATTCAACATGACTTAACCAAACTTTTCCTTACGACCCTTCCTGACTTAAACTAGAAATGATTCAATCCCAACTTATACAACTTTGTGTCAATGACTTAATACTCGATGTTACATCTCGTGTTGAAGTATGTGTCCTTATTATAGCCAAATCTTAGGCTCCATAATGGTGTTGCAACCGTGCATACCTTCTTGACTCAATTAGTGTCGTACTTGCACTTTCTTTTATTTGGTCGACACCGTGCATGCAGATTGTTGCTCAGCACACCGACTCATCTATATGAAGGGTCACTAGCAATTCAAGCCATCTTGGACATTGATGGATTATACGGTGATCATTCAGTGCATGGTAGCGAGCCCCACTAAAAGTCCTCAATCACCAAGCATTTCATCTCAGAAAATGCCCTATGCCAGCATGTCGGACATGGCAAACTTGTTCCCCTAGGTATGAATCGATCCTAGCACCTCGACAATCATTTGAAGAATGGTACTTGTGTACAAGTTGTCCATGGCCATGCAAGACTCTACTCAATCTGACGTACTTGTAAGACCATTTCTCATCTTTACATCATTATATAGCTCTATGGTTCGGAGACCGTCTTGACAACTACCGGTCCCGAGAACTTTCCATGTTACCATATTATTTCAACTCAAATTCAGAGACGACTACTTGATAGCGCTCCAACTTAACTCTACTTGAAAAACCATATTCTATGAGTACCTCGACCGGTACCATAAACTATATGGCCCACATTTAAATCATGGAATTGTGAGACCTATTACTTGAATCAGCAGTATACCGTGCCTTAACTCAATGATATTCCGTGCAACATTGCCGCCCAAGTCATATTCTATATGACGAGCCTTGAGACAGTGCAAATGTGTAGCCTCCCTTCCCGGAATTTTTTGTAATATTTTTTATTTATTTATTTGATTTAAATGGTGATTTTAGATTTTTTTATAAATAAGTATTTAGTTAAATATTACGGTACATAATGGTAGCCATGGTTGAGTTTTGAAGTGCAAGACGACTGGGAATCACGACACGGATAGCATAGTCGTGTGCCTTGGTTAGTGTATTAGCCATGCCTAGGAAGATCCAGCCATAAGTGCGTCATAACTAGGAAAACCAGGCCAAGTTGCGACTTATACCTTACCGAAGATTTTATTTATTATTTAATTACATTATTGAGTTTTAGGAAAACCCGGTTGTACCGAACCCGTCTAGATTGGGCCCAAGTCAAATCCAAGCCCATGTAGGCATGTAATGGGACCAAATACGGCCTTGTAGACATGTTTGGTAAATGCAAATATTGTTGTGTATATATTAGAAAATTGGTAATTATTTTCTAAAATATTTGTTATATGTACATTATAGGTATTATTATTATTAAATAATGTTTTACAAAAATTTTGTATGATTTTCTGGAGCCAGATAAGTAGTGTGCATGTCTATATCCACCAATAATAACTACCAGTCTATTATTACGTGTTACTAGGATTGTTATTTATTATTATTGGTTATTTTATTATTTCATGGTTAAATGAAATTGTCCCTCTCTCTCTCTATATATATCTATATATATATAGACATATATACATACTCCTAGGAATGGGCCATACCCTAGGAATAGATAATCACGAGTTTTATTTGGATTTTTGGAGATTATATATATATATATATATATATATATATATATATATATATATATATATATATATATATATATATATATATATATATATATATATATGCATTTGGGATGTGTTTGAGACTATATATTTTCCATAAATAAGTATAGTATAATTATAAATATTTTTCTCTTGAAAAACTATAATGTATATTATTTTATATACACGAATATTTAGTAGGTTGTATTGAATATTTACATCTATATACTAATTATCGTATACATGCATGATATAAATAGGTCAATATATATATGTGTCATATATATATGCGTATATGTATATATCTATATATAGAGGACAATATGTATACTATATATGTGTTTGTGTATTTATAGATAAATACATATGTGAGTATGTATATATAAATATATAGTGAATACGTGCATATGTGTATGTGTATATATACATATATCTATATATAAATATAAAAATATATTGTATATATATATATATAGATATTTAGACTAGAAATGGGAAGCAACAGGCCGGCAGTGCAAGCCCTGGGCCTTTCCCCCTTAGCCAGGCCGGGCTTGCACAGCCATAGCTGGGAACCAGCATACAACACAACCCATTCCAGCCCACGGGCCCACATGAAGACCAACCCAGCAGGCCAATTTCCCACGCACAGGAACCCCCAAGTCTTCCCAGCAAGCCGAGCATAGCTCAGGCTGCTCAACCCAACCGAGCACAAGAAAAATAAGAAGAAAGAAAGCCCAGCAGTTGCAACCCAGCAAAAGCCGGGTATTCCCAATCACTCCAATGCTGAGAACCCGACATCATACATATTAGCAATATATATATAACCGATCGGCAGAGGGAGGGATCGAGAGCGAGTAATTCGTGAAACCCTAAAACAACTCGTGCGCGCCACCCTCGAGGCTGGGCGACCCACCCTGACGACCTCGCACCACCCTTGGTGCCTTCGCAGTCCACCGTCGGCCGGCACACGCGCGCGCACGCGCGGGTGATGACAGCAGCATGTACACAGCGTCAGACCATCTTCGCGATGACCTTCCGTCGTCTATACGCGATTGTTTTGCGAACTGTTTTCTCGGTATGTACCCAACCCATACGAGATCATTTTCTTTCAATTAGGTCAATTTTATATGCTTTATATTGGTCAGGAGATCGATTCAAAGTTTAAAGAAAAACTGTATAAAATTTGACAGAATTTAGCTATATAAATCACCATATTGACACGTTGTTTGCCGTCACCTCACGCACAGTCTTCAAAATCCACAAGAAGGACCTTGTAGACAACATATAGGGGTACGAAAACCCTTCTGGTAATTTTCAATAATATTGCACGCACACAAAATTATTCAACTTTCAAAATGAAGAAAAAACTGGTTTTCAAATAAAAGGATTTTTCCGATACGGGTGCGTCCCGTCAAATCGGCCCACCTCGTCGCGTACCGCTGACTCCGACAGGAGCGAGAAGTAAAAGTGGACGTGTGGGAACTGACGGAACTTGATTTGGATGTGTGTGCGCGTTGTATCGAACGCGTATCCGTCGGAATTACCCCGTATCCGTGCGATGCAAATTCAGTCATAACTTCGTGCACGTTCGTTAGATCGAGACGAAACTTGCGCCAACAAGACCATATCATTTTTCTGGTCCTGTATGCCAAGTTTGGTCCAAATCTAAGACAGTTGATTGGATCGCCGTTCTGCGGGCCCCACGATCCGACTCAACGTGTGATTTTGTGCACGGCCCGCCGGAATCCAACTTTGGACATACGGTTGGATTCGTATCGAAAAACTGAATCCGTAGACATGTAGTTTGACGACTTTAGAGACCATTGACTCTGGCATGCTTTTCGGTGCAAAGCGAGTCCAACGGCGGACATCGTTTTTGTCCAAAATTATCGTTTTGCCCCTGTGTCCAGAATTGGACCTAAGGACAGGCAATCCTAGCTAATTTGACTATTTTGAGAATGTTGGCATTGTCTGTTTCAGCTTTCGGAGACAGTTGTGATGATTTGGACTTTATGGCTTAGCAGTGGACTAGATTGTTATTGGAATTGCGTGCAACGTCCAGGCAAGTATACCTTGTCTTTCTCTACAGTTTTATTTACATGCATTTTCTTTCATTTTACAGTCTTTGGATTATTTATGGACATGTGCTTTTCGTGTTATTTTCTGTGGAGTTGTTTTTATTGTTTATAGCCATGTTCATGTTTTGGCCTTGTGTTTCACATTTGGAGTTTCTCGTCAGTACCTTGCTTGAGTCGTGTCATAGAACGAGTGCGTGTAGTGAACTGCTAAATCCTTGATATTGTTCCTTGACACCAGAGAGTCCACACTCGGGACGAGGGTGTTTCCCTTGATCTGTTTACATCCGTGAGTCCACACTAGGGACTAGGATGTCGATTATTTGCACCAGAGAGTCCACACTCGGGACGAGGGTGTAGACTTGACTTGACTTGACTTGCACCAGAGAGTCCACACTCGGGACGAGGGTGTTTACATCAGAGAGTCCACACACGGGACGAGGATGTAGTATTTGTACCAGAGAATCCACACTCGGGACGAGGGTGCCTTGCCGTGAACTAACCAGAGAGTCCACACTCGGGACGAGGGTTAGTACTAACCAGAGAGTCCACACTCGGGACTAGGGTTAGTGTTTAGTACTAACCAGAGAGTCCACACTCGGGACGAGGGTTAGTGTTTAGTTCAAACCAGTGAGTCCACACTCGGGACGAGGATTTGGTTTCTTCCATTGATTTCGTGATTATCGTTCATCCGGCAGTTCATTATGCGTAGTTGTTCTAGTGTTCGTGTGTTCGTGTTAGTGTTCGTGGTCATTGGTTTTGTTCTTGTTCTTTCTTGTTTATTTCTTGAGCATGATAAAACTGCTAGATGGGCATGTATATTATGTATCTTGCTATGTCCTCTGAGGACCTGATGATCTCCTCAGGTTTAGCGATTGCATGGAGTTAGCCAGTAGTTCTGGATGGCGGAGGATTTGCGATTCTTGTGGGTATTACGGAGACAATGATACGCTCGTGGGATTCAGGTATCTCCATTGTGGTTATTATCTGCTCGTGCTTTCCATTACTTATCATGAGATATCATGTTTCTTGTTTCAGTTGTAGACTCTTATTATTTTCTTCTAGAGTCTTATCGGACATTTATGCTAGTGGGCTGCAGACCACGACCCATAGTGTTCATTCATGTTTTATACTCTTATTGTAGATTGAGATATAGATTTGTTTGCCATGATTTGGCAGTATACCATAGCCTTGACAGCTTATACGTACTCGAGTCGGGCTGGAGTCCGTTCGATACGTAGCTGGCTTGTTCACGAGGTCGCGTCCGAAAATCGGGTGCGGGTCGTGACAAGTTTTTTTGGTGGCCCATGCAGGTCAGAGCATATCGTATCGGTTACGTAATTGTACTGATACGAGCCTGCAAATTTGACTAAACCCTTAGAAATCTCAATCCACTCTGCCTTGAAAATTCTCCTAGAAATCCTCTACGTCCTTAAAAGTTCCATATTTGCTCTCGATTATACTTCCTTGCTTTTCGTACCATTGAATCTCGTCCTTTCATTTTTCGGAGTGGCAAATGATCGTGCTGACTAGAACTTATCAAAAATTCTTAGGTTATAGTATAATATGGTTTGATAATTTGATTTTGGTTGCTTGATAGATATAAGGGTATTAGAGATACCATATGCTGTAAATATCTATGGATACTGACCTTAGCAACTAGTTTGATGTTACAAGATTTTAGTGACCGTATTTTGAGAGGTAGTATGACCAAAGGTGGGTAGAAGTCCTCACGTATTCGAGGTTATAAAATGGCTAGAGAGGGTTATAGAATATTTTTTAGAATTGAAATTTGAGGAGATTAAGGTAATAGTAGACTTTGAATAGTATGAATTAGAATTTCGAGGACGAAATTATTTTAAGGTGGGTAGATTTGTAGCCTCCCTTCCCGGAATTTTTTGTAATTTTTTTTATTTATTTGATTTAAATGGTGATTTTAGATTTTTTTATAAATAAGTATTTAGTTAAATATTACGGTACATGATGGTAGCCATGGTTGAGTTTTGAAGTGCAAGACGACTGGGAATCACGACACGGATAGCATGGTCGTGTGCCTTGGTTAGTGTATTAGCCATGCCTAGGAAGATCCAGCCATAAGTGCGTCATAACTAGGAAAACCAGGCCAAGTTGCGACTTATACCTTACCGAAGATTTTATTTATTATTTAATTACATTATTGAGTTTTAGGAAAACCCGGTTGTACCGAACCCGTCTAGATTGGGCCCAAGTCAAATCCAAGCCCATGTAGGCATGTAATGGGACCAAATACGGCCTTGTAGACATGTTTGGTAAATACAAATATTGTTGTGTATATATTAGGAAATTGGCAATTATTTTCTAAAATATTTGTTATATGTACATTATAGATATTATTATTATTAAATAATATTTTACAAAAATTTTGTACGATTTTCTGGAGCCAGATAAGTAGTGTGCATGTCCATATCCACCAATAATAACTACCAGTCTATTATTATGTGTTATTAGGATTGTTATTTATTATTATTGGTTATTTTATTATTTCATGGTTAAATGAAATTGTCCCTCTCTCTCTATATATATATATCTATATATATATATATATAAACATATATACATATCCTAGGAATGGGCCATACCCTAGAAATAGATAATCACGAGTTTTATTTGGATTTTTGGAGATTATTATTATTATTATTATTATTATATATATATATATATATATATATATATATATATATATATATATATATATATATATATATATATGTGCATTTGGGATGTGTTTGAGACTATACATTTTCCATAAATAAGTATAGTATAATTATAAATATTTTTCTCTTAAAAAACTATAATGTATATTATTTTATATATAGGAATATTTAGTAGGTTGTATTGAATATTTACATCTATACTAATTATCGTATACATGCATTATATAAATAGGTCAATATATATATGTGTCATATATATATATGCGTATATGTATATGCGTATATGTATATATCTATATATAGAGGACAATATATATACTATATATGTGTTTGTGTATTTATAGATAAATACATATGTGAGTATGTATATATAAATATATAGTGAATACGTGCATATGTGTATGTGTATATATACATATATATATATATATATATATATATATATATATATATATATATATATATATATATATATATATATAAATATAAAAATATATTGTATATATATATATATAGATATTTAGACTAGAAATGGGAAGCAACAGGCCGGCAATACAAGCCCTGGGCCTTTCCCCCTTAGCCAGGCCGGGCTTGCACAGCCATAGCTGGGAACCAGCATACAACACAACCCATTCCAGCCCACGGGCCCACATGAAGACCATCCCAGCAGGCCAATTTCCTACGCACAGGAACCCCCAAGTCTTCCCAGCAAGCCGAGCATAGCTCAGGCTGCTCAACCCAACCGAGCACAAAAAAAAAAGAAAAAGAAAGCCCAGCAGTTGCAACCCAGCAAAAGCCGGGTATTCCCAATCACTCCATGCTGAGAACCCGACATCATACATATTAGCAATATATATATAACCGATCGGCAGAGGGAGGGATCGAGAGCGAGTAATTCGTGAAACCCTAAAACAACTCGTGCGCACCACCCTCGAGGCTGGGTGACCCACCCTGACGACCTCATGCCACCCTCGGCGCCGCCGCAGGCCACCGTCGGCCGGCACAGGCGCGGGCACGCGCGGGTGATGACAGCAGCATGTACACAGCGTCAGACCATCTTCGCGATGACCTTCCGTTGTCTATACGCGATCGTTTCGCGAACCGTTTTCTCGGGTATGTCCCCAACCCATACGAGATCATTTTCTTTCAATTAGGTCAATTTTATATGCTTTATATTGGTCAGGAGATCGATTCAAAGTTTGAAGAAAAACTGTATAAAATTTGACATAATTTAGCTAAATAAATCACCATATTGACACGTTGTTTGCCGTCACTCACACACAGTCTTCAAAATCCACAAGAAGGACCTTGTAGACAACATATAGGGGTACGAAAACCCTTATGGTACTTTTCAATAATATTGCACGCACACAAAATTATTCAACTTCCAAAATGAAGAAAAAACTGGTTTTCAAATAAAAGGATTTTTTCGATACGGGTGCGTCCCGTCAAACTGGCCCACCTCGTCGCGTACCGCTAACTCCGACAGGAGCGGGCAGTAAAAGTGGACGTGTGGGAACTGACGGAACTTGATTTGGATGTGTGTGCGCGTTGTATCGAACGCATATCCATCGGAATTACCCCGTATCCGTGCGATGTAAATTCAGTCATAACTTCGTGTACGTTCGTCAGATCGAGACAAAACTTGTGCCAACAAGACCGTATCATTTTTCTGGTCCTGTATGCCAAGTTTGGTCCAAATCTGAGACAGTTGATTGGATCGCCGTTTCGCGGGCCCCATGATCCGACTCAACGGGTGATTTTGTGCACGGCCCGCCTGAATCCAACTTTGGACATACGGTTGGGTTCGTATCGGAAAACTGAATTCATAGACATGTATTTTGACGACTTTAGAGACCATTGACTCTGGCACGCTTTTCGGTGCAAAGCGGGTCCAACGGCGGACATCGTTTTTGCCCGAAATTACTATTTTGCCCCTGTGTCCAGAATTGGACTTAAGGATAGGCAATCCTAGCTAATTTGACTATTCTGAGACTGTTGGCATTGTCTATTTCAGCTTTCGGAGACAGTTGTGATGATTTGGACTTTATGGCTTAGTAGTGGACTAGATTGTTATTGGAATTGCGTGCAACCTCCAGGCAAGTATACCTTGCCTTTCTCTACAATTTTATTTGCATGCATTTTCTTTCATTTTACAGTCTTTGGATTATTTATGGACATGTGCTTTTCGTGTTATTTTCTGTGGAGTTATTTTTATTGTTTATAGCTATGTTCATGTTTTGGCCTTGTGTTTCACATTTGGAGTTTCTCGTCAGTACCTTGCTTGAGTCGTGTCATAGAACGAGTGCGTGTAGTGAACTGCTAAATCCTTGATATTGTTCCTTGACACCAGAGAGTCCACACTCGGGACGAGGGTGTTTCCCTTGATCTGTTTACATCCGTGAGTCCACACTAGGGACTAGGATGTCGATTATTTGCACCAGAGAGTCCACACTCGGGACGAGGGTGTAGACTTGACTTGACTTGACTTGCACTAGAGAGTCCACACTCGGGACGAGGGTGTTTACATCAGAGAGTCCACACACGGGACGAGGATGTAGTATTTGCACCACAGAGTCCACACTCGGGACGAGGGTGCCTTGCGAGAACTAACCAGAGAGTCCACACTCGGGACGAGGGTTAGTACTAACCAGAGAGTCCACACTCGGGACGAGGGTTAGTGTTTAGTACTAACCAGAGAGTCCACACTCGGGACGAGGGTTAGTGTTTAGTTCAAACCAGTGAGTCCACACTCGGGACGAGGGTTTGGTTTCTTCCATTGATCTCGTGATTATCGTTCATCCGGCAGTTTATTATGCGTAGTTGTTCTAGTGTTCGTGTGTTCGTGTTAGTGTTCATGGTCATTGGTTTTGTTCTTGTTATTTCTTGTTTATTTCTTGAGCATGATAAAACTGCTAGATAGGCATGTATATTATGTATCTTGCTATGTCCTCTGAGGACCTGATGATCTCCTCAGGTTTAGCGATTGTATGGAGTTAGCCAGTAGTTCTGGATGGCGGAGGATTTACGATTCTTGTGGGTATTACGGAGACAATGATACGCTCGTGGGATTCAGGTATCGTCGTTGTGGTTATTATCCGCTCGTGCTTTCCATTACTTATCATGAGATATCATGTTTCTTGTTTCAGTTGTAGACTTGTTATTTTCTTCTAGAGTCTTATCGGACATTTATGCTAGTGGGCTGCAGACCATGACCCATAGTGTTCATTCATGTTTTATACTCTTATTGTGGATTAAGATATAGATTTGTTTGCCATGATTTGGCAGTATACCATAGCCTTGACAGCTTATACGTACTCGAGTCGGGCTGGAGTCCGTTCGATACTTAGCTGGCTTGTTCACGAGGTCGTATCCAAAAATTGGGTGTGGGTCGTGACAGAATGTATGGATATACCCAGCCGTGGAACCGTAGAAGAGCAAAGGCTATGCCAAGCCTTGCACCCTGGAAAGTTGCCTTGAGATTTGTAGGACAATTATGCTATACCAAGCATCTGACCGTAGGACAATGCATGCGTTACTAAGCATCCATTTTATGCGACGCATATAACTATGTTAAGTTTGTTGCCTTGTGTAGCCTCCCTTCCCAGAAGTTTTTGAAATATTTTTATTTATTTATTTGATTTAGATGGTGATTTTTAGAACTTTTTTATAAATAATTAATTAGTTAATTATTACGGTAGATAACTTTAGCCATGGTTGAGATTTGGAGTACAAGATGACTAGGAATCATGGCATGAGTAGTGCAGTGGTGTGCCTTGACTAGTGTATTAGCCATGGTAGGGAAGACTGTCACGACCCGCACCTACTGTGAGTGTACGAGTATGTAACAGCGCCTAGCCTATGCCGCAGTATCGGCGGTAGAACGCTGTTCTAGGTCACTATCTAACCATCAACTCATGCAGTATATAATGTACTCATCATGATCAACTCCGAACGGAGGACAAGTATAAGATATTGTAACTCATTCACAGTCTAAGGACGATAAGATAACACAGAAGAAATAACTAAGAAATAGAAAGATAACTACTATAATAATAACAAAATCTCAACAATCTCAATACAACACAAGTCTCAAATCAAATACAACAAGTTCTACATGAAAAATATATGCAAGTCTACTAAACTAAATCTCGATCACTCCTGAGTGTGGGGGCAAAGGTAGCCATCCCGACTCCGGGTCCATAATATGTAAGGCATGTATCCTCAGCGCAAGTATCTGTAATATTTCAACAGGTCCAGTCAGGACAGAAACGAGCACATCTCATCTAAAAAACCCAAGTAAATGACAGAGAACTATAAAGCAGTTATAGACAGTTGTATTGATGAACATGGAAGTTTATATTCAGGTGATGATATAGAGAGACAGATAAAGTACAAGGAAAGTAAGGTAACTAAACAAGAGAAGAACCATGGCAATAAAGACTGTAAAATAGAAACTAGCTGAACTAGAGTAACATGGTATAAGTCCAGACAGTAAAAGTAGACAAGTGTAACTCCAATGTAAGTCCAGTACAAGACGAATCTAATATAATATGAATCCAGTATGAGATAATTTCAGTCATAGTGATCAATGATTCCAGGGTGAGTCCAGCCTATACTCTAACGGTATGTTTTAAAATACTGAGGTCGACATGTAAACGGCTATAG
Source organism: Iris pallida (assembly GCA_029216955.1). Taxonomy (NCBI): domain Eukaryota; kingdom Viridiplantae; phylum Streptophyta; class Magnoliopsida; order Asparagales; family Iridaceae; genus Iris; species Iris pallida. The sequence goes on along the minus strand of JANAVB010016197.1, from coordinate 12,812,309 downwards.
GTATTCCAGCACCATACACCTGGCCGGGTGTGAGATGGCTATCATTCCAGTTTGATTCCAGCATGAGGGTGATTCCAGAATTAGGGTATTTATACATGTCTTACTCTAGTATTTCCCCTTCCAACAAGTGAATCCAGAAATCTGACACAAGATTCAAGATGAGTCCAGCCAGAACATGATGATACCAGTAAATGATTCCAGAATAATTCCAGTAATAGAGGCCAGATAATAAATGTGTGTCGCATACATGAATCCAGAAATATCCATACGTGTTGTAACAGAGAATCACATAAAACTAACTAGAACTGAAGTACAGTAATTGACAAGTAAATGAGAGAACTATCAGATAATGTACTCGCCTGATACTCTGAAAAGAGTAGTGTAATATCAGATGTCTGCACCGGAGTCACAATGTCCTAAATAGAGCAGTACAGGTTATAATGTGTTTAAAATAAGGTAAATAATGTTTACAATACAATCTACATGATTTTTAGGTCAATCTAGGTCAAAGTCAACTCTTGGTCAACTCTGGGTCAAACCAAGTCAATATCTAGCTAAATTGTCAAACCTTGGTCAACTAGTCAACCTAACAGTCAAACTAGGTCAACTCTAGTCTAGTTAGGTCAAACAAGGTTAAACTAGTCTAGGTTGGCTAACCTAGGCTGAACAAGTCAATCTAGGTCTCTAACCAAAATACCATACAAGCCACACTAGTCTAGTACCATAGCCTAAACTATACCTCACATATAACATAACCATATATGCATATATTATACAAATCAATATATGTCACATTCATATTTATATATATATACATGTAAATATACATATAGGGTAGCTATATAGGTATAGGTACTAGATTAGCATACACATATATACATGGATATAGATAAGGTATCACAATACTAAGTAATCCTAATCAAGCATTCATGTAAATATACACTATATATATATATATAGTGAAAGAGGAAGAGTGAAAGTACATGTATACATGCATTTCATAGTGTGTGTGTGTACACATAATGGTGTAAGGGGGTGCATATGCATGTAGGTGTAGTGTATACAAATACAAGTGTTCAGAACTGGTGTGTAATGTTCTGTTCAGTCATAGGTAAAATAGGTAAAGTTCAGTTTTACATAAAGGGGGAAAGCTCAGTTTTCATGAAATCAAATCCCAATCATTCAGTTTAGATATTTCAATCTAAACATTCAAAACCAAATTCCAAATTCAAATCAAATCTCAGTTTTCATGTTTCAATCTAACATTCAAAACCAATTTCCAAATTCAAATCAAATCTCAGTTCTCATGTTTCAATCTAACATTCAAAACCAATTTCCAAATTCAGGTTTGAGTGTGTGTAGAGCACAGTGAAGGGTGTGTGGGTGAACAATGTGTAATTTCAGTGATTCTCAGTTATTCAAACAGTGTACAATGTGTCAAATAATGAAGTGAAAGTGCTCGAGTGTGTGATGTGTGAAATTTATGTGTGTGTATACGAGTGAGTGAGTGGGTAATGATATAAATCTCAGTAAACAGGGAAAAACAGTGTATTAGGTTTCAGAATTGAGTGAAATGTATGTGGTAGCAGTAAAAGGAATTCTCAGGTACCTCTCAACCATTCAAGCCTAATATCAAACCTTGATACCAAGTATATGGACTGTTATCAATCAAAATTTGGACTGATAATAAGGAGGGCTGATTTATATGTCCAAGTGGACTGAACAGAGAATGTGATCTCAACTCCTAACATTCAATCCAACTCCACTTAACATGACATACATGCGTTCATACAACTAAAAATCAAAATTACCCACTGTTCATTAATTCTCATGAACTACCAACCAATCCTATTTTTAATTCAATTATACAACAACCCTACAACTGAAACAGAGAACTCAAGGAGTCTAATACCACATTTTGGTGTGTCAAAGAATGTGCTCAGTGAGTGTCACAGAGAAATGTGTGTGTGGAGCTCGACTTGGTCATGAAGGCAATGCAATCTCAGGAATTCCCTATTTCAGTGTACATTTGAACCCAACTTCGAATCCAAAATTGAACCCAATGCATATCCTATGAACTCAGAGATGTAGACTTAATTCTCAGGCATGTACATATATGTAGACATTAAATTATCACAATTTAACATTTAATCGAATTCACAAAACTTTGAAAATTTGTACTGAACTGAACCTTATCAGAATATATTCAAAAAAAACCCAATTTCGCATTCGAAAACAATAAAACTCAAAATAAATGGTTGATAGAGGTGTGTGAACATAATATGGTGTTATACAGGTTGTCTCGTGTCCATAAAAGTGGACACGATGTGTCCAAAAGCAGAAAACCTAAGTATCAGAAAAGCAGTGCACCCAGGCCTCGTGCGTGCGTGTCGAGCCTTCGTGGGCTCGACACAGAGCTCGAGGTGGGTCAAGCTCGTGAATATGGGTTCATCCATAGTAGGGCTAAGATTCCCATACCCTGACCTAGGTCGAACCTGTGCCGTATCCAAGTTCCAGTCGCGTGTCAGAGCCGACTGATCGACTGGGGCTGTGCAGTGCACCATCAGTGCGAGTCAATTTTCTTCGTGCACACTAAATGAGAACCCGTGAAATTTTATGGGAGTGAGTCAGTGGGCACCCGCACGTCTCCACAAAATTTTATGGTGTCTCGTGCCGTGTCGTGTCCGCTAGGACACTCGAACAGCAGGCGACTGCACGAGGTCTGTGCGCGGTGTCGTGCGTGAGGTGCGTGTCCGATTTAGACACAAAAATTCCACAGAATCATGCTCAGTCTTTAACATATTTAATCTACACATTAAGAGCATCAAAAACAACTAATTAGTTTTGGAAAATATAAAAATTCATTTCTATGTGGTATTTCAACAAACACTTGTACATACACATAGACACGTCCCCGATACGGACACCAAACGGATACGGTTTCCTACCAAACTTGAGGGACAGCTAGGGGACACCTATATCTAGCACTAAATGCAAAGAAAACTGAATATTAAAACAATTAGAGGTGTTTTACCTATAGGTGCAAATAGCAAGAAAAGCTCCAAATGGAAGGAATCCAAATAGCAACTCCCAAGCTCCAAATTGCACAAAAACTGAAATAAATCTCCACAAACAATAAATAAACAATAATTAGATCCTAATGCAAAAGACTAGAGTCAAAAAGGATTTGAAATGAATTTATTAGGAATTTAGGAAGGTGGGGAATTACCTTTTCTTCTAAAAACTAGGTCAAGCACAAAAGAGGCAAGAACAAGTGGAAGAGGCATTAAATAGGGGTGGAAAACCCTAGGTTGGCTGGCCACTAGTGGGTTGGTTGGGGTTTGGGCTCAAGTCATCGGCCATGGGCTTAATTCACAAGTCATGGAATTAAAATCATAAGTCATGAAATCAATGCACCTATTCTATTCCTCCTATTTGAAAACTAGATTCTAATAGCTAGAATGAGGTTAACATAAGTTAGATTAGGGTCACACCATTGTCTAGAAAGTCACCATAACTAGGGTTAGCTTCTAGGCTAGTCTACTAAATAACAACTAGTAAAAGTCAAAATCAACAACCATCAATCCAATAATTAATCAATAATTCTAATAAGTCAAGATGACCAAATTACCCCTAGGCTAAAAATGATAATTAAAAATCCCAATCACATGGTTATGCTCTAGGTCAGACAGTCTCTCGGGTTTCACTAGCAGCACATTGAAATCACAAGTCATAGTTTTTAAATAGTTTAAAAATGATTAAAAATCACCAAAAATCATAATATGATGTAAATACAATTAAATAATAATTATAATTACAAAAGTTCAAAAATACCCTCATTTCAGAAACTGGGTGCTACAAGTCTACCTCCCTTAGAAAAATTTCGTCCCCGAAATTAAGATGATCGCACCCTTCCTAGGTCAAACCCCCAATCAATCAAAGTCGAAGCAACACAATCCTACTGGTCGTGATTCCACAGTCTCGATTAGGGTAGCTACACTATCTAACAAATCACAAGCAATATCCTGGCAGGTACTAATGGAAATCACACATGGAAGTGGGAAGGAAGAACAAGAAGGACAAACCTGCTAACCTATCACCTGCAACGTCGGTCTCCTCGACAGCCATCGCAAAAGCTCCACCCCTCTAGTACTGAGCTACAGGTGGCCTAGCTCCCTCAAAAAGAGGTATAATGGGACAATCTATCTTCTTGTGGGCACCAGACTCACAGAAATAGCAAACCTTCAGCCTCTTCCTGCACTGCTCCCAGATGTGTCCTGGCTTCATGCAGTAGGAACAACTGATTGCCTTCGGGTCCTGACCCCGATACTGATGCTGCACCTGCTGAACTTCCGCTGGTGTCTGCGTCTGATGAATCTGTACATGAGGCCTCTTGGCCTGGCCTCCGCTTCTGCTGGTACCATGAGCGTCCCGTCCCCTCTTGAGCCTCAGCTCAAGATCATCCTCTGCTGCTAAGGCACCCACCAAGATCTCTTCAAAAGTGGCACCACGGGCACTCTTGGTATAGGACTTCACCTTCTTGACCAGTCCCTTTCTGAACCTCCGGGCCTTCGTCGCCTCGGATAATCCCTCGACAAATCTGCCCAAACGGTAGAACTCTCCAGCATACTCCTCTACTGACTGACTGTCCTGGACTAAGGCCTCGAACTGAGTCTCGAGGGCTCCTAGCGCTGCATCTGGGAAAAACTTCTCCTTGAACAGCTTCATGAATGCTGCCCAAGTCTGCCCTGGAGTACCAACCCTCGAGTCGGTCTGGTACCAAGTGCTGGCCAAATCCTGCATCATACTGGCCGCCGCCTCGATCTGTAGCCTCGCTAAAATCTCTGCCAGTCTGAAAATCTCCTCCATATGCTCTATCCACTCATCAGCTACAGAATGCCCTCTGTACCCCTGAAGTCACTCGGGTGCATCTTCTGGAAGTCTTGAATGCCTTTCTCCTTCGGCTGGTACGGCTGCTGAACTGCCGAAGGCTGAGCTGCTGCCCTCTCAACTACTATCAGGGCCAGATCAATTCCCTGACTAAACTCTGCAGTCTGACGCTGCTGTTGGGCCTGCTGGGCCTTTATGAACTGCTGAAAGAATGAAAACAGCTGGACTGCGTCAACTGTCCCTGAAGGTTGCTACTGCTGCTAGAGTATCTCTGGAATCACCGGGCTCTGCCTGTGCACTGGTGGAGGGGCTCCTCCAAAGGCAGTTGAAACACCTACCCCAGCTGGCTGAACTGGTGTCACGGTTTCGAGGGCTGGCTGCACAGGATGAGAGGTGGCAGACCTCTCTGCAGTGTCCCCCGGTCCTGGACGATGTGATCTAGTCTCGACCATCCTGGAGACAGATCAAACAAAGAATCAATACTGAGATAGAAGCGATAAATCAAGGGAGGACAGTTAATTTCAAGGAAGACAAATCAGCAAGATGTATAATTGGCATGAATTGAAGCAGAATTTTTTCTAACTATGATTGAGTACCTTTCCGTTGAAACCTATCTCCCAATCCTATCGCAGGCTCGTAGCAGTACAACTAAGTCGCCGTACTACTACGATATCGCACTAATGCGACTCTTGACACCACTAAAAACGTGTCATGACCCGCACCCAATGTAGGGGCACGAGAAGTGGTTACGTCCAGCCTACGCCATAGTGTCGGCGGTAGAACACTGTCCTAGGTCACATACATCTAACAGTTATAAGGTACCTGTACAGTATATATACTCCGAATGGAGGTGACATAATAAGTACAACTCAATCACAACTAAGGAAAGAAGTACGATACGATAGAATAGATGACACACAGAATCCACAGATGATAAATACAAGATAGAGAGATAGCTGAAAGTCTAAGATAATAATGCATACTTCAGTTCAGGCATATACATCTAACAGTTATAAGTATTTGTAACCCAATTCTTTCTATACACTTTCATGTAGGTTTCACACACATGTCTACAATCTATCCCTCATGACACTTGTCCACATACACCTATACATACACATAGCCTTACATGCTAGTTTCTCTCTATAATCTTCTCTTTATATATAATGTTGTATATATGCATGTTGTATATATATGTAATCCTATATACACATAGACATATATGAATTTCATGATAAATAGCTAAATATGAATGTGCCTTGATGTGTGGCTTGCGTTGGCTTGTATAGCCTTGGGATTGATGTGTGCTTGCTAGGATAGTCGTGGTTAGGCCTAGTAAGACTTGATGGGTTAGGCTTGACCTAGTTGACTAGTGTGGTTGACTAGAGTTAACCAAGTGTTGACTATAGTCTAGTTTGACCTGGACAGCATGCAGATGCATTGTACATTTCATTTATCATTCCCTGTATACAACTAAGTAAACAGAGCCATAGGTGTGTTCTAACTAGAAAAACCATGCCAAGTTGTGACATGACCCCTATCAATAATTAATTAACTATTTATTAATATTATTAATTTTAGGGATACCCGGTTGTACCGAACAAGTCCGGACTAGACCCGACCCGAGCGCAAGCTCTAGTAGACATGTAGTACAACCAACGACGTCCTTGTGGGCATATATATGTATATATATAAATATTGGTAGTTCATGTTATAGTCTTTTGAGTACTTTATAATAAATGGTATATTAATTATAATATATACACTAATTTTCAGTTTGATCTCTAATTTTCTTGGAAAATATAGCATAGGTACCCTTGTGCATTTTGGGGTATTAAGCTATATACATGTATATATGTTTTTATGTAGGCCTATTTAAGTTTTGGTATAAGGTTGTGCTTTTATTATTATTATTATTTTATTTATAATTGATTATACCAATTAATTTGCCCATATTTGATTTAACGAGCTTGTAATTATTTTCCGGATAAAATTTGCCCTGATAATGGTACAATTACTAATATCGTAATTGAATGATAATTTTTTGCTCATTTAAATCCATATATTTATAGTAGTTTAATTGTATGGGCCTGGTCCCGTATATACTAGTCCATAATTTTATATATGTAAACATTTAATTCTATTGGCATTAAGCCTATTATATATGGTATTATTTGTTATGGTTGTATATAATAGTTTAATTGTATTGGGCTTAATGCTATATATATATATATATATATATATATATATATATATATATATATATATATATATATAATAGTTTATTTGTATTGAGTCTAAATCAATGTATATTGTATGTATTGGACCCTTGGCCGAATATTGTTCGAGCCAAATAATTGACGATATTCCTGTATATAGAAATATTTTACTATATATAGATGCTCTTTCTATGTAAATAATATAATGGTTATTAATTATAGTATTTGTATTTAAATTATTATTTGATTTTGTGATTTTAGGATTCATGTATATAGATATATATAGGTATAATAATAAAGAAAAAGGAAACCAAATTATAACTAACAATCCCAGCCGGGCCCAGCAACCCAAAGCTTGGCCCAGCCAAGCAACTTCCTTTCCCCCTGAAACCGACCGAGCGTATATGCACAGCGCGCATATATACATAGAGAGAGAGAGAGAGAAACCTAAACCCTAACGCCTCATGTCACTACCACTTTTCTAGATTGAGGGTATTTTGGTCTTTTTAAAATTTTGGGAATTAATTGGGATTATTAGTGTTAATTATAATTATTAGAATTTTCTTAGTGATTTTTAGTATTATTGATTTAGTGCCATAGTTGACCTTGACTAGTGTTGACTTAGAAGACTGTCCTAGAAGCTAACCTAGGTCATGACCACTTGGTTAGGTTATGAAACCCTAGCTTGACCTAATTTAGTGTTTTCAACTCATTAGAATTTATTAGGAGGAATTAGGATTTAAATTGATTAGGGAATGGCTTGTGATTTCACAAGTCATGACTTATGACTTAAGCCTTAATGGCCCAAAGCCCAACACCTAGTGAAATCTAGCCCTAGCCCAGCCCATGGCCGGCCAAACCTAGTCCTCCCCACTCTATTTAATGCTCCCAGAAAATAGGGCTAGCCTCCATTAGGAATATTTGCAAGTTTTAAAAAGAGGTGAGTCTCCATCTTCATTAATTCCTGGAAATTTCATTTCAATTCCTTTTTCACCCAAACCAATTGCAATAGGCTCTAAATTTAGTTTACTTGCTGTTGGTATTGAGAAATTTCAGGGGAGAAACAATTTGGGAGAGTTTTGGAAGCTTGAGAAACCATTCTCATTAGGGGCTTTTTGAGCTTTGCAAACCTATAGGTAAATTCTAATCCTCACCATGAAATGTTGATTTTATTTCATATCTAGGAAGCCCTAGGCCTAACCTAACTGTAGGACTAGCTAACCCTAGGTTTCGAGTTCTATACGTGTCCGTATCGGACACGTATCAGTTTACGAATACATGTGTTTGATGAAATGCCCCAAAGGGCATTTCGATTTGTTTTTAGGAATGTTTCTGAATAGGAAGTTAGGTTTTGTGCTTACTTATGGTTTTCCTTTGGACTGAGCACGTATTGGTGTTGTGTCGAGTCGCCACGGACATACGAACCCGCGGGTGCACACACGTGCGCGCGGGCACTGTAGCTGCCCTGCTGCTCGGGGTCCTTTGCGAGCAGCACACGACACGTCGACACGAAATACTTGACACACACAAAGGGGCAAACACTAACACCATGTGTGTCAAGTTGCACGACCTCTCGTGTCGTGTCGGACACGATATCGCGCGTGCACTGTGCGTGCACTGTACGTTTCAGTACACTTTTTTGTGTTCTTATTTTCTTTCAGTTTTTAAATGTTTAATTGGTATTTAATTATTAATTAGATCCTAAATATAATGTATGATGTATGTTAGAATTAATTTACATGTTAATTTAGTTTTAGTATGGAAAATTGGTTTCGAATTGGTGTCAAATGGCATTCACTGTTACTTTGTGACTGATACATTGGTTTTCCAGTATTCCTAAACATTTAAATTCCTGATTTAGTAATGTTTTTCACTGTTTATGTTACCCACATATTATTGTTCATGTTTGGTTTCATTTACATTCGAATAGGCTTTATGTTGAAAATGGGATTGGCATTCAGTTGGGTTTCATGTGCATCAACTGTTTGTGCTCGATTTTAACTGTTAGCTAGGAACTGGTTTTCCTTATATAACCTGAGAATGATTTATTATTTCTGAACATTTTACTACTCCCTTGTGTTAAGTTCTCGGGTAGATTGATTCTTGAAGTTATATTGTGAATGGGAATTGGTCATATGTTGATTCAAATTGAATTCGAAACTATGAACTGGAAATTGGTTTCCTTTCCCTTCTCCTAAACTGAGTTTGAATGGTTATTCATTCTAATTTACTGAATTCCTATAACCTGAGATTTGGGTTCCAAACTGAGGTTTGATTCCCTTCCTATTACACACACAAATGTATACATTGTTACACTGATTTTTTCTATTTCCTTTAACACTCATAAGTGTCATGTGTACCACTTTGCCATTGTTTTGTACTTACTGTTCTAATTTTCTGCTAACACACACTCTAATGTACATAGCACCCTGTTGTCTCACACACAAGTGTTTCACTTAACACACACATACACACCATATTACACACCCTCATGTATCTCACTACACACACTCTTGTCTCTCATGACACACACACACACACACACACACACACACACACACACACACACACACTTGAACACATTATGTGTATTTCTATCCTCTATACATATGTATAAATATATGTAATTAAGAGGTATATATAGGTATCCTATATATTATGGTAATGTGTGTGTGTTCTATTATATATATATGATATATATATATGTGTGATAGATTATAGGTAACATATATGCTAATGTGTATTTTTATATTAGATATATTTTGACTTGTGTTATGTGAGTATGGTGAGTATGGTTTGGTTCATAGGCATGGTATAGCCTATAGCCTATGGGTGGCTTGAATGCCTAGTATAGAGTCTAGATTAGACTTGTATTGCCTTGTTAGACCTAGAATAGACTAGTTAGACTAGTATAGACTTGTTTGACTTAGGTTTGACTTGGTTGACCTAGTTTGACTTCTAGGGTTGACCAGAGTTGACCAAGAGTTGACTTTGGTCTAGATTTACCTAGATTCATGTAGAATGCATTGTAGTGTATCTTATTACCATTCTGGACTTGTTGTGACTTGTGCTGTTCTAATAGGAGCCAGACACCACTCCTCGGACAGTGCTTTCATCTTGGACATTCAGATAGCAGGCGAGTACATTCTCTGATCAATTCATATCTTGTTTAGGATTATATTCCTGCTTTAGATTACTTTACGTGATGCTGACACGTTGGTAACACGGATTAGTACTATATGGATCTTGTTGTGCGATGTTATCCCCTTAGCGGATACATCGGGTATTCGTGTTCGTGTACTTTATCGTGAGCATCGTGTACTCCTTGTATTCGTGATATTCGTGTACGAAATGTGTGAATCGTGTATAATCATGTATTCACATGACCTTCATGTACAATAACATAACTTAGCTAGATCCTTGTGTATTGATTGGGGCGGGGGAGTAGAAGTGGTTATGTAATCAATCCAGTAGATTACTCGTGTACAAACCTCTGTTGATTACTCGTGTACAACATCGTGCCGTTTACATAACCATCTTGTGCTCTGAATCACTAGCACTGTTAGTTCTCTATATACTGTAGCTATTTACTTACAGTCTCTCTCTTTTTATCATGTTATTTCTTCAGTTTCCTGTATCTTACTCTCTAGCATGTTTATATTTCCTAACCTGTTATGATTTTGTTGAGATGTACTGTACTCGCTCCCGTCCTGACTGGACCTGTTAAAAATTTTACAGTGAATGATGAGGCTCTAGTGTCTACCCACTATGGTGCAGCTTTAGACACTTGTGACTTGGACCCACTTACAGTAGAGGATCTACCACCAGTGGTCTATACTGCTAGCTTAGACTCTCACCTTATCTTCTCATGGATACATTATTGTATATACTGGGAGTTTATTCATGAGATGTTACTGGATATGTATTTATCTTAGACTTTATCTAGATTATTTTCTCTGTGGATTCATTATGTTCTTATCTATCTATCTATCTTTTATCATTCTCTACCTTAGATGTGATTGAGGCTGTATTTGTTATGTCACCTCCATTTGGAGTGTATATATTGTACATGTACCTTTATATTGTTAGATGTTGACCTAGGACAGCGTTCTACCACCGACACTGCGGCGTAGGCTGGGCGTTGTTACGTACTCGTACCCTCACAGTTGGTACGGGTCGTGACACGTTTTAGTGGTGGCCCATGCAGGTCTAGGTTGGAAATGTAGTGGTATTCGAACTAGAGTACCACTACAGCCTGCAGTAGGATTAGGATATTTTTGAAGGTACTCAATCACACTAGAAAAAACTCCCTATTGAAGAACAGATGGCAACTCTAGAGGAGGGTGAATAGAGTTTATAGCGATAATAGCCAATTAAAAAATAAACTCTTTCACAAGCTGAAAGTAATCAGAGTAAATGCGGAAATAAATAAGGAGCAAGAAAGCATACGCAAACACAGCCGATTTTTAACCTGGTTTCCCTCGTGGAGGACTAGTCCAGGCCTGAGAACTCTAGCTCAGGATTAAATCCACTATTTGTGAAATAGTAGTTACACCCCGTGCCTTTTCTTCAGCAGAGCACGTCAACTTCTTACAAAGATCGCAGTGGCAATGCTTGGAATTTTCCAAGCGACTTCTTGAACTCTTGTACAAACTCCTGACTGGAAAGTATTGAGCACTTGAGGCTTAGGGAGCTTATGGCTAGTAGATGAAGAAGGGTATGGCTTGTATTGAGATTTAGAGAGAAGAGAAGAGAAGATTGGATGAATCAAAATGAGAGAATTCATGGCCTATTTATAGGATATCAGGTAGGCAGAATTCGGTCAGAATTCTGGTTGGAATTTTCAAAAAATTGGCCGTTGGACAACTTGCAACCAGCCAACCATAAAAATTAGGGTGCTGATTTTTAGGAGGCAGAGTTCGGCCCGAACTCTGTATGGAGGCAGAGTTTGGCCCGAACTCTGTCTCTAGAGCACAGAATGGGTCATGGGTCCAATTGGCTTATTTTGGATATGTGTGGAGCTATTGGATTTGGGTATGGTTATAGGCTAAGTCTCAGATGCTCAGTACAGCTCAGTTTACATAGGTCTAGACTCAATAAAATTGTAAAAGTACAGACTCAAAATAACTTGCATTACAAATCCGAGTTGTCGTCTGACTTGAACTGGAAGTAGTCTTCATGTGTCGTATTGAATTATCACAAGTATCATGTAGTCAATTCTATCAATATTTGGTTGACTGTGATTTTGTGTCAACAATCTTCCCCATATTGATAATTGACAAAATGATAGTTGTATATTCAATATTCATACCTGGACACATTATATGGCATAGCTCCCCCGTAATCAGTGCCGAGCTAGCAATAGCTCCCCCATAAATATTGTTTTGAATCCTGTTGGCCTGATAAAAATATTCTCCCCAAAGCACAAATACAGATACAAAAAGAATATAGAATATACCAAATTTCTCCCCCTTTTGGCATTTAGCAATAAACCATAAGCAAATAAGAACCGGCAAGCACACCAAAAGGTAATAGATAAAACTGTATAGATACTGATAAAACTACTGAATGTCTCAAAAGTCGTACATAATAATAAGTCTAATACAACCAAAGTGCATAAAAGCAACTAAAATCTAAAGTGCATAAAAACATAAGCTACAATCCTCAGTAGTAGCAGCTAGTAGAAGTCCATATACATCATCGAGCTCGTGAAGGCCCAGCATCGTCGGATGGATCAGTAAAGGAACGACGAGGGTCCACGAAGGCCGCATCCGGATCCAAGTAGCGAATAATCCAAGAGTCATCGATACGATACCCTTCACGACTAGGGTCCCGCTCCATAGGAATAGGCATGGAAGGATGGCGAGACATGTAGTACCGAATATCGTATAGTGAGTTGCTAATGGCACTCATCTGCAAGGTAGTCCGATAATCCAGCTAAGTCCAGCGATCATCCTCTAAGGTAAAATGATCGCGAAGCATAGACTGGAGGGACTCGAGAGTAGCAGGAGGAGGAGGAGGATCCTGTCCCAGAGGAGGGGCATCTGGCTCATCATCAGAATGCTCGGACACAACAGGTGAGCCAACTGCTGCCTGAAGTCTCCGTGCCTTAGAGAGGAAGACAGGGGCAGATAAGAACTGGCACTCATCAAGAGGTATGCGAAAAGCACGAAATACCATAGGAAGATACAAAGCATAAACCAAGGATCTTGGTTTCTTCCTAGAATTAATCATCTAGTCCATCATGGTACGTGGAAGATTAAATGGTACATGAAAGTAGAGGTGATATAAGGCCGAGATTTCAAAGTAGGTGACTTCATTGGTGGATCCCGCTTTGGGTAGAATAGTGTTAAAGATAATCCGATGAAGTTCATAAAAATAGGGATTGAGATACTTGGCCAAAAGCTTGCGAGGACGTGTGTTCGGAGTACACAAGTCGTCCTTGAAGCTTTCAAGTGAAGACCCATCGGGAAATTGAAACGATCGAGCTTCAACAAGCTTTTTCCATGAGTTTGGCTCTTGGAGTTCAAGGTGTTCGGCCAAATCGAAATCATCAAACGAGATGTCAATGCTCGCAACCCGTGAGTAAATATGTGTATCATCATGAGTTAGGTTGCAGTAGAACATTTGAATAGCATTACGATATATGACCGAGTTGGTTGTGACAAGTTCGTCAAGGCAAAGATCATGAAAAAGTGCATCATATTGAGAAAAAATAGTAAAATTGATAGGATGACCCACAAACACCGGACGTGTCCGAAAGTTACTAAACCAGTCATTTGACGCGTCGAGTGATACAAATATTTGGTCGTCAAATGTGTTTGGGTCAAGTGGATGGGGCGGGTTGAACAACGGATGGATAGGTGGTTGTTGTTCAACGGGCGGTTCACCACGAGGAGGAGCATTCGAAGAGGACGCTCCCTCGGTTCGAAGTCTCTTCCCGCGATTGAACAATCATGGAGCCATAAAAAATAATAAAGACAATAGAGAAATTTGAGATGGAGAGGAGTGTTGAGATATACCTCAATATGATGAAGAACAATGAAGGAGAATGATGAGGGAAGCCTTCTCCTTGAGTTTGGAGAAGAGATAAGCTCAAGGGAGGATGAACTAGGGTTTGGTTTTGAGAAAAATATGTTTGGAGAAGTGAAAAAGGTGGCAATGGAGGAGGAGAAAGAGAAGAGCCCGAATATATGTGAAAGGGTTGCAATGGTCGGAACAAATATGGGCCATTGGATCAACTTATGATCAGCGGCTGAGACTGCTCCCGGTTCTGGAATAGTCAGGCCGAATTCGGCCCGAACTCTGGGTAGGGCAGAGTTCGGCCCGAATTCCGGATCCTGGAAACAGAACAGGAATCAGGCTGAAAAAAATGATTAAGTTGAAAAATGATTAAGTGAGAGAGACCAAAAGAAAAGTATGTATACAAGATTGAAAGAAAATCTAAGTGGAAAAATTCCAGAAAGTTAACTTCGAAACAAAGTGAAGTTAGAAAATTTGTATTTCAACATGTGATAAATAAAATGAACCATGTATTAAACAAGAAATTATGCCATAATTCAATATTTTGAAGTTGCCATGTGTTAGCTACAGGGGCCGGATCCCAGCTAGCGGTAGTCCTGAGGACTAGTGCACCGTGTCGCTTAGGCTTTTACGCCTTGTTGTCAGAAGGACCATTTCGGCTTGTACCTATAGCAATTTCATCATAAAAGAATCAAGACGTACTCGATATTTATGCAGGTTTATTTTAATTAATAACAGCTTCATCCAAAATTCCAAGTTCACGACAGAGAAAATTGAAGCGCTCTTCGGATAATGGTTTTGTAAAGAAATCTGTTAATTGATGATCAGTGTCAATAAATTCTAAATTAATAGTGCCATTTTGCTGATGATCACGCAAAAAGTGGTGACGTATTTCTATATGTTTCGTGCATGAGTGACATTTAGGGTTCTTAGTAAGATTTATAGCACTAGTGTTGTCACAAAAGATTGGAATGTGCATAACAGATAAGTTGTAGTCTTCAAGGGTTTGCTTCATCCACAGAATTTGTGCACAACAACGCCCAGCTGCGATGTATTCAGCTTCTGTTGTGGATAGTGTGACAGAATTCTGCTTCTTGCTAAACCAAGAGACTAAAGCCTTTTCTAATAAATGACACGTACTGTTCATACTTTTACGGTCGACCTTGCATCCGGCGAAATCAGCATCAGAGTAACCGATGAGGTCAAATAACGTTGACTTGGGATACCATAGGCCCACTGTAACCGTACCCTTAAGGTATCGAAAGATACGCTTAACAGCAGTCATGTGTGATTCCTTAAGATTTGCTTGATATCTAGCACACATGCAAACGCTAAACATAATATCAGGGCGACTAGCAGTTAAATAGAGTAGACTGCCTATTATACCTCGATACTTACGTTGATCCACAGGTTTGCCGCTTTCATCTGGTTTTAGTTTAGTTGTAGTAGCCATTGGAGTGCTGATTGGTTTGACGTTGTCAAGGTCAAATTTCTTCAACATGTCCTTTGTATACTTTGACTGACAGATGAAAGTTCTATTTGACATTTATTTGACTTGCAGTCCAAGAAAGTAGTTGAGCTCCCCCATCATGCTCATCTCAAACTCGGTCTGCATACACTTGGCAAAATCTTGACAGAGGGTTTCATCAGTAGAACCAAATATAATATCATCTACGTATCTTTGCACTAAGAGAATAGTGTCTTCAAAAGATTTTATGAAAAGTGTGGCATCAATTTTCTCTTTTGAAAAACCTTTCTCAAGCAAAAAATTGCTTACCCGTTCATACCAAGCTCTAGGGGCTTGTTTGAGGCCATATAGCGCTTTCTTTAGCTTGAAAACATGGTCGGGAAATTTGTGATTTTCAAAACCAGGGGATTATTTTACATAAACTTCCTCCTTAATAAATCCATTCAAGAAAGCACTTTTAACATCCATTTGAAATAATTTGAAATTTTGAAAATTTACAAATGCACAAAGCATCCGAATGGATTCCAATCTCACAACAGCATACGTCTCATCGTAGTTGATACCTTCCTCTTGGTTGTATCCTTGGGCTACTAGACGAGCTTTGTTGCGTGTAACTGAACTATCTTCATTTACTTTGTTTCTAAAAACCCATTTAGTACCAATAATCGAGTGATTTGCCAGTCTAGGAACGAGTTCCCATACTTGGCTCCTCTCGAATTGGTTGAGTTCATCTTGCATAGCAGAAATCCAAAATTCATCATTAAAAGCTTCTAAAATGTTTTTCGGCTCAATTTGTGAAATGAAGGCAGTGCTAGCAATAGAGTCTCTTAATGATGATCTAGTAGTTACTCCACGTGAAACCTCACCTATTACCAAATTTTCTAGATGTGACGGCTTGAAAGAGAATTTCTTAGGCAAGCCCTCCAGAGAATTGGTTTCGGTGGTGGTATTCATTGAAGTAGAAGTTGATGGCTCAACATCATCATCAAGATTAGTTGCTGCACTGTTATCTTCGTCAAAAGTCACATTGGTAGACTCTTCCACAATTAATGAGCATTTGTTAAATACTCTATATCCCTTGCTCTTGGCAGCATAGCCAAGGAAAATATCATCGTCAGCTTTGGCATAAAATTTACCTAAGTTGTCTTTGGTGTTAAGGATAAAACATCTACACCAAAAACTCTAAAATAAAAAACATTTGGGTTCTTCCAAACCAAAGCTCATAGGGTGTTTTCTTCGTAATAGGACGAATAAGCACCCTATTTAAAATGTGGCATGCTGTACTGACAGCTTCAGCCCAAAAGTATTTCGGAAGTAAAAACTTGTTCAACATGACTCTAGCCATATCGCCAAGAGTCCTATTCTTCCGCTCTACAACACCATTTTGTTGAGGAGTTCTTGGACAAGAAAACTCATGATCAAAACCATTAGAATCACAAAACTTTTCAAAATCAGTATTTTCGAATTTGCCTCCATGATCACTTCGGATTCGAGTAATCATGTAGCCTTTTTCGTTTTGAACTTTCTTAACAAAAATCTTGAAAACCGAAACATCATCGTTTTTATTTTAAGAAAGAAAACCCATGTAAATCTAGAAAAATCATCAACTATAACAAATACGTAGAGTTTTCCACCAAGACTGGCTACTCTACTAGGGCCAAATAAATCCATATGAAGAAGTTGCAAGGGTCTAGTAGTACTTACAAAGTTTATGGAATGAAATGAGGACTTAGTTGTCTTATTCAATTCACATTCGGCACATACCGTGTCCTTTTTGAATGTGATGTCGGGCAAGCCTCTAACTAGCTTCTTAGTCGATAGCCTGGATATATTATCCATGTTGGCATGACCAAGACGCTGGTGCCACAGTAATCTTTCATCCTTATGAGCATATAGGCATCTACCTGCATTGTTAGTATCTCTAGACAGATAGAAAATATAAATATTATCCTCTCTTACCCCTTCAAAAGCAATGTCTCCCGTTGACCTATCATAAATAAAGCATTTATTTTGTCCAAAGTTAATGTCATATCCATGGTTAGCAAGATGACTAATGCTGAGCAGGTTATGCTTTAACTCGGTCACTAGCAGACATCCTTTATTACGGGAGAGAGAGGATGACCAATAATACCATTACCTATAATATACCCTTTTAGGTTGTTACCGAAGGATACATATCCTTCTCTCTTCATCGATAGTGATGCGAAAAGATTTGCGTCTCCCATCATATGTCGCGAGCATCCACTATCGAGAATCCACTTACTCTTAGTTGAGGAGGGAAGGTCCACCTACATCAAGAGTAGATGTGACCTTTGGTACCCAAGTTATTGAGGATCCTGAAAAGTTAGTTTTCGGAAACCATGCATATATCTTTCTATCTACTAATCTTTTAATTCTATATTATGGTGAAATGTGTCCATGTAATCTACAATAAGTACATATAGCATTCCTATTTATGTTAGGAGCATGCATATGATGTCTATGAGTAGAGTGATGTGGAGTAGCATGATGATATATAGAGTTAGCATGGTGATGATGTCTATATGTAGAGTGATGTGGAGCAGTATGGTGATAATGTCTATATGGAATAGCATGGTGATGATGTCTATATGTAGAGTGATGGTGATTTTGTGCAACATAGTGATGATTGTATCTATGTGTAGCATGATGATTCTGTGACAAATGAGAATTATTTCTACGTACATGTGGTTTGTGTGCTTTATGAAAGTGTGTGTATATGTAAGCATGATTATGAGCTGCAGGTGGATGACGTGGTTGACTAGTATGAGTAGTGTCATGCTTTGTGTGTGTCTCATGTGATTGGGTTTGAGATTGAGCAACCTGTTTTCCCAATTTAGTCTCTAATTTCTTAGAGACAGCCTGCAGTTCAGTAACCTTAGCATTCAAACCATATATCTTAGTAATAGAAATCTTGTGTCTACTTTTTTCTTCAGCAAGCTCCGTGTTGAGTGCTGTGATTTCTTGTGTTTGTTGTTCAATGCGTGCTTCGGCATCATGTAGGCTTATTTTAAGCTTAGATACCTCATTTGTGACTTCCGTGGGTGAAGTGTCTCTAATGTTATCAAGCAGTAAAGAAAGTCTTTGAATTTTGACTTCATGACTTTTGATCTTTTCCTTGGCATGTTTATATTTACCAATGACCTTTTTGTGATCATCAAGTAAATCGGTGAAAGCATCGCCAAGTTCATCAAAAGTGAAATCATCAAGAGTTTTGTTTGATACCTTGTCGGACGTTGCCATTAGGCACACGTTTGCAGCGTCTTGAGGAGAGTCTTTTTCTTCTTCGGAGTCACTAGCTTCGCTTTCATGCCAAATGCTTGTGTTGGCATATTTCTTTGAGGAAGTCTTCTTGTATGGTTTCTCATAGCGGTTGTTCTTATTTAAGAATGGACAGTCTTTTCGGACGTGTCCCATCTTCTTGCAAATGTAGCATGTTGGCTCTTCTTCGTCAACTTCTTGTGGTTCCTTCTTTCTTCGGTTGAAGCGAAGGAATTTCTTGAAGTTGCGGACAAGGAGAGCTTGATCATTACCTTCCTAGTTGTCGCCATCCATATCTTCGGAGTCAGTCCTTCGTCGGTGAGCTTTGAGGGCGATCTCCTTAGCCTTAGGAGCAGGCTCTTCGAAGTCCTTGAGGTCAAGCTCATGAGTCATCAGCTTTCCCATCAAGGTCTCCATGGACATAGTTGTGAGATTATTTCCTTCTATGATGGCTGTCACCTTAGGGTTCCAAATCTTTGGTATTCCCCTAAGTAGCTTGCGAATCTTCTCGTGATTTGTATATTGTTTGCCGAGCGAAGATAGGGGATTGATGATGTCGAGGAATCTTGTGAACATTTGCGTGATTGTCTCATTTGGCTTCATCTTGAAAGCCTCATATTCTTGGGTGAGATGGCTTATCTTCGATTCCTTGACTTGGGTGGTTCCTTCATGCGTAGTCTCCATACTTCATGAGCGGTGGTGCATGTTGAGACCCTGTTGAACTCATTCCTGTCTATAGCACAGAATAAAGCATTAATAGCTCTCGTGTCGAGACTTGCCTGTTTCTTCTCCTCGTCAGAATATTTGTCATGTGGTTTCTCAACGAGATCACCATTGACAACTATCCTGGCGGGCTTTTTGTAACCATCGGTGACGATGGTCCACAGGTCGAAGTCTAGCGACTTAAGATAAAAGCTCATCCTTGTTTTCCAATAGGTGTGGTTAGTTCCATCAAATAGGGGAGGCATATGAGTGTACTGCCCTTCACCGTGATTGGAAATTAAGGATTGTGTGGTTGCCATGGATCAGCTCTAGGATGTTAGTCCTTGTTGAGAGAACAGAGCTCTGATACCAATTGAAGAACAGATGGCAACTATAGAGGAGGGTGAATAGAGTTTATAGCGATAATAGCCAATTAAAAAATAAACTCTTTCACAAGCTGAAAGTAATCAGAGTAAATACGAAAATAAATAAGGAGCAAGAAAGCATACGCAAACACAGCCGACTTTTAACATGGTTTCCCTCGTGGAGGACTAGTCCAGGCCTGAGAACTCTAGCTCAGGATTAAATCCACTATTTGTGAAATAGTAGTTACACCCCACATCTTTTCTTCAGAAGAGCACGTCAAATTCTTACAAAGATTGCAGTGGCAATGCTTGGAATTTTCCAAGCGACTTCTTGAACTCTTGCACAAACTCCTGACTGGTACTGAGCACTTGAGGCTTAGGGAGCTTGTGGCTAGTATATAAAGAAGGGTATGGCTTGTATTGAGCTTTAGAGAGAAGAGAAGAGAAGATTGGATGAATCAAAATGAGAGAATTCATGGCCTATTTATAGGATATCAGGTAGGCAGAATTCGGCCAGAATTCTGGTTGGAATTTTCAAAAAATTGGCCGTTGGACAACTTGCAACCAGCCAACCCTAAAAATTAGGGTGCTGATTTTTAGGAGGCAGAGTTCGGCCCGAACTTTGTGTGGAGGCAGAGTTCGGCCCGAACTCTGTCTCCAGAGCACAGAATGGGTCATGGGTCCAATTGGCTTATTTTGGATATTTGTGGAGCTATTGGATTTGGGTATGGTTATAGGCTAAGTCTCAGATGCTCAGTACAGCTCAGTTTACATAAGCCTAGACTCAATAAAATTGTAAAAGTACAGACTCAAAATAACTTGTATTGCAAATCCGAGCTGTCGTCTGACTTGAACTGGAAGTAGTCTTTATGTGTCGTATTAAATTATCACAAGTATCATGTAGTCAATTATATCAATATTTGGTTGACTGTGATTTTGTGTCAACACCTATCATATCCCTTTTATCTAAGTTTGCTGCTTATTGGCTTCCCTTGAGTATAAACTGTCCTCCTTTGAATTTTTGCTTCATTCTCAGAAATTGCTTCTTGTTTTGATCTGTCTTCATAATGGTTATGGAGACATGATCTCATCGCTTCGGTTCGGGGGATACTATCGAGAGGCTGGCCACCTCTCGTCCTGTTCATCAGGACCTCGAGACCGCAGCTCCTGTTGTGCCGACTCAGGTTGGCGTTTCTGCTACATTGGAGGTGCACCTCCGTCTGTACAGAGACCTTTTTCGTCATTCCCCATTCTCTCAGCAGCAGAGGTACGTACAGCATCAGCAGTAGGCTAGGGGAAACCAGCAGGGGTGAGCTATCGTCCGGACAGTCGAGGATGCACAGACTATTGGAGATCTTGGTGCAAGTTCCGTTCTTCTCGATTCTATTCCCGCAATTGTCTCTTATAACTATCTTGAAATCCGTTTTCATATGTTCCTTGTTGATTGATTAATTTTGTTATGTTGCTCTTTTATTGTTTGTTTCTCTTCTGAAAAAATCATATGGGCTAGGTCACCTCAGCTATGGGATCTAGAATCTTTGATAGTCGTGTTAGTTGGCATAGTGAGGACATATAGTCAGATTTTGGACGTATTTCTCTGGTATAGGAATTTAAGGTTTTCGCTATCGCATACAACAATACAAAAATTTTAAATACCATGATTCTAGAGGTATGTACCTTAGTCAAGGACTCTGTGATTATCGTAGCTTGTCCATTAGCATGACGAAGACTCTGAGTAACATGATTTTGGACAGACGCATATGATTATCACACCTTTCTGTTGTTAGAAAAAAATGTATTCTATCATCAAATAACTTAGGGGTAGGGATATTTAGTGTTGTAGAGCTTATTCATATGTAGTTCTTTTATAGTGTAATGATATGATAACTTGTAGAGTGTCTGTACCCTAGAGATGATAGTTAGCATTGGTATTAGAATAGTAATTCATTGTAGATGATTTCCTTGTTATTATAATACCAATCAGTTTACATATAGGATGTTAGTATGCCTTATAGCCTTGATGATTGTTATTATCTTTCCCTTACCTTTTTCCAGTGAGGCACCAATGACCAGAGCCTGTCCTTGAGTATAATTGTAGTTTTACCTAAGACTGAGAGATCTATACATATAGATAGGTTAAAAATGATATTGGCACATGGGATATGGGTTGGTTGGTACCTATAGATCATTGTTGTATAGGATTATTGACATGTTGTTAGCCTATTGGTCCACTTTCTATTTTAGTAAGTTCTCTTAGTGTTGAGTTCAGTCATGTTGATCAACCTTTATAGGCAGTGTGTAGACCCTTCATTAGAGACCCTTTTCCCTTGGTTCATACTATTTTGGGTTGTTCATTGCACTCAACTTTTATTACCTGCCATGTTGCATCATAGGTTTTACTGGACCATTGTTCAGACCCTAGTTATTGACTCACCAATATAACCATCAACCACTTACCACATTTTGCATATCTGGAGAGTTAGTATCGTGCATATTAGAGGTCTGCACTCGTCCTTACCCTGAACATGGTGACCTACTGCATCTCTTAGCATTTACCTTACTTGATAGCCTTACAATACCCTTCATTATAACCTGTAGTACCTGTCCTACAGTGGAGTTAAACTCTTTCTTGGGCATGGTTGTTCAGTCCATTTAGGACAGTCGTATTCATTGGGGATATAATGTGGGTTGTTGATAAGAGTTCTCCCTTGACCACTGTTCTGTCCCAACACACCCTGCAGTATCTGACCTTTTCTTGGAAATGATAGGCATGAGGTAGTGAGTTGGTGTTATTAGACTTGAGTAGAGTTGAGGTGATGAGGGTAAAGCATATATATAGCTTGTATATATGTAATATATTTTGATTGGTTATAGCATGCACCATTTACAGTATACCGCCTATTGTATTCCCTGTATACCAGTTTGGTTCACTTCTTTCAGGCCACTGTCTTGCATATTGTTAGTTCATCCAGATAGAGAGGAGAGCCCAGGTTGATCTAGAGGCATGTTTCAGTCATCATGAAGGTTCCCTTTCATATTGACTATACAAGTGGACCCAAATGTCCTGTCCTTTAGCTTATAAATTTAGTCTCCTTAGCATCATTCCCTTTGCCTACACTGATGATTCAGACCATTCATCCTTAGCCCAAGTTCTAAGCATTTGTTTCAGTCCCTTATAAGTTTAGTCTACTTTAACCTTTGGTTGATCAGTCATGTATATATATAGATGATATACTTAGGATATATGTGATGGGTGTTGTTCTTGAGCATATCTATATGTGGTATTTGGGATTTGTGTGTAACACCCACTTTTCTAAAATGAGGGTAATTTTGAACTTTTATAATTTTGATTAATCGATAATAAGTTTTAACTCATGTGGTGATTTTTGGTAATTTTTTTAATAAATTTAAAACTATTTAAAATGTTGAATTGTGATTTTGATGGTTAACAAGTTAATCTCTAGTTTTGCTAAGCTTAGAGACTAACCATGGGGACCTAACCATGTGATTAGAATGACTATTTACAACTTTTTAGGCTAAGGGTATTTTGGTCATTTTGTGACTTTTGAATTATTTAGGATTTTGATTAATTGGTGAATTTTAGATTATTTTAATAATATTTAAATTGATGTATTATGATTTTGGTCATTTTTTATATTTTAATATTTTTGAAAATTATATATTTTTAATATTGTTTTTATTGGATTTGTTTAGTCGGGTTTGAGTTTCGTCTCGTTCCGACTTGTATTTTGACCCGGGTAGCTTGAACTCTAGATGGGACCCAATATTAAGTTAAGCATGGCTCACAAGACCCAACATTAATTAGTTAATTAAATTAATTTTTATAATGTTAGAATGGTTAAGTTAGAGACTCAAAACTAGATCATTTTGACCCCAAACTTGAACCTAGTCTAGACTTAACCATATGAGACTAGAGAGGGGCATTTAGGACATTTCCCATTAGCCCTAATGGACTCTTTATGGCAGCCACCTTTAGGAGAGAATAATTCATTTCATTCATTACAATCTTGCCTCTTTTATTTTTCTTTTGTTCTTCTCCAATTTTAGAGAGCCTTCACATTGATTTGATCTCCAAATCAAATCATTCCTTCACCAAACCTTCCCTCAATCATTCCCATTCTCCAAGGGAAGGGTGCTACCAAGGATTGGAAGAGGAGTGCAAGAAGGAGGGTCCACTTTGAGAGATCTTCGTATCGGAGCCGTGTCCTAAAGTATTTCATTGGGATTCCACTCCTAATAGGTAAAATCCATCCTCTAAATCAATTTCCTTTGCATATAAATTAGTTTTGAATCCGTAGGATCCATCCTCATGCATGTGTCCTATTTAGATTCAAATTTGAGGCCATTTGGAGCTCTCTTGAGGATTTTAGATATGTGTCTTGTGTCCTACTTGATAGATCCCAAATTAGGACACCCCATGTGTATGTATGTATGATAATAGTTTAAATAGATATTTAAATTCAGTTTTATAATGGTTAGAGAGTGGATTGATCTTAGTTAGGATGGTTAGAATGAGTTTCATTTGGATACCTATGTTTGTATCCAAGTATCTTGGCCTATATGTGTTCTTTTGTCAAATCCGTCATAATTTTTATCCACGTTTTTATTAACCAAAGCAACTTAGAAATGTCATAACTTTTAGCTTAGAACTCCGATTTATCTTCCGTTTTTTATAAAAGAATCGTATCGAAGTTAGCTTTCCAAATATATATTTCAATAAGCCAAATTATTTTTGTATCTTTCTGTAGAATTATTTGAGTGTCAGCTGTACGAAAGACGAACGTGTTTCGGTATTTTCACGATTCCGGGAGCTTCCGGACACGAAAATGCGATCCGTTTAAAGTTTCGGAAAGCTAACACAAAGGGATACGACATACTTTAATCCTATAATTTAGTGAATGCCCAATTGGTACAGTATTGGTTTTAAGTAGAAGAGTGACTATACGATATATGCATTTTGTGTAACCTATGAGCCTATGTAGTATGGATATTAAATGAATATAGAGTATGTAATGCATGATATGTTAGATGAATGAAATGATATATATTCTCTTTATATTAATGTATATATATGGTTGAATTCAAGCATGTAGGAATGCAATTAATATAATGCATATAAGCAATGCATGAATGAAAGAATGATATACAATGTATGCATGAAAGTATATAATAAATGCTAGATATGAATGCAAGGTATACATGTAATGATATATATGAATGCATAATATATAAATAATATAATGCAATATATAATGATAGCATGTATGGTAATGTAGAATATATGATGCTAGCATGTATATGTCCACTGTTTTCCCTTTTCCTTACATTTTCCTTCCCTTCCCTTTCCATTTCAGTTTTTCCCCTTTTTGTTTCTCTTCTATTTTTACATGTTATATACAATATATATAATGTATAGATGCATGTAAGTATGTAATATGCATGAATGAATGTCATATATGAATGAATCAATCAATCAAAGGTATAAGTAAAATATAATGCATTGTAATGAATGTTAACATATATAATGTATAAAAGTATGTATGTAAATGTGCATGAATGTATATATCTATGTAACTATGTAAATATGCATGATGTAACATATGCCTATATATATAAATATGTATGTAATGTGGATATGCATGTATGTATGAAGGTATGTATTTATATATATTATCTATTTTATATTATGCATTGTTGTGGTTCACATTGTCTTGTGATTGTGTGAGTGCTAGCCTAGGCTTGGTTAGGCCTAGTGAGACTTGTTAGACTTGTTTGGGCTAGGACTTGACCTAGTTGACCTAATTTGACTAGTGTGGTTGACTAGAGTTGACCAAGTGTTAACTTTAGTCTAGTTTGACCTAGACAGCATGCAGATGCATTATACATTTCATTTATCATCTCTCGTATACATCTGGACCTGTGTTGTTCTCAATAGGACTCTGTGGCTTCAGTTTGGACCTCTATACCTATCAGCTATTCAAGTTGTCAGGCGAGTACATCCTCTGATAGTTCTCTCATTTATTTGTTAATTACTGTACTTCAGTTCTAGTTAGCTGTATGTGATTCTCTGTTACAAATGCGTATTTTTATTTCTGAATCCATGTATACGACACACATACTTACTCGTCTTACCTCTATTATTTGAATCACCATACGAATCACTATTCGAACCACCTATTCGTATCTTCATTTGCTGGTTGGACTTGTATTCGTCTTATGTGTTGGATTATGGATTCATTTGTATTAGATGGGCGGGGAAATACTTGATTAGACATGTGAACATTCCCACTATTCGAACCACCCCCTGTGAATGATATTCGAACGATAGCCATCTCTCACATGATCAGTACATGATGTGCCGAATTTACCCATAGCCGTTTACATGTCTATCTAAGTATTTTAAAACACACTTGGAGAATTTATTCGAATCATTGTTAGATCATCATGTGAATCATTATTCGAATCACCTTATTCGGATCACCTTATTCGATTCTCCTTATTAGAACAATGATTAGAATCACATTCGACTCATACTGTACTGGGATCATATTTGACTCTTCTTGTATTAGACTCACATTGGGATTACACTCGACTTATATTGTACTGTCTGAACTCATCATGTTATTCTAGTTCAGCTAGATTTTATTTTACAGTCTTTATTGCTATGATTCTTCTCTTGTTTAGTTACTTACTTTTCTTATACTTTATCTGTCTCTCTATGCCATCACCTGAATATAAACTTCCATGTTCATCAATACAATTGTCTATAACTGCTTTATAGTTCTCTGTCATTTACTTGGGTTTTCTAGATGAGATTGTGCTCGTTCCTGTCCTGACTGGACCTGTTAATAAATTTTACAGATAGCTTGGAGGTTGTCTGCTAGCCTAGAGGAGACACAGTAGAGGTTGTATAGATAGTTATTTTAGTTGTCTTGAGTTGTATTTACTTTATGGATTACTGTATTTGAATTTTAAGATGTTTTCTTGGTTTGTGTATCTTAGACACTTAGACTTCTATCTGCGGTATCTCTTTGTGGATTTCATATTTTATCTATCTTTTATCATGCTCTACCTTAGATGTGATTGAGACTGTATTTGCTATGTCACCTCCATTCGGAGTGTATATACTGTACAAGTACCTTTATATTGTTAGATGTTTGACCTAGGACAGCGTTCTACCGTCGACACTGCGGCGTAGGCTGGACGTACCCATTTCTCGTGCCCTTACTCTAGGGTGTGGGTCATGACACATTTTAGTGGTGGCCCATGCAGGTCAAGTTTTTGTAGTGGTATTCGAACTAGAGTACCACTACAGCCTGCAGTAGGATTAGGATATATTTTTGAAGGTACTCAATCACAGTTAGGATCCCTTGAGAGATTCCTGGGACGACCCTTGAGAATCTTATTTTAACTTCGATTTGAAAACTCTTCCTCCCTTGATTTGATTTATCTTTACTTTCTGTTGTTGGATTTGATTTTGATGGATTATTGTTGAATTTGAGTTTGTATTTATATGATTTGATGGATTTTGTTCATTTTTGAATCTTGATGTTCGTTGATAAATTTTATTTTGGGTATTCATTGTTGATTTAATTTAAATTTTGTCACGATGAAATTATATGGGCTATGTCATCTAAGTTTTGGAATCTAGTCTTCTATAGTCACATTAGCCAGCATGGCGAGGGCATATAGTCTGATTTTGGATATATTTCTCGGGTGTGGGAATTTAAGATTTTCGCAGCCAAGCTAGCGGCATCGCAAAAATGTTAAATACTATGATTCTAGAGGTATGTGCCTAAGTCGAGGACTCTGTGATTATCGTAGCCTTGTTTACTAGTATGACGAGGATTTAGAGTACCATGATTTTGGATCGACGAATATGATTATCAGATTGTACCTTAAATATTTTCGAACATGTTTTCTCTACTTTTGTTCAGTCCTTCAAAAAAAAGAAAAAAAAAGGAATTTTTATTTGTTTGTTTTGTTTTGCTTCTCATTATTTAACTTACGAGTAGGTTTAGCTGTTTTTATAAACCTTCGTGTAACTTCTTACTATGAATTTCTTCTTAATACAATAAATTGATGATTTCTGCTAGACCTTATCTTAGATTTGATATTATAGCTCTGATTTCAAAATGGTTCCTTCTTTTAAACAGATAAGCAGAACAGATTTTATCGTTATTTCCGTCTTGCTATTATTCTTGTATTTAAAAAAAACTGTCTTGGTTACATCAATCACCTACTTTGCAATCTTAGTAAGAATCTGAATGTTAGTCTTGATATGGAATTTGATTTTTATAATGGGACATGAAATATATATAGTGGACACTTGCTTGACACGTATGCATGCTACACTTTGATTCCAACCTATCTAAATATATATTAATATATTGTTGATGTTAAATTGTCAAAATCCTAATATTTCTGGTTCTCTGCTTTTTCCAGCTTAAACTCATAATTTAAATATAAATTTTATGTTAATAGTTATGTTTACATCACTGCACATGTATGTTATACATAGGGTTTCAATTCAAAAAAAAATTTAGTTGAGTTTTGTGTTTGAAATTGTCAAATCTAAGACTGTGTGTATATTAACCCTTAATACTGGATTCCAAATGTTAGTTTAAATTACTGTTTTTAAATGTGATATTTTAACCTATATACATTGTTGTATGTAGGGACATAAATTTAGGTTTCATATTCTTACATGTTAGGTTGTGATAAACATTGGGTTGGTTGATGTTCGAATTTCTCCAAATCCTAAAACTGAATACATGTTAACATTTTCACATTGATTTCAAATGTTTAGTTCAATTTCAGATTTAATATGTAATATTGAACTGTATGTGTAGCAAAATATATGGATAGTATGTTAGGGTTTTATCTCTATCATGTTAGGATGTGTTGGGAGCATTGAGTTGGTTGTGATGTTTCAAACCCCTAAAATCTGAAACTGTATTATGTTAATATTACACTGGTTTAAATGTTAGCTTATTTTTAGATTTTGTATGTAAATGCTGAACTAAAACTGGGTTTAACCTTTCAATAATAAAGCTATAACCCTGTACAAGGACACACACACCCTAACTTAGTATACACTGCCATGTAAACCTAACCCTTCCTCTCTATGTTATGTTCATATATCTATATATATATAGATATATATAGTTTATGCATACATGTTATAATGTATATAGATACATAACTAAATTTCTACCTCTCTATACATATAGATATATGTATATATATGGTTAGCCATGCATGTTATGAGTAAATTGGTTGTGCATTGTAGATTGTTTAACCAATATGCCATGAGTAGTGTAACTTGATAGCTATTATTTTGAAACCCAAATCCTCCTATACACTTTCATGTATATTTTACACACACACACATGCCTACTATCTAACCATATGAACATGTCCACATACACCCATACACACACTAACCACATAACCTTTACATAATGCTAGATTTTTCCCTTCTAACACTCTATATATATATATATATATATATATATATATATATATATATATATATATATATATATATTGTGATTGGATTTTAATGCTCGACATTTGTGCTTTAAATTTTGATTTTGATTATGCCTTAAAGCCTTGATGATTTGTTATTTCTGTATCTTTTCCAGTTTAACACCCCTGATTGCTTGTAAGTTTTGATACCCTATGATTGTTTTGGTCTAGTGTAACTAGTATACCTAGATGAGACTTACACTACCACCGTATGCCATGATCCTGTATGCCATTCTTTTAAATTGTATGATTTAAGTAAGTTCTGAGACTTTGATTGTTGGGGACGAGACTCTAGAAGAAGTACGACCATCTTAATTTCGAGGACGAAATTCTTCTAAGGAGGGTAGACTTATAACACCCACTTTTCTAAAATGAGGGTAATTTTAAACTTTTATAATTTTGATTAATCGATAATAAGATTTAACTCATGTTATAATTTTTGGTAATTTTTTTAATCAATTTAAAACTATTTAAAATGTTGAATTGTGATTTTGATGGTTAACTAGTTAATCCCTAGTTTTACTAAGCTTAGAGACTAACCATGGGGACCTAACCATGTGATTAGAATGACTATTTACAACTTTTTAGGCTAAGGGTATTTTGGGCATTTTGTGACTTTTGAATTATTTAGGATTTTGATTAATTGGTAAATTTTAGATTATTTTAATAATATTTAAATTGATGTATTATGATTTTGGTCATTTTTCATATTTTAATATTTTTGAAATTTTTTATATTTTTAATATTGTTTTTATTGGATTTGTTTAGTCGGGTTTGAGTTTCGTCTCGTTCCGACTTGTATTTTGACCCGGGTAGCTTGAACTCTAGATGGGACCCAATATTAAGTTAAGCATGGCTCACAAGACCCAACATTAAGTTAGTTAATTAAACTAATTTTTATCATGTTATAATGGTTAAGTTAGAGACTCAAAACTAGATTATTTTGACCACAAACTTGAACCTAGTCTAGACTTAACCATATGAGACTAGAGAGGGGCAATTAGGACATTTCCCATTAGCCCTAATAGACTCTTTATGGCAGCCACCTTTAGGAGAGAATGATTCATTTCATTCATTACAATCTTGCCTCTTTTATTTTTCTTTTGTTCTTCCCCAATTTTAGAGAGCCTTCCCATTGATTTGATCTCCAAATCAAATCATTCCTTCACCAAACCTTCCCTCAATCATTCTCATTCTCCAAGGGAAGGGTGCTACCAAGGATTGGAAGAGGAGTGCAAGGAGGAGTGTCCACTTTGAGAGATCTTCGTATCGGAGCCGTGTCCTAAAGGATTTCATTGGAATTCCACTCCCAATAGGTAAATCCATCCTCTAAATCGATTTCCTTTGCATATAAATTAGTTTTGAATCTGTAGGATCCATCCTCATGCATGTGTCTTGTGTCCTACTTGATAGATCCCAAATTAGGACACCCCATGTGTATGTATGTATGATAATAGTTTAAATAGATATTTAAATTCAGTTTTATAATGGTTAGAGAGTGGATTGATCTTAGTTAGGATGATTAGAATGAGTTTCATTTGGATACCTATGTTTGTATCCAAGTATCTTGGCCTATATGTGTTCTTTTGTCAAATCCGTCATAATTTTCATCCACATTTTTATTAACCAAAGCAACTTAGAAATGTCATAAATTTTAGCTTAAAGCTCCGATTTATCTTCTATTTTTTTTAAAAGAACCATATCGAAGTTAGCTTTCCAAATATATATTTTAATAAGCCAAATTCTTTTTGTATCTTTCTGTAGAATTATTTGAGTGTCAGGTGTACGAAAGACGAACGTGTTTCGGTATTTTTGCGATTTCGGAAGTTTTCGGACACGAAAATGCGATCCGTTTAAAGTTTCGGAAAGCTAACACAAAGGGCTACGACATACTTTAATCCTATAATTTAGTGAATGCGCAATTGGTACAGTATTGGTTTTAAGTAGAAGAGTGACTATACGATATATGCATTTTGTGTAACCTATGAGCCTATGTAGTATGGATATTAAATGAATATAGAGTATGTAATGCATGATATGTTAGATGAATGAAATGATATATATTCTCTTTACATTAATGTATATATATGGTTGAATTCAAGCATGTAGGAATACAATTAATATAATGCATATAAGCAATGCATGAATGAAAGAATGATATACAATGTATGCATGAAAGTATATAAT
The DNA here is from genome assembly GCA_029216955.1 of Iris pallida. NCBI lineage: Eukaryota > Viridiplantae > Streptophyta > Magnoliopsida > Asparagales > Iridaceae > Iris > Iris pallida. Next base: position 12,780,624 of record JANAVB010016197.1, on the reverse strand, counting down.
GAATGCTATATATGAATGCAAGGTATACATGTAATGATATATATGAATGCATAATATATAAATAATATAATGTAATATATAATGATAGCATGTATGGTAATGTAGAATATATGATGCTAGCATGTATATGTCCTCTGTTTTCCCTTTTCCTTACATTTTCTTTTCCTTCCCTTTCCATTTCAGTTTTTTCCCCTTTTTTTTCTCTTCTATTTTTACATGTTATATATAATGTATATAATTTATAGATGCATGTAAGTATGTAATATGCATGAATGAATGTCATATATGAATGAATGAATCAATCAAAGGTATAAGTAAAAATATAATGCATTGTAATGAATGTTAACATATATGATGTATAAAAGTATGTATGTAAATGTGCATGAATGTATATATCAATGTAACTATGTAAATATACATGATGTAACATATGCCTATATATATAAATATGTACGTAATGTGGATATGTATGTATGTATGAAGGTATGTATTTATATATATTATCTATATTATATTATGTATTGTTGTGGTTCACATTGTCTTGTGATTGTGTGAGTGCTAGCCTAGGCTTGGTTAGGCCTAGTGAGACTTGTTAGACTTGTTTGGGCTAGGACTTGACCTAGTTGACCTAATTTGACTAGTGTGGTTGACTAGAGTTGACCAAGTGTTAAGTTTAGTCTAGTTTGACCTAGACAGCATGCAGATGCATTGTATATTTCATTTATCATCTCTCGTATACATCTTGACCTGTGTTGCTCTAAATAGGACTCTATGGCTTCAGTTTGGACCTCTATACCTATCAGCTGTTCAGGTTATCAGGCGAGTACATTCTCTGATAGTTCTCTCATTTATTTGTCAATTACTGTACTTCAGTTCTAGTTAGCTGTATGTGATTCTCTGTTACAAATACGTATTTTTATTTTTGAATCCATGTATACGACACACATACTTACTCGTCTTACCTCTATTATTCGAATCACCATACGAATCACTATTCGAACCACCTATTTGTATCTTCATTTGCTGGTTGGACTTGTATTCGTCTTATGTGTTGGATTATGGATTTATTTGTATTAGATGGGCGAGGAAATACTTGATTAGACATGTGAACATTCCCACTATTCGAACCACCCCCTATGAATGATATTCGAACGATAGCCATCTCTCACCTGATCAGTACGTGATGTGCCAGATTTATCCATAGTCGTTTACATGTCTATCTAAGTATTTTAAAACACACTTGGAGAATTTATTCGAATCATTGTTAGATCATCATGTGAATCATTATTCGAATCACCTTATTCGCATCACCTTATTCGATTCACCTTATTAGAACAATGATTAGAATCACATTCGACTCATACTGTACTGGGATCACATTCGACTCTTCTTGTATTAGACTCACATTAGGATTACACTCGACTTATATTGTACTGTCTGAACTCATCATGTTATTCTAGTTCAGCTAGATTTTATTTTACAGTCTTTATTGCTATGATTCTTCTCTTATTTAGTTACTTACTTTTCTTATACTTTATCTGTCTCTCTATACCATCACCTGAATATAAACTTCCATGTTCATCAATACAACTGTCTATAACTGCTTTATAGTTCTCTGTCATTTACTTGGATTTTCTAGATGAGATTGTGTTCGTTCCTGTCCTGACTGGACCTGTTGATAAATTTTACAGATAGCTTGGAGGTTGCCTGCTAGCCTAGAGGAGACACAGTAGAGGTTGTATAGATAGTTATTTTAGTTGTCTTGAGTTGTATTTACTTTATTGATTACTGTATTTGAATTTTGAGATGTTTTCTAGGTTTGTGTATCTTAGACACTTAGACTTCTATCTGCGGTATCTCTTTATGGATTTCATATTTTATCTATCTTTTATCATGCTCTACCTTAGATGTGATTGAGACTTTATTTGCTATATCACCTCCATTCGGAGTGTATATACTGTACAAGTACCTTTATATTGTTAGATGTTTGACCTAGGACAGCGTTCTACTGCCGATACTGTGGTGTAGGCTGGACGTACCCATTTATCGTGCCCTTACTCTAGGGTGCGGGTCATGACATTGTGTGCCTAGCTTGTAGGCATTTAGTTATGGATGACTTGATAGGACTTGGAAGTTAAGAGCTCAACATGAGGCAGCGCAGATGGCTAGAGTTGGTGAAGGACTTTGATATCTCACTTCAGTATCACCCGAGGAAGGCCAACGTGGTTGCCGATGCCTTGAGTAGGTATCCGACAGCCATATGTTTGACTAGGGATCGACACTTGCTTGCAGACTTGGAAAGTCTTGGGATTGAGGTGATCGTGCCCGGATTGCAGATACAGTTATGGGGCCTTCAGTTACAGTCGGACTTGATGGAGGGGATCAAGGTGACGCAGTTTGAGGATGTGGCTCTGCGGTGTATCCGAGAGCAGGTTCGTGCAAGGTTGGTGGATGGCGAGTTTTCACTTGTAGAGGATGGTGCTTTGAGGCACGGTTCCAGGTTATGTGTGCCTAGCGGGGAGCTCAGAGGGCAGATCATGCAGGAGGCTCACAGATCGCAGTACTCTATACATCCTGGTGCCAACAAGATGTACAGGGATCTTCGAGAGCATGTTTGGTGGTACGAGATGAAGCGGGAGGTAGCTCGCTTCGTAGCTAGATGCTTGGTCTGTCAGCAGGTCAAGGGAGAGAGGTAGAGGCCCGGAGGATTATTGCAGCCGTTGTCCATTCCAGAGTGGAAGTGGCAGCATATCACCATGGATTTCGTATCTGGCTTGTCGCGTACACCAGGAGGGAAAGACGCGATTTGGGTCATCGTTGACAGGTTGACCAAATTGGCCCACTTCTTGCCATTCAAGGTGGGTACGTCTACAGAGAGGCTTGCGAAGTTGTATATGCGACAGATAGTCAGGATTCACGGAGTTCCCGTCAGCATTATCTCCGATCGGGATAGTCGCTTTACTTTCCATTTCTGGAGGAGTCTGCAGACTATTATGGGCACTCAGCTCAAGTTTAGTACTGCATACCACCCCCAGACGGACGGACAGTCAGAGAGGACTATTTAGACACTTGAGGACATGCTGCGGACGTACGTTCTGGATTTTGGAGGTTCCTGGAAGGATCATCTATATTTGGTGGAGTTTGCTTACAACAACAGTTATCAGGCCAGCATTAAGATGTCACCTTTTCAGACTCTGTACGGGTGTAGGTGTCGTACACCCTTATCTTGGGATAATATTGGAGAGCGAGCTTTACTGGGACCAGAGATGGTTGTTGACGCAGCCGAGAAGGTGAAGCTCATCAGGGACAGACTTCGCGTGGCGCAGAACAGACATCGGCACTGGGCCGATAGCCACCGGAGGCTGTTGGAGTTTGAGGTACAGATTTAGAGATAGGATTGGAAGTAGGTTGTATTTTTATTTTGTTTGATTGATCGTGTTTGATTTTTAGTAACTTGAGACCTTGCTTGTGATTAGGTTGGAGACATGGTTTTTTTACGGATATCTCTGACTCGTGGTACGATACGTTTTGGTGGAGGTGGGAAGCTTAGCCCGCACTTCATCGGCCCTTTCGTTATCAGCAGGAGAGTCGGTGACGTAGCATACAGGCTAGACTTGCCACCTGTACTAGTGGGAGTTCACAACGTATTCCACATATCACAGTTAAGACGGTACGTGGCTGACCCTAGCCATGCGCTCGATCATTCGGAGATTGAGGTTGGACCTACTCTCAGTTATCCAGAGCAGCCTGTGGAGATTCTGGATCACCGGGAAAAGGTTCTAAGGAACCAGGTGATACCCTTGGTACACGTCGCATGGAGGCATCATTCTCCAGGAGAGTCTACCTGGGAGCGGGAGGATGAGATGCGCGAGCGGTACCCTTATCTTTTTGGACCTTGAGGTATACTTTTCTATCCTTCTCAACAGTTAGTTTTGTCTTTAATTTCGAGGACGAAATTATTTTAAGGGGGGTAGATTTGTCACTACCACTTTTCTAGCTTGAGGGTATTTTGGTCTTTTTAAAATTTTGGGAATTAATTGGGATTATTAGTGTTAATTATAATTATTAGAATTTTCTTAGTGATTTTTAGTATTATTGATTTAGTGCTATAGTTGACCTTGACTAGTGTTGACTTAGAAGACTGTCCTAGAAGCTAACCTAGGTCATGACCACTTGATTAGGTTATGAAACCCTAGCTTGACCTAAGTTAGTGTTTTCAACTCATTAGAATTTATTAGGAGGAATTAGGATTTAAATTGATTAGGGAATGGCTTGTGATTTCACAAGTCATGACTTATGACTTAAGCCTTAGAGGCCCAAAGCCCAACACCTAGTAAAACCTAGCCCTAGCCAAGCCCATGGTCGGCCAAACCTAGTCCTCCCCACTCTATTTAATGCTCCTAGAAAATAGGGCTAGCCTCCATTAGGAATATTTGCAAGTTTTAGAAAGAGGTGAGTCTCCATCTTCATTAATTCCTAGAAATTTCATTTCAATTCCTTTTTCACCCAAACCAATTGCAATAGGCTCTAAATTTAGTTTACTTGCTGTTTGTATTGAGAAATTTCAGGGGAGAAACAATTTGGGAGAGTTTTGGAAGCTTGAGGAACCATTCTCATTTGGGCCTTTTTGAGCTTTGCAAACCTATAGGTAAATTCTAATCCTCACCATGAAATATTGATTTTATTTCATATCTAGGAAGCCCTAGGCCTAACCTAACTGTAGGACTAGCTAACCCTAGGTTTTGAGTCCTATACGTGTCCGTATCGGACACGTATCAGTTCATGAATACATGTGTTTGATGAAATGCCCCAAAGGGCATTTCGATTTGTTTTTAGGAATGTTTCTGAATAGGAAGTTAGGTTTTGTGCTTTCTTATGGTTTTTCTTTGGACTGAGCACGTATTAGTGTCGTGTCGAGTCGCCACGTACACACGAACCCGCGGGTGCACACGCGCACGCGCGGGCACTGTAGCTGCCCTGCTGCTCGAGGTCCTTTACGAGCAGCACACGACACGTCGACACAAAATACTTGACACACACGAAGGGGCAACCACTAACACCACGTGTGTCAAGTTGCACGACCTCTCGTGTCGTGTCGGACACGATATCGCGCGTGCACTGTACGTGCACTGTGCGTTTCAGTGCACTATTTTATGTTTTTATTTTTTTTCAGTTTTTAAATGTTTAATTGGTGTTTAATTATTAATTAAATCCTAAATATAATGTATGATGTATGTTAGAATTAATTTACATGTTAATTTAGGTTTAATGTGGAAAATTGGTTTCGAATTGGTGTCAAATGGCATTTACTGTTACTGTATGACTGATACATTGGTTTTCCAGTATTCCTAAACATTTAAATTCCTGATTTAGTAATGTTTTTCACTGTTTATGTTACCCACATATTATTGTTCATGTTTAGTTTTATTTACATTCGAATAGGCTTTATGTTGAAAAAGGGATTGGCACTCAGTTGGGTTTCATGTGCATCAACTGTTTGTGCTCGATTTTAACTGTTAGGTAGGAACTGGTTTTCCTTATATAACCTGAGAATGATTCATTATTCCTAAACATTTTACTACTCCCTTGTGTTAAGTTCCCAGGTAGATTGATTCTTGAAGTTACATTGTGAATGGGAATTGGTCATATGTTGATTCAAATTGAATTCGAAACTATGAACTGGAAATTGGTTTCCTTTCCCTTCTCCTAAACTGATTTTGAATGGTTATTCATTCTAATTTACTGAATTACCATAACCTGAGATTTGGGTTCCTTGCTAATGTAAACTGAGGTTTGATTCCCTTCCTATTACACACACAAATGTATACACTGTTACTCTGATTTTTCCTATTTCCTTTAACACTCATAACTGTCATGTGTACCACTTTGCCACTGTTTTGTACTTACTATTCTAATCTTCTGCTAACATACACTCTAATGTACACAGTACCCTGTTGTCTCACACACAAGTATTTCACTTAACACACACACACCATATCACACACCCTCATGTATCTCACTACACACACTCTTGTCTCTCATGACACACACACACACACACACACACACACGCACTTGAACACATTATGTGTCTTTCTATCCTCTATACATATGTATAGATATATGTAATTAAGAGGTATATATAGGTATCCTATATATTATGGTAATGTGTGTGTGTACTATTATATATATATGATATATATATAAGTGATAGATTATAGGTAACATATATGCTAATGTGTATTTTTATATTAGATATATTTTGACTTGTGTTATGTGAGTATGGTTTGGTTCATAGGCATGATATAGCCTATAGCCTATGGGTGGCTTGAATGCCTAGTATAGAGTCTAGATTAGACTTATATAGCCTTGTTAGACCTAGAATAGACTAGTTAGACTAGTATATACTTGTTTGACTTAGGTTTGACTTGGTTGACCTAGTTTGACTTCTAGGGTTGACCAGAGTTGACCAAGAGTTGACTTTGGTCTAGATTGACCTAGATTCATGTAGAATGCATTGTAGTGTATCTTATTACCATTCTGGACTTGTTGTGACTTGTGTTGTTCTAATAGGAGCCAGACACCACTCCTCGGATAGTGCTTTTATCTTGGACATTCAGATAGCAGACGAGTACATTCTCTGATCATTTCATATCTTGTTTAGGATTTTATTCCTGCTTTAGATTACTTTACATGATGTTGACACGTTGGTAACACGGATTAGTACTATATGGATCTTGTTATGCGATGTTATCCCCTTAGCGAATACATTGGGTATTCGTGTTCGTGTACTTTATCGTGAGCATCGTGTACTCCTTGTATTCATGATATTCGTGTATGAAATGTGTGAATCGTGTATAATCATGTATTCACATGACCTTCGTGTACAATAACATAACTTAGCTAGATCCTTGTGTATTGATTGGGGCGGGGGAGTAGAAGTGGTTATGTAATCAATCCAGTAGATTACTCGTGTACAAACATCTGTTGATTACTCGTGTACAACATCGTGCCGTTTACGTAACCATCTTGTGCTCTGAATCTCTAGCACTGTTAGTTCTCTATATATTGTAGCTATTTACTTACAGTCTCTCTCTTTTTATCATGTTATTTCTTCAGTTTCCTGTATCTTACTCTCTAGCATGTTTATATTTCCTAACCTGTTATGATTTTGTTGAGATGTACTGTACTCGCTCCCATCCTGACTGGACCTGTTGAAAATTTTACAGTGAATGATGAGGCTCTGGTGTCTACCCACTATGGTGCAGCTTTAGACACTTTTGACTTGGACCCACTTGCAGTAGAGGATCTACCACTAGTGGTCTAGACTGCTAGCTTAGACTCTAACCTTATCTTCTCATTGATACATTATTGTATATACTGGGAGTTTGTTCATGAGATGTTACTGGATATGTATTTATCTTAGACTTTATCTGGATTGTTTTCTCTGTGGATTCATTCTGTTCTTATCTATCAATCTATCTTTTATCATGCTCTACCTTAGATGTGATTGAGGCTGTATTTGTTATGTCACCTCCATTCGGAGTGTATATAATATACAGGTACCTTTATAATGTTAGATGTTGACCTAGGACAGCGTTCTACTGCCGACACTGCGGCGTAGGCTGGGCGTTGTTACGTACTCGTACCCTCACAGTGGGTGTGGGTCGTGACACCTCAAACATGCGCCACCACCCCTAGCACATGGCCGACGCCTCCCCGACCTAGGCGCGCCGCCCGCCACCGACACGACCGCCAGAGACAGCTGGACACGCACACGACAGGACACAGCCGCGGCAGAAGTATCACAGCAAGGTGTACCACTTCGCAACCTTGTATACCTCTCGATTTTCGATCGATTTTCGATCTGTAAAATAGTTTGGACAGCCCTCATAATCGACTAGGAGCCCTGCTATCTGGTTCATACTGAACTGGATGGGATTCAAGGAGAAATCGAAATGCAATCGGACCAAACAATATTTTTTCCCTGAAAACAGAATATATAGAACTGCCCAGGTACTATTTTGGGAAGGCAATTTCTCGCAAAACCATCCGCAGTTTACAAAATCTACTTAAACATAGTTATGGACAACATAACCTAGATGGAAACCTCAATATTAGAAATATTTTTAGTGTTTTGTACAGCAAATGAAATCAGTTTGAAAATCAGGAAAAAACTAGAAATCTGTTTTTGGAAAACCAAAAAAATGCTCCGATACGACGTGCATTCTGCCAAACCAGGGGACGTAGTCATGCACCATAAGCATCAAAAGGCACGTACGGATGTCGTGGACGTGTGGGCTTTGACGGAATTCAAATTGGTCACGTGTGCACGACGAATTTGATGCGTATCCGTCAAAAAACCCGTATCGGCAACTTTGCACAAATTACAATTACTTTGTGCACGTTCGTCAGATCGAGACAAAACTTGTGCCATCAAGACCGTATCATTTTTCTGGTCCGATATGCCAAGTTTGGTCCGATTCTGAGACAGTTGATCGGATCGCCATTTTGCGGGCCCCACGATCCGATTCAACGGGCGATTTTGTGCACGGCCCACCGGAATCCACAATTGGATATACGATTGGGTTCGTATCATTAAAAAGAATCTATAAATATATAGTTTGACGACTTTAGAGACCATTGACCCTGGCACATTTTTCGGTACAAAGCAGGTCCAACGGCGGATATCGTTTTGACCCGAAATTACTGTTTTGCCCCTGTGTTCAGAATTAGACTTAAGGACTGGCTATCCTAGCTAATTTGACTATTCTGAGAATATTGGCAATATCTGTTTCATCTTTCGGAGACAGTTGTGAGATTTGGACTTTATGGCGTACCAGTTGACGGTATATTATTGGATCTTCGCGCTACCACCAGGCAAGATACCTTGCCCCCCTCTACAGTCTATTATCATGCTTATAGATTTCCTGTTGTTATCATGTTATCTTTCAGTTTTTCTAGTTGCTATGGAATCATATGTTATCTTTAGTTCTCTAGTTAAATTGACTTAATATGTTTTCTTCATACCATGTTCACCTGTTTATTATCTTGCTTGACTTGATAGTGTAGTATACCAGCTTGTTCACATTATAGTCCATGCTAGGGCAGTCCTTACCTGTGTCTTGACCGAGTTATACCTTGTCTCACCTGTACCCTGACTGAGTTGTGTCTTGGAACGAGTACGTGTAGTTGAATTGCTATTTCTTTGTATCGTTTTTCCTCAACCAGAGAGTCCACACTCGGGACGAGGGTTGACTGTTTGAACCCGTGAGTCCAAACTCGGGACGAGGTTGACTATTTTCACCAGAGAGTCCACACTCAGGACGAGGGTGATTGTCTTGATCTGTTTACATCCGTGAGTCCATACTCGGGACGAGGATGTTGACTTATTTATTTGCACCAGAGAGTCCACACTCGGGACGAGGGTGCCTTGCCGTGAACTAACCTACGAGTCCACTCGGGGCGAGGGTTAGTGATTAGTTCAAACCTGCGAGTCCACTCGGGGCGAGGGTTTGGTTTTCCATTGATCTCATGTTCACTTGTTCATCCAGTAGTTCAGTTACCTGTAGTTGTTCTTGTGTTCCAGTTTATGGTCACTTGTCAGTAGCCACTTGTCGATAGTCACTTGTTAGCAATTTTAGTCGTGGTCTCTTGCCATGTGTATGTCTCATCCTTGCTTATATCCTGTTTATAGTTATGCATAATTAAACTGCTAGATAGGCATGTTTTTATGTATCTTGCTATGTCCCTTGAGGACCTGATGATCTCTTCAAGTTAATTATTGTGTGGAGTAGTTAGCAGTTCTGGATGATGGATGATTATGACACTTGTGGGTTTTAGATGATTACGATATTGCTTGCGAGATTCAGGTATCGATACCATATTTATTATCCAGTTCGTGCTTTTCTTTCATTATCATGAGATATCCTATTTATTGATTTAATTTGCAGACTCATGTTATATTCTTGGAGTCTTATCGAACATTATGCTAGTGGACTGTAGACCATGACCCATAGTTGTTCATTCATGCTTACATTACTCTTGTGTATTGAGATATAGATTGCATTGCCATGATTTGGCAGTATACAATAGCCTTGACAGCGTTTACGTGTTCGAGATAGGCTGGAGTTCGCTCGATACGTAGCTGGCATGCTCACGAGCTCGCGTCCGAAAAGCGGGTACAGGTCGTGACACCTTGTGGCAACATAGGCCAACTTTTCCTTTTTCTAAGCCATGGGACAAAGGACCGAGTGTCGATTTGAAAGCACGTCATACAACATTTCTAAGCCAATTGTGAGACCTTTCTATATTCTAACTCAATCTGACTCAATGGGAATTATTTCCTTCTGCTATGTGGGTTCATCACTTTATTAGCATACCTACTCAATGCAGTTTGAAAACATCCAGTTTACTAGTGTGAAGGTTAAGCAGAGGCAATTTCACCGAAGCCACCCACCTGAGCGAAGAGTTTCCTCGACTGAGCGGAACTTCGAGCAAGCCGTTGCATGGCTAAGTTCAAACGTCGTTGTATTTTGATTCCTCCGGTTGAACTGAGAGGGACGAGGTATTACATTATACACTACTCAGAAAATATTTTGTCCTCGAAAATTATAGAGTACGCACTCATCGACTTATCACTTGATTTAACATTCAATGATTCTCGCATACACTTCGACTATGCGTTTCTTCAATCCGAGCCACGCTCGTGCCTTAGTTATTTTTCACATCGAACAACTAAATCTCAAACTCGGGGTAAATTTTTCTCATCGTGCACACGGACAACTTAGTTCTAGGGCGAACCATTCAATAGATATCTCTATCAATCTTGAATCAAAATTCATCGAGTAGTTCATTCATTGTCTCCTAGTCGAAACCCGGTGCTACTCCACCTTAACCAATCTCTGAAACCTGACTTATATAAATGCCTCAATCAATATTCATGTTTATTTTCAAATCCAGAGATTGCACTACCATCAATATTTTTTTGAAACTCACAATTTCAAAATCCTCGATACCATTCCATTCCCTTAGTCTTACTTGAATTCAACGTATCACTTGGTTAGATCATGCACATATTTAAGTCATCTCCAAAATATATGCATTTCAGCCAAGCCTTATGATAGTGAATCCAATTTCACATATTTGATTCATCCTATCAATCCTAAAATCAATTATACTGATGCTATCTCTCGAAACATGGACGTCTTGCCTAACCGCTAGGCCATCTCTCCAGGCTAAAGCCAACATCGGTATTGGAATCACCGTTTCCAAACAATAATATCAACACTGACTCCAATCCTAAGGTCAAACTAAAGTTGATAGTACGGGGTTTAATTTCTACCAAAGCTCGTGTCACTCTAATTTTAAAACTTCGATCATAGATTCCTTCAATTAGCATTCTCAGCGTTCAGTCCAGTGGTCCGAGTCATTCAGCAAAGCCATCCTACTATAAGTTCTGCTCAACCAAATCCTCTGCATATCTTTGCACGTCCAAACTATCACCATATTCTCTAAGTCGTTTAACACAATTCACGTATTCGATCACAAGGTCGTCTAGCATAACAATATATCATGCCCTAATCTCCCGCAAGTTTGATTATCTATGTTGGACATAAAATCATCATGCTAACGCTCCCGCAGGATAATCGTCCTTATCGGGACATAACTCTTGCTTTGAGTCTAGACTAATTTATTTTTGATACACATATTGGATATACTCAATTCTTAAACTTACTTTATCATTAATCACAAGTCCCACAATCCTCGAATTCACCTTTGCATCAACTACAAGTTTACATAATCCAATTGCCATAACCTGATCTTCTGTAAGTTCGATCATTCTCGTTGGACATGAATCACTATGCCAATGCTCCAGCAGAATGATCGTCCTAATCCGGCATGACGCATGTGTGAGGCTGGAGTTGCGCTCGCACAAGACAAGAATGTCAAAACAATCAAGACACTTTTGTTTTCATTCTATTGCAAAATCATAATAATCGCCTACTTATAAATTCCTCGAGTCATAATACTCTTTATGTCATCAATTCAGCGAATCCATCAACATTTTTAATTTGCATAGTCCGAGCAAACTCCATGTTCATCTTGTCAAGTGATCCAAACATTCATCACTATCAAAATCTCAAGTATAGCATCCATCTGAAGATTAATATTTTACACGATTATCATTCCTCGAATCAGAGTACCCTCGAGTTATTGCACATTGATCTTTGATACGCCTCAATACCATCGATGATATACATAACCTGACAATCTTCCTTCGTAATGAACTTTGAGTCGTACAACTGATGCTATCATCCGAACTGGATATACTATAATCTCTTCGACGTTCAAGATCAAATTCGACCATTATCCCTCGAAATAGTATCATGGTCAATTCGTTCAAACCCAAAATTATGTTTGTTCATCTATCTAACTTAAGTCATCGAGCAACATATTTCCTTAAATCGCATCATCCTATGCTTACTCAAATTATCAAGAAAATTTCATCCAAATCCTTAGAGTCATTTTTGTCTTTTCAAATCAACGTTTCCATGCATGCTATCCTTCAATCGTGCTATCTTTTCGTATATGATTTATATTAATTTTCTTGACCGGGTCATTTATTTGTTAAACCTTAACCTTTTCTCAATTCAATCCATCGACTCATTTATTTTTGTATCTCATACTTTGCACAATCCCAATCAAATGCATGTTGTTTCTAGTTTGCCTGGATCAATCCCATTCGAAACATGAAGAACGCACTAACTCAGTGACACTCTTTCTATGGCTTTGCACAGTTTTGTCACTTGCTGATAGACTCATTAGTACCATGATCCTCACTCGATCAAGCATCTCCAAGGCTATCCCATACACCACTCAGGGATGAAGTCACTCGACAAATCCTTGAAATAATTTTTTGATTCACAACCGATTACTTCGAATCTCCGTTCGAGTTATTCCTCAAATGCCAAGCATGTTCATCTATATCGCATCGACAATATCGTCGTTCGATAGCACCTCTATCGCCAACTACCCAACATTCTATGAATCAAGTCTAACTTATTCTTATTCGCAAATATTTGGTCCCGCACATAACTTGCTATTATCGACGCAAAATTTTGGTGTATATGTCCAGCCTGACTTAGCCAACCATGTCTTACGTGAAATCATCTTATTCAATCAAATTTCCCTTCATGAGATTTTTTTAAATATACAGACTTATTGTTTGGAACATCTCGTAGAACATTGAGAGAGTGCACCAACGATATCGATTTGCGAAATGACATTTAGCACGAAGCCATCAGAGTTAAAGAATTCAATCGAAAGTAAAAGAACGTAAAGCCATGCTCTGATACCATTATATCATGCCCCGCTCCCGGAGGAGTGATCTTCCTCCCTAAGGCGTGATGTCGCTTTAGCCTATATTGCACCCACGCAAGGCGGGTTCCATAACGGTCGATTACAGCAGCTTGCGACAGGGTCATTGTACAGAAGTTCCAAGCAGAAACGTTAAATAGACAGTATGTTGCCAGTAAAAAGTTTGAAACAACACAATTCATGCAATTAAAACAAAGATTACAAATATGCCATGAGTCCAAGATTACAATTCACTCTTCCTCATAATACAAACGACTCTGCTTTTTCTCATATCTCAATACAATGAACCATAGATGCCCCTTCGGCTTGGAACTTGAAGGTGCTTCAGATAGGCGATGTCCATACATTATGTCCCGTATAGGTGAAGTCTATAATGCGGTCACACGCCTCGAAATGCCAAGGAACTCCATAACTCAGCACGTCCAAGAGAGCTCCGTCCCGACGAGTAAGTACATGTACCTACGTATAAAAACTGGTGGGGTGTCAGTACACAACCGTACTGGTAGTATAAGCTCGTTGTCCACCATACAAAACCAACACATTTTGTTTGTGCAAGTATTCCCTTTTGATTGTCTTTCTATTCTTTCCTTAGGATCAGTTTTAGGACATTGACTCCTGGCCTATTTTGTGCCTCTAGACCATCATCGTGCCAACGCACCGATGACTTACTTATCCTTGTGCCTCTAGACCATTCTTATGCCAACAATATTAGCATATGGACTCGTGCATGCCTTTTGGCACATGCTTTAAGATGCAACAACATGGTCGTGCCGTAAACTCTATTCGTGCTTCAATATCGAGGCCGTGCCTCACAATTCAATATAACTTAACCAAACATTGCCTTGACTTACGAAACTTCCTGACTTAAACTCAAAATGACTCAATCCCAACTTATGCAACTCTATGTCAACGACTTAATACTCGATGCCACATCTCGTGTCGAAGCACTTGCCCTTACTATAGCCAAATCTTAGGCTCCACATTGGTGTTGCAACCGTGCATACCTTCTTGACTCAATTTGTGTCGTGCTTGTACTTCCTTTGATTCAACCGATACCGTGCATGCGGATTGCTGCTCAGCAGACCGACTCATCTATATAAAGGGTCACTAGCAATTCAAGCCATCTTGGACATTGATGGGTTAGACGACGATCATTCTGTGCAAGGTAGCGAGCCCTACTGAAAGTCCCAAATCGCTAAGCATTTCATTTCTAGAAATGCCCCGTGCTAGTATGTCGGACACGGCAAACTTGTTCCCCTAGGTAAGAATCGATCTCGGTACCTCGATAATCGTTTGAGGAATGATGCTTGTGCACAAGTTGTCCATGACCATGCAAGACTCTACTTAATCTGACGTACTTATAAGACCATTTCTCATGTTTACATCTCTATGTAGCTCTACGGTTCAGAGACCGCCTCGACGACTACCGATCCCGAGAACTTTTCATGTTACCATATCATTTCAACTCAAACTCAGACACGACTACTTGACAGCGCTCCTACTTAACTCAACTTTAAAAACCGTGTTCAACGAGTGCCTCGACTGGTGCCATAAACCATATGGCCCACATTTAAATCGTAGAATTGTTAGACCTATTACTTGAATCAGCCGTATACCATGCCTTAACCTAATGAAATTCCGTACAACATTGCCACCCAAGTCATATTCTATATGACGAGTCTTGAGACCGTGTGAACGTATGGCTATACCCAGCCATGGAACCGTGGGATGAGCAAAGGCTATGCCAAGCCTTGCAGCTTGGAAACTTGTCTTGAGATTTATAGGACAATTATGCTATACCAAGCATCTGATGGTGGGACAATGCATGCCTTTCTAATCATCCATATCGTGCGACGCCTATGACTATGTTAAGTTTGTAGCCTTATGGCAATATAGGCCAAATTTTCCTTCTTCCAAGCCACAGTACGAAGGACTGAGTGTCGATTTGAAAGCACCTCGTACAACATTTCTAAGCCAACTATGAGACCTTTCTATAATCTACTTCAATTCGATTCAACGGGAATTATTCCCTTCTGCTATATGGGTTCGTCTCTTTTGTTAGCATACCTACTCAGTGTAATTTGAAAATATCCAGTTTATTAGTGTGAAGGCCAAGTAGAGGCAAGTTCACCAAAGCCACCCACATGAGCGAGGAGTTGTCTTGACCGAGAGGGACTTCGAGCAAGTCATTGCATGGCTAAGTCCAAACGTCGTTGTATTTCGATTCCTCCGGTTGAATTGAGCAGGATGGGGCATTACTCTAACTCTGGGTTCAGCTTCATCAGGAATGTGGAGGATGTCGTCTAAGTCAGTTGCATCAATTTCAATGTTAATGCCATGTACCCTTTAAAATTTTGCCATTTTCAAAAGACGAGTTGTAGTAAAACATGAGTATAACATTTATAAAAATACTAGTATGAGTTGCAACTAGTTCTTCAAGTTGAAGATTTTGAAAAAGAGGTAGAAAATTATTGTATTTGATAAAATCAATGTGGTGCCCTGAACAAAAAGGTCTATGAGAGAAATGATTGAAACATTCATTAGAATTTTCTAGAGATCGAAATAGAAATCCATTGAATTCTCTAATGTTTGGCATCATGGGAGAGAAAAGGTGATCACCAAATTACGGTTTTGACAAAAACTTTTACGAAATAGAAATCCATTGAATTCTCCAATTTTCTCTAGGGAGCCATTAGAATCATCTTAAGATTGATGAAGATGGAAGAGAATAGAGATTCTTCAAAGGAGGAAAACCACCAAGTTGGGGTTTTGACAAAAACTAGGATTTTGAAGGCTTGGTTGGAGGATTTTCATGGGTCCGTTCGAGATTCACGAAAAGGTGTGAATGTATAGCAGCAATAGCCCTAAAATTGAGTGTGGTCGGCCAAATCCTAAAAGATGCGGATATATGCAGAACCGAGTTCGGTTATGAGCCGAGTTTGGTCCGAGATCGATTGGCATATGAAAAATGATTTATATTGTCAACTTTATTTGAGGTATTATATTTCTAGTTTTAGATAAAACGTATGAGTTATAAGTGCCAAATGGGCTTTATAAAGTCATAATTTACTGTAAGTACATACAATCTTAGAGTAGCTATAGGGGGGGCGGATCCCAGTTAGCGGTAGTTCGAAGACACTTGATACCGTGTCACTTAGGCTATTTACACCTTTGTGACAGAAAGATCCTTTCAGTTTGTATCTAAAATAGTCATGACTTTTAGCAACTTAGATTGATGTAAGAATTTAAAGCACTGTTATAATCTTACATTTTATCTGATTTAAGAAGTCATAATTATCGACGAATAAAGTTGAATCAATCCTCAGCCAGAGGTTTAGTAAAGATGTCTGCTAACTGATGTTCTGTGTCAATGAATTATAAACAAATGTTCCTGTGTTGTTGACGATCCCTTGAGAAATAATGTCTAATTTTTATGTGCTTAGTACATGAGTGACATACTGGATTCGTAATGAGACTAATGGTGTTAGTATTATCATAAAATATAGGAATATTCTTGTTGTCACGATCCGCTACCCAAATTGTTGGGCCGGGACGAGTCATGTCCAGCCTACGCTTGAGATAAAGTGTAGTAAGCTGTTCTAAAGATAACAAAGTAAGACTAAAATGTGCTAACAGTTCTATAAGTAATTAAAGAGTCATAAATGTCCCAAACACAAAAGTCATCTCATATATAAGTATGTCCCAAGTACAAGTCCGAAATGTAAAGCTGGATACAAGTCCAATCACAAAATACATAGTCTAATACATGACTACTCTCAAAAGTCCAAAGTAAATAGACAACTATACGAGTTTACCCGCAGGTACATCCTCGTAAGACAAGGCCTAGTCCTCGACAGTAACTCCATAATAGGAATCGCAGAGCAACTCCTCATCAGTAAGTATACCTACAACGTTATCCTGTCAGGACGGGAGCAAGTACTGAATCTAACAAACATATAATACTGATCATGTGATGGAAAGAAATGACATATCATGTTTATCCAGTTTTAGATACATTTTATCATGGCAATAATTATTCATTTTAAAGTTTAAAGCTGTAGTAGGCGAGTGATCAGTCAATAGGTAAATAGGATGTACAGTGGTACATTTCAATTTTTTGAAGTGTACATACGTACCCTTAACGACGTCGGTGTATATTCGTACACAAATGCGGGATCAGACATACGACAATGTTACATATAGAATGTAACATTGCTCGGTAAATACATACGGAGAAGGGGGGCATGATCACGTACACTACTATAACAGTTTTCCCTTAACCCGTTGTTTAAACATGTAAGAGATATGAAAACTGTCCTAAACATGGTAGAGACTGAAAGTAATACAACATGTGAAGTTTTAACTTGCTACTCCAAGGATCAGTATTTAACATGGTTGGAAATCACAGTTTATGGTTATAGCAGTATGTAAAGTTTGTAGAAGTACTTACCTTTAGCAAAGCAAAGCAGTGATAAAAATGCTATAGATGCTTGGTGACTCGTCACTATAGAAATAACACATAAACTTAGTTTTTATACTAAGTTAAACACTAAGTCACTAGTTGTGTGCTACGACTTTCTGACTGGACACCTAGCCAAATGATGACTTTAGCATAGGAGACCAATGTGGGGTGACACAATACCCTAACTAGCTTTCTAAGGCCTTTACACTAGTATAGGGTGAGGTCCAATACGTCTACAACTCAAAACAACACGAAACATTGAAAGTCATAATTATTCAATAAATAAATCAAACTGTACACTGTGTTCTAACAATTTTTGAGATAGAAAAAAAAAGCTTAATTTTACATAAAATAAAGTACCAAAATAATCCTTGTAAATTATAGAAATTTATACTAATTTTTTTGGAATTTATAAACCCTCATAAATATTTATTAAAAATCAGCAAACATATGTATCCTGAAAATGAGTTATGTTTTCCTATTTTTATAAAATAACAAAATTACCTATTAAATACTGGAAAAATTATATTAAATTATCTAAATTAACATAGTATTAAATATAATTTTTTCTAGATTATTACAACACTTAAAATATATATAAAAATTCAAGAACAACAAGTAACAATTTCTGGAAAATAATTAATTAATTTTTTACTATTTTGTCCATGTATTCGAAATTGAACCGAAGTCCAGATACAGGACCTAGAGCCATGAATCAAGTCCAATATGACTTGTACAGACTCTGAATGTATTAGACACAATTGGACCCAAAAACCCATGCTAGGCTTGGACATCAATTGGTCATAATCAATAAAATTACAGGAATTTAAATATAAATAATATATTTCAAAGTGGTAAAATTGCAAGTCACAAAATATACAATAAAATAACTTGTGAAATTTTACATAATAATAGTATTTTATACAAGGTAGAATTTGAAATACATATATAAATATACAACAACAATATTTATACATATACATATAAATATATAGATATTTATATATATATATAATGGATATATATATATATATACATATAATATATATAAATACTAAATATAAATATATATATATATATATATATATATATATATACATATAATAAGTATACATATATATATATTTATATATATATATATATATATATATATATATATATATATATATATATATATATATATATTATATATATATATATATATATATATATTTATATATATATATATATATATATATATATATATATATATATATATATATATATATATATATATAAAAAATATATATATATATATATATATATATATATTATATATATATATATATATATATATATATATATACTAATATAAAATATATATATATAAATACTAAATATAAAATATATATATATACAAATACTGTATATATATATATATATATATAACAGTATATATATAATATATTTATATACATAAATACATATACATATATACATATATATATATAAATATATATATATATATATATATATATATATATATATATATATATATAAAATATATATATATATATATATATATATATGCATATATATATAAATACATATATACATATATACATATATAATAAAATACAAAAAAAGAAAAGAAAAGAAAAGAGGAGAAAAGGGGGGCTCGAACTCGGCCAAGGGGTTTGGGTTTTAGCGCGCTCGGGCTGGCCAGGGGGTCAGCCCGAGTCTGTTGTTTAGGGAAGGGTTCGGGTTAGTTTTAGGTTAGATTTTAGGTTAATGGGTTTCTAAACCCAACAGCAGCCTAGTAACCCGTTAACCCTATGGTCCTGTGTCCTGATAGTTAAGGACACAAGGATACACGTGTCTCGTGTCCGGATCATATTCATGACACGTACGACACGAGTTAGACGTGTCCAAACTTACCTACGCGTTGCTCGTGTCCTGGCGAGTCACATATGTTAAAACGAGACACGAAAATGACACGAAAGAGAACTGACATGTATGTGTCCAAGTCGAGCGGGCTGTTGATGCTGCGACAGGGCGGAGGAAGCGTCGGCGCCGCGGCGCTGGGTGGCACTGTACTCGCCTCGGCGTGGCGAACTCGTCGGTGGTGGTCGATGGTGGTGTAGACGGATATGGAGGTGGCGCTGGGGGTCGCCGGAGTTAGGTTTTCGGTGAGGGAAAAGTGGAGGGATACGGGCTGGGGTGGTCGGAATTTAGGCTAGGGTTAGGGTTTCGGGGTCGAGGTATTTATAGATGTTTGCAAAAACAAAAGTTGATCTTTTTTCACAAACTTTGTAAGAAGATTACAAGAATTCTGAGAAAGTACAACTGTAGGAATCCGATCTGAAGACAATCGCTTTATTCCTTGGACGATGTGAACTTTGAAGACAGTAGCCTCTGAAGAATGCAGCAGCACTTTGGCAAGAACTCCTGATCTCTGGTGATGATCTCTGATCTGATCTCTGTGTGCGATAATAAAGACTTGAAACTCTATTTATAGAGTTCTGGAAATAACTAATTTTTAATTATTCTGAATTGCGCAGGATGGATTGCGCAGACACTGGACTGCACAAGCAGCGAACTGCACTGGCAGTTACTCGATCATGGACCACCTGTATGTGACGCGTGGCATTGTTTGATTGAATTGCGCTTTGTCGTGTACAGACGGTTGCCACATGGTGAGTAATTGATGGCATGTAGGCCACGTGTAAATTGTCAGTTATCTTGATGGAGTGCGCCACATGAACTGCGCTGGCTTCAGATTGCGCTAGATTGAATTGCGCTGTAGAGAGTCTGGCAGATTGTGCTTCGATTGAGCTGGTAGCTTGTATTGCATGTACAGCTGTCCTCGAGCGCTGTGCTGTACGAGAAACGAACAGTTTTCTCGTTCTTCGGGCTGTCAGCTGTCAGAAGATCTGATTTTCTGTCAGATAATGATGACGAGGCCACGTCAGCTTACACACTTGGATGAGTGCGCAGTTCAGCCTACGCAATTGAGGTGTTGTGCAATCTATCTCCTGCACAATTCATCTGAAAGGTGCACAATTTGATTTTCCTTGCTTTTTTGATGGGTGCAACTTGATTTTTAGGACCTACAAGACCCCCTTTAAAGTTTTCGAAGTTTGAAAATATTCAAAGCTTCGAAATACTTTGAATTTTGATTTTAAAATCAAGTTACGCAAGTAATGCCCTGTCTGCGCGATTGGAGGAATTAGTTCCTATTTCTTCGGCATAATCTGAGGCGTCTGTTTACTTTCGAAAAACTATAAATAGTTCTCATTCTTCTTTCTGTTATTCTTTACTTGTTTCCAAACGTTTGAGAGAGAAAACTCCTGAGCCAACTCTGACCCTCCTCCGTCTTCTCCGTCGACATCAATGGCCCCGAAATGCTCCGCCGCCGAGAAGGGCAAAGCCCCCGCTGAGTCTTTGACTCGGGCTGTGCCTCATATTTCTCGTCACGAAATCGGTCATCCCGCACTGCAAGGTAGTGAATTCGATCAAAAACCCCTTTTTAGGGTTCTTTGACATTGTCGAACTTTCAAACCTTTCTCCTTTTAGAGATTTAGTTGTATTGCGCCGCCCTGTTTAGAGTTTTGGTTGCACGAACACAATAATTTTTCATTTTTATGAAAACTATTTTCTTGTACAATCGGTGGAAAGCGCTGGCAAATATTCAGCGCAATCTGCCGATTTGTGCAAGTCTGCCAGCACAAACTGATGCTTTGCGCAAGTTGCTCAGCGCAATCTGATGACTTGCATAAGTAGATGTATTGGCGCAATTGGATATTTTGTGCATATAGACTACATTAGCGCAATCTGATGCCATACACATAGCGCAATCTGATGCTTGTACAATTTGCTGATTTTTGAACAGACTCTTTTGACTTTGCATGTACTGAATTCTGTCTTTTTGTTTGATGCAGTCAATCTCAGGGAAGACCCAGAATATGAGATCTTTACAGGGACCTTAGCTGAGCCTGAATTTAAAGAGGATCTATCTCATGTGATATTTCCACAGTATGCCCTGCCATCTTCTCGACAGGCCATTCTAATAGCACAGGACAATGAAACCTTGCTAAGTCTGATGAACGGGCAGCCATTGCAATCTGCTGACGCCATTGTTCATAAGAAGCCTCTATTTTTGTTCGGTAAGGCTCTTGATAAGAGTTCTCAACCGAGACCTCGAGTTGAACAAAGACTCTTTCAGAGAGGTGAGAAAAGAATACTGTTACCAAACATTGCCAGGTGCCTCCCTTTATCTCGCTATGCTCATACCAGTTATCCCAGGAGGATGGACTGGGATATTACTCCTCTCCAGCAAGCCAAAACAGAAAATATTTGTGTGAAGAAGGGGCCGAATAATAAAGATATGTTCTATAGCTCCTCTGAGCGTCATAGCTCCTTGCTCAGAGGATTGAAGCCTGGATGCATCCCACCAGAGAACTCCTCCTTGTTGCTGCCAGTTAGAACACCAATCTTTGTAAATGAATTTGCAAAGGTTGAGGAAAGATATCCGGATCAGGACATCAAATTGACAGGTCTGGTGAATCCAGATAACAAAAGATGGAACTGCATAGCCAATTGGATATTGGCTCAGTTCAAAGAGAAGCTCAAGGAGATTGAGCTGTACCAGACGGTATACTCTACCATATACGGATTCTACCCCAACCCTCATCTGTTTCTCGCTTTGGCGGAGAGGTACAATTTTAGGACAGGGACTTTCATGACACCCTGTGGAGAGATTGGACTAGCTCTTCATGAGAGGAAGTATATCTCGAGCTTACCAATGGAAGACTTCCCCTATGAAGAATATGTTCCAACTAATGATGAGTTGGACCGACTTCGATGAGAGAATGCTGATATGGCGGCCGTTTTTGAAGAACTGCTATGCCACTATAAGATTTACTCCATGTATTACAAGAGTGGTTCCTCTGGCACTTGCTACTCGTCAAAGTGGTTGCCCTATCTTTTCCTTAACCACATCATGGAGAAGAAGACTAAGGAGCACGATACGTGCAACCCTACCTTCTTCAAACCACTCAGCCATAGTGAGGTGATAGGATTGATGGAGGAAAATAAGGAAATGGACATCAAGGTTGATGATGAACTTCAATATCCTCCTTTCAAGACAGGAGACATTATTGAAAGTTTTATGAGAATGGGCTATAGGCCCATGACAAAGGAAGCCCAACTGGCGGGTTTCCTTAACTATTGGCTCCGACGATTCGTCGTCCCTGGAGCGAGCGTCGTAGATCGCTTCCATTGCGGCATGCTCTTTGCTGTCGTCCGTCTAGTCTTTGGCTATCGGATGGATCTGCTATCGGCGATGACCTGCAGAGTGAACGCGGGTCTTCGTCTTTTTGTTGATTCAATGCTCAAGGGAAAAGGAGAGAAAGGGAACTTCCCTCGGCTGGAGCTTCCCTACACTTATTTGTTTGGATGGTTGCTTCTGCACTATCCTACATTGATGAATCCTGACATGGGAGCGATAGGCGACAGCTTCTTAAGAAGATTCTCCAGAAGCAAATGGATATATACCAGCCTAAGAGATTACAGACGAGCTTTGAATCTCGGGAAAGGGTGGAACTTCTAATGTGTTCCTCCTCCAACTGGCTATGAATATATGTCTACGAATCTGGTTGATCTTGCGAGGCAGCCTTTGGGTCGTGCAGCATTTGATTGGAACCATATCTTCCCAGCCGCTTTGCCCGTCAATTCGGCTACGACCAATTTCACGTGGGTAACGCCATAACGTATCTGCAAGGACAAGGATATTTGATCGATGGCGCTCGGGCTTGGGCTTATTATAACGCTCGAGATACAAGAACAATGTTCTCGATGCCGCCGAAGAGCGACCATGGCCCACGGATGTTGTACACATATTCAATCTTCTACACATCGGCAAACACTTTTGCTGAGAATTTCAGTCTTATCGATAGCTTCGCGACAGCAACCAGATTAAAGAAGTGAACAACTGTTGTGGTGGCTCCTGGCAACGAAGAAAAGCGTGAACCGGCCGATGCGTCGTTGGAAGCTTCAAAGGAAGCCAACTTCCCGGAAGAAGTCAACGAACCATTACGCATCTCTTTGAAAGTTGTCAAATCTCCCGCCAAGGAGAGGAAGAGAAGGAGAGAAGAACCTTCTTCTCCAGTTGCGAAGAAGAAACTTGTCTTGGAACCATCAGAAAGGGTCACGACCCGATCATAATCTCGGCAGCAGGCCGAATCAACTCAAAGAGAAGAGGCGGCGACCCCGACCTCTATCCAAAGACAAGACAATGTAGAGCGTCCAGAGAGACCTCTACATAGAAAGAAGATAGTCTTTCGGAGAAAGAAGGTAGTCACTCCTCGACTTATGTCATCGGTCGTAACTAGTGCTATTGCCGGAGTTACAATGTCATCTCCTACTCCTGTCCCTGAACAGAGGGATGAGGCTGTAGAGCCTAGGGAAGACATTATGGAGAGAGAAGATGAAGTTTTGCGATCTCCTTCACTCGCAGTGGAAACCACACAGCTTCCTGCTACATCAGGAACACTCCGTGAAGAAGAAGATCGTTTAATGATCGATGCATTGAATGATTGCGACTTCTGCCTGCAGGATAATGTAGATCCGATCGTCGCAACTGACAGCAAAGAAGCGCCAGAGGACAGTAAAGATACATCAACAGAAGCTGTTGATAATACTTTAAATCCAGAAGAGGACGCTAATGTCCATGTATCCTCGGAAGTTGTTGACGACACGCTGAATCCTGAAGAGGATGTTGAGGTACATGTGTCTCCAGAAAAGAATACGGGTGAAGAAGTAGCACCTGAAGAAACTACTCCTGCTGATCCCAATGGTATTAAATGATTTTATCAACCTTCTTTTTATAGATTAAATAGCTGACATCTACATTTTTATCCATGCAGAACTTGAATCTTCCCCAGTTCCTCCAGCATGCACAGACATAGTGCCAATAACGGCTATAGCTAGTGGTAGCCGACATTTTTCGGGTGGCAATCAGGCCGGTAGTAGCCAGGCAGTAATGTCTGAGGCTACTTCTGCTAGATTGGAACCTATGCCAACGGATGACAGACTTGTTGCTGAACCAAGTCATGGTAAGATTGCCTTTTACTTTTGATCCTTTTCAATTAGTTGCAAATGAAACCAAAATGATAAGGTTCATTTGATTTTGCAGAAGAACATCCGGGAGGGACACCTAGCTCTACGATGGCTCCTCTATCCAGAGAGCCCTCCGTTCATATGCAAAAAGCTGCACGTCTATCCCAAGCACCGGCTGCTTCGTCGTCAACGGGAGTAGCCGCTACACCTGGTGCTCTGGCTACTAACCATTTTATCATAAGCTCCTTCACCAACCTTTTCTTTACTTCGTTGGGACCCTTAGTGGATAGGGTGATAGAGAAAGAAGATGCTGGTTTCTCAACAGTTAGAGGTCCAACCTCCTATCTGATCAATGCCATCCGCAGTCAAGGCGACGAAGCTCAAGCCGTTTTTCTTGAACATGTACTAGATGAGCTGGAGGCATCGGTTAAGATTTACAAAGAGCTTAATAGGGGGAGATGGAGCCCTTGGTACAGGCTGAATTTGAGAAAATGTCTCAAGAAGCTGCCGTTGCGAAAGTTGATCTCCAAGTTCTCTTGGACACTTTCTCTACTAAGTCTGCTGAGTATGATTCCCAAGTAGAAACAATAGCATCTGTTGTTGAAGAGAAGGAGAGGAAAGTTGCTGAGCTGCAAGCAGAATCTGCCCGTCTTCAAGAAGAGCTGAGACTTGTTCAGCTTGCTCTGGAGGATGAGGCCACACAACACCAGGCTGCAGTTCAATAACTGAACGCTCTGACTCAGGAAAGAGATGAGTATGTCGCAACTCATCAAGCAGAAATCTCTCGCAAATTAGTAACCATGCCATTTTTTGACGATAAGTCTGGGATGGAGGAAGCTAGGAGGCGAGTGATGGACTCTCGTGAGGAGCGACTGCAAACTTTAAAGCAGCAGATGACTATCTTGATGACTCCGCCAGCAGAATGAGAAAGACTTTTTGTATCTTCAATTTGTTTTCTGGCATGTATTTTTGTAATGTCTTCCAATTTTGATCAATAAAAATATATTTTCTTTGTGAATCTATTATTTATTGCATATCTTATTCAGATATAAATAATAGAAATAGAAAATATATTCAGAGGTACAAAATATGATATATTTCTTGATTTTAGAAAATAATTATATTTATTATATCTGCTCAGAGGTAATGTGGACATGGCAGAATATATTTTGTTGAATATCATTATTTCAGTAGACAACTTAATCAAGGATGATAAGTTGCTGATGTGAAGGAATGGATGAATGAACAAAAATGAATCGTCAAAATGTGTGAATGAAATGAATGAACGAAATAAATCGTCGGAATGAACGGATGGACCGTCAAATGAATTGAATGAACGGGTGAACCGTCAGATGAACGGGTGAACCGTCGGATGGATTGAATGAACGAACGAACCGTCAGATGAATTTAATGAACGGACGAACCATCAGATGAATATGATGAACGGGTGAGTCGTCGGATGAATGGATGAACGGGTGAACCGTCAGATGAAGTTAATGAACGGGCGAACCATCAGATGAATGTAATGAACGGATGAGCCGTCGGATAAATGAACGGGCGAACCGTCGGATAAATGAACGGGCGAACCGTCGGATGAATGTGTCACTTCATTGTCTTACAAATCTCTGTCTATAAATAGAACAGAAAATCATATAGAATAATCACTTTCACTTTTCAACATAAAGATGTCGTCTGGAGATACAACCAAGAAGGCTGAGATCGCCCCGAAGTTTGAAGCGGTTACTGAAGAACGTCCAGTCGAGCCGGCCAAGCCAAAGCAGACAGAGGTAGGTGAAGGTTCATCTGTACCCAAGCCGCCAAGGGACATCTTGGATCTTCTTCTTGAACCAAGGAAGACTGAAGAAGAAGAGGCCATGAGGATGGCTACCTACAAATTCCTGGTGGGTTCGAGCAATGATGTTCTCGGCTCTTTTGCTGATTATGTTTTTGATAAGGACAGCAGTGGTCCTCGTCCCAATTTTAAGAAGGATGATGGTGACCTTCCTTGATATTATGTACTATCATTCATGATGAAATAAAATTGAATTTTATTTATGAACTTGTCTGATGATTACAAGCAATGTCTTTTACATTTATACATAATACTTTTTGAGAAACTTGCCATTGATGGGCATCATTGCAACTCGACCGTCTAGCTCTGTGAGTTGATAGGCTCCATTTGGGAAGACTTTGCTCACGATATATGGACCTTCCCACTTTGCATCGAATTTGCCCTTGCTCGAGTGAGTCATAGTCATGGGATGTTTGACGGTTAGAACAAATTCTCCCTTCTGAAAGACTCTGACTTTAACTTTGCGGTAGAAAGTCTTTGAGATGCGGGCTTGGTATAACTCAATATGCTGTTGAGCCATTGACCGTTTCTCGTCGAGCGCCTCCAATTCTTGAAGTCTAAGGAGATCATTATTCTCTGTAGTGAGTTTATTGGCGATGGCAATCCGCAGAGATGGAATTTGAAGTTCCAGGGGTAGAACTGCTTCACAGCCGTACACCAAAGAGAAGGGTGTACAGCCTGTAGGGTTGCGGACCGTAGTACGGTAGGCCCATATATATTCTCCAAGCTTTTTACTCCAGTTTTGTTTGTTAGTAGACACAAACTTTTTGAGGAGCTTGATGATAGTCTTATTAAAAGCTTCAGCCAAGCCATTAGCAGCAGGATTGTAAGCCGTCGAAGCGACATTGTCAATCTGGTGATCGTCACAGAACCTTGTGAACTTTTGGCTGATGAACTGAGGTCCATTGTCATGAATGATCCTTTGAGGTACACCAAATCTATAGATAACATGGTGTTTGACGAAGTTGATGACACTGTTGGTCTTGACTTCAGCCAATGGTATAGCTTTCGCCCATTTGGAGAAGTAGTCGGTTATTGCTAGTATAAACCGATGACCTCTAGAAGAAGGAGGGTTGATAGGACCTATGATGTCCATACCCCAAGCTTCAAAAGGCCAGGAAGCGGCAGTCGGATGAAAGAATTCTGATGGTTGATGGATGAAATCTGTATGGATTTGACAAGCTCGATATTTCCTTGCATATTCGATGGCATCAGATACCATAGAGGGCCAGTAGTAACCCATGCGTCGGATACGATCCTGTAGCTTAGGACCGGGTTGTTGTGCTCCGCAGAGACCGTCGTGAGCTTCACGCAATACTTGCTTTGCTTCATCACCAGCGAGACAGCGCAGAAGAAGACCGTCATAAGTCCGCCGATAGAGAGTCTTGGTGGTTTGATTGTAGTAGAACCGGAGAGATCGTCGACGAATACTCGTAGCTTCCTTGGGATCTTTAGAAAGTATGTCATGAACTACAAAGTCGATGAAAGGAGCTCTCCAATCTTCACTGATAACATTGGTTTCAGTAAGATTACTGAACTCAATATTAAGATTGTTTTCGATGCAAAACAATTCTCGATTAGAGACAACTACCACTTGCTGTCTTTTGATAGGGATGGCTAAGACTGCTGCAAGATTGGCCAAAGTATTGGCTTCAGTATTGCAAGCTCGACGAACATATTCGATGAAGAAGGCTTTGAATGATGTGGCCATGTTGATTGCCGCTTCATAGTAAGGCACTAGATCTTGATGGCGAACTTCATAGGTTCCTCTAACTTGATTAACAACCAGCTTGGAGTCACCATTGACTTCAAGATATTCAACGTCTAGTTGTTTAGTTAACTGAAGACCGATGAGTAGGGCATTGTATTCAGCTACATTATTAGAGCAGGGTTCATCTAAGGAGTAGGCTCTTTGGATAGTTGACCCGTCTGGAGAAACAAGGACAACTCCAACTCCTGCAACAATGGCACCATTAGGTCCAATCCTGGATGCACCGTCAAAGAATATATGCCAAGTAGGAAATTCTTCGGAGATCATATTTGATTCCAATGTCTCGTCTGGAATTTCATCATAGAGTTTGGATGTCTCTGGAAGAGGATGAGCTGCTAAGAAATCCGCCAGTGCTTGACCTTTGACAGACTTTTGAGGAACATATACCATGTCATATTGGGCTAGCAAAATGGCCCATGTAGCCAGCCGAGAATTGAGTGTGCTAGGCTTTTTCATCAGTACCCGAAGAGGGTTAACTCTGGATATGACATGAATAGTTTGGCCAATGATGTAATGCCTCGTCTTTTGAACAACAAACATAAGAGCTAGGCATTCTTTTTCGACCGGACTATACCGGTGTTTGGCACTAATCATAGTACGACTGAGATAGTAAATGGCTTGTGCATGGCCTTCTTTATTCTTTTGGGCAAGTAAAGCACCCAATGAATGATCCATAGCACGGACATACATTAAGAACGGTATGCCAGAGATTGGTGGCACCAAGACTGGTGGGTTCATAAGATATCACTTTATGTCATCAAATGCTCGTTGACATTCTTCGGTCCAAATAAAAGACACACCCTTCTTCATTAGCTAAGTAAATGGTCTGTAGCGTCCAGACAGATTCGAAATGAACCTCCTGATGTATGCAAGTCAACCTTGGAATCCTCGTAGCTCTTTTAGGTTGCGTGGTGGACGCATCTCGTAAATGGCTTTGATCTTCTCGGGATCCACGTGTATACCCTTAGAGGTAATGACGAAGCGAAGAAATTTGCCACTAGAGACACCCAAGAATGACTTGGTGGAATTCATTTTGAGTTGATGTTGGCACATTAGATTGAAGATAGTTCTCAAGTCTTGGATGTGATCTTCCTTTAGATGACTTTTGACAGCAATATCGTCGATGTAGCATTCGACAGTCTTACGTAGATGATCTCGAAAGATGGTACTCATGGCTCGTTGGTAAGTTGCACCAGCGTTCTTGAGACCAAATGGCATTACGGTATAGCAATAGACTCCGCGAGGAGTGCGGAAAGAAGTATGTTTTTCATTTTCAGATTCATCCGAATTTGATTATATTCGGAGAATCCATCCATGAAAGATATTCTTTCGAACCCACAGGTGTTTTCAATCATAACATCCGTGATAGGGAGAGGAAATTCATCTTTTGGACATGCTTCATTAAGATCCCGAAAGTCGATGCAGACTCGAACTTTTTCGGTTTTCTTCAGAACTGGAACGACATTGGCTACCCAATCTGGATGTTGTTCTTCTCTGATAAAGCCACAAGCGATGAGCTTCTTTACTTCATCGTCAATTGCATCCATCATTTCTGGCTTGAAGCGTCGTTGTTGCTGTTTGACCGGTTTTGCATTAGGCAAGATATTCAATTTGTGAGTAGCCACTTTGGGATCTAGACCGGGCATGTCTTCATAGCTCCAAGCAAAGACATCAATGTATTCTTAAATAAGAAGAATTAATTCTTGCTTATCTGCCTCTGGAAGGTTCTTGCTGATGAATATTGGACGAGGGGACCCACTCTCTCCTACATCAATTTGAACTAATTGATCTTCGGTAGGAGGTTCCCTTTGTTCGAATCGGAGTTCCCATTGGGTATCCATTCGTTGAACCCAAGGATCTGTTTTGAGATTTTCTTCAACATCCTCGTCATAGCCTTCTGGAAGTTCGACGGAGACCATGTTAGAAGATACAATCAGCCGATGAACTTAACCGATGCTGGTGTCAGAATCCCATAATCTGGAATCAGAAGAATTAGAGCGTTCCTCACTATCGGATTCGGAGACTGCTGGGGATAATACTGGAGGAGAAGCATATTCGAGACCTCTTTTGGTCATGCTGTAATACATCTCTGACTTTCCTTTCGGAACAGTTGTACGTATGGGCGTTCTTCTACCCTTACCGTAGTTGAGGCCATTCTTGAAGTCATAACCCATCTTTCGGATGATATCTTTTGATTGTTGACTGTAACGTCGAAGTTGAAGATGCCCCGTATCGTTACTTTTGCTATCATCCGTATAACTGAACTCTTGTTCCGTTCCTTTACTAAAAAGTATTGGACTCTCGTCTCTCTTTCGAGCGGGAACAACACGATATGAGTCATTTGGATGTTCGAGTGAGACTTCTGTTTGAAGAGATTGTACAACTCCCATTGTAAATGACTAAAAGCTATCTAACATATCCAAATAGCACTTAGCATGATAAATGACATCAGTATACTGGAAAGGAGATGCTTTTTCATTGATTTGTACATCCGTATTTACAACAGGACCCTTAGCCTTAGCAGGCTTGGTCAGATTGATTACAAGAGGGGAAGAAGAAGAACGTGAAGGAGGATTGGACTTGTTACGACGGAGGTCGATAACAAGCGGCTCAGAAGAGGTGAGCTCCCTTTTATCCTTGTTATGAGGTAAATCAATAACAAGTGACTCAGAATAGGTGAGCTACCTTTTTTCTTTGTTACGACGTAAGTCGATAACAAGTGGCTCAGAAGAGGTGAGCTCCCCTTGATCCTGACCACCATCAGTTGGTTGCTTCTGGACTGGCAAGTGAATAGCCAGTGGTTTGGAGGATTGAGGACGAGAAACACGCCCTTTGACAGGTATAATGAGAGTGTCATTGGGCACTTTTTCTTGTTCTTCTTCAGTGTCCAGGGACAGTACTACTTTCATGAACTCATCCTTGTACATACGAGCATCGTTGCAATATGCTTCGACACCTTTGAAAGGATAGAGATCAGCAACCTCCTTTTGAACCTTTTCATTGTCATCAACATATTTAAAACATTGATGGAGAGTCGAAGGAACAATGTTATATTCATACAGAAATGGTCTCCCCAACAGAGCATTGTAAGAACAACCATGGTTGTCAATGATGTAGAAGGTCACCTTTGTACGCAGATTGCCTATTTGGAGTTTTAGGCGAATCTTGCCCAGAGGTTCACTTCTTCCTTGATTGAACCCAAGGATGGTGGTGATTGTACTGGAAAGACTATGCACTGGGATCTTCAGTACATCTAACATTGTCTTCGACATGATGCTGAGGGCAGACCCAGGATCTGTCAGAATACGATCGACTTTCATCGAGTCGACATATCCTGTATAGTATAGAGGACGGTTATGCCTATTATCTTCCATTAGCATGTCATCATGTGTGAAGGTAATGTTTGGAATTAATTCCAACACACTATGACAATGGAGGCAAGAGACTGGCTCTGCTTTCGGCTTCTTCAGAAGGGTTAGACAGGTTTCTGCCTGCATGAGAGCTTCACTCAGAGTTTCCCGAGTCTCTTTGGAGAGGCGTAAGAGCTGGAAGATTGACAGCCTGGCCGGTGTATTGGCTAGTTGAGCCAAAATATTAAAGTTGTAAGGCTTCTCAAGTCAAGAGGGAGATGACTTCTTCAAAAGTTTGTCGAAGCGGACTTGTTGTTTGCCTTTGTCAGCGACTGTTGGCTTAGGAAGAGTAGACTCTACAACCGGTAAGGAGGCAGAAGGGTTATCTTCAGTGGAAGCAGGTTGCACTGGAGCAGACTCAGAAGAAGAAGCATGATTTTTCTGAGTTTCGGGGACTTCCCGTAGGTAGGCTTTCCCTGATCTGGTGCCCAATAGGATTTTCTCTTCAACTATGGGGTCAAAAGACACCATATTGCAGCTCTTTGTTTTACCCTTGGAGCGGTCTTTCTTCTTGGAGGAAGAGGGAACTTCGAACTCCGAAGCAAGATCAGGGTGAATCCACATAATCTCGTCATTGTCAAGAGACAAGAGGATGAGACCTTCACTTCTTGGAGGAGGGAGATTCTCAATCACAAGAGTAGCTTTGGGGATAGAGATGACACCATGCTGTACCATCTGCGGAGGGAAGTCACCAAACTGAACTGAGACCATGTTTGCGGTAACCGTCTTCTCATCTTGCTGCAGAGTGACAACACCAGCGTTGACTAGCTCCTGAATTTTGCCTTTGAGCACGTAACATGCTCGAGTGGGATGCCCAATGAACTTGTGATAGACACAATACTTGGGATGATCAGTCTTACCGACCTCATCAGGCTTCTTTGGGTCTGGAAGCTGGAGCTTATTGCTCTTGATCAAGCAATCAAAGATGCTCACAGTGTCATTCTCGTCAAATGAGTATTCTACTTTCGGACGAGGTTCCTTTGGTGGAGGTGCAGAAGGAGTAACAGTAGACGTAGGTGGTGCTACATTGACCGCCAGAGATTCTTTGTTCTTCAAGTTGATGTTCAAAGTCTCTTTTCCCTTGCGGTTATTCTGGCGATTACCACCACCCGATGTTTGATGTTCATCTCGGTCGGGGTTAGACATGTGTACCCCTAGCTGTTTGAATTTGTCAGCACTAACTTCAGCTGCTTTAGCGTTAACAATGAAGGATGGCCAGTCTTGGAACTGAGTTGACCCCGTCCATATGCTGATGATAGGCAAAAGATTTGCCTTGCAGGTGTCTTTAGTGACGGCGGTCGGAGTTCTAGGAGGCATTTTTAAGGCTTCTCGGCGAAACCTTTCAATAAAACTCTCAGCGGTTTCATTATGCCTTTGTTTGATTTTATTGGGGGCTGACATGGTCATGTCGTTGATCTCCTCATAGAATTGTTCCAAGAAGATTTGTTTGAGACCTGAGAAAGAGGTGATATAGCCATCGGGCAAGCTTCTGTACCAATCGTATGCAACGCCGGCTAAACAACCGACGAATACTCTGGTAAGAAGAGCGTCATTTGGCTGAAGTTGGACAGTCATTACCTCAAAGTGGTTAATGAACTGACTGGGAGAATTGCTGCCATCAAACAGCGAGATTGTTGGGATTTTGTACTTTGGAGGAAATGGGACTTCCTTCCATTCAACTGGGTAGGGTTGCTTGATCCCCAACCTCTGTAAGTTGTCTTTCTTTTTGAAGGCCTCGAATTGAGTGCATAGGAGTTTGACAGCTTCATTAGCATCCTCCACTGATGTAGAAGGGGCAGGCTGAATCAGAGTGTTAGAGGGAGGAACAGCGTGGTAAGCACTACCCCCAGCACCTGACTGACTGGGTGTAGATTGAATCTGCACAGGAGGTACTTGAGGAAATGCTACCCCCAGCCCTGCATTGACAGGCACTGACGATACTATGATCTCAGGATTTGCAGCAGGTACAGTTGGTGGTACTGTATGTTGGGCCACGATGATAGAATGCATACTTGCAACTATTTCGGCCATGATCTTCAGCTTGTCTTCTAACACAGCTATTCGTTGTTCTTGACTAGCCGAACTAGAAGCATCTGGATCTTCAGTGACAATATAAGTCGTCACTTCTCTAGGTACAGTGGAAGACACTGTCTGTTCAGAACTTTTGCTGTATGCATCATAGTCGGAGAAAGAATCATCTCCTGAGTGAGAAAGAGGGAGATGACCCGAAGGATCTTGGAGAAGATTCCTTTGACCGATTGTATCTCGGCTTCAGGATCTGGTATGTCGAAATACTCCTTCAGAAGATTCTTGGAGTAGATCTAAATACCGCTGGCTGGGCTTGCGAGGCTTGCCGTGGTTGGAGCACTTCCTACCCCCAGTATCTCTAGAAGTCATGTTGACGGAAGCGTACAATACTTCGTCTTCATCTTCTGACATTGGTTCAGAGTTTGTAAAGTTCAGACGATCGAAGACAGATCATTTTGTTGTCTGACAACAACACTTGATGACAACCTTGTGATTACAATGGTGTCCAAGTGGTTGCACTGGAGGTGTTGCGATGTTGTCCCGTTTTTGTTTAAGGTATTCTCGGAGATCAGAAACGATGACGGGACGAGAAGAAGTCTGAGGGATATGTTCTTTGACAACATTCGGAACATTGTTCTGGTTCTTCAAATGTTTTGTCCCTTGAGTGTACAGGGAAGTACTCATTTAATTAGCATAGGTGTCAGGATTTTTGATCCTGGAAGTTTGTCTCTGATGCTGGTTGGTCTTCGGCATTGGCTGTTTGCGTTTCGCCGAAGTTGGTCTATTGAGATAAGTTCTTAAATCAGCAAATTCACCCCCAGGGGTTTCTGTCTGAGACACCAGTAATTTTCCCTGTTTGGAGCGGGATATCCTGAGAGTTGGAAGATCTTGGAATTCTGCTACCGGAGTAGGCAGGATACCTCTTTGATCAATACACTTCCCTTTGGCAAGGAGGGAAGAAGAACCCTTGTTTGAAAGAGTTTTTGTACTGACTGGTGCCGAGGCACGTTCAGATTAATCTTCTACGGTAAAAACCGAGGAAGACTGAGAAAAGGCCAAAGGGCCTTTTCCTTTGTTTTGTGAAGAAGGGTTAGCTAAAGAGCGTTTCCCTCTGTTGTCTTCCAAGTCGTGGGACGAGGAAGTTTGAGAAAAGACCAACGGGCCTTTTCTTTTGTTCTGAGGAGGAAGAGGAATAGTCAACAGACTACCCCCAGTGGATTGCGCTGGAGCAACAGGGTGCTTGGGAAGAGGAGCAGAGTTTTTCCCCTTACTGTAAGCAGAAGAAAGATTAGCCAAAGGACTGTCCCTCTTAGACTGCGCTGGTGCAGTTTGCGCATGGGTTGAAGTGGCTGTTAGCGCATTGGCAGGTGGCACATGAGGAGCTTTGACAGAAGGTCTTCTGGCCACAGTCACAGCAGCTTGCGCAGCAGATGTCTTGATGCCAGAGTGTTTGAGTTGTACTATGGTTGCTGGAGTGGTGGATTGCGCAGGAAGAGTTGCAGCCAACTGCGCCAGGGAAAGAGGAGTCTTGCACTTTGACAAGGCAGCATAGAAAGTGGTTTGTGCACTGGCAAGAGGAGCAGCATACTGCGCATGGGCAGTAGCAGCAGACTGTACAGCAGCCTTGGAAGCAGAGACAGCATACTGCGCAGCAGGCTGAGCAGCAGAGGCAGTAGACTGTGCCACAGTCTTGGGGACCCACACTGGATGAACTTTGCTCCTGGCAGAAGTTGTTGTAGTATGAGGGGTGGAGTTGATCATCGCCTCGTAGGCCGTCTGGTTGACCTTTACAATCAGCGTCTTCTGCGTCTTTCCGATAGACGCAATGTCACATTGAGTTGTCACTTCCTCGTCGGAGGAGAAAGTCGTCCCCAGCAGAGTCGCCATTTTGTTTGCAAAAACAAAAGTTGATCTTTATTTCACAAACTTTGTAAGAAGATTACAAGAATTCTGGGAAAGTACAACTGTAGGAATCCGATCTGAAGACGATTACTTTATCCCTTGGACGATGTGAACTTTGAAGACGGTAGCCTCTGAAGAATGAAGCAGCACTTTGGCAAGAACTCCTGATCTCTGGTGATGATCTCTGATCTGATCTCTGTGTGTGATAATGAAGACTTGAAACTCTATTTATAGAGTTCTGGAAATAACTAATTTTTAGTTATTCTGAATTGTGCAGGATGGATTGCGCAGACACTGGACTACGCAAGCAGCGAACTGTGCTGGCAGTTACTCGATCATGGACCACCTGTATGTGACGCGTGGTATTGTTTGATTGAAATGCGCTTGGTCGTGTACAGACGGTTGCCACATGGTGAGTAATTGATGGCATGTAGGCCACGTGTAAATTGTCAGTTGTCTTGATGGAGTGTGCCACATGAACTGTGCTGGCTTCAGATTGCGCTAGATTTAATTGCACTCTAGAGAGAGTCTGGCAGATTGCGCTTCGATTGAGCTGGTAGCTTGCGCTGCATGTACAGCTGTCCACGAGCGCTGTGCTGCACGAGAAACGAACATTTTCCTCGTTCTTCGGGCTGTCAGCTGTCAGAAGATCTGATTTTCTGTCAGATAATGATGACGAGGCTACGTCAGCTTGCGCACTTGGATGAGTGCGCAGTTCAGCCTGCGCAATTGAGGTGTTGCGCAATCTATCTCCTGCGCAATTCATCTGAAAGGTGCACAATTTGATTTTCCTTGCTTTTTTGATGGGTGCAACTTGATTTTTAGGACCTACAATAGAGAGGGTAAGGCGGTGAGAAGGGGTTCTAGGTCGGTGGTGCGGTGGCAGTCGCCGCTCATCGTCGGTCGTCGGGGGCAGGTGAGAACGTGGGGGGGGGGGGGGTGATGATGAATTACAGAAAAGTCCCCCAATTTTGGGGTTTTGCATAATAGCCCCGCGCCTATCAGTTTGTAATTTTAATTTGCAAACTGCTATTAAAATAATTGATATATTTGCAATTCGATATTAAAACAAATTTAACTATTACAAAATGATATTAAAACATTTCAATTAATTACAAAATAATATATTTTGACTTAAAAAATTATTTAAAAATTCTAGAAAAATTCCTAATAATTATATTAATTTATTTTAAATATATAAAAGCAATTTAATATTATAAAAATATTATTTTGAAATTTAGGGGCTTACAAATCTTTTCTCCTTGAAAAATTTTGTCCTCAAAATTTACAATGATAGAAGACTCTACAAACATTCTAACATAGCAAGCAATGCAAACAAATGACTAAGGCTATTATTAAGACTAACCTCTAAGGTATCAAGCGGGAACGGATGGTTCCCTCGCAGTTGTTGGGTCGAACAAGTAAGGATACCTCTCCCTCATGTCCGACTCCCTCTCCCAAGTAGATTCACCCGGAGAGTGACGGCTCCAAGCTACTCGTACTAAGGGTATGACTTTGTTCCTCAGCCTCTTCTCCATCTTGTCTAATATCTCCACTGGCTACTCAGTGACTGCAAGGCTCGGTCCGATCTCCGACTCTGAATGATCTAGCACATGGCTGGGGTCCGGAACATATCTCCTCAGCTGAGACACATGAAAGTCATCGTGAACTCCTGCTAGGTTGGGTGGAAGTGCAACCCTGTAAGCTACCTCTCCGATCCTGCCAAGTATCTCGAACGGCCCGATGTATCTGGGGCTCAACTTGCCTCCTCGTCCGAACCGGATCATCCCTCTAGTAGGTGATATCTTCACTAGCACCATATCTCTGTCAGCGAACTCCATCGGTCTGCGACTAGCATCGGCCCAGTGTTTCTGCTTGTCCTTAGCGACTCTGAGCCTGTCTCTGATCATCCCGACCTTCTCTGCTGCGTCTGTGATCATCTCTGGCCCAAGCATAACTCTGTCCCCAACATCATCCCAAAATAGCGGCGTACGGCATCGTCGTCCTTATAGTGCCTCGAAAGGAGACATACCGATGCTGGCTTGGTAGCTGTTATTGTATAAAAACTCTACCTAGTGCAGATGGCTCTCCCACGATCCACCAAAGTCCAGCACACAGGTCCTCAGCATGTTCTCTAGCGTCTGTATCGTCCTCTCGGACTGTCCATCTATCTATGGGTGGTACGCTGTACTGAACTTGAGCCGACTACACAACTCCTCCTGCAAGCTCCTCCAATAGTGGAACGTGAATCTGCTATCTCGGTCTGACACGATGCTCACTGGTACTCCGTGCAAGCGAACTATCTACTGCATGTATAGCTCCGCCAACTTCTTGGTAGAAAGCCCCACCTTGAAGGGTATAAAGTGCGCACACTTCGTCAGCCTGTCCACGATGACCCAAATGGCATCCTTCCCTCCTTGGGAATAAGGAAGCCCTGAGACGAAGTCCATCGTAATGTGTTCCTACTTCCACTCGGGAATGGGTAATGGCTGCAATAGACCAGCTGGCCTCTGGCGCTCCGCATTGACCTGATGACAAACTAGGCATCTCAAAATGAAACGTGATACGTCCCTCTTCATCCCGTGCCACCAAAGATGTTCCCGCAAGTTACGATACATCTTATTGGCACCAGGGTGAATATAATATCTCGATCGGTGTAGCGCCCCACTCCTCGTGGTCCACTATGTAATACCTACGGCTTGTTGACTCAGTCTTGAACTGAGTATTTGGGGAAATCCTTGCCGGTATCAATTGATCACGGATGAAATGCAATGAACCTTTCCAATTGATGGATTGGCTTCTATTGAAATGAATCCAAGAGTTTTGCTGAATGTTTCCTCTCGCGGCTTGGTTTTGTTGAATGCGTTTTCGTGTTGGTTTTCGATGATTGGTTTTTATTGTTCACTTTTATCGCATTTCGCATTTATTCCGAATCTTAAGAGAAAGAGACGAAGAATGCTAATCAACTGTTGGTGCCAATGTAGGTTGCGTGAATTGTTCATGAATGGCGCGTGAAGTCCCTCCTTCTCTCAACTAAGATTCATCTCGGTGAGTTGCTTCAACCGAACAAACATTGATCTGTACGCCTAATAAAATGATCACTAGTCCACTCTGTTGCCTTGTCCCAATGATCAACGATACCACATCCATAAAAGATAAGAGAAGATAATTGAATTGAATCAAATGCAAGAATATGTGTTGCTACTCGATCTGCTCTATAAGAATGATCATCTGCTTATCAATAGTATGCCTGAAATATAGACATGTACAGACGAACTTGTATGTGTTGAGATGAATCTGAAGGCACGAAAGAAAACGTGTCGTATACCTGTGTATAAGTCCAAATGTGTCTCATCTGATAGAACGGCTAGAGCATGCATTTGGTCTCGGACAACTTGTATACAAGGAAACATTTGTCTCTCGGATGGTATCTGGGGCACCTGGAACCGCTCGGCCTAGGAGAGATTAGGGCCTCTATGTGAGAATGGGAGTCGATCTGAGTCCTTAGCGACGAGCTGAACCAAAGAGTCACAGCGGCTAATCATGGGGATAACCCATGGACCAACATGTAGAATAGTCCACCTGCATGACCCGAATGACAACTTCAATATCTGCAAGAATGAACATGAATTACTCGTTATGCAAATTGTGCTAACATATTTTGTGCAGGGATGACTGTCGGCGTTGGTAAGTTGCTTATGATATATTTCTACTATCATGTTCTTATGAATTGTTAAAAAGAACCTAGACAAGTAGAAAGATCACTCGTAAATGTTAGCTCAACACATTGATTTAGTACAGAGATTTGCGAGTTCGGCCAAAAGCCGCTCGCTAGTACATGATGTGTGCTGACCCACGTTGTGGGCATCCTTTTCAGAAAGCAAAAGGAGACAGGGGGATTTCAAGTGAGGCACCGAAGCTCGTCTAGCCCAGTAGAGCTCGTGGATCGCCTCGAAGTTTCAGTTTCATTCTAGTCAAGTTTCAAGTTTCTTTTCCTTCTGAAGGTGTCTTTTATTTCTAGCATGTAATAGAGGGATATGATGTATGGGCATTACGACTAATTTCAAAAGAGAGTTTCAAAGAGAATCATGTAGCCAAAATATAAGGCACTCTGAGTTTGCAAAGCTTTGTACTTGTATTCCTATCAAGTTTATTAATAAAAGAAAGTATTTCCATTTCAAATCTCTGTGTCCAAATATTTGGTTTTCTGCAATGAATGGGTGCATGCGTGTGTTTTGCTTAACTAATGAGTGTGTGCATTTTTGCTTGACTAGTTATTTTGTGCAGGTACATGGCCTTGTGCAAGTGCAACTTAGGCTTGCACGACATCACGCCTTAGCGAGGACGATCGATCCCGCAGGGATCCAGGCAAGACGGACGACCCTAGAGGGATCGGGGTGTGACAGAGTGGTATCAGAGCCAGGTTTTACGTCCTTGGCCTCTTGCAAACATCGTTTTCGAAAAAGTATATAAAGTATTTTGATGGCTTTCAAAAGAGTCCCGATTTTGAGTTTTAAAAACCAATGCCCCATATAATAAGTCCATAATATTTTATGAGACTGACAGAAGTTATACTCTTTTCTAGAGAAATGGCCCCTACTCGACCAACTTCCTCGACAGATCCTATAGAACGGATCATGACGTTGTTGGAACTGCAGAGGTAGGACAATGAGGAACGCAATCAAATACAACAGTCCCAAATAGAGGCCCAGCATAAATAGTTGGAGTCCTTGACTCAAATTGTCACGGCGCTTGCGACGAATCGAGGTACCACCGCAGCGACTAAACCAACGAAAATGCCCGAGATTGAGCCCGAGAAGGGTGATGAGCCCCAGCCAGCGCAAAGGCACACTTCCTTTAGGCCAAAGGACTTCTTAGACGCAAAACCTCCGAAATTTGAAGGCAGGACATCACCCGATAAGGTGATGGACTGGATTGATAAAATAGAGAGTCTGTTCGCATTCATAGGAGTTCCGAGTAGCAAGAAGGTAGTTTGTGCCGTTATGATTCTACGGCTGCGGGCGAAGGATTGGTGGAAGGCGAAGAAGCCGGCGCTGCTCGCAACGGCTAGAAATGGGAAGATCTCATGGGTCTCGTTCAAGAAAGCATTTCTGGATCAATATCTGCCTCCAGCCATGAGCAAGAAGATGGAGGATGACTTCATCACACTGAAACAGGGAGATATGTCCGCGGAGGAATATGAGTCTGAATTTGCTAAGCTTGCAAATTTTGCCGCTGTCATACTTCCCACCGAGCAGACTCGCATAAATCGATTCGTTGGAGGTCTGAATGATGACATTCAACTGAGTGTGCTGAATCGAGAATGTAGGTCATATTCTTAGGCTTTTGAGGCGGCGCTACAGGTGGAACAGTTCTGCCTGAAGAAGGCGTCTAATAAAGTGCAGTACAGTCGGAATCAGCCCACCAAGAGATATCATGACGAAGAGAAAAAGACTGACGGGGAACAGAACAACAAGCCTGTATGCGGCTTCTGCGGTCGACGAGGGCATGTTAAAGATGACTGTCGCTATGTGAATGGTCAGAGTTACAGTTACTGTGGCAAGAGTGGGCACATCAAGGAGGACTGCCGTGTCGCTAATCACGCTTATTTTTGTTGTGGCCAACAGGGCCACTCAGTCAAGTATTGCCCGAAAAAGAATAAAACGGATCAGAATAGAGATGATAATGAAGAGCGTGGGCAGCTGCCAGGCCCACCGTCGCTCCGAGATAATCCGCACAATCAGCAGTTGCGGAACGCCAACACCGCGACAGCACGCGTCTACAATCTCTCTACGTTGCTTGATCCAGAATGCAACAATAGTGGAGGTGAGTTTGTTTCTTAAGTTTTGAGGACAAAACTTTTTCTCAGTGGGTTATTATGTAGTGCCCCGCTCCTCGCGGTCCACTATGTAATACCTACGGCTTGTTGACTCAGTCTTGAACTGAGTATTTGGGGAAATCCTTGCCGGTATCGATTGA
This sequence comes from Iris pallida, assembly GCA_029216955.1. Classification (NCBI taxonomy): domain Eukaryota; kingdom Viridiplantae; phylum Streptophyta; class Magnoliopsida; order Asparagales; family Iridaceae; genus Iris; species Iris pallida. The sequence goes on along the minus strand of JANAVB010016197.1, from coordinate 12,738,742 downwards.
TCATGGATGAAATGCAATGGACCTTTCCAATTGATGGATTGGCTTCTATTGAAATGAATCCAAGAGTTTTGCTGAATGTTTTCTCTCGCTGCTTGGTTTTGTTGAATGCGTTTTCGTATTGGTTTTCGATGATTGGTTTTTATTGTTCGCTTTCATCGTATTTTGCATTCATTCCGAATCTTGAGAGAAAGAGACGAAGTATGCAAATCAACTGTTGGTGCCAATGTAGGCCGCGTGAATTGTTCGTGAACGGCGCGTGAAGTCCCTCCTTCTCTCAACTAAGATTCATCTCGGTGAGTTGCTTCAACCAAACAAACATTGATCTGTACGCCTAATAAAATGATCACTAGTCCACTCTATTGCCTTGTCCCAATGATCAACGATACCATATCCACAAAAGATAAGAGAAGATAATTGAATTGAATCAAATGCAAGAATATGTGTTGCTACTCGATCTGCTCTATAAGAATGATCATCTGCTTGTCAAAAGTATGCCTGAAATATAGACATATACAGACGAACTTGTATGTGTTGAGATGAATCTGAAGGCACGAAACGAAACGTGTCGTATACCTATGCATAAGTCCAAATGTGTCTCATCTGATAGAACGGCTAGAGCATGCATTTGGTCTCGGACAACTTGTATACAAGGAAACATTTGTCTCTCGGGTGGTATCTGGGGGCACCTGGAACCGCTCGGCCTAGGAGAGATTAGGGCCTCCATATGAAAATGGGAGTCGATCTGAGTTCTTAGCGAGGAGCTGAACCAAAGAGTCACAGCGGCTAATCATGGGGATAACCCATAGACCAACATGTAGAATAGTCCACCTGCATGACCCGAATGACAACTTCAATATCTGCAAGAATGAACATGAATTACTCGTTATGCAAATTGTGCTAACATGTTTTGTGCAGGGATGACTGCCGGCATTGGTAAGTTGCTTATGATATATTTCTACTATCATGTTCTTATGAATTGTTAAAAATAACCTAGACAAGTAGAAAGATCACTAGTAAATGTTAGCTCAACACATTGATTTAGTGCAGAGATTTGCGAGTTCGGCCAAAAGCCGCTCGCCAGTACATGATGTGTGCTGACCCACGTTGTGGGCATCCTTTTCAGAAAGCAAAAGGAGACAGGGGGATTTCAAGTGAGGCACCGAAGCTCGTCTAGCCCAGTAGAGCTCGTGGATCGCCTTGAAGTTTCAGTTTCGTTCCAGTCAAGTTTCAAGTTTCTTTTCCTTCTGAAGGTGTCTTTTATTTCCAGCATGTAATAGAGGGATATGATGTATAGGCATTGCGACTATTTTCAAAAGAGAGTTTCAAAGAGAATCATGTAGCCAAAATATAAGGCACTCTCAGTTTGCAAAGCTTTGTACTTGTATTCCTATCAAGTTTATTAATAAAAGAAAGTATTTCCATTCCAAATCTCTGTGTCCAAATATTTGGTTTTCTACAATGAATGGGTACGTACGTGTGTTTTTGCTTGACTAGTTGTTTTGTGCAGGTACATGGCCTTGTGCAAGCACAACTTAGGCTTGCACGACATCACGCCTTAGCGAGGATGATCGATCCCGTAGGGATCCAGGCAAGACGGACGACCCTAGCGGGATCGGGGCGTGACAATCGGTGCGCCTCCTGCAAGACTGCCTCTATCAACTCTCCCTTCGGCACGCATAATCGGCTGCCATGCCTCAAGGATCCATCCTCTGCTATGGTGAAGTCATCCAGTAATCCAGCTAAACCCTGGGCTCAAAGTCTACGAAGGCTCTCATCTGTAGACTGTGCCTCCTTGATCTGCTCCATCAATCCTGACTGAATGTCAAGCGCCATCATCTGTATCACTGATCATGGCCGAACTATCTCGATACCGAGCTTCTCCAGATCTTCACGCAAATACTGATCTATCATCAGATACGATGCTATCGGATGTCTGCTCAGCACATCCGCCACCACATTTGCCTTTACGGGATGATACTGTAAATCGATGTCGAAGTCCTTCATCAACTCCAACCATCGTCTTTGCCTCATGTTCAGCTCTTTCTGTGTGAACACATAATTCAAGCTCTTGTGGTCAGTAAAGATTTCCACACGCTCTCCGTATAAGTATTGTTTCCATAACTTGAGTACAAAGATCACCGCATCTAACTCTAGGTCATGGGTAGGATAGTTCCGCTCATGAGTTTGTAATTGCCTAGATGCATAAGCAATCATTTTCCCATGCTGTTGTAGGATACATCCTAGCCCCTTTTCCGAAGCATCGCTGTATATGGTAAAACCTCCAGACCCTGAAGGTAATGTCAGAACTAGAGCGGTCGTCAGCCTCCTCTTCAGCTCTTCAAATGCTGCCTGGCAGTCCTCTGACCAGATGTACTCTGCATCCTTCCGCGTCAGCTTCGTCATGGGTTCAGCTATCCTAGCAAAGTCCTGGACAAACTTCCTATAATAGCCGGCTAAACACAGAAAGCTCCTGATCTCTGAAACTGACGTCGAAGCCTTCCATGTCTCAACGGCAACAATCTTCCTGGGATCTATCGAGATCCCCTCTCCAGTAACTATATGACAGAGAAACTCCACTCGGTCTAAAAAGAACTCGCACTTCGACAATTTGGCAAACAACCTCTCTTGCCTCAGAATCTCCAAAACTATCCGCAAGTGCTCTGCGTGCTCCTCCGGCGTCTTCGAGTATATCAGGATGTCGTCGATAAATACTACGATAAACTTATCTAGATACTGGTGAATGTCTTATTCATCAAATTCATAAAGATAGCTGGCACATTTGTGAGACCAAATGGCATCACCAGAAACTCTTACTGCCCGTACTTCGTGTTGAACGCCGTCTTCTGGATGTCTGCTGTCCTGACTTTCACCTGGTGGTACCCGGATCTCAAATCTATCCTAGAAAACACCTTTGCCCCACTCAACTGGTCGAATAAATCATCTATCCTGGGAAGAGGATATTTGTTCTTAATGGTGATGGTATTTAATGCCCGGTAGTCAATACACAACCGGATTGTACCATCCTTCTTCGGCACAAAGAGCACTGGCGCTCCCTATGGAGAAGTACTAGATCGAATGAAACCCTTTTTCAACAGGTCATCAATCTGCTCCTTCCTCTCAACGTCCTCCTTGGGGTTCACTCTATAGCAAGCCGGGATACTGGTGATGAACCCAGTACTAAATCTATAGTGAACTCCACATCTCTGTCAGACGGAAGTCCTGGAAGATCCTATGGGAATACATCCATAAACTCCCTAATGATAGGGTGTGGCGGTGCTATCTCCCCAACTGTCGCACAACAGTTCGGCTCTAGGCTGATCTCCGGTCCTGTCCTCCTAACACTGAATGGTGCCGTGCCTGAGGGACTGAACAAAATACTACCCTCATGACAGTCTATAGCTGCATGGGCGTAGCTAAGCCAGTCCATGCCCAATATGATATCATACCCGATGAGTGGCATCACAATGAATCGTCCCCTAAACTCTCTCCCAGCTATAGTAATAGAGCATCTATAGATAGCTCTAATGGGCACTGGTCCGCCTTCCGTCATTACTCTACTCATCTCCTCCGTAGGTGTAGCTACTAAGTGGTGTTTATGCAAAAACTCTAATGACAGAAAGCTATGAGATGTACCAGAATCAAACAAGCATAAAGCTAGAAAAGTATATAAATAAACATGACCTGTGATGACGTCAGCCAAATAATCTGGCTCCGAAACCTGCTCCGGCTCAAGAGCCAGACTATAAGTCTTCCCCTGGGGTCCCTTCTGCTGCTGCAGATGTTGCCCAAACCTCTACTGCTGAGTCGAAAGCGGCGGTCCTCTAGACTGTGGTCCGACACCTGGTACCCTGGCTACTGGGCAGTCCCGAAGCTGATGGGTGGCAGACCCATAAGCTAAACACTGCCCTAACCTTTTCCTACAGACGATAGCGTCATGGACTGGCCTCTTACAGAATACACATAAAGCTCCCTTCTGCTACTGCCGGGGTCCCGGGGCTCTAACTGGCAGGGTTGGGTGATGTAGTGCGGAAGGACGGTATGTCTGCTGGTGCGGCATCGGTGCTCTCTGCTGGAAAGCCTGACGCTTGGAGGGTCCCTTAAGGTGTACAGAAGCCGACCTCTTGCAAGACAGAAGACGCTCCTCTATGCTCCGGGCCAACTCTAGGCTCTGGTAGTAGTCAGTCGTACCGTTCGCCACTATAAGAATGCTAATGTCTGGAACTAGACCATGGCAAAACCTATGCATCATCTCCTCTGGGTCTACAACTAGACTAGGAGAGAAACGGCTCAGGTGACTAAACTCTGCTGCATACTTGTCAACAGAACGGTTCTCCTGCTGGATATTCTGGAATCGTAGCCCCATGGCTACCCTAGTGGTGGTCGAGAAGAATTTCTTCTTGAACTGGGTCTTAAACTGATCCCAAGTGGCCTTCCCTCTCACGATTAGCGGCTCATTCCAGAACCAAACTCCTGCCAAGTCTATCAGCAGAAATCCCGCTGCCTCACCTGGAGGTCATTCGGCAACCTAGCTCCAAGGAGCTTCCTCTCTACCGAGTCTAGCCAGTCATCTGCTACAACGATGCCCTCAGTCCCTAAGAACTCCTTGGGGTTCAGACCCATGAAGTCCTTGATTGTCCCTGCTCTCTGCCGTGGCTCAACAGGTGATGGGACCACGGTACGTTCCTCAGAACGCTATATGCTCTGACAGAGTAGGGTGGTCTGCTCCTGATGGGTCGTTAGGAACCCCTGGATCAGAGTGAGCAGTTGGTTCCCATCAAGTGTGACAGAAGCCTGGGTAGGTATAGTGATAGGTAGTGGTGGGAGTATCGGGTCCTGCTAGGACTGTGATGTGGAAGGTGGTGGAGGCATTTGGATTGGTGGATTTGTGGAGTGGGGGAGTATGGTAGGTGGAGGTGGAGGTGTATAGGTCAACTGGTCAACCGACTGGATAGGGAGTGTGCCATTCTCAGGTGTGACATACTGGGATGAGCGGGTGAGCACCATCTAAAATAAAAAGGACTTATAAGGACTCTTTAAAGTAAACAATCATAAATAATAAGAAAATCCAATTTGTAACAACGAACATGTGATGCGTTTCCTATGTTACAATCCTAGTAATCCTCTAGATGTTCTAAGCGTCATTCCTAGTGTTGTTTAATTACCTTAAGTTTCTAATTGCAGGCAAGCTTGGTACAATGACGTAACCAAAAAATTTAGTCTAGACTTGTATGGGCCACCACTAAAAATATGTCACGATCCGCTACCCAAATTGTTGGGTCGGGCCGAGTCATGTCCAGCCTACGCTTGAGATAAAGTGTAGTAAGCTGTTCTAAAGATAACAAGGTAAGACTAAAATGTGCTAACAGTTCTATAAGTATTTAAAGAGTCATAAATGTCCCAAACACAAAAGTCATCTCATATATAAGTATGTCCCAAGTACAAGTCCGAAATGTAAAGCTGGATACAAGTCCAGTCACAAAATACATAGTCTAATACATGACTACTCTCAAAAGTCCAAAATAAATAGACAAATAGACGAGTTTTCCCGCAGGTACATCCTCGTAAGACAAGGCCTGGTCCTCGACAGTAACTCCATAATAGGAATCGCAGAGCAACTCCTCCTCAGTAAGTATATCTACAACGTTATCCTGTCAGGACGGGAGCAAGTACTAAATCTAACAAACATATAATACTGATCATGTGATGGACAGAAATGACATATCATGTTTATCCATTTTTAGATATATTTTATCATGGCAATAATTATTCATTTTAAAGTTGAAAACTGTAGTAAGTGAGTGATCAGTCAATAGGTAAATAGGATGTACAGTAGTACATATCAATTTTCTGAACTGTACATACGTACCATTAACGGCGTCGGTGTATATCCGTACACAAATGCGGGATCAGACATACGACAAAGTTACATATAGAATGTAACAGTGCCCGGTAAATACATACGGAGAATGGGGGCATGATCACGTACACTACTAACAGTTTCCCCTTAACCCGTTGTTTAAACATGTGAGAGATATAAAAACTGTCCTAAACATGGTAGAGACTGAAAGTAATACAACATGTGAAGTTTTAACTTGCTACTCCAAGGATCAGCATTTAACATGGTTGGAAATTACAGTTTATGGTTATAGCAGTATGTAAAGTTTGTAGAAGTACTTGCCTTTAGCAAAGCAAAGCAGCAATAAAAATGCTATAGATGCCTGGTGACTCGTCACTGTAGAAATAACATATAAACTTAGTTTTTATACTAAGTTAAACACTGAGTCACTAGTTGTGTGCTACGACTTTCTGACTGGACACCTAGCCAAATAATGACTTTAGCATAGGAGACAAATGTGGGGTGACACAATACCCTAACTAACGTTTTAGGGCCTTTACACTAGTGTAGGGTGAGGTCTAATATGTCTACAACTCAAAACAACACAAAACATTGAAAGTCATAATTATTCAATAAATAAATCAAACTGTACACTGTGTTCCAACAATTTTTGAGATAGACAAAAAGCTCAATTTTATATAAAATAAAGTACCAAAATGATCCTTGTTAATTATAGAAATTTATAATAATTTTTTTGGAATTTATAAACCCTCATAAATATTTATTAAAAATCAGCAAAGATATGTATCCTAAAAATAAGTTCTGTTTTCCTATTTTTATAAAATACCAAAAGTACTTTTTAAATGCTAGAAAATTATAATAAATTAGCTAAATTAACATACTATTTAAATACAATTTTTCCCAGATTTATACAGTATTTAAAAAATATATAAAAATTCAAGAACAGCAAGTAACAATTTCTAGAAAATAATTAATTAATTATTTACTATTTTGTCCATGTATTCAAAATTGAACCGAAGTCCAGATACAGGACCCAGAGCCATGAATCAAGTCCAATATGACTTGTATAGACTCTGAATGTATTAGACACAATTGAGCCCAAAAATCCATGCTAGGCTTGGACATCAATTGGTAATAATCAATAAAATTACAGGAATTTAAATATAAATAATATATTTCAAAGTGGTAAAATTGCAAGTCACAAAATATAAAATAAAATAACTTGTAAAATTTTACATAATAATAATATTTTGTACAAGGTAGAATTTGAAATACATATAAATATACAACAACAATATTTATACATATACATATAAATATATAGATATTTATATATATAATATATATATACATATAATAAGTATACATATATATATATATATATATATATATATATATATATATATATATATATATATATATATATATATATATATATTAAAAAAATATATATATATATATATATATATATATATATAAATATAAATATATATATAAATACTAAATATAAAATATAAAATATAAAATATAAAATATATATATATACAAATATTGTATATATATATATAACAGTATATATATAATAATATATATATACATAAATAGATATACATATATACATATATTTTATATATATATATATATATATATATATATATATATATATATATATATATATATATATATATACATATATACATATATACATATATAATAAAATACAAAAAAACAAAACAAAAGAAAAGAAAAGAAAAGAAGTGCAAAGGGGGGCTCGAACTCGGCTAGGGGGGTCGGGTTTTAGCGCACTCAAGCTGGCCAGGGGGTCAGCCCGAGTCTGTTGTTTAGGGAAGGGTTCGGGTTAGTTTTAGGTTAGATTTTAGGTTAATGGGTTTCTAAACCCAATAGCAGCCTAGTAACCCGTTAACCCTATAGTCCTGTGTCCTGACAGTTAAGGACACAAGGATACACGAGTCTCGTGTCCGGGTCATATTCACGACACGAGTTAGACGTGTCCAAACTTACCTACGCGTTGCTCGTGTCCTGGCGAGTCACATATGTTAAAATGAGACACGGAAACGATACGAAAGAGAACTGACACGTACGTGTCCAAGTCGAGCGGGCTGTTGATGCTGCGACAGGGCGGAGGAAGCGTCGGCGTCGCGGCGCTGTGGTGGCGCTGCACTCGCCTCTGCGTGGCAAACTCGTCGGTGGTGGTCGATGGTGGTGTAGGCGTATCACGCCCCAGAACCAGAATACTGGAGAGCGGGGGAATGACTCAGCCAGCTACGTATTACGGGTAGATGAATACCGTATAATACGATCAATGCTGTCTAACCAGACGAGGGGGTGCATACTACATAAAAGTCATGCTATGGTCATTACACATCTATTGTCTCAATCATTCAAGCAAGGAAACAGAAATAGAGAACATGTAAGATAAAGCAGTAAGGCGTCCCAAACGCTCAGTCAAAATGTTCTTGAGAGCTGGCTTTACAAAACATAGCCAGATGGTATAGCAAGTATACACAATTGTTATCAGCTGCAGTCTGACTTAATTACAATCATGTAAAAGTAAGTAAAAGACAATCCGACTAACATGTCGGTGCCAAACGGCTAAGTATAAAGGTAAATAACAAAACGAGCGGTGAAGTAAGGAACCCATTCGAGTCCTCCTGCAATCATTCTCCTAGTGTTGACCATCCTGGAGGTAGAAGTAAGCTAAGTCCTCGGGAACCGGCTCTAAATCTGGCCATGCAAAACCAGAGAGGTTAGACCTCTAATAGCAAGTACCACAAAGAAGGACGATATGAAGGACTAAACCAGTAAGTAAAAGAATATAATGATAATAGATCTCTGCTTTCCACTAGGATTCACATCACATCACGACACTTCGAACCAACCTCCCAACCAAACAAGGACAGAAGTTGGCCCGTCATGTCCTGACATTCTGATCATCCCAGTTAGGTAACAGAGTAGTACAGTACACAAACAAATCATCTTGAACGGCCAATCAAATCCTACGGCTTGCTATTATGAGTCCCAAGTTATCCTGCAATTATGCAATTAGGGATTCCTCAGTTCTTACTATGTGCGAGCAAGGCTAGTCTATCCAGTCAATCATGTGCGCCATGCATGAATTAGACGAGTCCTAGCAGGACGCCCGTCAATATACAATATACCATAATAATAAAAGCAGATACTGTTCCCTGCCCGTGTGACAGATTTACAATACCTGTGGGAACTAGCCGGCCCGTCGGGTACTACTCGTCCCAAGGGGGCTGCCATGTAAGAACTCGGGAATCCATTCTCTCCATGCAATCATTATTTTATTTAACTTAATAGTCCCTACGTTGAGTGAAATCCCATGCCGTGGATCATGGTCATTCAAATGAGTACTTTCGTACGGGGTACGATATGCACAACTCTACAACGATACCAGTGCGGTTAGGTTGCAGGTCTTACATAGCGTAATACAAGAATCAAATCTAACCACGGTAATCATGCCTTGACCATAAGGTACACATGCTTCTTTTGTAGAAAATAAATAAATAAATAAATAAATAGATTGAAGCCTGCATGTGCATGTATGTCAATATTTCAGGATCAGCTAGTCGATTGCAATAGTTCATAACATAAACATGTCTCATTCATTTTTTTCAATAAGACGACTAGCCAGTCTCTTAGTTCCAACTAGGAACGCATGGTCAAATTAGTCAAGATAACCATCGTCATTAATGGTGATAAGGCATGAAAGTCATTAGCATTAAATAGGGTTGAGTTTATAACTCTCAAGGTCAAGTTCCAGTCTCACTGGATATCCATATACCAATCCAGACACTTGGCACTAATACACAACCCTAGGTATTAAAATATTAACATGCTAAGATTTTCGGGTTCATGCAAAAAGGCGTAAGGATATAATAGGGAATTATCATGCCAACATTAAATAAATAAAATATAGAACAAATAAAACTCCCAAATTAGGAAGTCATGCTAACAAGTCTAAGCTAAGTCCAAAAGTCACGCAAGAATCGTATGCGTGAAAAGTACGCCAAGTCTGGCATGAAGGAGCGAGCGTAAAAGAAGTAGTACACTCAGAAAAGCGTGAGTGTGAAAAGTAAAGCGTGACAAGTGATGCGTGACAAGTGATACGTGCTGGCAATGTGAGCGTATGAGCGTGACAAATAATTCACGCACGCGCAGCGTGAGGGTGAAAAGTCACGCACGCCAAAAGTCACGCAAGAATCGTATGCGTGAAAAGTCACGCACGCAAGCACAGGGACATGAGCGTGAAAAGTCACACACGCAGCACAAAGACATGAGCGTGACTCAAATACACGCAGTCAACGCGAGCGTGACTGAAAATACACGCACTCAAATGCGAGCGTGACTAAAAATACACGCACGCACAAAGTGGACGTAACTCAAAAGTCACGCAGACACGCACAGACATGAGCATGACTGAAATACACGTACGCTCATGAGAACGTTAGCGTGACTAAAATACACGCAAACACGTATAGACGTGTGCATGACTGGGCTGATATTTACGCGAGCACGTAAGAACGTGTGCGTGAAACATCTTCCAAACTCCAAGTCCCATGGGGCCTTGTTCCAGTGCCAGAAATACACGCTAAGTTGGTGGATCAAGAACCCATGAACAGCCGAAATACTATAACTTAGATCTAGAGAAAACCAGCCGTAGAAATCAAAAATGCTAAGAACTAATCTCTCTTGGAATCACGAGAAGAAGGCAAATGAACCAAAAAAATGGGTGATTGAGAAGCAAGTTTGTACTTGCCTTCTCCTGCTGCTGGTAGGTGGTGGGGAGTAATGAGAGGAAGAAGAAGAAGTAATGGTGAGAATGAAGTAATGAGGAGAGAGAAAGAGATGGAAGCTTTAAATAGGAAGGGTGGTGGTAGGTGGGATGTTGGGCCGGGTTTAAGGGGGTCCAGCAAACCGAAACCCAATAACACTAAAGCAGCAAATAAAATGCAGGTAATAAAATTGCAAAAATATATTTACAAAAATAAAATTAACATAAAAATTTAAAGAGCAGATAATTAATTAACATAAAACTAAAGAAATTTAAATACAGAATAATACATGTTAAATACTAACTAAATACACATGAGTTGTACATATACAAAAATACGCATTCCGGGAACGGGGAGTGACATCTCTACCCACCTTAGAAAATTCCGTCCTCAGAATTTCAAATCCAAGCAGGATAGAAACATCGGGGCTAAACTAATACAAACAATTCTAGTGATCAAGCAATGCTAGTGAACAAGCAATTGTTGTTACCATATCAAAAGCAAGTACTATATATGTAAATCCATCAATCTACGATATTATTTGCCATTGATTGTAAAAGTACAGAACAATTATCGGAGGACTGAACTTAGACTCACAATACAAACTCGCTCGTACAAAGAAAGCCTAGGGACGAAAACCTAGGTACAGCAGTCTAAGTACGATTGTTTATTTTAGATTCTGGGGGTGACGATAGAGGCTCGGGAAAGCGACGGCCGCTCTGCCTTACTCCTTGGACGATCGGTACGCAACCTTGACTCGGGGAAGATCTGCTTGGTCGTTGACGAAGAAATGCCTTCTTGCTCTCTCTCTGATTGCTCTCCTGGCTTCTCTCTCTCTGTGTATATTCTCTCTCTGACTATGGGGGAAGTCTCTCTGTGTATACGTATTCTTCTCTGGTTTCTTTTTGTATATCTCTCTATATATCTTTTTTTACAAGGGAATGGCACCTTGCTATTTATAATAGTGGAGGCATTATTAGGGTTTGGATGATTACCCGTTCTCAAAGTGGCGGCGGCCTGATGATTAACCAATCTGGACCATTAGTCTTGAACATGAAAGATCTGGGCCGTTAATATGGATTATGCCAAATCCCATCAACAATTAATGCTGATTGCAATAAATCTTCGTCATGATGATTTGCTGACATCTGCGAATCTTAATGAATAAATTTAATTCATTCTTCTGCCACGTGTCCCAGATTATTGGGATTTGACCCAAGATTTGATTGACTTTAGGACACGTGTCCAGTCGTCAACGTTGAGCCGCATGAGGAGTGTCGATGTTTGGGCCGCATGAAGGTCGTCATGACCGAGCCGCATGAAAGATTTCATGACCGAGCCGCATGAATAGTCTCTATACTCGAACCGTATGAGGGTTGTCATGACCGAGCCGCATGGATATGTTCATGACTGAGCCGCATGGGAGTCTTCATGGCCAAGCCGCATGAGAGTCTTCATGGCCGAGCCGCATGGATCTCTTTATAACCGAGCCGCATGGGGGACCTTCATGGTTGAACCGCATAGGTTTCTCTGCATTGGCCGCATGAACTCGTTTATTCTTGGCCGCATAAGCTCGTCTCAAAACTTTGGTAGACAGCGCCACTTTGAAGATTTTCCTTATTCCCGAAGTACTGCTTTTCGTGTCAGTCATTATGACAACTTTATGTCAGGTCTGTCAGCCGTCAGAGCATTAAATGCATCTACACGTTGGGTACAGCTGTTTTTGAAGACCACGTGGCCTCTCTCTCTGGGCCGCATGGAGTTTACTCGAGCTGCCTATGTGCATTGAGCCGCATGTCCATGTTGGTGACTTTTGAGCCGTTTGATACTCTTGAGCCGCATGAAGCTCGTCTGATTTTGAGCTGCATGAAGCTTCCTGGGTTCTGTGCCGCATGAAGAATGTCTCATGACCGAGCCGCATGAAGGACGTCTCATGACCGAGCCGCATGAAGAATGTCTCATGATCGAGCCGCATGAAGGACGTCTCATGACCGAGCCGCATGAGGAATGTCTCATGACCGAGCCGCATGAAGGACGTCTCATGACCGAGCCGCATGAGGAATGTCTCATGACTCGCATGAGGAATGTCTCGATCTGCCTGTGCACTCGCTTTGTGGGCCCGGGTATCCCGAACACACGAGTGCGTAGGTATCATGTTTGCTCCCTGATGTGGGGGCTAATAGAAACACTTGCCCTCGATCTTTGTTGGGAGACACTTGAGAACCACTCTGTCCGTTTGCCGCCGGGGGCTGGACACAGGCGGCTCTGTACAACTTTCCATCAGAGGCCCGCTTAGCGGAATGCTCTTGATGGTCAGAGGTTGGGACAGCTGACTGAGCCCGATGAGCCCGCGCTGCCCTAGACTTCTTCTACTTAGCACCCGAAGGTGCGTAATAGGAAGAGTCCAAGTTTGGAAGGAGGGAAGAGAAGTTGGTGCCCTTTTCAAAGGAGGTAAGGAGGCTCTATTTATAGCATGGAGTGAGCCCTTTCTTCTTCTCCTTTCCGATGTGGGACTAAAAGCAATATTTTCCATGGTTCTACAGGACCCCCTTCAAAGTTTCCAAATTACAAATTTGGAACACTTTGAATAAGAAGCATGGAAAGTAGATTTGTTTAGGTGTGGCAATCCAATCAGAGGTAGCATGGACGTGATAGGTTTGGGTACTTCCGCTGGGGATTTTATGTAGACTTATCATCCTTGGCGTACCTTGGTTTTAGGTACGGATAATAAGTTGAGAGAGGGAACCATCATATTTACTCAGAGGTGGTATGGACGTGGTAAATATAAAGTTAATGGTAGAGCCTTCCTACTCAGAGGTGATATGGACATGGTAGGAGTAAACTCGAATGAGGATACATAGAACAACTCAGAGGTGCTATCAACGTGGAAGTTCTATGCATTGGGTGAAAGAATGCTATAGAACAGCTGGGCTCCGAAAGCATGTGATGATGAGGAAAGATGTGGATGTACATTTGTGGTCAGCAGAGGACATTTGAGGGCCTATTATCCTTGGCATACCTTGGTTTTAGGTACGGATAATAAGTTTGATAGGGATACCTAGGACAACTCCGCGGTAAGGCGAATATGGAGGTTCTTGGTACCGGGCGAAAGAATGCCATGGAGCAGTGAACAGTTTTCTGTTTTCTTTCACTGTTTTTCTTTTCTTTTTGTCAAGGGGTATGATCCCAGATGATGTAGTACTTTGAATTTTGAATAAATGAGCATGTTTCAACTCATCTTCTCTTTCTTGTACTTGTGGTGTTTGTAGAATTGGACCTGCTGGGGGATTATTTGTGGACCTGTTACCCTGGGTGTAACAAGTTTCGGAGAGGAATACCTAGAACAACTTCGCGATAAGACAGCTATAGAAGTTTTTGGTATTCGAAAGAATGCCAGGGAGCAACTGGGCTCCTAGGCATGATAGGAAAGGGATGGGCGTGTACTGGAGACCCAGTACAACATCTGTGGTCGACTGAGGACATTTGTGGTCATCAGAGGACATTTATGGTCAACAGAGGACATTTGTGGTCAACAGAGGACATTTGTGGTCAACAGAGGACATTTGGGGCCTATTATCCTTGGCATACCCTGGCTTAGGATACGGATAATAGGATGAAAGGGAACCAACATACTTACTCAGAGGTAATGAGGACATGTCAAGTATGAGGGTTTTACCGTGGAATCTTCCTGCTCAGAGGTAATGAGGACATGGTAGGAGTGGACTCAGCGGAGGATATTTGTGGGCCTATTATCCTTGGCGTAACCTGGTTCATGATACGGATAATAGGATGAAAGGGAAACCAACATACTTACTCAGAGGTAATGAGGACATGGCAAGTACGAAGGTTTTACCGTGGAGTCTTCCTACTCAGAGGTAAAGAGGACATGGCAGGAGAGGACTCCATGGGGGATATTTGTGGTCAACAGAGGACATTTGTGGTCAACAGAGGACATTTGTGGACCTATTATCCTTGTCGTACTCCGGTTGTGGGTACAGATAATAGGTTGAAAGAGGACCGGCATACTTGCTCAAAGGTAATGTGGACATGGCAAATATGACGATTTTTTCGACGGAGCCTTCCCATTCAGAGGTAATGAGGACATGGCAGGAGTGGGCTCAATGAAGAGTGGGTACATAGAACGACTCAGAGGTAGGAGAACGTGGAAGTTCTATGCGAGGGGGCGATTTGTTTTTGGTGGAAGTGAAGACGACTCAGAGGTAATGAGGACATGGTCGTTTCGAAAATTGGTGGATCGACTACCCTTTTTGTGCACTGGGAGTGCGGGTAGTGGATCATGAGGGAGGATCTCCTTTAGGAAGAAAGTTCAGGGGTATGTTTATATATAACGTTCTCCCTAAAAGAGTGACCGGGATATAAGTTCAGGGGTACCAGCGGGTACATGACTTGGTAGTTTAGGATTTTTGTGGAAGGAGGAGGTGAGTTCAGCGATACGAGAGGGTACATAACTCGAAAATCTGGAATGTTGTGGATATGAGTTCAGCGGTACCAGCAGGTACATGATTCGGTGATCTGGAGAGAATGTGGATGTAAGTTCAGTGGTACCAACGGGTACATGACTAGATAATCTGGAGTGGATGTGAGTTCAGCGGTACCGGGGGGGGGGTACATAACTCACCAATCTAGGAAATTTGGAGGCGGAATGTGAGTTCAGCGGGACCGGGGGGTACATAACTCAATCATCAGGGATTTTTTTTTTTGATGTCGTTCGGACGTAATACTTCTTCAGGAAGTTACCGTTGATGGGCAACATGAGCAAGTCTCAGTGTGAGCAGCCACATACTTGGCCAGCTCCAACTCTTCTTCAGCCACCCCCTGTGTAAATGCAGACTGTGAGGATGATTTGGGCAACTTGATCATCGGGGGTTCTGTTGGTGGAGTCGAGCGGGGAGTTGTTGGCAAACTAGCGACTCCCAGTTTGGTAGTTGATGCTGGGCGGGGAGTTGTTGGCTCGCTAGAAGTCCCAGACTTTGCATCGGGGTGACGACCCTTCTTGGGAAGGCGTATCGTCATCGGCTTGTCGGAGGGATTGGGCTTCTCCGTTTGGGGTTGACCGACTCTCGGCAGTTTGATTGTTAGTGGCCCCGTTGTGGGTCTCGGCACTTGGCCGGACCTTGGCAGCCGGATTATCATCTGCTCTTCCTGTGCCGAGAGACTGATTGCGTCCTTACGCAGCGTGGCCGTAAGGGGTGCGAATTTGCCCGGTTTATGAGCTTGGAGGTGGATCGTCAGAGGTTCTTCTGATCCTGTGGCCGCTTCGGCACCAGCTTGCTCATTTCTTCCATCAAGGTGCCTTTTTGACTTTTCGTATAGGCAGCAGTCCGAGTAGTAGGATTCGACCCCTTTGAAGGGATCGATGTCAGCAAATTCTGTCCTCACGAAGCCATTCTTGTCGACATACTTAAAGCATTGGTGCAGTGTGGAAGGCACGATCATATAATCGTGTATCC
This sequence comes from Iris pallida, assembly GCA_029216955.1. Lineage (NCBI taxonomy): Eukaryota > Viridiplantae > Streptophyta > Magnoliopsida > Asparagales > Iridaceae > Iris > Iris pallida. Next base: position 12,722,597 of record JANAVB010016197.1, on the reverse strand, counting down.
AAGGGCGCCCTAACAGGATGTTGTAAGAAGTGTCGACATCTATGACGTAGCAAGTGACTTCTGATTGGAGATCGCCAATCTGGTATTTCAGGCGGATCTTCTCGATTGGGTAGCTCCTGCCCGAATTGAAACCGCTGATGGCGGTGCTTGTAGGTGTCAGGCGATGCATCGGAATGCGAAGATGATGTAGCAGACCCTTCGGAATGATGCTTATAGAGGACCCAGGATCAATGTGCATTCGGTCCACCTTTACGTCGTCGATGTATCCAGTGTAGTATAGCGGGCGATCATGCAGGTTAGTTTTGATGAGCATATATTACGGAGAGAAGACGATATTGGGCATTGCTCCCGCACACGTACTATCTTGGAGCTCTGCAGGTTGGTTATCTCCCGTGAGGTTGACCTGAGCCAAGTATGCGTCGGCATTTTGGAGCGCCTCACTTAAAGCCGTGCGGACATCCTTTGAGAGCCTGAGGAGTTCATATAAGGACAATTTGGCCGGGGTGTTAGCTAACTGCGCTAAGATGTCGAAGTTGTAGGGCCTCTCCAGCCCCTGAGGTGTCTCCTTCCGGAGGGACTTGTCGAAGCGAGTCTCCTTCGGCCTAGGCTTGTCGGTCGTCGAAGGCTGAGCCGGTCCCGGAGCATCATTGGTAGTGGGCGGATGATCATCAGTTGCGCTTTCGGTCACCGGTTGGGCTTGTGTTCCGGATTGAGTATTGACGGCCGAGACTTCCTCATCTTCCACCGAGGCAGTACGACAGGATCTGACTTTTTCACTTTTCCTTTTAGAAGGTGGAGAGGGCTGAGTTACCTCGTGGACTAGGTCCGGATGGACCCACATGATTTCCCCTCGTGATGTGGTGAGGGGTGTTAGACCAGCGGCATGATCGCGAGCAGACGGCAGATTAGCAATTTCCATTGTTGCCAGAGGGATAGGTATAACCCCGTTCTGAGTCTCCGTTGGAGGGAAGCTGCCGAATTGTACGGACACCATGTTGGCTGCCACGGTTACCTCTTCTAAATCGATGGCCAGGGCGTTCGAATCGATAAAGTTTTGGATATACCGTTTCAGTTGGTAGCAGTCGTGTGTCGCATGGTGGACGTAGCGATGGTAATGGCAGAACTTTGGGTTCTCCAGATCAGCCGGCCGAGGCTCCCGTCTTGGTGGAGGAAGCTGAATCCTATCTCCTTGTATAAGCCTGTCTAAAATAGGCTTGACGTGACCGTCTTCAAAGGAATAAGTGATTTGAGGCCATTGTTTGTCTGCTGGCTGTGGCTCGGGCTTCTGGGCTGTATCGGTCACCATAGCCTGCTTGCCTTTGTTGTCCCGGTTGTTGGAGGGGCTACTCCCATTGTCGTTGCTGGTGTTGGGACGCTTGCTCTTGTTCTCTCCCTCCGAGATATGCAACTCCAGTTGGCGAGCCTTCTTCAATCGTTCTTCAGCACTTGTAGCACTGATGATAAAAGCCTTCCAATCCTTGAACTGACTTTCGCCCATCCAGAGACTAATTGTTGGAAGTAGTCTCTTTTGGCAAATTTCAATCAAAGAAGAGTTCGGGTTGCCAGATGGTAACTTCATTGCGGTTAGACGAAACCGCTCAATGTAATTTCTCATCAGTTCTTTTTCTCCTTGAACGACGTCCATGACGGTAGACATCGTAACGTCCTGCCCTACCTCATAGGACCTCTCCAAGAACAGGCGCTTGAAGCCAGCGAAGGAGTGGATGCAATTGTCTGGCAGGTTGTGGTACCAATCGAAGGCGACTCCTTCTAATGCCCCAATGAATAACCGCGTGAGGATAGCGTCATCATGGGGCAGATGGTCAGTAGTGACCTCAAAGTAAGTGATGTATCAACTTGCTGAAGTCTTGCCATCATATGGGTTGATATTGAACGGCTTATATCTTAGCGGAAAGGGAACATCCCTCCATTCAGCAGGATATGGTTGCCGTATTCTGAGGTCTTGAGAGTTTTCTCGGGCGTGGAACATTGCTTGGAGCTCCTGAACTTCTCTTCTTACTTCTCGGGCCTCATCTGTCGCGGTAGGGGCCGTTATCTCGGGAGGATTATTGCCCTGGTTTGGCGCCGCTGAATTTGAATCTACGTTGATTGCGGGACCCGTGCTTGTCTGGCCAGGTGTTACTCCCTGCAGAGTAGGAAGTGCCACTTTGATCTCGTCTACAGACTTGACCAAGGCATACAATATGGCCTCCAACGTGTCGATACGCTGGCGATCGCTGGAACCGCCTTGATTGCTGTCTGTCATGAATACCGTCTTCACATGAGGAGTGACGGAGGGGGTGGTGGAGGATGTACCCTCCGAGTCGTACCCATGCGTCGAGAAATCATCTGGATATGTGGGGATGTTCTCTTCAGGTTCGGACTCGGAAGGAACACTACCCCCAGCTTCGGAGCTTGCTTCGTCTCGAGAATCAGCATCTGTTGTACCCGATGGGAGGGTTGTTTCTCGGGGTTCGCCTCCTTAAAACATTGGATTATTGTGGACGTTCGGAGGAGTACTACCCCCAGCTCCTACGACCCCTAGGGTCGGGGACGATGAGCCTCCTGTTGCAGCAGATTTTGTCTTCGAACGGGTGTGTTGGTATACTCCGGAGGAGGGCAACCGTTTAGCCGACAATTTCTTAGCTGTAGTGGCTGATATCTTTGGACTGGAGATGCTTGTCTTCTTCCCTCTCCCCTTGGTGGGGACCTTCTGAGCGGAATTACAGGAGACAACAGGAGGTGCCTCATCTTCTGAGTTCGGGTGCTGTAGTCTGTGGAAGACGGACGGACGATCTTCCGTCACTGCCGCGTTGTTGCAGCAGCAGTTGACAATGATCTGGGTGCAGTGACGTCCATGTGAGGACTCTTTACACCCCGAAGCACTTTCTCTTTTCTTGCATTTATGGAGGATAACCTCACGCAGGTCAGAGGAACCACTTTGTCTGTTTGTCGCCGGGGGCTGGACTTGAGTGGTCTTATACAACTTCCCATCAGGGGCCCGCGTGATAATCAGCGGGACGCCCCGATAGTCAGAGGTTGGGGCAGTCGTCTAGACTTGATGAGCCCGTGCTGCCCTAGACTTCCTCCTTTTAGCACTTGTGGGTGCGTAATAGGAGGAGTCTAAGTCGAATACCACAGAGTCTGGATTATCATCCAGATAATGATCAGAGTCAGGACCGCATGAGAGCCGGTCGAAGACTGATCGAGAGAAGCGTGGGACGGATGCTATGCGGCTAGTATTGGGTACCGTGTAGGCTGTCTGCATGCGGCTGTCTTTTGTTGTAGGATGAGTCTTTATGCGGTTAGGAGTCACGATCGTGCAGGCTGACCGTATGCGGTTGGCATCTGTGGCCGCATGGGTTTTCTGCAAGCGATTGACTTTAGTAGCCGCATGAGTCTCATTCGTGCGGTTGGCAACTGTAGCCGCATAAGTTATGCGACTGACAGATGTGGCCGCATGAGTTTTTTTTATGCGATCGGCGGTTGTAACCGCATGGGTTTTCTCCCTGCGGTTAATATTCTTCTGCGGCTCGGAGCGCGTAGAGTTCCTCTTTGCCCCTGCAAGTCCAGCATCATAGTGTTTTCTTCTGCCGGACTTGGGGACAGCAGAGTTGTCTACGGTCTGAAGTGGGGCCGCAGGGGAGTCTTTCTCGCCATCTTGAGCAATAGAGAGCACCTCATCAAGGGCTTGCGGAGGAGCAAATGATTTTGGCCTCCACTCTTTGCGAGCCTTTATGGTGCGGGTGCGCTTCTGGACCGGGCCAGTGCTACCCTCAGAGAGCATCTCTTCGAACGCCTGTTGGTCAAAGCGTACGACCATCTTCTGTTGTGTAGAGCCAAGTTTGGCTGCGTCCGATTGCGTCACCAACTCCTCAACCATGGAAAAGTTAGTCCCCAGCAGAGTCGCCATCGTGTTTGCCATTGATTGTAAAAGTACAGAATAATTATCGGAGGACTGAACTTAGACTCACAATACAAACTCGCTCATACAAAGAAAGCCTAGGGACGAAAACCTAGGTACAGCAGTCTAAGTACAATTGTTTATTTTAGATTCTGGGGGTGACGATAGAGGCTCGGGAAAGCGACGGCCGCTCTGCCTTACTCCTTGGACGATCGGTACGCAGCCTTGACTCGGGGAAGATCTGCTTGGTCGTTGACGAAGAAATGCCTTCTTGCTCTCTCTCTGATTGCTCTCCTGGCTTCTCTCTCTGTGTATATTCTCTCTCTGACTATGGGAGAAGTCTCTCTGTGTATACGTATTCTTCTCTGGTTTCTTTTTGTATATCTCTCTATATATCTTTTTTTACAAGGGAATGGCACCTTGCTATTTATAATAGTGGGGGCATTATTAGGGTTTGGATGATTACCCGTTCTCAAAGTGGCGGCGGCCTGATGATTAACCAATCTGGACCATTAGTCTTGAACATGAAAGATCTGGGCCGTTAATATGGATTATGCCAAATCCCATCAACTATTAATGCTGATTGCAATAAATCTTCGTCATGATGATTTGCTGACATCTGCGAATCTTAATGAATAAATTTAATTCATTCTTCTGCCACGTGTCCCAGATTATTGGGATTTGGCCCAAGATTTGATTAACTTTAGGACACGTGTCCAGTCGTCAACGTTGAGCCGCATGAGGAGTGTCGATGTTTGGGTCGCATGAAGGTCGTCATGACCGAGCCGTATGAAAGATTTCATGACCGAGCCGCATGAATAGTCTCTATACTCGAACCGCATGAAGGTTGTCATGACCGAGCCGCATGGATATGTTCATGACTGAGCCGCATGGGAGTCTTCATGGCCGAGCCGCATGAGAGTCTTCATGGCCGAGCCGCATGGATCTCTTTATAACCGAGCCGCATGGGGGACCTTCATGGTTGAACCGCATAGGTTTCTCTGCATTGGCCGTATGAACTCGTTTATTCTTGGCCGCATAAGCTCGCCTCAAAACTTTGGTAGACAGCGCCACTTTGAAGATTTTCCTTATTCCCGAAGTACTGTTTTTCGTGTCAGTCATTATGACAACTTTATGTCAGGTCTGTCACTTGTCAGGTCTGTCAGCCGTCAGAGCATTAAATGCATCCACACGTTGGGCACAGCTATTTTTGAAGACCACGTGGCCTCTCTCTCTGGGCCGCATAGAGTTTACTCGAGCTGCCTATGTGCGTTGAGCCGCATGTCCATGTTGGTGACTTTTGAGCCGTATGATACTCTTGAGCCGCATGAAGCTCGTCTGATTTTGAGCTGCATGAAGCTTCCTGGGTTCTGTGCCGCATGAAGAATGTCTCATGACCGAGCCGCATGAAGGACGTCTCATGACCGAGCCGCATGAAGAATGTCTCATGATCGAGCTGTATGAAGGACGTCTCATGACCGAGCCGCATGAGGAATGTCTCATGACCGAGCCGCATGAAGGACGTCTCATGACCGAGCCGCATGAGGAATGTCTCATGACTCGCATGAGGAATGTCTCGATCTGCCCGTGCACTCGCTTTGTGGGCCCGGGTATCCCGAACACACGAGTGCGTAGGTATCATGTTTGCTCCCTGATGTGGGGGCTAATAGAAACACTTGCCCTCGATCTTTGTTGGGAGACACTTGAGAACCACTCTGTCTGTTTGCCGCCGGGGGCTGGACACAGGCGGCTCTGTACAACTTTCCATCAGAGGCCCGCTTAGCGGGATGCTCTTAATGGTCAGAGGTTGGGACAGCTGACTGAGCCCGATGAGCCCGCGCTGCCCTAGACTTCTTCTACTTAGCACCCGAAGGTGCGTAATAGGAAGAGTCCAAGTTTGGAAGGAGGGAAGAGAAGTTGGTGCCCTTTTCAAAGGAGGTAAGGAGGCTCTATTTATAGCATGGAGTGAGCCCTTTCTTCTTCTTCTTTCCGATGTGGGACTAAAAACAATATTTTCCATGCTTCTACAGATATCAAGTAGCTCTACCCATAAAGTGATAAGCATGAGAAATCAAGACAATCAAGGTATACAGGAAGAGATATACCTTGTGAGTCAAACAGGTGTGGATACCTTGATCAGATATCATCCTCACGTTCCCACGTTGACTCTCCCAAGGAGTGATGACCCCAAGCAACACGGACAAGACTAATTGTTCGGTTCTTGAGTATCTTCTCTCTTCGGTCCAAAATGGACACAGGCTGTTCCTCGTAAGACAGGTTGGTACCAACAACCAGCTCAGAATGATCGAGGACATGGCTTGGGTCCGATACATACCCACGTAATTGAGATACATGAAATACGTCATGCACCTCTCGTAACGAAGGTGGGAGTGATAAACGATAAGCAACATCGCCTATCCGATCAAGGATAACAAATGGGCCCACGTACCGCGGACTCAATTTCCTGCGAACGCTAAATCTAATGACCCCACGAGTAGGTGAGGTCCGCAAGAATACGTGGTCCCCAACAGAGAATTCTAACAGCCTACGATGCTGGTCCGTCCAATGACGATGCCGATCCTGTGCGACTCGAAGTCGCTCTCTAATTCCTTTAACTACTTCAACCGTCTGAACAATCATTTTTGGGCCTAACATCTTCCTCTTCCCGATATCATCCCATGCAAGCGGTGACCTGCACTTCTTACCATATAATGCTTCAAATGGCGCCATCTGGATACTGGCTTGATGACTATTGTTGTATGATAACTCGACCAAGTACAGGTGACTCTCCCAAGACCCTCCAAAATCTAGAGTGCAAGCTCGCAACATGTCTTCTAAAGTCTGAATCGTTCTTTCTGATTGTCCATCTGTCTGCGGATGGTAGGCCGTGCTAAACCTTAACTTGGTACCCAGACTATAATGTAAGCTCTTCCAGAAATATGATGTAAAGCGGGTATCTCGATCTGACACAATACTAACAGGGACTCCATGCTGCCTGACTATCTGTTGTATATACAACTCTGCCAACTTTTCTGTAGATTGTCCTACTCTGAAAGGAAGAAAGTGTGCTACCTTCATAAGCCGGTCTACTATCACCCAAATAGCATCCTTACCACTTGGTGATCTTGGTAAACCGGTCACAAAGTCCATTGTAATATGCTCCCACTTCCATTTCGGAATAGGAAGTGGTTGCAATAACCTAGCTGGCCTCTGCTGTTCTGCATTCACCTGCTGACATACCAAGCAACGGGAAACAAATCTAGCTATCTCTCTCTTCATTCCGTTCCACCAGAAGTGCTGCTTGATATCTTGGTACATCTTGGTCCCTCCAGGGTGAATAGAATACTGAGAACTGTGAGTTTCTGCCATGACCTCCTGTCTGATATCTCCACTAGGCACACATAAACGCGATCCGAACCTAAGTGTACCATCTTCGTGAATCCTCATCTCCTTCCTGAGTCCTGACTCACATTCTGCCCTAAGCTTCTGAATCCTTGGGTCCTGTGCCTGAGCTGCCTTGATCCTGTCTACCAAGTCAGATTGGACTTGTACACTAGTTAGAACTCCTATATCACTAGAAAATATAACTTCGATGCCCATCTCCTGAAGGTCTTCTAAGATGTGCTTCTGTGTTGTCAACATAAATGCGCCGCCTCTCCTGCTAAGAGCGTCTGCTACTACATTAGCCTTGCCTGGGTGATACTGAAGCTCCACGTCATAATCCTTGATCAACTCCAACCACCTTCTCTGCCTCATGTTTAGTTCCTTCTGAGTAAAGATGTACTTCAGACTTTTATGGTCTGTGTACATTTCCACTCGGTCACCATATAAGTAATGCCTCCATAGCTTCAGAGCAAACACTACTGCCGCTAACTCCAAATCATGAGTTGGGTAATTCTTCTCGTGGTCCCGAAGCTGCCTAGATGCGTATGCTATCACCTTTCCATGTTGCATAAGGACACATCCAAGTCCTTTACCCGACGCATCACAATATACTATAAAACCTCCGGGTCCAACTGGTAATGTAAGAATAGGTGCTGATATCAACTTCTGCTTCAAAGTCTCAAATGATGCCTGACATTCTGTCGACCTGGTACATCCTTCCGGGTCAAGCGGGTCATGGGTGCTGAAAGCCTTGCAAAGTCTGACACAAACCTTCTGTAATATCCTGCTAATTCCAAGAAACTCTGCACATCTGCTACGGTCTTGGGTACTGGCCAACTTTCTACTGCTTCTATCTTCCTGGGATCTACTGCTACTCCAGCTCCTGATATGATATGTCCCAAAAATGAAATGTGATCCGACCAAAACTCACACTTGCTGAGCTTGGCATACAACTGGTTCTCTCTCAGAACTTGCAACACTTTCCTGAGGTGGTATTCATGCTCCTTTTCACTAGCAGAGTATACGAGGATGTCGTCAAGAAACACAACGACAAACTGGTCTAAGTATGGCATAAAGATACGATTCATCAAATCCATGAATATTGCTGGAGCATTGGTCAAACCAAACGGCATTACTAAGAACTCATAATGCCCATACTTCGACCTGAATGCTGTCTTGGGAATGTCTTCCTTCCGAACCCTCACCTGATGGTACCCTGAACAAAGATCTATCTTGGAGAAAACTCTAGCTTTGCTCAACTGATCAAATAAGTCGTCGATTCTGGGCAATGGGTACCTGTTCTTCACTGTTGCCGCGTTAAGCTTCCTGTAGTCAATGCACAATCTGGATGACCCATCCTTCTTTCCCACAAGTACCACTGGTGCTGCCCACGGTGATACACTAGCTTGGATGAACTTCTTCTCCTTCAATTCCTCTATGTGCTCATATACCTTGGCCTGCTCTGAATCCGCCATCCTGTAAACCCGATCTTATATCGGTTTAGTTCCTGGTGCCAATTCTATACTGAACTCAATATCTCTAACTGGTGGTAGACCTGGAAGTTCTTCAGGAAATACATCTAGAAATTCTTCAACTACCTTCGGAATCTGAACTTCCTCCATTGCCGTCACTACTCCCTGCTCTTGCTGAGTTGCCTCTGATCTGACTAAGGTAAACCTCTTCATGCCTGGAATATCAAAAGATACACTCCCTCTACGATAATCTATTGTCGCATGACTGTCTTTCAGCCAGTCCATGCCTAAGATAACGTCAAAATTTTCTACAGGAAATTCTATCAACCGGGCGGGTAAGGAATGCCCGCAAACTACAACGCTACATGCTAAAATAACTCTACTAACTCCTACGAGCCTATTACCAGTGAGTATATTCAACCTCCCTGGCAATGCCTCGAACTCCATTCCTAGTCGTGTCGTAAATCGTGCAGATAAAAATGAATGAGATGCTCCCGAATCAAACAATGCTACTGCCGGATATGAGGCGACGAGAATGTTACCTGCCACAACATCTCCCGATGCCAATGCCTCCTCCAAGGACAGAGTGAATGCTTGCCCTCGACCTCCTTGCTGATTTCTATGCTGCGGCCTAGCCTGATGCTGCTGCTGGCCCCTGCCTTGATGATGCTGGGGTGGTCTATGCTGGTGTTGCTGCATCGGCGGTCCCTGCTGCCGAAATATCTGAGCCTGCGGTACTAACGGACGCTGTGCCAACGGCCTTACTGCCACTGCTGGTCCTCGATACTGGCCTGCCCCTGGTGCTGGCAGAGCAAGAAACTGTTGCCCTGGTCCTCCTGACCTCAAATTCATGGAACATGTGGTAACCCGATGGTCTGGATTTCCACATATCAGACACAGTCCATTCAATGTCCGACACACATCTCTAGTGTGTCCCATCTTTCCATAATAAGTGCATCCCGCCGGGGGTTGCTGGTTCTTCCTCTGTTGCTGTTGCTGTTGCTGCTGCTGCCTGGGTGGTGCTGGTCCTCGTACCGGCACATCGTGGATACGAATGCCAGTGGATGGTGCTGTTGTTCGGGGCGCTGCTCCCCCTCCTCCTTCTATCTGACTATGGGATCTCTTCTGACCCCCAGTCCTTACTGCAAGCCTCTGAATAGTGATCTCATGCCTTCGAGTTGCCGTTAATATTTTGTCAAAAGTCTGGTAATTGTGCCCCTCTATCAATTGCAAGAGCTCAAGATGAAACCCTTGCTGAAACCTCATGGCCCTCTGGCCCTCTGTTGCTACCATCTCTGGGGCAAACCTACTCAATCTGCAGAACTCCGCTGCATAAGCATCTACAGTCTTGCCGACCTGCCTAAGGTTGATAAATTTCTGTTGTAGCTCAAACTGCGCCACAACTCCATAGTACTTGGTCTTGAATCTTGCTGTAAAATCGTCCCAAGCCACAGGACGCGTGATGCCCACTTCCTCTGATTCCCACCAATCACGTGCGAGATCCTGAAGTAACAACTTCACTAGATCCACACGTTCTTCTGCCGGCACCTTCGCTGCTGTCAGAATAGCCTCCATATCCTTAAGCCATGCATCTGCTGAGATGGCATCCTCCGTGCCCTCGAAACGGCGGGAGTTGTACTTGCAAAACCTGGCTGATGCTCCTGAATCAGTCCTCACTCCTCTTTCCAATGCCGTCTGCAATCCTTGATTAAACAACACATTCTGCTCTTGTAGCTGAGTGTGCATGCGCTGCTGGGCCAACATCTGATGTTGCTGAGCAGCCATCATTCCTCTCATGATCTCCAGAAGGGCTGGTGTGTCCACTTCCACAGGGGTAGGTGGAACTGTGGGTGGGTTTGGAATATCCGGATACTGCGGTCCAACCGCTGGTTCTACTATCACTTCTTCCTGGATAGTCTCCTGAGGTGAGACTGGCCCTGGTTGCTGACCATCCTGGTCAGGTTGTCCTTGTTGCCTTTGTTGTTGCTGTCCAGCTCTTACCGCTGCGAACGAAGTGCCCCTAAGAAAAGGGATAAGAGAACAATCAAACAACCGGACATGAAGGATCAATGAAGTCAAAGGATACCGGAATGTCAAGCAAGAGTTGAGAATAACGAATCAAGAGATCAAGGAAAAACATGTGTGATTGAGACATCCTATAAATAAAAACACCCCACAAGTCTGAAATCAGACCTGCATGGGCCACCACTAAAACCTTGTCACACCCCAGAACCAGAATACTGGAGAGCGAAAGAATGACTCAGCCAGCTACGTATTACGGGTAGATGAATACCGTATAATACGATCAATACTGTCTAACCAGACGAGGGGGTGCATACTACATAAAAGTCTTGCTATGGTCATTACACATCTATTGTCTCAATCATTCAAGCAAGGAAACAGAAATAGAGAACATGTAAGATAAAGCAGTAAGGCGTCCCAAACGCTCAGTCAAAATGTTCTTGAGATCTAGCTTTACAAAACATAGCCAGATGGTATAGCAAGTATACACAATTGTTATCAGCTACAGTCTGACTTAATTACAATTATGTAAAAGTAAGTACAAGACAATCCGACTAACATGTCGGTGCCAAACGGCTAATTATAAAGGTAAATAACAAAACGAGCGGTGAAGTAAGAAACCCACTCGAGTCCTCCTGCAATCATTCTCCTAGTGTTGACCATCCTGGAGGTAGAAGTAAGCTGAGTCCTCGAGAACCGACTCTAAATCTGGCCATGCAAAACCAGAGAGGTTAGACCTCTAATAGCAAGTACCACAAGGAAAGACGATATGAAGGACTAAACCAGTAAGTAAAAGAATATAATGATAATAGATCTCTGCTTTCCACTAGGATTCACATCACATCACGACACTTCGAACCAACCTCCCAACCAAACAAGGACAGAAGTTGGCCCGTCATGTCCTGACATTCTGATCATCCCAGTTAGGTAACAGAGTAGTACAGTACACAAACAAATCATCTTGAACGGCCAATCAAATCCTACGGCTTGCTATTATGAGTCCCAAGTTATCCTGGAATTATGCAATTAGGGATTCCTCATTTCTTACTATGTGCGAGCAAGGCTAGTCTATCCAGTCAATCATGTGCGCCATGCATAAATTAGACGAGTCCTAGCAGGACGCCCGTCAATATACAATATACCATAATAATAAAAGCAGATACTGTTCCCTACCCGTGTGGCAGATTTATAATACCTGTGGGAACTAGTCGGCCCGTCGGGTACTACTCGTCCCAAGGGGGCTGCCATGTAAGAACTCGGGAATCCATTCTCTCCATGCAATCATTATTTTATTTAACTTAATAGTCCCTACGTTGAGTGAAATCCCATGCCGTGGATCATGGTCATTCAAATGAGTACTTTCGTACGGGGTACGATATGCACAACTCTACAACGATACCAGTGCGGTTAGGTTGCAGGTCTTACATAGCGTAATGCAACAATCAAATCTAACCACGGTAATCATGCCTTGACCATAAGGTACACATGCTTCTTTTGTAGAAAATAAATAAATAAATAAATAAATAAATAAATAGATTGAAGCCTGCATGTGCATGTATGTCAATATTTTGGGATCAGCCAGTCGATTGTAATAGTTCATAACATGAACGTGTCTCATTCATTTTTTTAATAAGACGACTAGCCAATCTCTTAGTTCCAACTAGGAACGCATGATCAAATTAGTCAAGATAACCATCGTCATTAATGGTGACAAGGCTGAAAGTCATTAGCATTAAATAGGGTTGAGTTTATAACTCTCAAGGTCAAGTTCCAGTCTCACTGGATATCCATATACCAATCCAGACACTTGCCACTAATACACAACCCTAGGTATTAAAATATTAACATGCTAAGATTTTTGGGTTCATACAAAAAGGCGTAAGGATATAATAGAGAATTATCATGCCAACATTAAATGAATAAAATATAGAACAAATAAAACTCCCAAATCAGGAAGTCATGCTAACAAGTCTAAGCTAAGTCCAAAAGTTACGCAAGAATCGTATGCGTGAAAAGTACGCCAAGTCTGGCATGAAGGAGCGAGCGTAAAATAAGTAGTACACTCAGGAAAGCGTGAGCGTGAAAAGTGAAGCGTGACAAGTGATGCATGACAAGTGATACGTGCTGGCAACGTGAGCGTATGAGCGTGACAAATAATTCACGCACGCGCAGCGTGAGGGTGAAAAGTCACGCACGCCAAAAGTCACGCAAGAATCGTATGCGTGAAAAGTCACGCACGCAAGCTCAGGGACATGAGCGTGAAAAGTCACGCACGCAGCACAAAGACAGGAGCGTGACTTAAATACACGCAGTCAACGCGAGCGTGACTGAAAATACACGCACTCAAATGCGAGCGTGACTAAAAATACACGCACGCACAGAGTGGACGTAGCTCAAAAGTCACGCAGACACGCACAGACATGAGCGTGACTGAAATACACGCACGCTCATGAGAACGTTAGCGTGACTAAAATACACGCAAACACGTATAGACGTGTGCATGACTGGGCTGATGTTTACGCGAGCACGTAAGAACGTGTGCGTGAAACATCTCCCAAACTCCAAGTCCCATGGGGCCTTGTTCCAGTGCCAGAAATACACGCTAAGTTGGTGGATCAAGAACCCATGAACAGCCGAAATACTATAACTTAGATCTAGAGAAAACCAGCCGTAGAAATCAAAAATGCTAAGAACTAATCTCTCTTGGAATCACGAGAAGAAGGCAAATGAACCAAAAAAAAAGGGTGATTGAGAAGCAAGTTTGCACTTGCCTTCTCCTGCTGCTGGTAGGTGGTGGGGAGTAATGAGAGGAAGAAGAAGAAGAAGTAATGGTGAGAATGAAGTAATGAGGAGAGAGAAAGAGATGGAAGCTTTAAATAGGAAGGGTGGTGGTAGGTGGGGTGTTGGGTCGGGTTTAAGGGGGTCCAGCAAACCGAAACCCAATAACACTAAAGCAGCAAATAAAATACAGGTAATAAAATTGCAGAAATATAATTACAGAAATAAAATTAACATGAAAATTTAAAGAGCAGATAATTAATTAACATGAAACTAAAGGAACTTAAATACAGAATAATACATGATAAATATTAACTAAATACACATGAGTTGTACATATACAAAAATACGCATTCCGGGAACGGGGAGTGACAAGGCGGCTGTGGAGGTGGCGCTGGGGGTCACCGGAGTTAGGGTTTCGGTGAGGGAAAAGTGGGGGAAGATGGGCTGGGGTGGTCGTAATTTAGGCTAGGGTTAGGGTTTCGGGGTCGGGCTATTTATAGAGAGGGTAAGGCAGTGAGAAGGGGGTCTAGGTCGGTGGTGCGGTGGCAGTCGCCGCACGTCGTCGGTCGTCGGGGACAGGGGAGAACGTGGGGGGGGAGGGGGGGGGGGCGATGATGAATTACAGAAAAGTCCCCCAATTTTAGGGTTTTGCATAATAGCCCCGCGCCTATCAGTCTGTAAATTTAATTTGCAAACTGCTATTAAAACAATTGATATATTTGCAATTCGATATTAAAACAAATTTAACTATTACAAAATGATATTAAAACATTTCAATTAATTACAAAATGATATATTTTGACTTAAAAAATTATTTAAAAATTCTAAAAAAATTCCTAATAATTATATTAATTTATTTTAAATATATAAAAGCTATTTAATATTATAAAAATATTATTTTGAAATTTAGGGGCTTACACTTGTAGTGTAGATCAAAGTCTTCTAGGGTTTGCTTCATTCACAAAATTTATACACAATAACGTCCCGCGGCGATGTACTCAGCCTCTGTTGTTGATAGGACAACTGAATTTTGCTTCTTACTAAACCAAGTGAACTAAGCCAGGAGACTAGAGATTTTCCTAGGAAATGACATGTGCCACTAGTACTTTTCCAATCGACCTTGCATCCAGCAAAATTAGCATCCAAATAACCAATAAGATCAAAGGATTTGGTTTTTGAATGCCATAGACCGGTCGTTAAAGTACTTTTAAGGTATCGAAAGATACGTCTAACTGCGCACAGATGTGATTCCTTATGAATAGCCTAATATCTGGCACATAAACATACATAGAACATGATATCTGGAAAACTAGCAATTAGGTACAACAAACTACCAATCATACATCGATACTTACGTATATCTGTAGGTTTGCCACTTCTTCCATATCAAGCTTCGTTTATGTTGCCATCGGAGTTCCAATCATTTTGGCGTTGTCCATGTCAAACTTCTTGAGTAACTCTTTGTGTACTTAGCTTGATTAATGAATGTTTCTTGTGATGTTTGCTTAATTTGTAAGCCGGAAAAGAAGTTGACTTCTTCCATCTTACTCATTTTAAATTTTTGGTGCATACACTTAGCAAACTCGTTACATAGCATCTCATTAGTGGATCCAAATATGATATCATCAACTTAAATTTGTACTAAAGCATAGAATTAGCAAAAAAAATTATAAAAAGGGTTGTATCAACTTTTCTTTTTGAAAAACCATTTTCAAGTAGAAACGAACTTAGGCACTCGTAGCAAGCACGTGGGGCCATATAGTGTATTTCTTAGCTTGAATACGTGGTCAGGATGTTTAAAATCTTCAAAACTAGGGGGTTGCTTAACAAAAACCTCTTCTTTGATAAAACTATTTAGAAAAGTACTTTTAATATCCATTTGAAATAATTTGGAATTATAAAAGCTAGCAAAAGTACAAAGCATTCGAATGGATTCTAATCGAACAACTATTACATATGTCTCATCATAGTCAATACATTCCTCTTTATTATAGCCTTGATCTATAAGACGTGACTTGTTACGTATGACTGAACCATTCCCATCTACTTTATTTAGAAACACTCATTTGGTGCCAATAATCTGATAATCATTTGGTTTTGGAATGAGTTTCCAAACTTGATTACGACCAAATTGGTTGAGTTCCTCTAGCATAGCAAATATCCAAAATTCATATGGAAATGCCATGACCCGCACCCATTTTTCGGATACAAGTACGTGTCCAAGTCTAGCCTATGCCGCAGTATCGAGTAGTAAGCTGCATCGATCTCAAAGTACACCATATGTATGTGTGCTCATAACTAATCTCTTTGCTCATTCACAATACTAAATCAAATTACAATATTTCAAGATTACATTTGAATAAGAATACAATGTCTCACAAAAATAGAAAACAACTTTATGATCAACTCATATAACTAACTAATATCTAGGATCGGCCTTTGAAACATATTCATCTCTCTCCCAAGGATCCCAATGCATGGAATAACAATCGACTAAGCTAAAAAATAGGTTTTCAGTTAGGAATGGAACGAGTACAATTCAAGCATACAGTTCAAAATATATGATAATGACTATAAAAATGGTGAATGGAAATGGCATACATGATGAAATAAATAAACTAAAATTATGGCATGGAAAACAAAGGAAGACAGTTAACATGAACTATAAAGACAAGTAAGCATGGAACAAGAAAACATAATCCTCTACGTGCTTTAAAGTATAGTTTTTAATATGTGATCGGGTCGGGACATTACACTGCACGGTCTACATAGGCTCTGCATCCTCACGGTCTAAATATGCATGAAGTATAAAATAAAGCAAGGTCTAAGGTCTGATCACATATTTACTCAGTACTTTCCCGCCCGACTACTACACATGGATCAAGTCACGACAAATGATCACGAACACAAAAATACAAGCACGATAAAATATGGTATCATGACTAAAATCCATATGCCTAGCATGATAAAATATGGTATCATGACTAAAATCCATATGCCACTAATCTGTGCAACAAGTGTGTCAAGAATCAAGTATAACATCACTAATCACACAAATATAGTAAATATCAATATCGAAAATAAACAAGAAATATACTCGCCCGATGTCCTTAGCTGGTGAAACAGATAATTCCATGGAGTCCAGAATAGTCCAATTGGCTAGGGTTGATGTGCAGAAGTCCGAATTTGGCAAAGGAAATAGGAAGTACGATTAGTCGCGGTCAAGGATAATCTAGGAGCAAAATTTGATCTAAGAAAAAAGTTATACCTTTAATCTCAATATATATATCTTAAAAATATTATTTAGAAAATATTATATATTCTTTTTAGAAATATAAAAACTAATTGGAAGATAAACTTTAGATATAAAGTTTTGTTTCACATATACCCCTATTTAGAAAATATGCTATAGACAGTAAACTATTTATTATATATATATATATATATATATATATATATATATATATATATATATATATATATATTCTCGGGCAGTGCGCAGGCCTGCGCTGGAGCCCTCCTCGGTCCGCGCGTACGGACCCCCTCGTGGCTCGTGCGGAGCAGCCAGCCCCTTTCAAAAATTCGAATTTTGGTTCGAATTTTCGAATTGCCCCCCTCTTTTTTCGCTTTTTCCTTTTTCGTTTTTGTTTTTTCGTGTTCGATTTCTTTTGTCTGTCTTAGGTCTCCTTCAGAGCTCTTTTGTTGTGTCAGCTCTGCCCTGCCTGTTTGCTTTTTCCGAGCCCCCTTTATTTTCAATATAGTGTTTTCCTAAAATATATATATATATATATATATATATATATATATATATATATATATATATATATATATACCACAAAATATATATATATACACTATATTTTCAATATAGTGTTTTCCTAAAAAAAAAAAAAAAAAAAAAAAAAAAAATATATATATATATATATATATATACCACAAAATAACACGATAATATATTTAAACTTCTAAACTAAGTTTGAAAATATATGTAAGCCCAATACTATATATGTAAAAAATAATTTAGAAATATCATATATTTATATAATAAAATAATAAAAATAATAATAATAATAAAAACAAACAATATTATTAATAATGATATAATAGTTAATATAACGATGTGCATATAAAATACTATAAATAGTACAATAGTACTAATACATATACTTATAGAAAAAAATAAATACAAACTAATATATATATATATATATATATATATATATATATATATATATATATATATATATATATATATATATATATATATATATATATACAAAACAAAATTTTAAACAATGTCCCAAAAAGCCCGACCCAACAAAATATTTAATCCATAAATCCCTTTCTTTTTTCTATGGGCCCAAGCCCAAATTCCCTAATGATTTAGCCATATAAATCATATTTACACTGATTACTCAAATACATACAGAGAAAGCAAGAGAATGGGAGGGAGAGAAACCATAAAGAGAGAGAGAGAGAGAGAGTGGAAGAAAAGAGGAAGAGAGGAGATGGTTTGGTTAGATATGAAGAAAAGAGGCAGCGAAGCGCAGGCATTTCTTGGTTGAGGGGAGCTTCACCGAGGCTTGGCGTTGTGAGGATGCGGTGGCCGAAAAAAGAAGGGGCGATGATGGTGGCGCTAATCGAGGATTTGCCGACGGGTTTGGTGCACGAGCGGAAGGATCAAAGCGGATTCCGGCGGGAGATCGGCACGCACAGCGCCGAGGTCGGATGATGAGGTCTCCGACGGCATAAGCGGTTCAATTGGACGGTGGTGACCACCTCGGAGATGCGACGATGCCCTGAGTGTTTCGATGAAGTTAGGGTTAGGTTTAGGTAGGTTTACTTTTTATGTAATGTTGTGTTTGGGTTTATGACGTTTGTTGTGGATGAACGTGTCCATGTCGAACACTTGGAATGGGGTATTGTGGTTTTGGTGATCGTGTCGGAGTGATGGATACGAAAATGTGCGCACACACAAAGATGATGGGATGGATGTGGACACGGATATGGACACCCGGGATCGGATTCGCGGTCGAACACGGCTAACACGTGGACACGGGCACAGATTTCTGGGTCTGGAACGAATATGATACGAACTGTGATGTTGATGTTGGCACGGTGGTACTCCGTACGGGTGGCCGAAGTGAGGAGGGTAGTGCCGATGAGACTGGTGACGGTGGTGATGTTGCTGATGGTGGAGGAAATTTGTGGTGGTTTAGATTTTGTTTTAAGGATTGCTTGGGCTTGGAAAAAAGCTCCTTAATTCTACATAGATAAGGATTATAATTTCTAACGGATAATGCTTCTATTATTTTAAATCAAAAGATATTTTTAAAAAAACTAGTTTAATTCAATCTTTAATCCAATAATTGATAATAATATTAGTTTAAAATAATATTTAATAACATCAGAATACTTTAACTACTTTTCGTTATTTATCAAAATAATTCAAAGTATATTTGTATAAACTCAAATCTAATTCAAATATTGATCGTATTTAAATATGACAATTTAAACCATCAAAATAATTTAAAGTATATTTTTATTTAATCAAAATCTTATTTAAAAACAACATAACAATAAAAAAAATTATCGATAAAAAATAAATATGATTTTTTTTCAACTCACTTTGAAAGCCAATAGTTTCAACGCCCAAAATAATAACCAGCATTCTTTTGTAATGCTAATAAAATATTTTTATTAAAACAATTTAGGCAGTATTTGGTTACACTTTTTAAACCCTTTTTTTGAGTTTAAACAGAGACTGCGTTTGGCAGTCCATTCTTGGAAAGTTCTTTGCCAAAAAAAAATTTGGACATAAGTTTTTAAACTCAGCTTTTAGGAAACAGCTCAAAGCTGTTTTCCCAAATTCTTTTTTCCCAACTTACCACGGGCCCCACCACCTCTCTACCCCCAAACCCCCAACTTTCTCTGTCTCTCCTCATTTCCACTCTCTTTTTTCTCATTTTCTTCCTCCAGAGAGCTCGGAAGGGTGATGCCGGTGGCTTTCGCCTGACACGGACACGCCCTCCTCCTCGATACGGAGCCGACACCAGAGAACGTACGTGCCCTCCTCCTCGACGCGGAGGCCGTCGCCGATGGCCAGCCCCCGAGCCCTCGCCGGCGGCCCTTGCAAGTCCGGCCTCGACGACGAGACCTACGGCTCGCCCCTCATCTTCCAGCACAACCCCAGCACCAGGCACGCCTGTGCCGCGCAGGAGATGCGGGAGGGGCTCTTCGGCTCCGTGGAGGAGCTGCTGGCCAAGACCTCGCTCGACGCCCCTGTCGTGGTCACCCACCTTGTCGACGCCTGCAACATGTACTCCCTTGCCCCCTCGCTCGCCTCCATGCTGGCCGCCCGCTTCTATGGCCGCCTGTTTTGGGTGGTTGTGCCGGACACAGAGGCAAGACAAGAAATGTGTCAGGGTGGACACGAAGATGACATACAAAATTTGGGACCGAACACTAGTTTTCCATCTATGGATACATAATTTATGACAAAATATATAATTTGACATAGGATATATTAAAATTTTTTTTTACTATTTTATCAAACAGAATTTTTATTTTTTGTTTCAAAAAATTATTATCTAAATGAAACTAACCAAATGCAAGTTCAGAATCTCTATACTCAAAAAACAGTTTTATAACTTACTCTTAGAAAACATATCCAAATGGACCCTTAGTATTTTCAAAACATTTAATTTAAAACTAGTTTTTGACAACAAAAATAATTATAAAATATCTTTCGCAAGGTTTTGACAAAAAATTACTTTTAAACACAATAATTAAAATAATAATAATAATTAAAAATCTAGGGAAATGGGGTTACAAATTTATTCATCTTAAAAAAATTTCGTACTCAAAATTTAAGGATGACTAGGATAGATAGTCTTGGATGGTTAGGTAAAAAGATGGTAATATAAATCATAAAGAGAACTCAAATAAGAAAACATTTATCAAGACGAAGAAATGAAAAATATATGTAGCTTGAGAAGGAATAGCTTGTAGGAATCATGGCTCTGCCCTTGAGTCCTCTAAAAAGTTTCTAACTTTGAAGATAGACACAACACTGAAAGAAACATAGTTAGGCATGATATTGCATGTTATACCCTTTCAAGGTAACTAAGGCAAGAAAATTTTCATAACACGAAGGGTATGATGATGATAGGAAAATTAGACAACCCGAAGGGTATGATCAACCGAGATAGTTAGAGGGAGTTCGACATGCATCCACCAGAATACAATAACAAGTTGGTATCCCTAAATATCTTTATCCTACGTTCAAGGAAAAGGACAAATAGTACTATGATAGATGAAGCCCTCTAGGTTATGCTTATTTACTAGCAAAGATAGGAAGTATTGTTCACTGATGTATGACAAGGATATGACTTTCGGCAGCGTGTCCTGATACCGAAAGGACATATGATCAAGTTAAATAGCGAGGTAAGATAAATGATACATATGATGGTCCGAACAAACATAGTCACGATTCTAGCATGAACTTATTTAGATCTGCTAGTTTCAGTATTTATTAAAAAATCAAAATAAGTATTAGTGGAAACAGCAAGATGAAAGAGATAATAAAGTATCAGACCGATAAAATAAAATTCTAGGTCAAAGTTTGCTAGCAGTCTTAAGCTAGCCACTATCTTGAATAAGGTAAAAAAAAATTCAAAATTCTTACCGGAAGGTGTAATGAGCTCTCCTGGCTCGGAAGCCCATTGAAGGATCAAGCGAGTTATGTGAAACCAAAAGGTTTGGAATTTATTAATTATTGGATTTGTAGTGTAATCTTAGCTTTAGTATTATTATTATTATTATTATTATTATTATTATTATATATATTATTATTATTATTATTTATTAGTCGAAATTAGGAAAATTATTATTTTTAAAATTATCATTGGGTTTTTGTTTGTGGCCCTGCCCCGATCCCGTGCCCGGGGTCCGACTTCGAGTTCGAACCCGGTTTCCGAAACCCAACTCAGTCCGAACCCGTCCTTATTTTCCTTCTTTTAAAATTTTGATTATTATATATATTAATTATATAAAAAAAATTTCCCCACGAATTGGCCTGGTCTTCCCACGACCAGGCCAGCACCCCCATTTTCTCCACACCCACTTCTTCCTCTCCTCCATAACTTCCCCTACACTTCTGCATCCACTCTTTCCTTCTTAAACTTACTCTCATCCCGTACAAATTCCCCTCACTCTCATCCCTCACAAATTCCCCTCACTCTCCTCTTTCCCTCTCTAGAGCTTTTCCCTAAGCTCCCGCCCGCGCCCGGCCAACTCCGGCCAGCCGATTGCCCACCAACCGCCGGCGTCCAACCGGTGCCTCCGCCCGCCTCTGATCCGGCCGTGTCCAGCCTGGTGCCGCCCTCCCGCGTCGGCCAGAGCCCAGCGCGTCGCCACTCCCGTCGGCCGTGCCCCAGCGACCTCCTGCGCCTTTCGGCCGTTCCCCTGCCGTAACCTAGCCCCGGCGACTTTCTCTGGCGATTTCTGCCAGCGCCCCGCCAGCTGTCTCCCGGCCGCGCCCGAGCTCCTCGACCGAGTCTCCTTCGGCCGCGCCCCTCGGCCACTGTCCGGCGACCCCCGACCCGCTGTCCGTGCCCGGCCCCGAGCCAGCATCTCTGGTTGCGTTCCGCGGCCTCGTGGACGCTCTGTTTCGGGACTGCTTTGGTTTCGGGTTTTCCGATTCCGCGTTCTGAGCTGCTGTCTCAGTATACGGGATTTTTTCGTGCTTGCGAGGATTATTCTCTTTATTATCATCTGAGAGCTCTAGCGGAGCACCCGAGGTAATTTCCGTATCCCTGTGTCCCTCCCGTAGGTAGTCTGTGATGACACGGTCTCGACCCCGTTGCGGGGATCGTTTCGACAATATTGCGGGGGATACACGCGACATTCGCCACGGCGGTATATTTCGGTAGTTCGGTTTTACGCTGGATGCGTACGTTTCCGATTAGTTTCGGTTACGGTTCGGTTTTATACTTTTGTCGGCTTTTATCTTTATTGTGTTGGTTGTGGGATATTATTTCTGTGTGGAATATTATTATGGATGGTTTGGGTTGTTTCCCTGGTTCGGGATATTGTTTATGTTGACTTTTGGTACCGTCCCAGGATTGGGTTGTCCCAATTACAGAGGAGATGCTGCCCAAATTTTTGGGAAAGTTTTCAAAAATAAAGTATTTTAAAATAGGATTCTATTTTCAAATTCGGTATTTTGCAAACGAATTACAAAAGTAGTTTTGTCGATTTGAAAGATTTTGGAGTTTCGTATCCCCGTTAGGCGAATACCGTATCGGTCGGATGAGCCTCGGCGAAACGCAAACACTACAGGATATCCTGTACGTTGAGGCGTTAGCCAGCAACATGAGATTGCAAGACCAAGTCTGAGACCCCTTTCCTATTTTTTATATTTAAAATTTATTTAGAACTAGTACTGGCCTTTTAGCATTCTGGTTGCAGGGCCTCGGCCTACTGTTTGGACCGTTCGCGGCACTCAGAGCTCGCCCTAGGAATTAATTAATTTATGTAAAAAAAATTGTAAAGGGCATAAGCTCAGTTTTCTATTTTATTTCGCTGTGATCCTGTATTGTGTAGTTTAGGTTTTTACTTTCTTTTCTGAGTTGGTTTTCGTTATTCGACGCATAATTATAATTTAGGTATTAATTATTTTGTATAAAACTAATAAGATTTTTCACGATAAATTAACTTGAATAAAATATTGGTAAGTTAACGAAGTCTATGTTTTATCACTAAAAGGAAAATGTAGTTTTATACATATGATATAAAAATACAAAGTTTTGCAAATTAACCGGTAACGGCTAATTTTTCCCAAGTAAATTAGAAACCGGATATCCAACTAATTGACAACGCACGTAGCTTGCGACGTTAAAGCGTTACAGAAGATTAACTAAATAATCTAAAATATGACTAGGGTCTACTTCTAGAGATTGTAACTAGCACACCTAGAATGGTTTCATTATGGTTCTAAGCCAAGGTTCTCAACTGTAGAATCTCGGAGACGAACTTGACTTCCTCCTCGGTACCAACATTCCCGATCCAGTCAATTAACAGAGGCAAGTTACGGTTATGTTTTCTTGTATTATATTTAGTAATTGTTAAGCTGCATGTTTAAACCACATTGCTACACGGAACCCTCTCCTAGGGTTCAGATATTGATTGATATTGATTATGGGGATTGGGGGAATAGTGTAACGTTTATGGCCAATACCCCTTATATTGTATATTGTGCGAGCTTACCCCTCTTACACACGGGGATAAGCCGTATCGCATCGCTAGGACGCTATTGTATAACCCAAGCCGGTCATAGACGATTACACATTCAAATCACATTGTTTTCAATTGTTAAAATGCTGAAAAATATTATTTCAACTGTTTAGCCTGCACTTTTCCATTATTACTTGAAATATGAGATGCATATTCTTACTTGCTCCCTCCTGACTGAAGACAACATTTTTAGATGACATTGAGGATGCTGAGCTATTGTACAATAGCTACTATGACCCGGTTTTGTACCCTGTGGTGTTGCCGGAGTCCCCCTTGGAGGACGCAGGACCTTAGGCCGACGAGCCAACCGCTTAGCTAGTCGTTTCCAGTTTTTCTAGTTTTATTGTTTTGGAATTTTGTTAATTTGAATTCAGCACTTTATCTCAGTTCTTTCATTTCCAGTTGTACTTTTCAAATGTTGAATAAAAGTTTTAAATTTTTTGTGTATTGAGTTGTGACAAATGTATAGATATTGTTGTGAATATCTGCATATAGAACAGCTTACTGCCGCCGTCTCACAACGGTGCAGGCTGGGTATGATCCGGTTCGACCCAATAATTTGGGATCGGGTCGTGACATATTTTTAGTGGTGGCCCATGCAGGTCGGAAACAACAACTTAGGAAAACATATCTAGAAACAATTAGAACACTAGAACATTGATTTGTCACAATATAGGTCCGAATTATATATATATATATATAAATATTTTTGTTTGATTATAGACTGTTAGGATACCTTGCTTATGTATCGCATCCTAAACCTTCCAGAGTATGGCCAAAGGAAAGACCACCCGTTCTGGCCCTGCTGAAGATGAGGTGTCATCTACCAATCACACCCCACCTCCTCAGGCATGTCGGGACCCTCCTCCCTTGCAGCTGACTGACCGTCCCCACGCTGTACCAGCACCCCGCCCCGTTTATGCTACTACAGCGCAAACGACAGAACCTGCACTTCCCCGGACTGAGCCGCAGTGCCCTGCGGTAGTACCCGTACCAGTTGCCCCACCAGTACCGGTGGACCCCACCGAGCTCGTAGGCCTGCTACGAGGAGTACTGGAGGCCCAGAGAGCCCAAGCTGAAGCTCATCGTGAACAGATCACAGCCCAAGCAAAAGCCCATCGCGAGCAGACCGCGATCATGAGAGAAGGCATGGAGAATGTGCATAACGTGGCTATGGCTGCCCTCGAGAGAGGAGGAACAGCTCAATCGAAACTAAGGCCTGGTAAGGTAAACATAAATCCAGGAGATATAGAGAGTTTCAAGAAGCAGGGCCCTCGACCTTTCAAAGGAACCGAGGGAATCATCTACGCCGACGAATGGCTCGACAGCATGGAGGGTCTCTTGAGCATCGCTCGACTCCCAGAGGACCTCAAGACCGAAGCAGTAGGACTCCAGCTGCAAGATTTGGCAAGCACCTGGTACCAGAATGAACCCCGACTCCAGGACAAGCAGCTTGATTGGGACACCTTCAAGAGGTTGTTCCGCAGGAAGTTCTTTCCAACATATGAGTTGCGGGAGATGGAGAGACAGTTCCAGGACCTGAAGCAAGGAAACATGACGGTTGGAGAGTATGCGGCAGAGTTCGGCCGACTTAGCCGCTTTGCCAAGAACTTGGTTGCTGACCCCAAGGATCGTACTGAGAGATTCAGGTATGGATTAAGGAAAGAAATTTGCACCCCTGTGATCGCAGGCGGTGCTAAGACATACGAGAAGATTCTGATAAAAGCTCAGGATGTGGAGAAGTGCCAGCCTTCTTGCTCAAAAGGGAGTATCATGGAACTAGAAACTTTCAGGGTAACCAGAAGAGGCCCAACAACAACAACAGGCCTTCGCACTACCACCAGCAGCACCATCAGGCAAGGACCAGTGACAGAATGCCTCAGAAGCAGATCTCTGTCTGCGACTACTGCAAGAGGCCAGGACACCAGGCGAATATCTGCAGGAAGAAACTGGGACACTG
The DNA here is from genome assembly GCA_029216955.1 of Iris pallida. Classification (NCBI taxonomy): domain Eukaryota; kingdom Viridiplantae; phylum Streptophyta; class Magnoliopsida; order Asparagales; family Iridaceae; genus Iris; species Iris pallida. The sequence goes on along the minus strand of JANAVB010016197.1, from coordinate 12,696,778 downwards.
CCTAGTTTGTGGGTCTGCCACCCACCAAGTGAGGGACTGCCCCACAGCATTCAATCGGACCAGAGCAACTCAACAAAGAGCTCCTCTACCCACTCAGCAACAACGGTTCGGGCAACATCAGCAGAAGACCGGGCGAGCTTTTGCCGTAGCAGCATACGAGCAAGAACCGAAGCAAGAACCCACCGCTGATGTCATCACAGGTTCCATTTATGTGTTTTCACATCCTGCTCTAGCATTATTTGATTCGGGTGCATCACACAGTTTCATATCATCAAAGTTCATTTCTGCACACCACCTAGATACGGGACTTAGCAAGATGATTAGTTGAGTTATGACCGGTGGTGGACCCATACCCATCACCGAGGCTTGTAACTGTCCCATAACTATCTCAGGCCACAAATTCTTAACACCCTTACTTGTGATGCCCTTGCCCAACTATGATGTAGTCCTAGGGTTGGACTAGTTAAGTGAGTAGCATGCGCTGATAGATTTTCAGAGAGGATGTGTAATCTTCAGCCCACCAGGAGAACCGGAGTTTGAAATCTCTCGAGCTCCGGAAGACATGAAGAGTGTTACCTACTCCTTTATCACCGAAGAACCCGGGCCTCCTCACCCTACCATAGCGGAATTCATGGATGTCTTTCCAAATAGTCGTCCAGGATTGCCGCCAGATCGAGGTGTAGAATTCACCATCGACCTAGTACCCGGCTCTTCCCCTATTTCTCGGGGATGCTACAGAGTCAACCCCAAGGAGGCAAAGGAGATGAAGGATCAGATTGACGAACTGAAGGCCCAGGGATTTATCAGAGACGGGGCTTCACCCTGGGAGCACCAGTTCTATTCGTGCCCAATAAGGATGGAACCGTGTGGATGTGCATTGATTACCGGGCGCTGAACAGCATCACCATCAAGAACAAGTACCCTCTGCCTCGGATCGACGACCTGTTTGATCAACTGAGTGGAGCTAAGGTATTTTCGAAGATAGATCTTAGGTCTGGCTATCATCAAATCAAGGTCAGGAAGGAGGACATTCCAAAGACGGCGTTCAACACCAAATATGGACAGTATAAATTTTTGGTCATGCCGTTTAGACTGACGAATGCCCCTGCAGTATTCATGAACCTTATGAACAAGGTCTTCCATGAGTACCTGGATCAGTTTGTTGTTGTCTTCATCGATAACATTCTGATCTACTCGAAGACTGAAGAGGAGCATGAAGAGCACCTAAGGAAAGTTCTGGGAACTTTTAGTAAGGAGAAGCTCTATGGTAAGTTATCTAAATGTGAATTCTTCTTAGATAAAGTGGATTTTCTTGGCCATGTTGTCACAGGAGAAAGAATTTTGGTGGATCCAATAAAGATAGCTGCTATTGAGATGTGGACTGCACCAAGTTCAGTTGCAGAAATCATAAGTTTCTTGGGTTTAGCTGGCTACTACAGGAAGTTTGTAAATGATTTCTCCAGGATTGCTGAACCAATGACGAAGCTGACTAGGAAGAAGGAAGATTTTGTTTGGTCGAAAGCTTGCTAGTCAGTATTTGAGGAACTAAAGAAGAGGCTTACAACGGCGGCGATACTTGCACTACCCTCAGGTACCGGCGGTTTCTTAATTTATAGTGATGCTTCCGATAAAGGATTGGGCTGTGTTCTTCAACAACACGGGAAAGTAATTGCTTACGCATCTAGGCAATTACGGACTCATGAGAAGAACTATCCCACGCATGATTTGGAGCTTTCAGCGGTGATATTTGTATTGAAGCTGTAGAAGCACTACATTTATGGAGAGAGAGTGGAAATATTTACAGACCACAAAAGTATTAAATATGTTTTCACTCAGAAGGAGCTGAACATGCGACAGAGACGATGGCTGGAGCTGATGAAGGATTTCGACATCAACCTGCAGTATCATCCGGGTAAGGCTAATGTTGTTGCAGATGCACTTAGTCGATACCCGATGGCAATATTCTTGACTAAGGAGCATCATTTGCTGGAGGACATGGAAAAGCTTGGACTGGAGATTGTACTACCCGAAGAGGAAATGAAGAAACTGGGAAGAGAAAGCATTGTACCAGGAGCTGATTCATCAATGATGCAGTTGCAAGTGCATTCATGTCTAATGGACAGAGTCAAGGAGGCACAATTCCAAGACGAGATGCTTTACAAACTCAGAGATCAAGTGCTGGCAGGAACACTTGAAGGATTCTCAATCGCCAACGATGGAGCACTGAAGCATGGTACGAGGCTGTGCGTACCAACTAGCGAACTGAGGAACGAGCTGATGCAAGAAGCACACCAGTAGCAGTATTCCACACATCCAGGAGCCAACAAAATGTATCGGGATATGCGTACTATAGTGTGGTAGTACGGAATGAAGAAGAAAGTATCCAGGTATGTAGCTAGATGTTTAATATGTCAACAAGTGAAAGCTAGCAGACAGAGACCAGCAGGACTATTGCAGCCGCTAGATATCCCAGAGTGGAAATGGGAACACATAATAATGGACTTTTTGTCAGGACTGCCTCGATCCCAATGAGGGAAGGACGCCATTTGGGTTATCGTGGACCGACTGACGAAGTCAGCCCACTTTATTCCTTTCAAGGTAGGTCTATCCATCGAGAAGTTGGCGGAACTGTATATGCGACACATCTACCGGATTCATGGAGTTCCGATAAGTATTGTGTCTGATAGGAATACCAGATTCACCTCAGACTTTTGGAAGAGCTTGCATGACAGCTTGGGAACGCAGTTGAAGTTCAGCACCGCCTACCAACCCCAGACTGACGGACAATCGGAGAGAACAATCCAGACGCTAGAAGACATGCTGAGATCTTGCGTCTTGGAATTTGGAGGGTCTTGGGAAGACCATTTGCACTTGGTGGAGTTCTCTTACAACAACAGCTACCAAGCTAGCATCGGTATGACTCCGTTCGAGGCACTTTATGGATATCGTTGCCGCACTCCACTTGCTTGGGACGACATAGGAGAAAGGGTATTGCTTGGACCGGAGATGTGACCGATGCAACAAAGAAGGTAAAGATGATCAGAGATAAGCTCAGGATTGCCCAAGATAGACAGAAGCATTGGACCAATAACAGCCGACGGCCGTTGGAGTTTGAAGAAGGTAACAATGTGTTCGTGAAGATCTCCCCTACCAGAGGAACCATCCATTTCGGCAGAGCATGAAAACTAAGCCCCAGGTATATTGGTCCTTTTGAAGTACTTACCAGGATTGGAGAAGTAACTTATCGAGTGGCTCTACCCCCAAGTCTCGAAGGCGTCCACAATGTCTTCCATGTTTCGTAGCTGAGATGCTATATCCCAGACCCGAGCCACATCTTGGACCATTCGGAGCTGGAAATTGGACCCAGCCTCACAGTGCCAGAGAAGCTAGTGGCGATATTGGACAGAGGAGGGAAGAGAACCAGAAACTCTGTGACGCCGATAGTCAGAGTTATGTGGCGGCACAACTCACCAGGCTGAAAACACAGGTGTAGGCAACTCTAGAGGGGGGTGAATAGAGTTTGTGTCGATAATCACCAAATAAAAATTAACTCTATATCACCTCCACAAAATAACTATCAAGATAGTAAATAAATGAGAAGAAAATGCGGAAGTAAATAAAGATCAGAAGAGCATACGCTAACACAGCAATTTTAACCTGGTTTCCCTCGTGGAGGACTAGTCCAGGCCTGAGAACTCTAGCTCAGGATTCAAATCTACTATTTATGAAATAGTAGTTTACAACCCATGCCTTTTCTTCAGAAGAGCACGTCAACTTCTTACAGAGGATCGCAGTGGCGATTTGCTTGGATTTTTCCAAGCGACTTGGAATTGTCCAAGTGACTTTTCTTTTCAACTCTTGCACAAAAACTTCTAGCTGAATCGCACTTGAGCACCTTGGGGCTTAGGAAGTTTTGTGGCTAGTAGATTGGAAGAGTAAGGCTCTTGACTATATAGGCTATGTAAGAGAAGAAGAATAGAAGAGTGGATGGTTTCAAATGAGAGAAACCAAGGCCTATTTATAGGGTTCGGGACAAGCAGAATTCGGCCAAAATTCGGTATGGATAATTCAAATTTTTGGCCGTTGGACAGCTTGTAGCAAGCAGGCCCTAAAAATTAGGGTGCTGGAAATCAGGGGACAGAGTTCGGCCCGAACTCTGTGTGGAGGCAGAGTTCGGCCCGAACTCTGTCTCCAGCAGACAGAATTGATCCATTGGGCTTTTGGACTTTGTGGAGCTTGGGCTTGGTTCAGGAATTGGTCTGTTTGAATGGTAGAGCTTGGAGAGATATGTCTAGGGGTTGAGATGACTCAGTGCGACTCAACGTACACATTCTCCTAGACTCAATAAATTAAAGATTACAGACTTAGAACAAGTAGGAAAACCAAGAGCCCTTTGATGACACATTTCTTCTGATATGTGAGCAGTCCTGAAGACGTCTTTTTCCTTGGCAGCAGTCGTCCAAAGATAAACAGATCTGGAAATCTGAATACCTTTCGGGGGCTTCGCCCCCGAACCTCCGACGGGGGGCGCTGCCCCCTCGACCCCTGTCCGCTGACCGGGCAGCGGAACCCCCGATGCGAGGCCCCGGATAGGTCGCTAGGCGGTTCGGAGAAATCTTTTTGTATGACGCCGTCTTCGTTCCATCATTAATTCTTCATTTCCTATGTCCTGTTTGATCATGTTTAATCATGCTTACTGCATGTCTACAAATATATGTTATGCCAGCAAAATATGTTGCAGTACGATACAAGCATAGCAATATAATACAGGACCATTAGGACATTGCTAAGTTTAAGTAACAACATGATAGCATGTTAGGCCAACAAAATATGTTGCAGTACGATACAAGCATAGCAATATAATATAGGACAATTAGGACAATGCTAAGTTTAAGTAGCAACATGATAGTGAGTATATGAATATTAGTGACATCATTATGTTAAACTTAACTGATTAGCCATATTCAAAAACACGATATAATCATTGGGCCAACACAGGCGAGTCCACCTGGGAGCGAGAAGACAAGAGGCGGGAGCAGTATCCGTATCTGTTTGAAACTTGAGGTAACTCCTAACCCTGCCTTTAATTTTGAGGATGAAATTTTCTAAGGAGGGAAGATTGTGAAACCCAGAGTTTTAGATTTATTAATTATTGGATTTGTAGTGTAATCTTAGCTTTAGTATTAGTATTATTTTATTATTATTATTATTATTATTATTATTATATATTATTATTTATTAGTCGGAATTAGGAAAAATATTATTTTTAAAATTATCATTGGGTTTTTGTTTGTGGTCCTGCCCCGATCCCGTGCCCGGGGTCCGACTCCGAGTTCGAACCCGGTTTCCGAAACCCAACTCAGTCCGAACCCGTCCTTATTTTCCTTCTTTTAAAATTCTGATTATTATATATATTAATTATATAAAAAAACAAAACCAAATTTCCCCCACGAATTGGCCTGGTCTTCCCACGACCAGGCCAGCACCTCCATTTTCTCCATACCCACTTCTCCCTCTCCTCCACAACTTCTCCTACACTTCTGCATCCACTCTTTCCTTCTTAAACTCACTCTCATCCCTCACAAATTCCCCTCACTCTCATCCCTCACAAATTCCCCTCACTCTCCTCTTCCCCTCTCCAGAGCTTTTCTATAAGCTCCCGCCTGCGCCCGGCCAACTCCGGCCAGCCGAGTGCCCACCAACCGCCGGCGTCTAACCGGCGCCCCCGTCGGCCGTCTCCCGGCCGCGCCCCAGCGACCTCCCGCGCCTTTCGGCCGTTCCCCCGCCGTGCCCTAGCCCCGACGCCCCGCCGACTTTCTCTGGCGATTTTGGCCAGCGGCCCGCCACCTGTCTCCCGGCTGCGCCCGTGCTCCACGGCCGCGTCTCCTCCGACCGCGCCCCTCGGCCACTGTCCGGCGAACCCCGACCCGCTGTCCGTGCCCGGCCCCGAGCCAGCATCTCTGGTTGCGTTCCGCGGCCTCGTGGACGCTCTGTTTCGGGACTGCTGTGGTTTCGGGTTTTCCGATTCCGCGTTCCGAGCTGCTGTCTCTGTATTCAGGATTTTTCCGTGCTTGCGAGGATTATTCTCTTTATTATCATCTGAGAGCTCTAGCCGAGCAGCCGAGGTAATTTTCGTATCCCTGTGTCCCTCCCGTAGGTAGTCTGTGATGACACGGTCTCGACCCCGTTGCGGGGATCGTTTCGACTCTATTGCGGGGGATACACGCGACATTCATCGCAGTGGTATATTTCGGTAGTTCGGTTTTACGCTGGATGCGTACATTTCCGATTAGTTTCGGTTACGGTTCGGTTTTATACTTTTGCCGACTTTTATCTTTGTTGTTTTGGTTGTGGGATATTATTTCTGTGTGGAATATTATTATGGATGGTTTGGGTTGTTTTCCTAGTTCGGGATATTGTTTATGTTGACTTTTGGCACCGTCCCAGGATTGGGTTGTCGCAATTACAGAGGAGATGCTGCCCAAATTTTCGGGAAAGTTTTCAAAAATAAAGTATTTTAAAATGGGATTCTATTTTCAAATTCAGTATTTTGCAAACGAATTACAAAAGTGGTTTTGTCGATTTGAAAGTAGATTTTGGAGTTTCGTATCTCCGTTAGGCGACGACCGTATCGGTCGGATGAGCCTCGGCAAAACGCAAACGCTACAGGATATCCTGTACGTTGAGGCGTTAGCCAGCAACATGAGATTACAAGACCAAGTCTGAGACCCCTTTCCTATTTTTCATATTTAAAATTTATTTAGAACTAGTACTGGCCTTTTAGCATTCTGGTTGCAGGGCCTCGGCCTACTGTTTGGACCGTTCGCGGCACTCAGAGCTCGCCCTAGCAATTAATTAAATTAAGTAAAAAAAATTATAAAGGGCATAAGCCCAGTTTTCTATTTTATTTCGCTGTGATCATGTATTGTGTAGTTTAGGTTTTTTACTTTCTTTTCTGAGTTGATTTTCGTTATTAGACGCATAATTATAATTTAGTTATTAATTATTTTGTATAAAACTAATAAGGTTTTTCACGATAAATTAACTTGAATAAAATATTGGTAAGTTAACGAAGTCCATGTTTTATCATTAAAAAGAAAATGTAGTTTTATACATATGATATAAAAATACAAAGTTTTGCAAATTAACCGATAACGACTAATTTTTTCTAAGTAAATTAGAAATCGGATATCCAACTAATTGACAATGCACGTAGCTTGCGACGTTAAAGCGTTACAGAAGATTAACTAAATAATCTAAAATATGACTAGGGTCTACTTCTAGAGATCGTAACTAACACACCTAGAATGGTTTTATTATGGTTCTAAGCCAAGGTTCTCAACTGTAGGATCTCGGAGACGAACTTGACTTCCTCCTCGGTACCAACATTTCCGATCCAGTCAATTAACAGAGACAAATTACGGTTATGTTTTCTTGTATTTTATTCAGTAATTGTCAAGCTGCATGTTTAAACCACATTGCTACACGGAACCCTCTCCTAGGGTTCAGATATTGATTGTGGGGATTGGGTGAATAGTGTAACGTTTATGGCCAATACCCCTCATATTGTATATTGTGCGAGCTTACCCCTCTTACACACGGGTATAAGCCTTATCGCGTCGCTAGGACGCTATTGTATAACCCAAGCCGGTCATAGACGATTACACATTCAAATCACATTGTTTTCAATTGTTAAAATGTTGGAAAATATTGTTTCAACTGTTTAGCCTGCACTTTTCCATTATTACTTGAAATATGAGATGCATATTTGTACTTGCTCCCTCCTGACTAGAGACAACATTTTTAGGTGACATTGAGGATGCTGAGCTATTGTACAATAGCTACTATGACCCAGTTTTATACCCTGTGGTGTTGCCGGAGTCCCCCTTGGAGGACGTAGGACCTGAGGCCGACGAGTCAACCGCTTAGCTAGTCGTTTCCAGTTTTTCTAGTTTTATTGTTTTGAAATTTTGTTAATTTGAATTTAGCACTTTATCTCAGTTCTTTCATTTCTAGTTGTACTTTTCAAATGTTGAATAAAAGTTTTAAAATTTTTGTGTATTGAGTTGTGACAAATGTATAGATGTTGTTGTCAATACCTGCATATAGAACAGCATACTGTCGTCGTCTCACAATGGTGCAGGCTGGGCATGATCCGGTTCGATCCAATAATTTGGGATCAGGTCGTGACATGTTATGTGGGATTAGAGGCAAGTAGAAGTATCATGTTTGATGTGATTTGAGGAATACGTGCTTAACACAAAATAATGGGAGTTTATAAAGATAGGACAATCTACAGCTCTTGTATCCTCGTATAGCCTCAATCTCTCGACGACCCTATATAAATATCATTATTTATACCTTTTTTTGATCTCGCAATGCATTTCAAAATCACCATCTGTTTTTTTTTAAATCTCTAGAACTCGTGATCTTTGTTTTTTTAAAATTTCTATTACCAAAATCTAAAATTTTCGGGTTCTACCATCTCTTAATCATTCATTGTTTACTCCTACCAACCCTCTGTGCAATTTCTTATCATCATCGCATTATTCGATAATCTCCAATTCATATTTTTAAATTACTCAAATCATTATCGTAAACTTATTTCCATCATTCTCGAGAATTTGTAACATCTAAACATTTAAAACTTCCTAAAATCAATCAACACTGTTTTTAACATTTTTAAAATTATGTCTCAAAACTTTCAATATTATCATCAAAATTTTTTTTTTAACTCGACAACTTCTACCCACCTTATGATTTTATCCTCAATTTTTTTTTTAAATTTCCTCAAAATTAAAACTCTTCTAAATATAAATTCACCATCATCCTCAAATGTCAACAATTTCTCATTATTGTTATTTACAAATCCTCAAGTATTTTTTTTTCTTCAATGATTTAGGTTCTCCCCAATACTCCAACATAGCACAAAGATCTTTCCAAATATTTCCAAAATTATGCACTTAAATTCAAATCATATTTACTATAATCTAATTGTTTCAACCTTAATGCGAAAAGATTTTCTACCCATAATTAGCTGATAGTATATTTTCAATTATCTTCGATCATCCAATCCAACTATCTAGTGGAACTCCTCAATTTCTAATATTTATTCTCGATTTTTTTATCCACAACTTTAATTAATCTCCACTAATACATCCTCAACAACCCAACAATTAACTTGATTTTCATCAATTCCAGTTCAACCTCTGAGGTATCTTTACTACACTAAAATATATCATTGCCACACGATAATCAATTCCTTATTCCCGAGGTTCGACCATTCCAAAAGGTAAGGAGTATAACAAGATTCAAATAGAAGACAATATTTTTGTTTATGTGTTATGCTAGAGTTACACATTTCTAGATGAAATCTCCGTTAATAGATGCAATAGGTCAGAGGTAACAAGAAAAAGGATAGAAATTTTATTAAGAAGAATGGTCAATGAGGTGAAAAGATATAATAAAAATTTAATAGGAAAATTGATCAAAAAGGATGGAAGTGAAAGAATACGATCAACAGATCACCCTGGTAAATCTTTAACCTCAAGAAAAATAAAAAAATCTCCTCAATTACAATCATTAAAATTTAAATCACTAATCAATAATTATCATAATATTCAAGATCAAAATCACCAATATTGCTTTATCAAATATTCCACTCTTATCTAATTTGATATTTATACTCAAATTTAAACTTCACAAAATCTAAATTCTTCCAAGATATTTTGAATTTAAAACCACCTTTTCATAACTTCCTCAAAATTTCAAATTCAAAAATCAAAATCCAAAAATTTAAAATCTTCAAAATTTAAACACTTAAATCTTTATGTCACGATCTCCTCAAAATTTTAAATTCAAAATTTCCAATCCTTATCTCAATTTCATTTATCATCAATTAAGTCAAAAATTATTTCCTTCAAAATAAAATTCAACCTTATCATAGCAATATACAACCATATAGAAATTTAAAACTCAAAGACACTAAAAGCTAACAATTTTTTTTATCTTCAACAGTAACATCAAAGACTCAATTCATCGATCGAGTACTCTACCCACCTTTGATTATTCCATCCTATCAAAACACAATGTTATCACATAGCATATTTCAAATTCATCAAATAGGGTATCCCAAAACTCAACGTATATCACTACCTTAATCATGTAGCCTATGTAGCAACCCTAACTACCCAAACAATCAATTCGAAATAAGTCTATGGGTTGTCTACGGTATACCTAGTCCTAAGCCTATTCATTTTTCTAAAAATCAAATCAACGCAATTGTGAATGAGCATCTCCTAGTTGCAGGCTCACAGCAGTACGACTAATATGGTACTACCACGAGTTCACACGATTTGCAAAAACTGACCTGTATGGGCTACCAAAGTAAAATTCTCTTCTACATTCTTAGGTCATATCTTAGAGATGAAAGCAACATTAGCAATGATACATTTATTAGAAGAGCGAGTACTTACACCTTTGGATACATCACCTATTACTAATTTCTTTGGATGATATGAATAGAATCTTAGGCTCTTAGGAAGATCGTCCAGATGACTTGATGTTCTTGTATTCTTGGGCTTGTCATTTGCTTGAATTACATCATCATCATCACTTTCGTGTGGTAATTGCTGGTTGAGATCACCGAATGTGATGCTGATTGACTCTACAACGGTGACTGATTGCTTGTTGAAAACCTTAGAGCCTTTGCTTTTGGTTGCATAACCTAGAAAAATATCTTCATTAACCTTAGAGTCAAAATTTTCTAGATTATCTTTAGCATTAAGAATAAAGCACTTACAACCAAAAACTTTAAAATGACTTATATTGGGATTTCTATCATACCAAAGCTCATAGGGTGTTTTCTTCGATATAGGTCGAATGAGTACTATATTTAAAACAAGGTATGTTGTATTTACAACTTCAGCCTAAAAATATTTTGAAAGGTTGTATTGATTTAACATGACTCTAGACATATCGCCAAGAGTTCTGTTCTTTTGTTCCACAACACCATTTTGTTGAAGAGTTCTAGGACATGAAAGTTCATGCAAAAAACTATTTTCTTTGAAAAGTTTTTGAAATCACTATTTTCGAATTTGCCTCCATGATCACTTCGGATGCGAGTAATTATGAAGTCCTTTTCGTATTGTACCTTTTTACAAAAAAGCAACAAACTCAGAAAATATTTTATTTTTATTTGCAAGAAAGAAAACCCATGTGTATCTAGAAAAATCATCCACAATGATATATGTATAAAGCTTACCGTCAAGATTGGCGACCTTGCTAGGTCCAAATAAGTCCATGTGTAGAAGTTGAAGGGGTCTAGAGGTACTTACAACATTTTTTGACTGAAAGGAGAAATTTGTAGCTTTGTTCTTTTCACAGTCAGAACATACCATATCCTTCTTGAATGGAAAAATCTGGAAGTCCTCTTACCAGTTTCTTTGTGGATAGTATAGGGATGGTGTCCAAATTTGTATGTCCTAATCGCATGTGCCAAAGCCATTTGCCATTCTTGTTGGCATATAGGAATCTTCCTGCATGGTTAGTATCTTTTGACAAATAGAAAATATAGATATTGTATTCTTTTATACCTTTAAATATGATATTGTTGGTAGTCCTTTCATTCTGGAACATTTCTCTTTTACGAAGTTAATTCCATAACCATGATCAGCAAAATAACTTATGCTGATTAGATTATGTTTTAATTTCGTAACTAGACAAATGTCCTTAATGACACGATATGGAGGAATACCTATATTATCATTACCAATGATATAGCCCTTAAGGTTTTTACCGAAAGAAACATATTCCGATCGTATGTCGTGAGCAGCCGCTATCAAGAATCCACTTGCTCTTAGCATGAGAAGGAGGTTCCACCTATAAAACAAGTTATAGATGTAACCTTTGGTACCCATTTTCTCGTGGGTCCTTGTGAGACTCGTCTCACAGTATCGGTATTTATATACGGATACATATTTTGTATTGTATGTCGTATTTTCTCAATTTCTGGAACGCTTTAAATTTTTTCTAAATTATAGATTTTCTCCTTGGCCGGCATACCGACGGTGTACCGAAGTATACCGACGGCATACCGCCCGGGGCAGATATCCATATTTTAGATATTTTCGATTTCAGATATTTTTGTGAATAGTATTTTTGATATTTTTGTAAATAGTATTTTGGATATTTTGATGAATAGTGTTTAGATATTTTCTTGAAAAGTATAGATGCATCCTCTTATTATCAATTGGATAATTAGTTTTCTTTCAATGGCTAGGATTTATCAAGATTTTGACATGGATCATGATCCGACGGCTAAGATTAATTTCCCCTTCTATATATACCCATTGAGTTTCTCTCTCCTTTCTTTTCTTTTCTTTCCTTCTCCATTTTCTCTTCACTCTCTTTCCTCTTCCTCAAGCTTAGGAAGGCTTGGCCTTGAGACCTAGAGTGTGATTTCAGAACCCCTCTTGGTGGTGGAGTAGAAGATTAGGCTTAGAACTTAACCCTAGACAAGTACATCTTGCTCAAAAGTGACATGACCATACTATAATTTTGTTTTCCATAGAAATTAAAGTTTTATTGTTCTATAATATGCTCCTCTAACTTGTTAACATCTTTAATATATAGCACTTTTGGTTTTGATCGACAATATTGCGTAGATCTGAGTTCCTAGATATGATTTTCGAGTATTTTGAGGTATTGATCTATTAGATATTCTAATTTGTGAAAACTAATACTTCCATGTTGTAGAAAATTCAATTTTATGCAATTTTGACTTTTGAAAATCCGAATTTCGATTTAAAATGAAGTTTTTATGGCTGAAATAAGTTTTGGTAAAAATCTGAATTTTGTTGCTGTTTGGAAAATCGGTATACTGATGGTAAGCCATAGTATACCGACGGTATGCCAATTTTTGCACCAGAAACTTTCTGTCTTTAGGCTAAAATACCGCCGATATGCCGCCGTATGCCGCCGGTATGCCGTTTTATGCCGTTTTAGGCTATTTTGTCTGTTTTTGTCCGTTTTTGTCCGTTTTTGATATTATTTTTCGACTATAATGATTTCTTAACATGACTAGATGATCTTGCATAGTTAGAGAATGATTGTACACCCTATATACACTTGATACTAGCGCATGTTCAATCATTTTTCTATGAAATATACTTAGCTTTAATTATTCTTTCCCACATGCCATGATATGTCTTTTTGATAGATTCTTTCTTACAAACTATGATAATTGTTGTCATATCTTCTTTGCTTACATGATAGTGGCCCGTCGTGGTGCACTCTTCTTACATGTCTTCTTCGCTTACTAGATAGAGGTCCGTCGTGGCACACTCATGATACATGTCCTGCTTTGCTTACATGATAGTGGCATGTCATGGCGCACTCCCTTATTTCTCTATAGTGGCTCGTAGTAGCGCAATCATGACTTAATTTTTTTATTGATTTCTAGACCCGAAATATGAGTACATGTTCTTTCTTGACACCGTGGATATAGCTTGTTTAATGTTAATCTATTGCATCTTGGCACTGGACAATCGAGTGTGAGTATTGTTCTGTGTATCATGTGATGTTAGTACGGGGATGTTCGTAAGTGATAACTTACGAATTACTCGTACATAACACACGTCATCTTAGGAATTCTTGAGTGTCCACGACTTGAGAACTTGACATGAATATGATAAGGTAAATGACTAGTAAATTCAAGTAGATCATTGTAGGAGGAAATTCGCACAATCAACCCCAAGCTCCAAGGGCCCCATGAGGCGTGGCTCAACCCTGCTAGGCAAGGGCTCCATGACCTACCAAGTTTGCACGTATTGATACACGATCGAGTCACATGTCGTGCCGGGTTGCGGCACAGTCAGTTATATGTTTTCTTTTACAAGTATATGATATGGTTGTTAATGTTACAAGTCAAGACACGTTTCATCTGTCCGCAGTCTTATTGGGCAATAGATGTATACTCGTACCCCTGGACATCCGAGTATCTGTAGTCAGGTAGTTGCAAAAATCCTCAACTTGCATACTAGTAATTAGGATTGTGATAACCCTAGCTAGTTAATGATAGCAAGCCGTAGGTAATGATTGGTCGTGCACTTTTGATTGTACGTTACTTTATATGCTCTTATGTTGATGAGTGGCCAGGGGCTAAGTTCTGCTAGGGAAAAGATCTACAATCCTGGTCCTTGTTTGGTTTAAGGGCTGCGACTCCGATTTCTAGTAGTTCCTAAGTTCCTTGTTGCTCATTGGCTTGTTCTCTATTGCTATATGGTTCAGTATTTCCATTCAGTCATTTATATTCTCGAGATACGTGCATTGGTACCGTACTAGTCTTGACCCATATTTATTTATTTCTGTCATTATATTGTTGTGTTGTTGTTGGGCTTTATCGTTCACCTCGAGCCTTCCTTGTGGTACTTGCTATTTGGGGTCTGACCCCACTGGTTTTGCATGGCCAGGTTCTATAGTTGATCACGAGGATCTACCGTCTTCTCCTCCGGATGGTTCGCACTCAGAGGACCGACATGGATTAGCGAGTGGGTTACCTTTATTTCCTACTTTATCTTGCACTTTTCTTTTGTGGTGTATTAGCCAAGGACATATGTTAGTCCTTGTTTCTGGGTTTTGTTCCCTTCGCCTTAGTACGGCATGGATATATATTCTGGACAGCTGCTAGTTGTACATTTACGTACCTTTTGTATAGTCAGTTGATATATCTTTTATTATGTCAGCTCTCATGATTATGTATGCATTTGTGTTTGGGACGCCTTACCCATATCATATATGATTTACTCTTTATTGCTTCTTATATTGATTGGATTGAGATAGGATTTGTTCGACCTTAGGAGTTATCAATGGCATGCTAGAGTCCACCCACTTGTCTTCTAGACAGCTTTGACCGTATCTCGGGGTATTGGAGTACTCTGATTTACGTAGCTGGCTTTGTTTCTCCCCCGATCTCCAGTATTCTGGTTCTGGGGCGTGACAAAGTTTTTTGGTGGCCCATGTAGGTCTCTCTTCAGACTTGTGGGGGATTCATCTTGTTAGAATCTCAATCCTATATTTGTCTTCGTTTGATCTTCCCTTACTTATCGTATTTATCGCTTTTCTTGAACTGTAATCATGATTGGCATATCCTTGCTCTATTCTTGTCCCTTTTGATATCACGTGTCCTTATCATTCGGGGACACCCAACCTTCTTATCTATTTCTTTCGAGGATTTTATTGCTCCGTCTTCTTCCTTGGTTCAGGCAGTATGTCGGCATCAGATCCCGCCTCCACAGAGTCAGGTACTAGTACCATCTCAGCATTTGGTGGCAGCTCAGTTCACTTCACTCCAGTCAGTTCAGCTAATAAAGTCAGCCCGATCCCATGTTCAGCACCTCCTTCCGACGCGGTCTCAGCAGATATAATGTCAGCATCCGACGCAGTTTGCCCAGGTCTAATAAGTCAGATAAAATTAACAGCAGGTAAAAGCAGCAGTTCCGATGCATAGACAGAGAGAGTTTATTATCATTGAGCAGATGTTGGTTGAGGGCAGTCAGATTGTTAGTAGGCTTCTGAGGTGTTCCTTCAGTCATTCTTATTCTTGGGTTCCATCGACGGCCTTGTATTCCACTTATACCCGTAATACGATGGTCGACTTGACATATTCGGTGAGTGAAGGTGAGTTTTTTGTACCACTCATCTGCCTTCGTATCTCATGATATGCGATATCTATCATGTATCCTGACTACGTAGGTGCGTCCTGGATTAGAGTCATATTTTCAACCGAGTCATTGGTACCGACTTACTTCGACACTTGACCCTTGTCCACTTTGTGAGTCAGCGCAGGCAAGCGACGACGAATACCTACTCAACTGACGCAGGGGTATATTATTCCATATGCCTCATTTTCTTGTATTATATATGTATGTATTTATTATTTTTTGCATTTATTTAAATTCTGTATCTCAAATATCACTTGTACACGGGATATTTTCTTTCGATGTATTATGATTTTATACTGTTTTAGCATGTGTATTTTTGCTCGACTAGCTTTAGAAAATTTCGAGGACAAAATTTTTCTAAGTTGTGGAGAGTTGTGAGGCTCGTCTCACAGTATCGTTATTTATATACGGATACGTATTTTGTATTGTATTTTGTATTTTTTCAGTTTTTGGAACGCTTTAAAATTTTCTCAAATTATAGATTTTCTCATTGGCCGGCATACCGACGGTGTACCGAAGTATACCGACGGCATACCGCCCGGGGAAGATTTCCACATTTCAGATATTTTTGTGAATAGTATTTTCGATATTTTTGTGAATAGTATTTTGGATATTTTAATGAATAGTGTTTAGATATTTTCTTGAATAGTATAGATGCATCCTATTATCCATTGGATAATTGGTTTTCTTTCAATGGCTAGGATTGATCTAGATTTTGACATGGATCATGATCCAACGGCTAAGATTAATTCTCCCTTCTATATATACCCATTGAGTTTCTCTCTCCTCCCTTTTCTTTCCATCTCCATTTCCTCTTCACTCTCTTCCCTCTTCCTCAAGCTTAGGAAGGCTTGGCCTTGAGGCCTAGAGTGTGGTTTCGGAACCCCTCTTGGTGGTGGAGTAGAAGATTATGCTTAAAACTTAACCCTAGGCAAGTACATCTTGCTCAAAAGTGACATGACCATACTATAATTTTGTTTTCCATAGAAATTAAATTTTTATGTTCTATAATATGCTCTTCTAAATTGTTAACATCTTTAATATATTGCACTTTTGGTTTTGATCGACAATATTACGTAGATCTGAGTTTCTAGATATAATTTTCGATTATTTTGAGGTATTGATCTATCAAATGTTTTAATTTGTGAAAATTAATACTTCCATGTTGTAGAAAATTCAATTCTATGCAATTTTGACTTTTGAAAATCCGAATTTCGATTTAAAATAAAGTTTTTATGGCCGAAACAAGTTTTGGTAAAAATCTGAATTTTGTTGCTGTTCGGAAAATTGGTACACCGACGGTATGCCGTAGTATACCGACAGTATGCCGATTTTTGCACCAGAAACTTTCTGTCTTTAGGCCGAAATACCGCCGGTATGTCGTCGTATGCCGCCGGTATGCCGTTTTATGCCGTTTTAGGCTGTTTTTGTCTTTTTTTGTCCGTTTCTGCCCATTTTTGTCCATTTTTTATATTCTCTTCGACTATAATGATTTCTTAACATGATTAGATGATCTTGCATAGTTAGATAATGATTGTACACCCTATATACACTTGATACTAGCGCATGTTCAATCATTTTTTTATGAAATATACTTAGCTCTAATTATTCTTTCCCACATGCCATGATATATCTTTTTGATAGATTCTTTCTTACAAGCTATGATAATTGTTGCCATGTCTTCTTTGCTTACATGATAGTGGCCCGTCGTGGTGCACTCTCCTTACATGTCTTCTTTGCTTACTAGATAGTGGCCCGCCGTGGAGCACTCATGATACATGTCCTTCTTTGCTTACATGATAGTGGCCTATCATGGCAGACTCCCTTATTTCTCTATAGTGGCTCATAGTAGCGCACTCATGACTTGATTTTCTTATTGATTTCTAGACCCGAGATATGAGTACATGTTCTTTCTTACACCATGGATATAGCTTGTTTAATGTTAATATATTGCATCTTGGCACTGGACAATCGAGTGTGAGTATTGTTATGTGTATCATATGATGTTAGTACGGGGATGTTCGTAAGTGAAAACTTACGAATTACTCGTACATAACACACGTCATCTTAGGAATTCTTGAGTGTCCACGACTTGAGAACTTGACATGAATATGATAAGATAAATGACTAGTAAATTCAAGTAGATCATTGTAGAAGAAAATTCGCACTACCAACCCCGAGCTCCAAGGGCCCCATGAGGCGTGGCTCAACCCTGCTAGGCAAGGGCTCCATGACCTACCAAGTTTGCGCGTATTGATACACGATCGAGTCACATACCGTGCCGGGTTGCGGCATAGTCAGTTATATATTTTCTTTTACAAATATATGATATGGTTGTTCATGTTGCAAGTCAAGACACGTTTCATTTGCCAGCAGTCTTGTTGGGCAATAGATGTATACTCGTACCCCTGGACATCCGGGTATCTGCAGTCAGGTAGTTGCGAAAATCCTCAACTTTTATGCTAGTAATTAGGATTGTGATAACCCTAGCTAGTTAATGATAGCAAGCCGTAGGTAATGATTGGCCGTACACTTTTGGTTGTGCGTTACTTTATATGCTCTTATGTCGATGAGTGGCCAGAGGCTAAGTTCTGCTAGGGAAAAGATCTGCAACCCTGGTCCTTGTTCGGTTTAAGGGTTGTGGCTCCGATTTCTAGTAGTTCCTAAGTCCCTTGTTGCTCATTAGCTTATTGTTCTCTATTACTATATGGTTCAATATTTCCATTCAGTCATTTATATTCTCGAGATACGTGCATTGGTACCGCACTAGTCTCGACCCATATTTATTTATTTCTGTCATTATGTTGTTGTGTTGTTGTTGGGCTTTGTCGTTCACCTTGAACCTTACTTGTGGTACTTGCTATTTGGGGCCTGATCCTACTGGTTTTGTATGGCCAGGTTCCATAGTTGATCACGAGGATCTACCGTCTTCTCCTCCGGATGGTTCGCACTCAGAGGACCGACATGGATTAGCGAGTAGGTTACCTTTATTTCCTACTTTATCTTGCACTTTCCTTTTGTGGTGTATTAGCCAAGGACATATGTTAGTCCTTGTTTATGGGTTTTGTTCCCTCCATCTTAGTACGACGTGGATGTATATTCTGGACAGCTGCTAGTTGTACATTTACGTACCTTTTGTATAGTCAGTTGATATATCTTTTATTATGTCAGCTCTCATGATTATGTATGCATTTGTGTTTAGGACGCCTTACCCATCTAATATATTATTTACTCTTTATTGCTTCTTATGTTGATTGGATTGAGATAGGATTTGTTCGACCTTAGGAGTCGTCAGTGGCATGCTAGAATCCACCCACTTGTCTTCTAGACAGCTTTGACCGTATCTCGGGGTATTGGAGTACTCTGATATACGTAGCTGGCTTTGTTTTGTCCCTGATCTCCAGTATTCTGGTTCTGGGGCGTGACAGTCCTGTTGTGTTAGTTTTTGGTATCCATACATAAATATTTGTATCTGCCAGCTTTTTAGTTCTATAGAATCTAGAAATTTGCCATTTTCTTCTACAATAGTGATATATGGCAAGGTTGTTGGTGCTAGGTGCATAACGATAGGTCAGTTTATATGAAGTCGTGCTCTATGATTTATGAGGATAACTAAAGTAAAATGTGTGATTGTGTGGTACGATGTGTTGTGATTTGCATGTATAGTGATGAGATTTAGATTTGTGTGTTCTATATACATGACGATGAGATATATTATCCTTTCTTTGATAAATCTTATTTTGCGTGCTCACTTGCTTGGCTACATGTCTTGTGTTAGATTGGATAATAGGTTGTTCAAACATTTTACCTAATCTAGTCTCTAATCTTTTAGAGGTAGCACATATTTCGTCATAGTTAAAGCATCTATTATAAGAGTAGCTATACGATAATTCTTCTTTTCGGATTCGAGTTCCTCCTTGAGTTTAGTATTCTTTTGAGATCACTTGTCTGTGCAATCAAGAGCCTCACGAAGACTAAGCTTAAGTTGGAATATCTTGTCTTGATTATTACAAGAAGATATATCCTTTACTTCTCCTAGTAGACTAGTAAGTTTTTCAATCTCAGGCTGATAAGATTGAATATCTTTTTTGGCATGCTTGAACTTACTATTGAGCTTCTTATATTCCTCTAGTCGATCACTGAAGGCATCACTTAATTTATCAAAAGTGAAATCATCATAGTTGGTTTTATTTGATACATGATCTGTTAGTGCTACAAAGCAGAGGTTTGTAGAGTCTCGAGTCTTTTTTTCTTCTTCAGACTCACTTGCTTCACTCTCATGCCAGATGCTTGTGTTAGCATACATTTTTGATGAAGTTTTTCTGGATGGGCGATCATTTCGACTTCATTTCTTTATCATCGGGCATTTTCTCTTTATATGGCAAGGATTTTTTCAATTATCATATATTGGCTCTTCATCACTGTTGTCGTTTGACTCACTCTTTTTTGATCTATCAATTTTTAAAAAATTTCTAAATTTTCTAGCATCAGGGCAACATCATCGTCTTGAGAGTCATCGTCGTCAGTTATTGTTGGTGGCTTTCTTGTGATGATGTGCCTTGAGTACAATCATAATTTTTTTTGTTGCAGACTTCAAATTCATTGAGATCTAGCTCATGAGTCATCAGGTTCCTTATGAGCATCTCGAGGGTCATTGTTGTCAGATCATTTTCCTCAATAATTTTTGTGGCCTCGGGATTCCAGTTCTTGGTGAAGCCTATGAGTACCTTTCGAATCTTCTCGTGGTTGTTGTTCTCTTTGCCAAGAGAGGATAGTGGGTTGACGATGTCTAGGAATCGTATGAACATTTGAGTCACCATCTTATTTTGCTTCATCTTGAATGTTTCATATTCTTGTGTTAGACGACTGATATTTGATTCTTTTACTTGTGTGGTTCCTTTATGAGTGACCTCAAGAAGCTTCTATACTTTGTGTGAAGTGGTACAAGTAGCGACCATGTTGAATTCAGTTCTGCTTAAAGCACAAAATAATACGTTAATAGCTTTAACATCAAAACTAGCGTGTTTCTTTTCTGTGTTATTATATTTATCATGGGGCTTCTCAGTAAGGTTGCCATCTATGACTATTCTAGGTGGCTTATGATACACATATATTACTACATACCACATATCTAAATCAAGAGACTTCAAGTAAAAGCTTATACGTGTCATCCAGTATGTGTAGTTGGTACCATCAAATAGGGGTGGCATATTTGTCGACTGTCCTTCACCATTGCTGATGTGGATAGATCCAACAGTTGCCATAACTCTTAGTGATTTTAGTCCGTTAGTAGGAGATCTAGCTTTGATACCAATTGAGGGACCGATAGGCAACTCTAGAGGGGGTGAATAGAGTGTAGTGGAAATATTTATCGAATTAAAAATATTCTAAGGGAAGACAGTGACCAACTGTATAAAAATATATGCAAATAAAAAAATATTAAAAATAGTAGAGTTTAGAGAGCAAACATGAACATCGAGATTTTTATCCTGGTTTTTCTTTGAGGACTAGTCCAGACCTGAGAACACTTGCTCGGAGTTGAATCCACTATAGTCACAATAGTGAAACATAAGCTTTGAATCCAAAATGCTTGTAGCTCCTACAACTTGTGCCTTTATTCGAAGCTTACAATGACTTCTCAAACACAAGCTTTGATCCGAAGAACTCATGACTTCAGCATCAGAGACAAGCTTTCATAAACCAAGCTTATACAACTCTTTACAAACTTCTAATTGAGATTGCGCTAGGAAGTAGAAGGCTGAGGGAGTTGATCTTGGAGCTGGGAAGGTTACTCAGAGATCACTCTATAGATAAAGAAAGATGAGAAGAGATGAGTGAGTAAAAATGTAAAAATCCATGCCTGTTTATAGAATTTTTATGGGCAGAGTTCGGCCAAAATTCAGGTGTATATTTGATTTTTTTTCAAACGTTAGAAAATATTTCACAACTGTCTGGTATGTCCAGATTCATTGTGACAGAGTTCGGTCAGAGTTCGGTTATCAAGTATGGTATGGGTTCTAGTCTATTTTGGATGGAATAAATTGAATGGTTGGGCTTTTATAGATGGGCTTTGGGCTGGATAAGTGGACTGGTGGTTGAGTTGACTTCCAGTACCAAATGTGACTCGATGTACATAAGTCCTAGACTCAAGAAAAATAAAATTACATATTTGACCAAGTACAACTTTCAAGCACCGCAATATAGTTGAATCTTCATGTGAGTCATATTTGCGACATATCGAAACATGGTTTAGTTAATTATCAAAATCAAGATGACTGAGACCGATTGGGCCAATACGAAGCACTTTGTGTATCTTTTCGTGATTGTTATTATCCTTGATAAGCGAAGTGAGAGGATTAATAATATTAAGAAAATGTGTAAACATTGGAATAATAGTATCATTAGACTTTATTTTTAAGGCATGCTATTCTTGTGTCAACCTACTAATTTTGGATTCCTTCACTTATGAAGTTCCTTCATGAGTTATCTCAAGAAGTTTCCAAATACCGTGAGAAGTAGTACATGTAGATATTTTGTTGAATTCATTTCTTTCTACTACTTAAAATAATGCATTTATAGCTTTGGAATCAAGACTATATTATTTATTTTCAAGCTCCGTGTATCTATCATGAGGTATTTTAATAAGATTGCCTTCTATAATAATCTTAGCAAGCCTTTTGTAGCCATCAATAACAATAGACCGTAATCAAAATCTAGTGACTTTAAATAAAAGCTCATGCATGTTTTCCAATACATGTAGTTGGTACTATCAAATAGGGGTAGCCAATTTTTGGATTGGCCTTCACCATTGTTGGTGTAGATGGATTTGACAGTTGCCATATATCTACTCAAGGATGTTAATCTTGTTCAAGAGCTTGCTTTGATACCAATTGAAGGCAACTCTAGAGGGGGGTTGAATAGAGTGAATCAGTAATAACCATTAAAACCAATACAAATTACCAACTAAAATTTTCAGCAAACAAGTATAGGAAATATTAAGAGTAAGAAGCCACAAATGCAAACACCGCGATGTAAAGTAGTATCCCACATGGAGGGCAGTCCAGTCCCGAAAACTCTTGTCCGATGTTAAATCTACTATTTCACTACAACAAAAAGACCTATTAATGACGGCTAAAAAGCGTCAATAATGACAAACCATGATATTTTTTTTTCAAAGCAACCGTTATGAAAACGGGTGTTATAAATGTTTTTTAAAAGCGTCATAAAAAACCCGTCATGAATAGTTTCTATAAAAGCGTTATGAATAGTTAATATATAGTGCACAATTCAGAACAATTTTAAAACATCATGAATAGATAATATGTATAGGCTCAATGCAGCACATTTATAACACTTTATACTATTCAAATTAGCATATTTATAATGCTCTATACTGCACAATATATATTACATTCCAAAAACTTAACATTATATATCACCATCTTTATTACATTTATCAAAATAGAGTACATATCAACATCTTCATTACATTGAATATCCAAATACATATATATATTTACCACTACCAAAATTGTCCACATCAAAACTTGGCCACATCAAAACTGTCCACAGAACATGTAGCAAAACCCTGAAAAAGATAAAAATAAGAAAATATAAGGAATTAGCTCCCAAGATTATAATACTTCCAACTACACAAGTAGCAAAAGCCTGATACTTATTGGAAACAATTCAAATTCATAATACATATTTAATATCCAAATGCTGAACTGCATAAATTCTTCATGAGAAAGGAGTTAACATACAGAATGCCTACATTGAGGTAATGCTCTTCGTACGAGTGTGATGGTATGAGGAATTACATGCAAGGCCATACTTCTGGAGAAAAGAGAATGTAGTAGCAGCATCCCAATCATACCTAACATAAGTAGATCACATCAAATAAATAAAAAAATAAAATCACACTTTAAAAATTAAAATAAATCAACTTGTGACACATTACTGGTGCTTAGTAGGTTCTTGAGGTTTAGGTTCGATCAGTAGAGTCCCTGAAAAAACAAAACAAGGAAGCAAAATACTCGAAAAATAACACCAACCATATAGTTCTGGATATTTGTGAAACTCAACATGATACACAACACACACAAAGAGGAGATTTATCCACAATTAAGTTGCAAATTCAGTTTGCCTATTACATAGCTTCTGTAGCGGTAAATTATATTCTTTCATGGCCAAACCGTATAAATATGGAAAATCATTATCACCATCATCGCTTTGTACCTGTAGTAGAGTACACAACAACAAACAACTGCAAGGAGTCATGTAGTTATAAAGAGAAGGTTAAATGTCTCCTAACAAATCCATTCAAAGCATGTATCAGTTCTAAATCTTACAATCAATGTTCAAAGGAAGTGGAGGGCCTGGGGCGTACAATGAAGAGCTCCACAAATAGTATAAGTTTTGAAGGGATGCCATGTCACTAGCATAAAAACAGACGAATATAAAAATAATAAAATGACTTGGAACCCTGGTAAAGTACAGAGTATAGGAATGAAATTGACTACCGAAAAACTGTGTTATTTGCTTCTGACCCTGTTTCTCGTGTAACTTGTGGAACTCTAAGTGAAAGTCCTGAGCATATCCTTACCTTATCGACATCACCGATGTTTGCAGCTTTGGATTTGGAAGAAGACCCGACAGAATAACAAGTGACTCAAATGACCAAAACTTCAAGCTGTCACCATGCACGCAAATACTTGAAATTACAAATACATGCCAGTAGGAGAGAATGGCTAATATTAGCTATTGCATATTAATAACGAATGTGGCTACTCTATATGTTTGTGTTTTCAATGCAACATGAAAGAGAAGGAATATCTAATCAGTACAAGTAGAATGGACAGGGTACTTTTCGGATACAATCTATGATATATCTTTACATGAAGAAAGTTGAAATGTTTCCATTGTTATTCTTTGGGTTTGCATTTTTCATTTTTCAGTTATTGTTCAAATGTCTCGAAGGAGCAAGAGCATGTCATTTTTCCAGTTCAAAAATGAAGACATAACTTTACAACATCAAACAATAAATGCCTTTCTTGAGACGAAGAAATATATATAATCGGTAAGATAGTCCTTACCAAATTATAGCAGCCGAAGGAATGGCAACTCTAACGAATCTGGAAACATCACGGAAAGCCTTTCTCGAGACGCCACTCCATGTAGCGTTGCACGCAGGAGATAGGTTGATGTAGAGCATCAGCACCGACACGCTAAACCAGTAAGACAGAGACAATGCCAGAGCTTCCCCTTTCGCTCCCAGGCCAAGTTTGAACACCAAACTCCAGCAGAGTACAACATGAAGCAAGGCTGTAGCTGCGGATGTTATCATCAACGGGAACACTATGTTCTGCGTCTGCAGAAATCTGACGAGGCACTGGAGTATGCCGTAACCAGGAAGGGCTGGAGTCATCTAACCGATGTATATGCCTGCTGCAGCTGATACTTGTTCGTCTTGGTGAAGTTTCGTAAGGATTTGGCTGGCGAACGCCCATAAGAAGGAGACAGGATGCTCGCGAGGGTGAGAACCAGTACCGCCCTCTGCAAGTAGATGCCTAACAGAGGATACTGCTTTGCTCCAAAGGCTTGCCCGCACAAGGTATCCATTGCGCTCCCCAATCCCATCTGTTCGATCAAGAATTTATCAGCACAATTTATCGGATCTTGATCGATGACTAAGAATATGGTATGATCAAGGTGTCGAATGGTGGGTTGAGTTAAATATGGTTGTGTTGTAACTTAGAGATTGTTACTTGGCAGTTTGATATTATGCTTGACATGATGAACATGAGCTCAACATTATGATTGGAAATAGAAGTTATGTCGATCAGACATAACTTTGAGGTCATAGATTCAAATCATCCTGGGAAATTAGAGCATAATTTAACTGGGAACCTATGTCAAAAGGTGCAAGAACATATGCACCTTATTTAGAAGGACAAGAAATACCATATCCCAAATCCTACTTTTGTGGCTTTGCTGCAGGTTAAACTGTAAACGCAGTATATAAAAAAATGCTATTTGGCTCCCAAAATATAGATGAAAATTTGGGCGGCTTTGGAGAGAACCAAAAATTTGGGCGGCTGATCAAAAAATTTGGGCGGCTGACCAAAAAAATTTGGAGCTCGGTCAACGACTTCTTCCTCACGATAGGCGGGGCGGACTTCTTGGACGTGGCGGGCTTCTCGGTGCTGGAGTTGAGGCCGTTGGGGTCGTTGCCCCGCTTGCCGGGTTTCAGCTTGGGGGAGATGGGAGGGGAGTAGGGCTTGGAGGTGGTGATGTTGGTGGCGGTGGTACTCAAGGAGATGGTGATGGAAGAGGACAGGGACCTCTGGAGGGACTTCTTGAGCCATCGAGCCGCCATTGGGAGGGAGAGGACGAAGAGGGGTCGGGAAGAAGCGCGAGAATAGGAAAAAGGAAGGAGAGGGAGAGCGCAGAGAAGTGGACAAGCAGAACCCTAACGCTCCTCCTTCGCGTTTTTGTCGATCGCGTGTGCGGCGGCCTCGAGCTTGTCCTGGAGGGCGACGAGGAGCGTGAGGCCCTCCTCGAAGATTTTGGATCTAGGGTTAGGGTTTTGGAGTTGGGGGAGAGGAGGGAGAAGAAAGGAGGAGAAAGAGAAGACCAGAATGTTTTGGGGGAGAGGCGGGTTATAGCAAGAATTTTGCCAACAATTAAACTTAAAAAATATTACAAGTTTGCCACCGCTCTAAATTATTAATAACGCTTTGTTTTATAAACGTTATAAAAAGTCCAGAATTAGCCTAAACCGTCATAGAAAAAAGGTATTTCGAACTTTGATGACGCTTCTTTATCAGCCGTCATGAAATCCACTTATCAAGCGTCATTAATAGGTCTTTTTGTTGTAGTGTTTGAACAAATAGCATACACAACTTGCTTTGAGCCAAAGGGCACGTCAACTTCTTACAATCACATGCTTTGATTCGAAGAGCACGCTGACTTCAACACATGAAATAGAAGACGAACTTGGAGTTCCAAGCTTTACAACTCTTCATAGACTTCTAACCAAAATCGTACTTGGCACTTAGATGTCCTGGGAAGTTGCTCTTGGGAATAGAAAGGTGTAGAGCTATGTATTTCATAAGATTGCAAGTGAATGAGATTAATGAAGTTGAGTAAAATATATGGGTATTTATAGGCTTAGGTGCTGGCTACATGGAGACCGAACTTGGGCAGCGTTCGGTCACCTAACGTTCAAAAATCGACGTTGGCATCCTGTTCTCCTGGAGTAAGGAGTCAAATATGCAACTATTTAAAACTGGGTCTCAGGGGACTGAGTTCGGCCATAGTTCGTCCACAGGTAGAACTCGGCCTGATTGGTCAGAAAGGTTCTAGATTTTTGGACAGTTTTGGTGAGGTTTTGGCATTTGGGTTTGGGTCTAGTATAAGTGGACTACGATTTGGAAATGGGCTTGAGCTTTTTAATTTTTCAGTGCGACTCGATGTACATGAAAGGATGATATGTTTCAAATGCAACCAAACAAAGCCCTTAGTTCTGAAACCAACAATTAAAATGGATCCACCTAGTGGATGGTTGGTGTGGTAGGTACAACCATTTGGTCCCGTGATAAAGAGTTACCACATAGGGTCCATTGA
Source organism: Iris pallida (assembly GCA_029216955.1). Lineage (NCBI taxonomy): Eukaryota > Viridiplantae > Streptophyta > Magnoliopsida > Asparagales > Iridaceae > Iris > Iris pallida. The sequence goes on along the minus strand of JANAVB010016197.1, from coordinate 12,669,428 downwards.
AATCTCTTACTTTGCCCCCCCAAATCTGTGGCTCTATTTAGGAAAAATAAATAAGGCAGGAGGAGACCTAGCTCCCACGAATGGTACACACTACACATACACGGATATCCCAGAAATGCAGGAAGAATGAGGGCCATTAACAAGATAATTTCTTTCCTCCAATATTTCATGCAAATCTATGGTACACGGACTTGAATACTACGACACTGAATATGGGCACGATGATATCGACAATAAACGTGTTTTACTCTGACAAACTGGTATATTTCATATTTGTGTATATTGTGTCCAATAGGCATCGGTCACTGAAATAATGGCATGGTCTTCATTTTTTTGAAAAGGTGCATGTCGATTAATCTATTGGCCTCATCCAGTCATATGACAAATAAACTAAATTTAAACTTGATTGTGCATTTTGGTAAATAATTCTTTAAAAGATCCATTGGGAGTCGAACACTGCCACCCATGTTGGAAATGAATTGCGAAAACCATTCTCCCAAACCAAGAAGCTGTAAGAAAATGGAGCAAAATCACACAAAACCAAATCGTCAATTATCATAAATGAATCAAACGCAAACACACATCAATTTTTTATGTGAAATTTTTTTCCCAAAAAATCATGGGACAATTGGAATCCAACCTTGAGAAATCTCCACTAATAATAAGAGAGTAAACCCAATTCCTTACAAACTTCTCACCGTTCCAAATGGATCATCACACTATTTGGAAGATGAAAAACATGATTACAAACTCATGAATAACGAAGATGACGAGTAGAGATACCCAAAGCGATCTCCTCTTCGACAGGGGCGGCCCTGGCCCAGGGCAGGCCGGGCGACGGCCCAGGGCCCCCTGAAGAAAGGGGGCACCATCACAAAACTATTTACAATAGATCTAGTATATATCATGTGCCTATTTTTAACAAAAAGCATTATGGTGTAGTAGTTATAGTGCTAAACTTATATTTAGGAGGTTCTTGGTTCAAATCTTGACTACAACAAAAAAAAATTTATTTATACTTTTTTATATATTATGTATGAAGGTCCATTTTGGAAGCTTCGCCTCGGGCACCCATTACCTCAGGGCCGGCCCTGCTCTTCGAAATAGCTATAGATCTCCTTTCTCTTTCCAAAAGTATAAAGCCTCTCTTGAAATCAAATATTCTTGGGATTTATAAACCCTTGAACAAATTTACACCCTTTAGTTGAAATTTTATTTTCTTTATACATGTTAAATATGCAATATGAAATTAGTTGCCATAGAAGTAGTGGGTTTTGAAATAACTAATTTATGTTGGTGTTTTTGCCTTTGGACTAGAAAAGATAGTCCCACATCGGCTACACCAAATGGTGAGTATCTCAATATAATGCATTGCTTGTGTTGAGGTGTGCACATGAGGTGTAGTGGGGCACAAGTTTGTGCCATGTGGAAGTATTTCTCTAGAAGGAAAAAGGATTAAATCCAACAAGGATGAAAGTTAATTTTTGTTGTGCGGACTCGGACTCGGACACGGACTCCATGATGTCTCGTGCATGCACGGGAGTGTTCGGGGGGTAGGCGTGGACTAGCACACTTCTATGCTGATTGTGGGATGATCTAAAATATCAAACTCTATTTTTGAGTATTGGTATTTTAGTCCCACATCGGATAGGAGAAGAGGTGAAGTCTCAACTCCACTCTATAAATAGAGCCCCTTGGCCTCCTTTGAAAGATGCACCAAGAAGAGAGAAAAGGGAGTCTGTAAAGTCCAGGAAGCCCGTTCAAGTCTCAAATATTGACTTACGAGCGTTCCAGAAGTTCTCCTGAACTTGCTGGTTCCTGGGAGCTTATCCGTACTGCGGGTATAGCTTTGAGCGCCGGTGTTTTACACCCCAGCGAGATCCGTTCTTCTTCTTCCTCCCTCTTTCTGTTGCCTTCGAGAATCTGAGACTCAACTGTTGTTGATCATCTCTTGTTGCCTTCGAGAATACCGTCGCTTCTCTTTAGAAGTTACACGGTTCGGTTGCCTTCGAGAAATATTACGAAATAATCTTTTTAGATTCTCGTAATCCAACATCACCTTCTTTAGGGTGTTGTTGCCGGAAACATTGTCTTTACAATTGTTTCTGAATTCGTGTTTTTCCATCGATTGTTCGTCAAGGGACTAACAATCTCAAAGCTATACGATTCGATGGAAAACACTCGTGCTTCGCTTGTCGATACCGGCTTTAACAAGTTGGAGAAATTCGACGGTGAACACTTCCAGATCTGGAAGCGAAAGGTGACTCTGAACCTTCAACTCGTGGATGTTGATCACGTGTTGGATGAGAAAGAACCAATCGTTCCAGCAACAGGATCTGCTGCTGTTCTAGCCGCTGCTACGAGCAAGCAGACGAAGTGGAAAAAGGATAACAGCATATGCAGGCTGCTGATCCTGAATTCCATGGAAGACTCTCTGGCCGAGTCCTACACAAAGAAGACTTCTGCCAAAGAGATCTGGGAGTCCGTGGGGAAGCTGTATGACGACGACGAGGCCCGGTCGAAGATGTTCATGGTTGAAAAATACCACAAATGGGTCTTTGAAGACGAGAAGACCATGTTGCCCCAAGTGAAAGAGTTCCTGAAGCTGCGCCAGAAACTGGAGGACGATAGCATGCCCCTCGTCGACAAGTTCGTCGTTGGAGGGATCGTGGCAAAACTTCCTCCAGGATGGAGCAACATCTATGCAAGGATGCATAGGAAGAAGATGGAGATTAGCCTGGATAATCTCCTCAGCGAGATTCATGTTGAGGACGAGATGCGCTCTCAACAGAAGTTGGACGCCCTATCCAAGCAACTAGCAACGGCGAATCTGGTTCAAGCCACCAGAGAGAACAAAGGAAAGCAGGCGGCTTCTCACCACAAGAAGAAGGACTTCTCGAATCTGAAAGTGAAGGGTCCAGGATTCAAGCAACAGAAGTCCAAGTCCCATGTGACTTGCTTCAACTGTGGCAAGAAGGGTCACTATAAAAGTGAATGCAAGTCCAAGCCCAAAGAGCAAGGTGAGCCTAACAAGGTTTCTTTGGTTACTAATCAGGTTGCCATGATAGCACAGGTTGCAACTGTGGGGGCAGACTTGGACTGGTGGATAGACACTGGCGCGACATGTCATGTCTGTTCAGATAAGGACTAGTTCGTCTACTATGAGCCTACTTTCGAGAAAGTCATGATGGCGAACCAGGCACAAGCTGAAGTACTGGGGATCGGGACGGTGGAGCTGAAGCTTACATCGGGGAACATTCTGACGCTTCAAGGTGTGAAGCATGTTCCTGCAATCGCTAAGAACCTGATCTCTGGGAGCCTGCTCTACAACGCAGGCTTGAGGATGGACATCAATGCTGGCCAAATGGTGATGTCCAAGAAGGGTACTTTCTTCGGGAAAGCTTTTCAGACTGAAGGAATGTACAAAATTCAGCTTGTTGTAACCCAGCATAATAATGTTAATGCTATCACTAGTTTGAATTACTCTCTTGAATTGTGGCATAATAGACTAGGACATGTTCATTGTAAGCGAATAAACAAAATGTCTAGTCTAGGACTTATCTCCAAGTGTGGGGGTAAGGTAGAGAAATGTGAGATATGTGCTCAGACGAAGATCACTAGGAAACCCTTTCACAGGGTCAATCGAAGCACAGATCTTCTGGAGTTGGTTCACTCAGATATCTGTGACTTCAAACAATTCTCTACAAAGGCCGGAATGAAGTATTTCATTACTTTCATAGACGACTTCTCCAAGTATGCCTTCGTCTATTTACTCAAATCTAAAGACGAAGCATTCGAGAAGTTCAAGGAGTTCAGGGCCGAGGCTGAACGGCAAACTGGACAACAACTCAAGAGGCTGAGGAGTGATCGAGGTGGGGAATATAGGTCTCACGAATTCTCATCATTCTGCAAAGAACATGGAATCATCAACGAGACGACGGCTCCGTATTCTCCACAATCCAACGGAGTAGCAGAAAGGAAGAACAGAACGTTGACAGAGATGATGAACTCTATGCTGTTGACTGCGGGTCTCCCAAAGTGTTACTGGGGAGAAGCTGCACTAACGGCAACGTTCATTCTGAACAGAGTGCCATATGCAACTTCCGACATAACTCCTTATGAACTCTGGTTCAAAGTCAGACCTAACTTGAATGTCATTCGAGTGTGGGGGTGTCTGGCTTATGTGAAGCTCCCGGATCTAAAGATTCAGAAGCTGGGGACAAGGACTACTAAGGCAATCTTCTTGGGGTATGCCGAGAAGAGTGATGCTCGGAGATTTCTTGATATCGAGTCAAATCATATCATCGAATCTCGCGATGCTGAATATTTTGAAGAAAAGTTTGCAAGGCACAAGAACATTGTTCTCGCGGACATTCCGGAGAATAATGAGGGTGCGAAGCAGACAGAGGTCTTTATCAAACCAGTAGTCCAAGATGGAGCTGTTGTCGAGGAGACACCAGCTGAACCAGAACTCGCTGAGCCGTCAACTAAGCGAGCAAGGAGGCCGAAAGACTTCGGAGATGACTTTGTCACCTATCATGTGGAAGCAGATCCGCTTACCTATGATGAGGCGATGAAGACCAGAGATGCTATATTCTGGAAGGAGGCGATTGACAACGAGATTGACTCAATCACCTCCAATAACACATGGGTATTGGTCGACCTACCAGAAGGAGCAAGACCCATCGGATGCAAATGGATCTTCAAGAAGAAGATGAAAGCAGATGGAACCATTGACAAGTTCAAGGCCAGGCTAGTGGCCAAGGGGTTTGCTCAGAAGCAGGGGATCGACTACTTTGACACTTATGCTCCAGTAGCTCGGATGACAACTATCGGATTGTTAATTGCTTTAGCAGCAATACACAAGCTGGTGATACATCAGATGGATGTGAAAACGACATTCCTTAATGGCGAGCTGACCGAAGAGATCTACATGCAACAACCAGAAGGTTTTGTCGTCAGAGGTCTGGAAGACAAAGTCTGTAAGTTGATGAAGTCTCTGTATGGTTTGAAGCAAGCTCCCAAAATATGGCATGAGAAGTTTGACAAGGTGATAAGGTTAAATGGCTACAGGGTCAGTGAAACAGACAAGTGTGTCTATACGAAGTTTGCTGACGGAAGAGGAGTAATCGTTTGTCTATACGTGGATGACATGCTAATCCTAGGTACGGATTTAAGCTGCGTCACAGAGACAAAGAAATTCCTCTCGACCAAGTTCAGTATGAAGGACTTGGGGGATGCCGACGTAATCTTGGGGCTCAAGATCATCCGAACAGGCACTGGAATAGCGCTGTCATAGTCTCATTACATTGAGAAGATGCTCACTCGCTACGGGTATCAAGATCTTCCTATTATTGATACACCGTACAAGAGTGATCTGAAACTGGAGCCAAATTCGAAGGAGAGCGTCAGGCAGTTGGAGTACGCTAGCGTCATCGGAAGTTTGATGTAGGCTACTACTGCCACAAGGCCTGACATAGCCTTTGCAGTGGGAATGCTGAGTCGATTTACGAGCAATCCAGGCGTAAAGCATTAGAAAGCTGTGAAGCGTATTATGAGATATCTCAAGAAAACTCAGACATATGCACTATACTACAGCGGAGATCCGTCAGTAGTGGAAGGCTTCAGTGATGCTAGCTGGTGTTCAGAGGTGGAGAGCAAATATTCCACAGGTGGATATATGTTCGCCATGGGTGGAGCTGCTATATCGTGGAAGTCGAAGAAGCAGACTATGTTATCTCGCTCCTCCATGGAATCTGAATTCTTTGCATTAGACGCTGCTGCAGATGAAGCAGAGTGGCTTCGGAAGCTCATGTATGACCTTCCAATGGTTGGGGCTCAGATACCGGCGATTCCGATATACTGTGACAACCAGGCGGCAGCAGCGGTGGCATCAAATGAACTCTTCAACGGGAAGAAGAGGACTGTGCGGTTGAAGCACAGAGCAGTGAACAATCTCATCAAAAGGGGCGTCATTGCAGTGATCGATGTTCGGAGTCAGGAAAACCTGGCGGATCCGTTCACGAAGGGTCTCAAGCGTCAGCTGGTCGAGGACACAGCAAGGAAGATGGGCTTGAAGACTTTCTGATATTGTGTCATTGTAATCCTACCATAAAATTTTATGTTATTGGTTCAAAGAGAAATCTACTAGACATTTAATTTTTGGTTCAAAGGAGGATCATTGACTAGAATAATATCAGTTAACAGTGGGTACTTGTTCTGCGGAACATGGAAGGGTTACGGACCTATAACCACTGTTGTCTACTATGTATTTTCTGTGGAAAATTGATCCTGTGGGAAGGTTGGCTTAAACGCCTTAATGAGTTCTCAGGCAGAGTGAATGCCTGGTGTGCTTTACAGGAAGCACGGTAGAGCAGCACTACAAGAAGTGAAACTCCATGCTACAGTGGGGTGACTCCACCATGAGGTTCCCAGGTAGGGATAATGCCTCGGCTTTGCAAGCTAAGTCACAGCGGAGTAGCACCGCAAATAGGCAGGTAGCCTAATGCTGTATGATAATCGTAATAAAGAGAGGTAGACAGCACTACAAAGAGGACGATGTCCTCATGTTACAGTGGCATGACACCACGAAGAGGTACCAGGTAGGGTAAAGCCTCGGCTTCACAAGCCATGTCATGGCGGCGTAACACCGCACGGAAGTACAAGGCTTCATGCTGGGTAGTTTGGCACTACAAAGGGGCTTGTGACCTCATGCTACAGTAGTATGACACTACGATGAGGTACCCAGGTGGGGTAAAGCCTCGGCTTTGTCAGCCATGTCATAGCGGCGTAGCATCGCAAAGAAGCACAATGCTTCATGCCAATGACTCTTTATAAAGAACTCACCTATAGTGTATGGAAAGAGATATCAGGCCGTCTCTTGAGGGTAAGCTTGTAGACGCCCAAAATTATACACTGAAACCAGGCTGGCTCAAGGCCTTCAATGTGCAGCCAGAAGCACAGTTGATGTCATTATGTGAGTAGGAAGAATTACAGTTATGGTGCAGAATTCAAGGCTTAGTCCATTCTTGTATTATGCTGTTATTTAACCTATGCGGGAAGATTCAAGTCATAGCGACATCTCTCCTAATGCATGATGGACAATCACTGTGGGGAACGCTCAACCCATATATTGAGATATGTGGGGGATTGTTGGTGTTTTTGCCTTTGGACTAGAAAAGATAGTCCCACATCGGCTACACCAAATGGTGAGTATCTCAATATAATGCATTGCTTGTGTTGAGGTGTGCACATGAGGTGTAGTGGGGCACAAGTTTGTGCCATGTGGAAGTATTTCTCTAGAAGGAAAAAGGATTAAATCCAACAAGGATGAAAGTTAATTTTTGTTGTGCGGACTCGGACTCGGACTCGGACACGGACTCCAGGATGTCTCGTGCATGCACGGGAGTGTTCGGGGGGTAGGCGTGGACTAGCACACTTCTATGCTGATTGTGGGATGATCTAAAATATCAAACTCTATTTTTGAGTATTGGTATTTTAGTCCCACATCGGAAAGGAGAAGAGGTGAAGTCTCAACTCCACTCTATAAATAGAGCCCCTTGGCCTCCTTTGAAAGATGCACCAAGAAGAGAGAAAAGGGAGTCTGTAAAGTCCAGGAAGCCCGTTCAAGTCTCAAATATTGACTTACGAGCGTTCCAGAAGTTCTCCTGAACTTGCTGGTTCCTGGGAGCTTATCCGTACTGCGGGTATAGCTTTGAGCGCCGGTGTTCTACACCCCAGCGAGATCCGTTCTTCTTCTTCCTCCCTCTTTCTGTTGCCTTCGAGAATCTGAGACTCAACTGTTGTTGATCATCTCTTGTTGCCTTCGAGAATACCGTCGCTTCTCTTTAGAAGTTACACGGTTCGGTTGCCTTCGAGAAATATTACGAAATAATCTTTTTAGATTCTCGTAATCCAACATCACCTTCTTTAGGGTGTTGTTGCCGGAAACATTGTCTTTACAATTGTTTCTGAATTCGTGTTTTTCCATCGATTGTTCGTCAAGGGACTAACAATTTATTATGGGGGGAGAGTGCAAACACTACCATTTGAATCTGTTTTAAATTGATTCGAGACCAAGCTAAGTAGTATCTATTCTATTCAAACTCACATCTCTCCTATCCAAACTTGACGACATCCAGTGTGAATCAAATTCAAACTCCAAGTTGATAACTCTTTCCGTTTTCAAATCAAATCTAAAAACTAAGTATAAATATTGGGATCAATCGATTCCCAACAAACCCTAGTATCCCAAATTCTTCCCTATCTGAAGAACGAACAAAAAGGGTGAAGGAGCAGTCAAGCCTTGCATCTAACTCGATTAGGTAAGCTTTTCTACTTTTATATCTGTAGACTTTCTGCCATTAATGAGAAGTTAGACTGGGATTGATGGGCGCTTGATGTAGTGCTTAAGAGGGAACTAGAATAGGAGGTATCAGGAAAAGGAACCTATGAGGGGGGACGGCTCTGTGTAGAGTATAACCGGGGCAGCACTGCATAACAGGAAAAAACCTGTGTGTTAACTAAATAGACAACTGGGTCTTTGTTAGCAGTAGGGAGTCGAGATTACTTTGTATCGGGGTTACTTTGTATCAGGTTGCCCTATATATTGGTTACACTAATGCATCAATCTACAAACTATGGTACTAGAACATCAGTCCACTTTATTTTTTTGCACCTACAGCAGGTAGTGTACCTAGACTAAAGGGAGTAGGCTGGATGTACCCACGACTCATGCCTAAATTCTAGGTACGGGTTGTGACACATTTTTATGGTGGTCCATGCAGGTCATTTTTGCAAGGATTACGAACTTGTAGCAGTACTTAAGATAGTCGTACTACTGCGGACCTGCGAATAAGAATCGATTTTAAGGACCACTCCCACATGTTTGATATGTTATTGATCTCCATATTTGACTTCAATTACTCCTTTGATTTGCATCCTATTTGAATCTTCCTACCATCTAATGATTTTTCTTATTGCAGTTAACGGATTCTCAAGACAGGAATACCGCCCCCATAGGCACCCCACCAGCTATAGGCAAATTTTCTATAGATGGGACCCCACCGACACATGGAAGCCAGCTTATCCATCTGAGTGACTAGTCACATCCGCAGACCTCGAGGTTCCGCAGAGATGACATTCTACCACCCCCGTAGATCCTTCGCAGACTCCACCTCCAGCACCTGTACTGCCTCCAGCACCTGTACTGGACAATGCTCAGCTTCTTGGGATCTTCCAGCAACTCATCAATTCTCAGACAGAACTGGCCAACATCTTTCGTGATAGTTTGAGAGAGGCTCTTCAGACTTGAGATGCTCCCTGACCATGGCCTGGAATTTCCAAGCACTTTATGAACCTCAGGCCCTTGGAATTCTATGGGACAGAAGGGGTTCTCAATGCTGAGGAGTGGCTAGAGAACATAGAGCAATTTCTTCGGATGGCTTAAATTCCTGAAGACTTGAAGATAGATTCAGCCAGCATGCAGCTTTTCGATATCATCCGGACGTGGTATAGAGATGAGACCCGACTTTTCGTACCAGATACGACTTGGGCAGAGTTCAAGCAGCTATTCTAGAAGAAGTTCTACCCCGACGTAGCTCGAGAGGCATTGGAGAGTCAGTTCGAGAGTCTGGAGCAGGGACACCTTACCATCGACGAGTACACTGCAGAGTTTAGTCGCCTTAGCTGCTTCACAGAGAGCATGGTCAACACCCCTGAAAGCAAAGTTCGAAGATTCATGAAAGAATTATCTCGCAAGATTCGCCTAGCCGTCGCTACCAGTCGAGTCACTACCTATGAGGAGATCCTGAAGGTCACATAAGGAGTAGAGAAGGAACTGGATCCCAGGCCGAAGAAAGATCAGATACATACAAAGAAGGTAGCAGCCAATCAGGACAGGCAAAACGTCCTAATGTTCCGGAGAAGACGTTAGTGCAGTAGTATAACCCGCAACCTCGTTTCCAACAACAGCAGTTCCAACCTTCTGGTAGAGCTCCAACACATTACCATCACCATCCTCCGGCTAGATCTTCTACTTCATAGCAGATTCAGCAGAGACAGCCAGTTGGCCCTTGCAGCTATTGTAAGAAGCCAGGGCATACATAGGAGGTGTACAGTAAGCATCTTGGAGCGTATCTATTTTATGGATTGAGTGCACACTAGTCGAGAAAGTGCCCTTCAGTGCTGATTCGTTCAGCTCAAGGGACAGCACCTGCCTCGAGAGTACCGCGAGGTCTACGATAGCCTAGCAGTAGAGAGGGCCCCTGCCTACACAACAGCAGCGCTTTGTCCCATACCCACAGCGGGGAAAGGCTTTTGTCATGGCGGCCAAGGAGGCAGAAGCATCTACTGACGTGATAGCAGGTTCCATTCTCCTTAAAACTTTTCTAGCTATTGCTTTACTTGATTCGGGTGCCATTCATAGCTTTGTATCTGTAGCCTTTGTTTTTAGACATAGTATTATATCTCAGCCATTGGATTGTAACTATAAAATCTCAACTGGCGGAGGCCAGGAATTGTGTGCCAGTTTTCTCGTAATGCCACTCCCGAGCTTTGATATAGTTCTCGGGATGGATTGGTTGAGAAAATACTATACCAGTATTGATTTTTCCACGGATGTGTCGTATTTAGTCCGTGTGGAGAGACCATATTTGAGTTTGCTAAAGGAGCAGTGGAGCAGAATAGCAAGGCTATTTGTGGAGCTATGGTAGAGGAGAGAGAGGTACCTCATCCTATCATCGTAAAGTTTTTTGATGTGTTTCCCGAAGAATTGCCCGAGCTACTACCCAATAGAGATGTTGAGTTCTCTATTGATCTTGTGCCAGGCGCAGAGCTAGTGTCGTAGCAAGCATGTAGGATCAATAACAATGAGGCGGTGGAAATGAAGAAGCAGATTGACGAGCTGCTAGAGAAAGGATTCATTAGATCGAGTTCGTCGCCTTGGGGTACCCCAGTGTTGTGTGTGCCGAAGAAGGATGGATCGGTGCGTATGTGCATCGACTACCGAGCCTTGAACAACATAACCATCAAGAACAAATATCCGCTACCAAGAATTGATGATCCCGTGGATCAGCTGAGCGGTACATGTGTATTTTCCAAGATTGACTTGAGATCAGAGTACCACCTGTTGACCCAAATTGGATCACAGTCAACCAAATCTTGATAATTAACAAATCGATATTTGTCATGATCCAACTCGACACGTAAATCTCCATCAAACTACAAATCAGACGATTATCACATATCAAGTCAGACGAACAACATCGCGGCTGCTTGACAAATACTGCTGTAACGTGTAAACGGATTCTGTATTTTTATACTTATTGAGTCTAGGCTATTGTACGTTGAGTCGCACTGAGTATCTCAACCATAGACTAGTAACCAAAAGCTCCACAAACAAAAGACCAAACTGCCAAAGCCCAAAATTAGCCCATGATCATTCTGTCTCCAAGGAGGCAGAGTTCGGGCCGAACTCTGTCCCATAAATTCCAGGAGCTGATTTTTAGGGTATGCTCATTGCTAGTTGTCCAACGGCCAAAATTTTGAATATTTTGGACAGAGTTATGGCCGAACTCTGCCTCCCAGAACTAGTATATATATGCACCCATTTCTCTCATTTCAAATCATTCAATCTTCTCTTCTTCTCTACTCCTATAGCCTATACATCCTAAAGAGCTATACTCTTCTCATCTACTAGCCACAAAACTTCACAAGCCTACAAGGTGCTCAGTGCGAGTCGATTAGAAGTTTGTGTGCAAGAGTCTCAAAGAAGTCATTTGGAAAATTTCAAGTTTTGCCTCTGTGATTTTGTAAGAAGTTGGCGTGCTCTTCTAAGTAAAGGCACGTTTCTGTACGCTATTTCACAAATAGTGAATTTCAATCCTGAGCAAGAGTTCTCAGGCCTGGACTAGTCCTCCACGAAGGAAACCAGGTTAAAACTGCTATGTTTGCGTATGCTCTGTGATCTTCATTTACTTTCCGTACTTATACTCTGATTAATCTTTTGTTGGTTATATTTGAATAGAGTTCAATTTTTTAATTGATCATTATTGACACACATACTCTATTCCACCTTTAGAGTTGCTTACACGTACTTCAATTGGTATCAGAGCACGGTTCTCTTGATACAGGATTTACATCCTAGAGTTGATCCATGGCAACCACACAATCCATCTTTACCAACTATGGTGAGGGTCAATCGACAAATAGGTCACCCCTATTTGATGGAACCAACTATATATACTGGAAGACTCGGATGAGTTTTTATCTTAAGTCTTTAGACTTTGACCTGTGGTCTGTAGTCACTGATGGCTACAAGAAACCTCCCAGAATAATTGTCGAGCGGAATCTCATTGAGAAACCCCGCGACAAGTATACTGATCAGGAGAAAAAACAGGCAAGTCTAGATGCTAGGGCTATTAATGCTCTCTTCTGTGCTATAGACACGACTGAATTCAACAGGGTCTCTACATGCACCACCTCGCACGAAGTATGGAAGCTTTTGGAGGTGACTCATGAAGGGACCACACAAGTCAAAGAATCAAGAGTCAGTTGTCTAACACAGGAGTACGAGGCTTTCAAGATGAAGCCAAATAAGACGATCACTCAAATGTTCATCAGATTCCTCGACATTGTCAACCCGCTATCTTCCCTCGAAAAAGATTATTCCAACCATGAAAAGATACTCAAAGTGCTACGAGGTTTGCCGAAGGTCTGGAATCCCAAAGTCACGACGATCATCGAAGGCAATGATCTTACGGTCATGTCACTAGAAACTTTGATGGGCAAGCTGATGACGCATAAGCTCGATCTAAAAGATTTCAAAAAAATAGCTCCAAAAGAGAAGAAGATTGCACTAAGAGCTCATCGCCGAAGAACCAGCTCAGAAGACACTGATGATGACTACTCCGAAGGTGACGATCAAGCTCTCTTAGTTCAAAACATCAATAAGTTTCTACGCTTCAACAAAAAGAAGAGAGAACAAAGAGACGATGAGGAAGAACCTACCTACTTCAGATGCAAGAGGACTGGACATGTCAAGAAAGATTATCCCGTAGCAAAGAAAGGAAGCAAATACGAGAAGCCATACAAGAAGTCAACTATAAGGAAGTATGCCAACACTAGCATCTGGCACGAAAGCGAGGCTAGTAATTCAGACGAGGAAGAGGACTCTCCACAAAACACGGCTAACGTCTATCTAATGGCGACTTCAGAAAAGGTAAAAGATTCTTTTGATGATTTCTCATTTGATGAACTTGGTGTTGCTTTTAGTGATCTACTTGATGATCACAAAAAGGTAATCAATAAATATAAATATGCAAAGGATAAGATCAAGGACTGTGAAACCGAGATCCATAGACTTTCATGTTTACTAGATAATGTTAGAAACAATACACCCACGGAAATCACTGAAGAGGTATCCAAGCTTAAGATAAGCTTACACGATGCAAAATCAATCATTTAGAAACAAACACTTGATATTACGACTTTAAACAAAGAACTTGCTGAAGAGAAAAACAAATTCAAAATTGCTACAGGTAGAATACACGATCTTACCGCTAAATGTGATGAGTTAAATGCAGTCTCTAAGAAATTAGAGATTAAACTGGGTAAGCAGGTTATTCAACCCCAAGTTCAGTCTCATAGTCACAACACTTACAAACATGAGACAACTCAACACAAGAAAGCACATCACCACAAGAACACTCATCCACGTGCTATACAAAATCATGCTTTTATGTACACCTATTCACATGCAGCACGTAAAACACACACATGTAAACACCATCACCATCCTGCTACAATCAATCATTATTATCATCATGCTGCTGCACACAGTCATTATAATCACTCTACTGCTGCACGTAGCTATCATCACCCCACCTATAAACATCAATATAACATGCATGCTAGATGCACATATTATAGTTTACATGGACATATTTCACCACAATATAGAATTAGAAGATTAGTTGATAAAAATATATATGCATGGGTACCAAAGTCTAACCTTTCAGGACCCACAAAAATCTGGGTACTAAAGGTCACATCTACCCATGGTGTAGGTGGACCTTCTCTCTTCAACTAGAAGCAAGTGGATTCTCGATAGTGGGTGCTCACGAAATATGACTGGAAATGCAAATCTATTCGCAACACTATCGATAAAAAAGGAAGGATACATTCCTTCGACAATAACCTTAAAGGCTATATCATAGGTAACGGTACAATTGTTTATCCTTCTTCTTTCGTCATTAATGACGTCTGTTTAGTGACCGACTTAAAGCTAACTTGCTCAGCATTAGTCATCTTGCTGATCATGGATATGATATTAACTTCGGGAAAACTAAATGCTTTATCTATGATAGATCAACTGGAGATATCGCTTTTGAGGGGATAAGGAAAGATAACATTTATATTTTCTATATATCTAGTGATACTAACAGTGCAGGAAGATGCCTTTACGCTCACAAAGGCAAAAAGCTCCTATGGCATCAGTGTCTTGGTCATGCCAACATAGATACTATATCCAGACTATCCACCAAGAAGCTAGTTAGAGGACTACAGGATATCACATTCAAGAAAGACACGGTATGTGCCGAATGTGAAAAGAATAAGGCTACCAAATCTTCCTTCAAATATATAAACACTGTAAGTACTACCCGACCATTACAATTACTTCATATAGACTTATTTGGTCCTAGTAGAGTAGCTAGTCTTGGCGGAAAACTCTATGCTTTTGTCATTGTAGATGATTTTTCAAGATTTACTTGGGTTTTCTTTCTTACAAACAAACGTGATACAATTTCTGTTTTCAAAGTATTTGCTAAAAAGGTCTAAAACGAAAAAGGCTACATGATTACTCGTATCCGAAGTGATCATGGTGGCGAATTCGAAAATTCTGATTTTGAAAAGTTTTGTGATTCAAATAGTTTTAGTCATGAATTTTCGTGTCCAAGAACTCCTCAACAAAATGGTGTTGTGGAGCGGAAGAATAGAACTCTTGGCGATATAGCTAGAGTTATGCTAAATCAATTCTCTCTTCCGAAATACTTTTGGACAGAAGCTGTCAGCATAACGTACCATATTTTGAATAGGGTATTGATTCGACCTATTTCAAAGAAGACACCCTATGAGCTTTGGTTTGGTAGGAATCCTAATGTTTCTTACTTTAGAGTGTTCGGTTGTCGTTGCTTTATCCTGAATACCAAAGACAACTTAGGTAAATTTGATGCCAAAGCTGACGAAGGTATTCTTCTTGGCTATGCGGCTAAGAGTAAGGAATATAGAGTGTTCAATAAATGCTCCATGATTGTTGAAGAGTCTACTAATGTAACTTTTGATGAGGATAATAGTACAGCTGTCATTCCCAACGATGATGAACCATCAACCTCTACACCCATAAATACAACGTCTGAAACCAGCTCTCCGGAGGAATTACCAAAGAAGTTTTACTTCACTCCCTCTCATCCAAAAGACTTGGTAATAGGTGAAATATCAAAAGGGGTAACTACTCGATCTTTTGTAAGAGACACTATAGCTAGAACTGCATTTATTTCTCAAATAGAACCTAAAAATATTTTAGAAGCGTTTAATGATGAATTTTGAATTTTCGCGATGCAAGAAGAACTCAACCAATTTGAAAGAAGCCAAGTTTGGGAACTTGTTCCTAAACCTACTGGCCACTCAATAATTGGCACTAAATGGGTTTTTCGTAACAAAGTAAACGAGGACGGTTCAGTCACTCGCAACAAAGCTCGTCTCGTAGCCCTAGGATACAACCAAAAGGAGGGCATCGACTATGATGTGACGTATGCTCCTGTTGCCCGACTTGAATCCATTCGGATGCTTTATGCATTTACAAATTTTCAAAACTTTAAGTTTTTCCAAATGGATGTGAAAAGTGCTTTTCTAAACGGTTTTATCAAAGAAGAGATTTTTGTCTAACAACCACCTTGTTTCGAAAATCACAAATTTCCCGACCACATTTTTAAACTTAGGAAAGCTCTCTATGGCCTCAAACAAGCTCCTCGAGCTTGGTATGTACTTGATAAAGGTTTTTTAAAAGAAAAAATCGACACTACACTGTTTATAAAATCTCTTGATGACACAATTCTTTTAGTACAAATATATGTTGATGAAATTATTTTTGGGTCTACTAATGAGGGTCTATGCAAGGAATTTTCCAAGTGTATGCAGAACGAGTTCGAGATGAGATGATGGGAGAGCTCAACTACTTCCTTGGACTGCAAATCAAACAACTCTCGTAAGGCGTCTTCATCAGTCAGTCCAAATATGTAAAGGACATGCTAAAAAAGTTTGAGCTTGACATCATCAAACCGATCAGCACCCCTATGGCTACTACCACAAAGCTGGAACCTGATGAAAGCGGCAAACCGGTCGATCAACGTAAGTATCGAGGTATGATTGGTAGTTTATTATATTTAACTGCTAGTCGTCCTGATATTATGTTTTGCTTATGTGCTAGACATCAAGCCAATCCTATGGAATCACACATGACAGTTAAGCGTATCTTTAGATACCTCAAAGGAACTATTACAGTAGGCTTGTGGTATCCCAAAACCACTTCCATTGATTTAATCGGATATTCCGATGCTGATTTTTCGAGTCGACCGTAAAAGTACCAGCAGCACGTGTCATTTGCTTGGAAAGGCGTTAGTCTCATGGTTTAGCAAGAAGCAGAATTCTGTCACACTATCCACAACAGAAGCTGAATACATTGCAGCTGGTCGTTGTTGTGCACAGATTCTGCGGATGAAGTAAACCCTTGAAGACTATAACTTATGTTTCAAGTACATACCTATTTTCTGTGATAACACTAGTGCCATTAATCTGAGCAAGAACCCAGTTTGTCACTCCTGCACTAAACACAGAGATTAGATATCACTTTTTGTATGATCATCAACAACAAGGCCTGATTAATTTAGAGTTCATAGACACTGAACATCAGCTAGCAGACTTCTTTACCAAACCACTGGCCGAAGAGCGCTTCAATTTCCTTTATCGTGAGTTAGGAATTTTGGATGAAACAAACAAAAAATAAATTAGACTTGCATAAATAAAGATTATGACATATATCTTTATGGTGACTTTGCTATGGATACAAGTCGAAAGGGTCCTTCTGACAACAAGGCGTAAAAGCCTAAGCGACACGGTACACTAGTCTCCGGACTACCGCTAGCTGGGATCCGGCCCCTACAGCTACCCCATGGCAGTTTCATCGCAATGATCGCTGTCTTAATCCATTATTTATTATATGGCTTAATTATTTTTATGACTTATTCAATTCAATCTTTCAAATTCTAGACGTTTTCTTTCAAAACTTAGCCATTTTCAAAATTTCCAGTGTTCTGTGCATATGGAGGCAGAGTTCGGACCGAACTCTGCCCCACATAGAGTTCGGGCCGAACTCTGTATCCATGTTCACAGAACCTCATTTGGTTCTCAGCTATCCATATTTTTGATCCGATGGTCAGGATTTCACCCGACTTGCTGCCCCAAAGCACTTAAACCCGCAAAAACTCTCTCTCTCCTCACTTGCATCTTCTTCCACTTTCTTCTAAACATAATTTTCTCAAACCCTAACCCTAGAAATCCCACTTTTAGGGCTCCTTTTCTTCCCAAATTCAAGATCTAAAGCTTTTGGGGGGATCTCTTACATCTTTTCTCCTTTGGGTGAGGTATAATTTTATAGTCTTCTCTATTTCCTTTTTCTCTCTAAAATTCTCCATGGCTCTAAGACTCTTTGGTAGAGGCAAGAGAAGAAGGAGTGATGGTGCATAATCTTTCCATCCTCCTCCTTCTCTTGCTCCTCCAATCCATCCTCTTTTTAATCCACCACCACCACAAGACCCCAACACCTTCAATGAACTACTTTTTATATCATTGGACGCTTCCAATGAATGGTTTGCCAATTTTCGTTCACGAAGTGTGTATGCGGGTCATCCGATCAATTTTACTATCTTTTCGGCTTATGATTCATTGTTCCATGATTTGTGCTTAGATGAGTTAGTTACTACTTCATCTATAGTCTATTTGAATGCGATAGAAATGTTCTATTATAATCTAACTTTTGACAACACACGGATCTACTCCTGTGTCGCCGGTATCGACATTTCGTTTGATGACTTTGAGCATGCGGACTATCTTGAGATCCCAGAACCCAAATCTTGGGAGAAACTTGTCGATGTCCGACAGTTTCAATTTTCTGATAGATCTTCGCTTGAGAGATTCAAGGATGACTTGTGTACTCCTAACACTCGTCCCTGCAAGCTACGGGCTAAATTTCTTAACCCATATTTTTATGAACTCCATCGAATTATTTTCTCCACGATCTTGCCCAAAGCGGGATCGACCGATGAAGCATCCTACCTTAAGATTTCTGCTATTTACCATCTCCTGAGATTTTTGCTATTTACCTTCTCCACTTCTATGTCCCTTTCAGCTTTCCACTCACGATGATGGACAGGATGATTCATGTACGGACGAGACCCCGATCATTGGTCTATGCCATGTATTTGCCGATGATCTTTCGTATGTTCCATATTCCACTCAATGAGTGTCAGTTTCTCCCTGCCCCTGCCTATCTGTCTAAGGCACGGAGGCTTCTAGCTGCTGTTGAGTCCCCTGCTGAGTCTGAGCACTTCGAGTCTAACGCTCGTGATGATCCTCCTGCTCTTGGCCACCCTGAGCCCGAGTCTCCTGCTACCCTTGAGTCCATTCAGACAATGCTGCGAGATCGTTTCCGCTTGGAGGACGATCGCTGGATTAAGATGGATTACCGTACTACCCTACATATGACGGCCATCAGCAACACCCTGCATAACATCCAATACTCCCTGGCTACTCATCCTATAGTGTCATACCCCATGGTACAGGACCCTTCTCGTGAAGGTTTCCGTATCGACGATACTTGGGTCAGGCGGTACCTTGATCCGGATGCAGCGTTTGTTGATCCACGTCGCTCTGCCAGCGGCCCATCTGATTCTGCTGGACCTTCCCGTGCTCTGTGACGGCCGTGGTCCCCTTTATGATGCTGTTGCTGATGTTTAGGTTTTTCTTTGTTTCTGCACTTTGTAGTTTTATTTCGTTTTATGTCGTTGAACAATTGCATGTACTTCTTTATGCTTAGCTTTTGTTTGTATTAATACTTGCTAGTTATCTCTTACTTTGGATTTGAGCCTGTGTTGTGTGATTGCATATTTCTCCTTGATTATTATTTATTGGGGAGCTTATATTTTATTTTGTTAAATGCCAAAGAGGGAGAATATGTGATATTTGTATGCTTTTAGAGCATTGGATAAATTCTTGTGATATGTGTATGGATATTTATTTTAAAGCTTCAATATATATTATGCTTGGACAAGTACTTGAATCAGGACTTCTCTATTTACGGGGGAGCCGACATGTCCATCTACGGGGGATCTATATATGTGTCTAGGTATGAATGTTGCGACACGCAAATATCGTAATTTTGTCAATTATCAAAATGGGAGAGATTGTTGACCCAAATTGGATCGCAGTCAACCAAATCTTGATAATTAACAAATCGATATTTGTCATGATCCAACTTGACACATAAATCTCCATCAAACTACAAATCAGATGATTATCACATATCAAGTCAGACGAACATCATCGACGGCTGCTCGACAAATACTGCTGTAACTTGTAAACGGAGTCTATATTTTTATACTTTATTGAGTCTAGGCTATTGTACGTTGAGTCGCACTGAGTATCTCAACCATAGACTAGAAAACCAAAAGCTCCACAAACAAAAGACCAAACTGCCAAAGCCCAAAATCAGCCCATGAGCATTCTGTTCCCAAGGAGGCAGAGTTCAGGCCGAACTCTGCCCCCACATAGAGTTTGGGCCGAACTCTGTCCCCTAAATTTCAGGAGCTGATTTTCAGGGTATGCTCATTGCTAGTTGTCCAACGGCCAAATTTTTGAATATTTTGGACAGAGTTCTAATCGAACTCTGCCTCCTAGAACTAGTATATATGGGCACCCATTTCTCTCATTTTAAATCATTCAATCTTCTCTTCTTCTCTACTCCTATAGTCTATACATCCTAAAGAGCTATACTCTTCTCATCTACAAGACACAAAACTTTCTAAGCCTACAAGCTGCTCAGTGCGAGTCGCGTATAAGTTTGTGTGCAAGAGTCTCAAAGGAGTCGCTTGGAAAATTCCAAGTTTCGCCTTTGCGATTTTGTAAGAAGTTAGCGTGCTCTTCTGTGTAAAGGCACGTGTCTGTATGCTATTTTACAAATAGTGGATTTCAATCCTAAGCAAGAGTTCTCAGGCCTGGACTAGTCCTCCATGAGGGAAACCAGGTTAAAACTGTTGTGTTTGCGTATGCTCTCTGATCTTTATTTACTTTTCGCACTTATACTATGATTAATCTTTTGTTGGTTATATTTGAATATAGTTTAATTTTTTAATTGATCATTTTTGACACACATACTCTATTCATCCCCCATCTAGAGTTGCCTACACGTACTTTACCACCAAGTGAAAGTATAGGAGGATATCTAGAAGACTGCCTCCCGGACCAAATACGGCCAGTATGAGTTCATGGCGATGCCATTTGGGTTGACTAATACCCCAACAGTCTTTACAAACTTGATAAATAAGGTGTTCCACCTATACATTGACCAGTTTATCTTGGTATTAATCGTTGACATACTCATCTATTCGAAGCCACCGGAGGAGCACGAGGAGCATTTGAGGATCGTACTGGAGACCGTCAGAAAGAAAAACCGCTATGGAAAAACTCTCGAAATGTGAGTTTTTCTTAGACAAGGTGGAGTTTCTTGGACATATGGTGATAGGAGATGGTATATTTATGGACCCGAAGAATATTGTTGCCGAAGAGTCTTGGACTACTCCGACTACTATGGTAGTGATCTGAAGCTTCTTCGGATTGGTGGGGTATTACAGAAAGTTCGTACAGGACTTCGCTCAGATTGCGGAGCCGATGACTAGGCTCACTCGGAAGGATATAGAGTTCGTATGGATAGAGGAATGACAGGCTGCGTTTGACGAACTGAAGAAGAGGTTGACGACAGCTCTAGTATTGACGTTGCCGTCAGGATCCAGTGCTTTTTCTATCTATAGAGATGCTTCGGGGAATGGCTTAGGGTGTGCTCTAGAGCAGAATAAGAAGGTGGTGGCGTATGCATCCAGACAGCTGCGACCACATGAGAAAAACTACCCCACCCAGGATCTAGTGTTGGCAGCAGTGACTTTTGCCCTGAAGTTGTGGAAACATTATTTGTTCGGAGAGCGTGTGGAGATATTCACTGACCATAAAAGCTTAAAGTACGTTTTTACAGAGAAGGAGCTGAATATGAGGTAACACAGATAGCTGGAATTGATGAAGAATTTTGATATCGCATTGCAGTACCATTCGAGGAAGGCCAATGTAGTTGCGGATGCCTTGAGTCGATATCTAGTAGCTATATTTTTGACAAGGGACCGTCATCTGTTAGCAGACTTGGAGAGTTTGGGCATTGATTACTAGGAGTTGAGATGCAGATGATGGGTATACAGATTCAATCCAGACTGATGGACATGATTCGTAAGGCACAACACCAGGACGAGCATCTGAGGAGTATCTTAGCTCAGGCACGGGTCGGTTTGTTAGAAGACTTCACCATTGCAGAGTATGGTTCGTTGATACACGGGACGAGATTATGTGTACCTAGTAGAGAGCTCCGAGAGGAGGTCATGCAGGAGGCACACCGTTCTCGGTATTCTTTACATCCAGGAGCTAAAAAGATGTACAAGGATCTGAAAGACCACGTATGGTAGTATGGTATGAAGCGAGAGGTGGAACGCTTCATTTCTAGATGCCTTGTGTGCCAGCAGGTCAAAGCCGAGAGGTAGAGACCAGGAGGATTGCTTCAGCAATTGCCAATTCTCTAGTGGAAGTGGGAACATATCACTATGGATTTTGTTTTCGGTCTTCCACGTACGCCAGGAGGGAATGACACTATTTGGGTTATCGTTGACAGGTTGACTAAATCGGCCCACTTTATACCATTCAAAGTAGGATTGGTCCACAGAAAAGTTAGCGGAGTTATATATGAAGCAGATCGTCAGATTGTATGGCATCCTAGTGAGTATCGTCTCCGACCATGATAGAAGATTAACGTACCACTTTTGGAGGAGTCTGCAGGCTAGCTTGGGTACTCAGCTCAAGTTCAGCACTACTTATCATCCATAGATGGATGTATAGTCGAAGATGACCATTCAGACGCTCGAGGATATGTTGCGAACATGTGTGCTAGATTTTGGTGGCTCGTAGGAGGCCCACCTTCACCTAGTGGAGTTCTCCTACAATAATAGCTACCAGACTATTATCGAAATGCCCCTTTCGAGGCTTTATATGGACGAAGATGTATTGGGACGACGTAGGAAAAAGAGCAATGTTGGAATCCGAGATGGTAGTGGATGCTGCAGAGAAGGTAAAGCAGATTAAAGAACGACTTCACGTGGCTCAGGATAGACAAAAGCATTGGATCGACAGCCAACATAGACCATTAGAGTTTGAGGTATAACCTTCCTTAGTTTTAAGATTATTAATATCGGTAGGAATAGGTAATAATACTATGCTTAAATCTAGGTTAGTGATTGTTATTCTTGAAGATATCATCGATACGTGGCACGATATATTTCAGAGGAGGTCGTAAGCTCAGTCCAAGATTCATCAGACCATTCGGCGTCCTTGAGAGGATTAGAGAGGTGGCATACCGACTAGCATTACCACCTGTACTGGAGGGATTGCACAACGTATTCCATATGTCCCAGCTGAGATGATAGGTGGCAGACCCTAGCCATGTATTAGATCACTCGAAGATTGAGGTAGGACCGAGCCTTAGCTACTAGGAGCAGCCCGTAGAAATTTTGGATTGCAGGGAGAAGGAACTGCATAACCAAACGATCCCTTTGGTTCGTGTCGCTTGGAGGCATCGCTCTTCGGGCAAATCAACATGGGACAGAGAGGACGAGATGCGTAAACGTTACCCCCTATCTTTTCGAGCGATGAGGTATACTTCTATCTTGTGTTTACCTTAATTTTCGAGGACAATTTTTTCAAGAGGGTAGATTTGTAAACCCTTGAACCAATTTACACCCTTTAGTTGAAATTTTATTTTCTTTATACATATTAAATATGCAATATGATATTAGTTGCCATAGAAGTAGTGGGTTTTGTAATAACTAATTTATTATAGAGGGAGAGTGCAAACACTGCCATTTGAATCTGTTTTAAACAGATTCGAGACCAAGCTGAGCAGTATCTATACTATCCAAACTCACATCTCTGCTATCCAAACTCGACCATATCCTGTGTGAATCAAATTCAAAATCCAAGTTGATAGCTCTTTCCATTTACGAATCAAATCTAAATACTAAGTATATATATAGGGATCAGCTGATTCCCCACAAAGTATCCCAAATTCTTCCCTATCGCAAGAACAACCAAGAAGGGTGAAGGAGCAGTCAAGCCTTCCATCTAACTCGATTAGGTAAGCTTTCCTACTTTTAAATCTGTAGACTTCCTGCCATTAATTTGAAATTAGACTGGGATTGATAGGCGCTTGATGTAATACTTAAGGTGGAACTAGAATAGGAGGTATCAGGAAAGAAAATCTATGGGAGGGGGCTCTGTGTGGAGTATAGCAGGGGCGATACTGCATGACAGGAAAAAACATATGTATTAACTGTATAGACAACTGGGTCTATATTAGCGATAAGGAGTCGGGATTACTTTGTATCGGGGTTACTTTGTATCAGGTTGCCCTATATATCGGTTGTACTAATGCATCAGTCTACAAACTAATGTACCAAAGCATCAGTCAACTTTATTTCCTTTTACCTACAGCAGGTAGTGTACCAAGACTAAAGGGAGTTGGCTGGACGTACCCCGGACTCATGACCAAATTCTGGGAGCGGGTCGTGACAGGGTTAGGGTTAGGAAACTCTAAATATATATCCTCTCAATCCCACACAAATCCGGACCACTTGATTATATCTAATGATGTATAAAATACCCCAAAATTAGCACAGCTCGCCGACAACCAAACTCGACCAGTATTCGATATTTACAAGCCAACAAGGTTCTGACATCCAGAGACTGAACTCGTGCTGAACTCGGTGGGGAGGCTAAGTTCAGTCCAAACTATGCTACCTTTGGACATAATAGTTGATGCTCCAATTTTTGAGTTTATTCGAACTTAAATGGCACTCGTCGCACTCTTCAAGCTTCTCCGACATACAGATGGTGCTCGCCGCACTCTGGAATATTCTTCATAAAGGTTAGGAACTCTACCCACTCCAATAAATCTTTACCTTTCCAACTAGCTGGAGGAGCTCGTCATACCGACGATCCTCCTGCAATACTCAAACTTTCTCCGGGGTAGAACCTCCGTGAGCATATCTGGTCAATTGTTCTGTCACGACCCGCACCCGCTTTTCGGATGCGAGCTCGTGAGCAAGCCAGCTACGTATCGAGCGGACTCCAGCCCGACTCGAGTACGTATAAGATGTCAAGGTCATGGGTATCATGTCTAATCTAAACTATATCTCCATCTACAGAACTCATATAAAACAAGAATAAACAAGTATGGGTCATAGTCTGCAGCCCATTAGCATATTGTTCGATTAGACTCTAAGAATGATATGAGTCTATAAATAAGCAGAGTACATCATGGTACAGAATATAAAGCACGAAAAGATAATAAAGAAATAACACAAACAAATACCTGTATCATAGATCGTAATCCTCCACCATTCCGCTCTACTAACTAACTCCATGCAATCGCTAAACCTGAAGAGATCATCAGGTCCTCAGAGGACTAGCAAGATACATAAAATATGCGTATCTAACAGTTTAATCATGCAATAATATATACAGGGTGTAAACATGAACTAGACAGGAGACTGACAAGTGGCTACTGACAGGTAACTATGAACTCGGATACGGGATCAAGTATGCATAAATGAACTGCTGGTAGATCAATGGATACCAACCCTCGCCCCGATTGTGGACTCGCAGGTCAGTTTCAAGACAAGTCACCCTCGCCCCGATTGTGGACTCGCAGGTGCAAAGGACAACCCTCGCCCCGATTGTGGACTCGCAGGTTGTTTCAAGACAAATCACCCTCGCCCCGTATGTGGACTCGCAGGTGCAAAGGCAACCCTCGCCCCGTGTGTGGACTCGCAGGTTGTGGGAAAAATAAGGAATAATAGTTCACTCATATATACTTACAGACATGACTCAGTCAAGACACAGGTGAAGACACGACACGACCCAATCACGATACACGAGAGAACCAATCCAATACGAACTACAAGGCTAACCATGCACATAGACTATATCTATACTAGCAAGCATGATATACGAATCACATGTAAATAACCAACTAGTAAAAATATATAATAATAGAAATATGTATGTAAATAAACTGTAAAGGGAGGCAAGGTATACTTGCCTGGAGGTTGCACGAAGATCCAATAATATACCGTCAACTGGCAAGTCATACAGTCCAAGTCATCACAACTGTCTCCGAAAGCTGAAACAAATATTACCAATGTTCTCAGAATAGTCAAATTAGCTAGGATTGCCTGTCCTTAAGTCCAATTCTGGACACAGGAGCAAAACGGTAATTTCGGGCAAAAATGTTGTCCGCCGTTGGACCCGCTTTGTACCGAAAAACGTGCCAGGGTCAATGGTCCCTAAAAGTCATCAAACTACATGTCTACGGATCTGGTTTTCCGATACGAACCCAACGGTATGTCCAGAGTTGGATTCCGGCGGGCCGTGCACAAAATCGCCCGTTGAGTCGGACCGTAGGGCCCGCAAAACGGCAATTTTATCAACTGTCTCAGAATCGAACCAAGCTTGGCATACAAGACCAGAAAAATGATACGGTTCTGTTGGCGCAAGTTTCGTCTCGATCTGACGAGCGTGCACAAAGTAATTGAGAAATTTGCAAAGTGCACGATACGGTAAATTTCGACGGATACGTATCAAATTCGTCGTGCACACGCGACCAATTTGAATTCTGCCAAAGCCCACACGACCACGAAGCCGTTACGCACCTTTTGATGCTTTCTGTTCGCGACCACGTCGCCCGAAGTGGCGGGACGCACGTCGTATCGAGGGATTTTCTATGTTTTTATTATTTTTGAAGATGGTTTTTCTAAAACTTTAAGCCGGTGTAATATACTGTTTAATTAACTAGAATTAAAAGTGGCAGAAGGGTTTTAATCCCGTATATGTATCCTACAAGTCTGTTCAAATAGATTTTTGAATCGATCCACGGATTGGCGAAAAATTGCCTTCCAAGTTGGATAGTTGGTTGTCCTATATGTCCTATTTAGAATAGGTTTTTCGGGATTTTCGTGATGATTTCCTGATCGGTATCGTCTAACATAATTAATTCTACCTGAACAGCATGGAAGGGGGTCAACTAGGCTCTCCGTAGCAATTTACAGAATCGAAAATGAACAATTTTTGGTAGAGAAAAATATACCGCGAAGTCGAAGAGATCGGGCTGCATGTCGCTGTGTCTGTTCCTTGTGCTGGCCGAGCGTTTGGCCGACGGTTGGCCACCCTGGCGGCGGCGCAGTGGCTGCGCGCGCGCGCGGCGGAGCCCTAGGGGCGCGCGCGCGTCTGGGGGTCGAGCTTCATCTAGGGTTTTGTCATTACTCTCTCTACAATTCTATCGACTGCTCCGCTTAATAAAATCGGGGAAGGGTTCTGTATTAGCTGGGTAGGTTGGGCTCGGGCTGAGCATTGGCTTGGGCCTGGGCCGAGCATGGGCTTGGGCCTGGGCTTTCTTATTATTGCTTATTCCTTATTCTTAATACCTTTTAGTTAACTATATATATATATATATATATATATATATATATATATATATATATATATATATATATATATATATATATATATACACTTATATAATATGTATATATAAATACACATTTATATATTTACATATATACACATCCATATACATTTTATTTATATACACATATATATTTATATAAATACGCATACACACATATATATATATGACATGCACATGTATACTACAATTTTAATATAAGCTACCAATATAGCTTATACGTGCACATATACACATATACGATATATACATACATACCACAATTACGAGCAATAAATATTTTGTATGATTAATATTAGAAATTCAATTCTTAATTTTTATACCAAAGGTTCACACCAATAAGATACGATGATATTATATATATATATATATATATATATATATATATATATATATATATATATATATATATATATATATATATATATATATATATATATATATATATATATATATACTATTGTTTGATCCATCTCTCAATAAAATTTCTGGTTCTGGAAATATACATATATATATATATATATATATATATATATATATATATATATATATATATATATATATATATATATATATATATATAGAAGTGTATTATATATATATATATATATATATATATATATTTTTTATATATATATAATATAAGCCCTATTTTCCATATGCCATAAATACACTTCTATATATATATATATATATATATATATATATATATATATAACCTAGATAATCTCCATAAATCCAACATATATGTTAAGGAGAAATATTTACTATATTACTAAATAAAATATTATTCCTAATAACAAGCACATATAATACGTTTATATATATATATATGACAATTGTTCCTAGAATTGTCTTCCTAAATTACCAAGGTAAAATACCAATATATGACTACACTGACGTCTTTGGTCACACTGTAACACCTCATGGACCTTGGCTTGGTTCGGGCTCTGCTCGGGCTACATCGACACAAACGGGTCTCCTACAAGTTAATAAATATAATAATAATAATTAATTAAACTTATTTATAATGGTCATGCTATAACTTGGCCTGGTTTTCCTAGTTAGGACACTCCTATGGCTCCGCATTCCCCTACCATGGCTAAACACTAGTCAAAGCACGCCACTGCACTATCCGTACCATGATTTCTAGTCGTCTGGTACTTCAAAACTCGACCATGGCCAAAATCATATACCGTAAAAACTAACTAAATAATTATTTATAAAAATTCTAAAATCACTATTTAAATCAAATAAATAATAAAAAAATATTATTTCAAAAATTCCGGGAAGGGAGGCTACAAATCTACCCACCTTAAAAATAATTTCGTCCTCGAAATTCTAATTCATAACTATTTCTTAAAATTTTGAAGTCCACTATTACCTTAATCTCCTCAATTTAATTCCTCAAAAATATTTTTATAAGCTTCTCTAGTCAATTCGTAACTACGAAACTTCGAGGACTTCTACCCACCTTTGGTCACACTACTCCTCAAAATACGGTCACTAAAGTCTTATGGTCTTCTAACTAGTTGCTAACAATTCTACCGTCAGATATCTAGGCATATAGCATCTATACTCTCTCATATCTATAAACAACCAATATTCAATAGTCAAGCAATATAAACTATAATTTAAGGATTTCTAATGGGTTCTAGACAGCACGATCATTCGTCACCCCGAAATTAAAGGGACGAGAATCAATAGCACAGGAAGCAAGGAAGTATAATCGAGAGCAAACATGGAGTTTTCAAGGACGTAGAGAATTTCTAGGAGAATTTTTAAGGCAGAGTGGATTGAGATTTCTAAGGTCTAGTCAAGGTCGCAGGCTCGTATCAGTACAGTTATATAACCGATACGATATGCTCCGACCTGCATGGGCCACCACAAAAACTTGTCACGACCCGCACCCGCTTTTTGGACGCGAGCTCGTAAGCAAGCCAGCTAGGTATCGAGCGGATGTTTCACTTAACAAAATGCCTGGAAATCGGATTCTGAAAATAAAACGAAAAAAAGTACAAGAAGTACAAATTTGATTCTGGAAAGTATTGCTATGGAAGTCTGATCTGTAAATGATCACTTTGTTCCTTGGACCATACGATGATGATGAAGATCACTGCTAGAAAATGAACAATTGGAAGAACTAAGTCACCAGAAAGGTATCGACGCACTTGGACACTGATGGCGAGGCCGAATGCTTTCCTGCTTTGCTTCACTCTGTTCTGGAAGAAAAGTTGAAGAAGAATGCTCCGAAAAAATCAAAGTCTCTGGGCTCTGATCTCTATGTATTCTCTCATTTTCTCTCTGTCCCTGTCTATATGAGAAAAATCAGTCTATTTATAGACTTGGCTTCTTGTGCGTAAAAACTCAGCAAAAGTTCCGTCTTTACGCTAACAACTGCCACCCATGATCGAAGTCATCCTCTGCATACGTTGACACATGTCCCATCATTTCAATAAGAATAGGATGCACGTACACACGTTCTTCGAGATGTGTGGCATGAAAGCCATGTAGGCAAACCACGTTCTGAATTGGAATAGGGCGTAAAAATAACCCAAATATACCCTGAGCGTAAAGTAGTAGACTAGGCGTACAATAGCCCTGATGTAGACTTCCCGCGTAAAGTGGTTGTTAAATAACCTTGAGCGTAAAAGTAGCCCAAATAAACCTTACGCACACGTCAACCGTTGAGCGTAAAAACTCGTATAGTCTCCATGCGTAAAAGAAGCCATATTATGAGCGTAAAGTGGCTCAGTCCACATACTAAACGACAAATGGGCCTCTGTGTAAAACAAATCCCTTTGATTTTTGTGATATATGCCATCATTAAATCTTCATGTCAGACTTTACATTAAATGCAAGACTTGACAGCTTTGTCCAGCGTAAAAGTGGCTAGCCTGTCATGAGCATAAAATTATTAGCTTTGACCCGGGCGTAAAATGATTAGCTTGCTTCAGGCGTAAAGTGGATCAATTTTAATGGAACGATCCATCTCTTTGACTCATTCTTATAAAGCACTTTTTACGCTCCTACAAGACCCCCTTCAAAGTTTTCAAATATCTTCAAAATTTGAAACACTTTAAACAAAAGCGTAAAAGTTGAGATTTGACCAGTCAGCGTAAAATTCGGGATACTCAATAGTCATCCGCGTAAAAGTGGGGATATCCAACAGTCGGCGTAAAATCAAGAAATAGTGTCGGTCAACACTTAACCGTCACAACGAATTTTTTTCTCGAAACTTTCGAATGCCTTTTTACCTCCCCGAGTTTGCATTAATAATGAACAGTTTCCCATAAGGAATATGAAGAGTTGATTTGATTGTATAAATAAAGAGAAATTCTTCATTCTTGCCATTCATCCTCATAGTGACATGGCGCCAAAGAAAGAGATTAACAATGAAGAGGCTTCTAGCTCCAGGCTTGATTTTGAGCGAGCACGCAATTTTGTAGGGTGCTTTGGACTGACTCCAGCAGTCTTTAGTCACATCGATGGTGGTCCTCCAACTGCGTATGAGGGATCAGGAGATGCAGAAGCGTTTCTTAATTTGATACGTCGCTCCGGGATTCTCAACATGCACGACTTAGGTACCTCCTTTCGTTAGCCCAACGAAGGAGAGAAAAATAATATTCCATGTATTACGACTCTTTTATGTGTAGGGGTCCAGTCCTCCCTTTTTATAAATAATATCTTGATGTTAATCTCATCTGTTGGTACATAGAATTGTTCAACACTTCTTTAACTGCATTTATGGTTGTTTATTTCCAAGAGAAATAAAGCAACACGTGGCATCAGCTTTGTGGTCACGAGCGCCTATCTAGTAGGATCTTTCCCGAAATAGACTCATGCCAACCGTTTCCTCAACCCTTATAAATAGCTGAGTTTAGAGAATGTTTTATACATCCTCATTCTCATTGTCTTTTTTCTGGAGATAGCTTTCTGCCTCTTTGCAAGAATTCACTCTTCAACAAATGACGATCCTTTCTGTTTCTGATGTCGTTCTTCTGTACGCTCGGTCACCAGATATTGATTCAACCAGAGCCGAACCATTTGGCCTTTATGGTAAGTTTGGTCGTAAACCATTGTTTGCCTTTGATCTTTTTGTTGAAAAACAGATACTCACGAGCGTAAATCCTTGATAGATGTATTATCTCATAGGAAAGATGCACGGGCGTAAAAAGCCTTGTAGGGCGTAAAAAGCCTTGTTGAATAATATACTCCTGAAACGTTGGCGTAAAAAGCCATGTTGAATGAGGAGCACATGAAACAATAGCGTAAAAGCCTTGTTGAATAGGGTGCACATAAGACACTGGCATAGAGAGCCCTATTGATTGAATGCTCATGAATCACGGGTGTAAAAACATCAAGCGTAAAGTCTTGTTGCCTGTTGAAGATAAAACAAGATGCGTAAGCATCTGTTTTCAGTTTTAATTAACTAATACGCGTCTGATGATACTTTTGTCTAAAACACTTCTTCTTTGTTGTTTTCTGCAGAAGTTTGGCTGAAGAGCTTTTCCAGAACCGGTATTGGCGACTTTGACGCTGTGAGGAGCGTTCTTCTGACATCAACATCAGGGAGCTCATGCGCTTTTGACGCGCAAATCAAACAACTCAGAACTCTTCGTGGGATAGAAGGGTCTTCCTCTGTTGGTAGGAAGAGCCTTTATATACGGAGAGTTAGATGGTGGAGTCAACTCTAACCCAAGAAATTGGGTAGTAGAGTTCCTTTCACGGCAGAACTAGGAATCGTATGCCAATGCTGGATACATTCCTATCTCCTTTGAGAGGCCGCCACTCCTCCACCAGTTGTATTGGCAGCAACACGTCTTCGGGCGGCCAAACTCTGGGATTCTCCTCTCATCTGAGAGAGAATACCAGAGTTTGATTCCTTCTGTTCTGGTTGCCATTGAGGCTCAGACAGTAAGGAATTGACACCAACATCGAATTCGATAAAGAAGATCCAAAGAAGAAATAGATCTCGATTAGGTCATCGTTGTTGTATAGAATAAAAATCCAAAATTGTAATAGATTTCCATTATGATTTGTAAGAAAGTCTAAGAAATATAATATACTTTTATGATGAAATGAGAATGGAAATGACAAGTCTTCTACGCTTAATGATTTGTATCTATCCAAAAGTAGTATGGACATGATAGATAATAAAGTCTTGTTTTCTGTTTAGAGTATACAATACTATCAGAGATATTATGGACATAACATCATGTAAGAACTCAGAGAAAAAGTAGATTAATATCTATGCAGAGGTCAAATAGAAATGATAGATAAGGAAAGTAAGTGGATTTAATATTTATCCAGAGGACATGAAAATATGATAAATAACGAATCCCACTATTTTTTTAATCAATAGAAGATTTAAAATCCCTCTCCAAGGAAACAAGAGATCAGCTTAACCAAACCTTGGTAGCTGGAAAATAAGGAGACAGACGTCGTGAGCATATATGTCCATATTAATGGATGAATGAACCAACATAACTCTCGGGAAAAGAGAATATTGATTCAATTCCGTAATTAAATGGATGAACCTGATAAAATGAACGGATAGACCTTTTTGGGAATGAAAGGTTATTTTTTCAAAGACCAGTTCATCAACAGATCTCTCCTATAAACAGGCGAAAACTCTTTGTAATGTTTCATTCTTATTTCCACTCCTCTATTGGAAATGTCTTCCAAGGATATGTAGCAAAAGAATGAAGTCTGCATAAAGGTTGAGGATGTCATCGAGATACACCCCGTCGAGCCAATTGTGTCAGGCCCAACCGAAGTAAGCGAGAACTCTTCTACGCCCAAGCCACCACAAGATATCCTTGCTTTCTTAGTGGAGCCAAGGAAAACTCCTAAAGAAGAAGCACTAAGGATGGTTGTCTGTAAATTTTTCATGAGCTCTGGCAACGATGCTTTCTATGCATTGGCTGACTATGTATTCAATAAGGAAGGCGAAGGCAGTGGCCCTCGTCCTTAATCTTTTGTCTTGAACAAAAATAATAATAAAAGAAGCTTTATTTTCATCATCATTTTTCTTTATACATAGTACTTCTTAAGAAATTTGCCATTGATTGGCATCATGAGTAGATCTCCATTAGACTTTGATAACCGATAGGCGCCATTAGAAAACACGGTCTCAATTACATAAGGACCTTCCCATTTCGCTTGGAATTTCCCTTTGCTTTTATGAGTCATAATCATCGGTCTTCGAACGGCTAATAATAACTCGCCAATCTTGAATACCCTCTCTTTAACTTTACGATTGAAAGTTCGAGATATACGGGCTTGATATAGTTCAATATGCTGTTGTGCTTGAAGATGCTTCTCGTCCAATCCTTCAAGTTCTTGGAGTCGTAAGCGATCATTGTTCTCTATAGTTAGCTCATTAGCAATAGCTATTCAAAGAGATGGAATCTGGATTTCCAAGGGAAGAACAGCCTCACATCCATAAACCAATAAAAATGGTGTAAAACCAGTAGGAGTTCGGACTGTTGTTCGATAAGCCCATAAACATTCTCTAAGTTTCTCATTCCAATCACGTTTATTAGAAGAGACAAATTTTTTGAGAAGTTTAATGATAGTCTTATTGAAGGCTTCGGTTAGACCATTAGCAGCTGGATTATAAGCTGTAGAAGCCAAATTTTGAATTTGATTCTTATCACAGAACCGATAAAATGCCTGACTGGCAAATTGTGGACCATTGTCATGAATTATCCGTCGAGGAATCCCAAAGCGATAAATGACATGATGCTTGATGAAGCTGATCACATTAGATATTTTCACTTCAGCAAGGGGGACTGCTTTTGCCCACTTAGAAAAATAATCGATTATAGCTAATATGAACCGATGTCCTTTAACAGAAGGAGGGTTAATAGGACCAATGACATCCATACCCCAAGCTTCGAAGGGCCAAGAAGCTGCTGTAGGATGTAGAAATTCAGAAGGTTGGTGAATAAAATCGGTATGAATTTGACATGCTTTACACCTTCTGGCGTAATCCACAGCATCTGCTATCATGGAAGGCCAATAGTATCCCATTCTTCGAATGCGATCCTGTAATTTTGGACCTGGTTGATGAGCACCACAGACACCATCATGAGCCTCACGGAGTATCAGTTTAGCTTCATTTTTTGAGAGACAGCGCAGCAAGAGTCCATCATATGAGCGACGATATAATATATGTAAAGATGAATCATAATAGAATCGAAATGATCGTCTTTTAATTGATGCAGCTTCTTTTGGATCTTCAGGTAAAATCCCATGAACCGCGTAATCAATAAATGGAGTTCTCCAATCCCTTTGCTGAGAACTTGATTCTGTAGTATAACTCTGTTCAATGCACAAATTATTCTTGACACAGAATAAATCTCGGTCCAACAAAGTAATTATATTTTGCCTTCGGATTGGAACAGCCAAATCTGCAGCTAAGCTAGCAAGAGCATCAGCCTCCACATTCTGAGAACGTGGTACAAATTCAATGAAGAATCCTTTGAATGAAAGGACCAATTCGACTACTACTTGATGATAAGGGATGAGATCAGGGTTTCTGACTTCATAGGTCCCTCTAACTTGATTAACAATCAGCTGAGAGTCTCCATAGGCTTCCAGGAATTCAATATCCAATTGTTTTGCGACTTGGAGACCAATCAATAAAGCATTATATTCTGCTACATTATTGAAGCATGGTTCATTAAGAGAATAGGCACGGTATATGACCATTTTGTCAGGAGAGACCAAGATAATTCCTACCCCAGAGACAATATTACCTTTAGGTCCAACCCGTGATGCTCCGTCAAAATATTGCCAAATGTTATTTTTCAAAGTCATATTGCAATCTAAAACTTTATCTGGAATGTCCTCATATAACTTTGATGTTTCCGATATAGGATGAGCAGCTAAGAAATCAGCTAATGCTTGACCCTTCACTGATTTTTGAGGTATATAAACCATGTCATAAGGAGTGAGCAGCATCGCCCAGGTAGCTAACCTAGAGTTAAGAATGCTTGATTTTCTCATCAATACCCGAATGGGGTTTATTCTAGAGATGACATGGATAGTCTGTCCTGTCACATAATGTCTTATCTTTTGGACAGCAAAAACTATGGCCAGACATTCCTTTTCTACAGGAGTATACCTGTGTTCTGCTCCGACCATCATTCGGCTAAGATAATAAATCGCTTGTTCATGCCCTATATCACTTTTTTGTGCAAGAAGAGCACCAAGTGAATGATCCAACGCTCGAACATATAGCAAAAATGGTATTCCTATCATTGGAGGTACCAAAATAGGTGGATTTGTAAGATATTGCTTGATGTCATTGAAGGCTTTCTGACATGGTTCATCCCAAAAAAATGATACACCCTTCTTTAATGGACGGAAGAAAGGCTGGCATCTTCCAGAGAGATTGGATATGAATCTCCTGATATATGCAATGCGACCTTGGAAGCCACGGAGTTGTTTTAAATTGCGTGGAGGATGCATTTCAAGAATTTCTTTAACCTTATCAGGATCAACATGGATACCCTGAGAAGTAATGACAAATCCTAAAAACTTGCCACTGGAAACCCCTAAGAAAGACTTAGTAGGATTCATTTTCAATTGATATTGGCGCATCAATTCAAATACTGTCTTCAAGTCTTGAATGTGATCATCTTTTGATCGACTCTTAACAGCAATGTTATCTACATAACATTCTACTGTCTTCCGTAGATGTTCTTGAAAGATGTTGGTCATGACCCGTTGATATGTGGCACCGGCGTTTTTAAGACCAAACAGCATCACCGTATAGCAGTAAACCCCAAGGGGTGTACGAAAAGCGGTATGCTTCTCATCTTCTGGATGCATCTTAATTTGATTATATCATGAGAATCCATCCATGAAAGACATGCGTTCAAAACCACATGTATTGTCTATCATGACATCAGTAATTGGAAGTGGAAATTCGTCTTTTGGACAAGCTGCATTAAGATCTCGAAAATCTATGCAAAGTCGGACTTTTCCGTTCTTTTTTATAACAGGAACAATGTTGGCAACCCAATCGGGGTGTTGTTCTTCACGAACAAAACCACACGTGATCAGCTTTTTGACTTCTGCTTTAATTGCATCCATCATATCTGGCCAAAAATGCCGTTGGTGTTGTTTTACAGGCTTAGCATTAGGAAGAATATTGAGTTTATGAGAAGCAACTTTGGGATCTAAACCTGGCATTCCCCATAACTCCATGCAAAAATATCAATATATTCTTTGATCAGTTTTATCAATTCTTTCTTTTCATCTTCAGAAAGATTCTTACTGATGAATATTGGTTTAGGTGTAGTTCCATCTCCAACGTCAATCTGGACAATCTCGTCCTCTGTAGGTGGTTGTCGTTGTTCAAAATGAAGTTCCCATTGAGTGTCCATCTGTTGAGCCCAAGGATCATTCTCAAATGGCTCGGATTCATCATCAATTTGAACCATGTAAGCTAAAAATATTTGCTCAGATTCATCATAATAGTCCCCTTTAACACACAAGGAGTAAGAAATATCGGATTCAATGAATTGGACTTCTTCTGAATCTGATGATTGTGAAGTGCTAGAAGAGAATTCTTCTTGTATATCGTCATTAAACATATGGGACGGATCATATCCCAATCCATGATGAGTTTTCTGGTAAAACGGATCACCACATAATGGTAGTCTTCTACCTTTGCCTTGATTGAGACCTTGCATAGTCTTTAAATCATATCCCATGTTCTGGATAATTTTGAGAGATTGTTGACTATATCTGTCAATTCGGATTCTTCCTTTATCTTTATCTCTCAAATCATCTATCTGAGCAACAGGGATATTTCTAGCCAGGCCAAACACAATTTGGCACTTGTTTTTCTTATCAGACGGAACCACGAAATAAGATTCTTTGTGACGTCTATAAGTTACACAAGCTTGCGATGAAGCGGCTACAGGAAGAAGATAGGGAAAAGATGTTAGAAACCTTTGAGCATAAGGTCCAACATCGACATGAGGAGGAAATTTTTTTTCCTTATTGTCAATGTATAAGGTTTCCTCTATGTCTATGTCGTCTTTATTTTGATGACTTTGATTATCAGAAGATAAAGTCATTCTTTCAATAAACTTGACAGCCATATACTCGAAAAGGAAATCCTCATTGATATCAAAAAGTATAGAATGATCAATATTTACATCATTTACAATTTGACTGCTACTCTTCGGATTAATCACTAGTGGATTATCATCTGTCTTCTGCGTAGATTTGCCAAGATTGACAATCAGAGGAGGTTCTGGATCATTCGTACGAAATGTACGCCCTTTGACTTTGATTACAAGAGGTTGAGCTTGGCTTTTAACAGGAACATTTACTGATTCCTCAGATGAAGCTTGAGTTCTTCCTTTAACCTTGATCATCAAAGGTTGATTGTTGACTGGTTGAGGTTGGATTCGCCCTTTGACTTTGACATTCAAAGGTTGCTCTTCTAGCGGATCTTCGTTAATAGACTGATCTTCAGCAGATGATTGATCTTCAGCCATTTCTGATATCTCTTTAACATGCTCTTGTTTGTAAAGCCTTGAGTCAGAAAAATAGGTTTCAACACCTTTGAAAGGATTGATATCAGCAAACTCAGTCTTCACAACCCCTTGGGGATCCACATACTTGAAGCATTGGTGGAGAGTCGAAGGCACGATGTTATGCTCATGCAACCATGGTCTTCCAAGAAGAATATTGTAGGATACGTCTGAGTTAATAACATAAAATGTTGCCATAGTCCGAAGATCACCAATCTGAATCTTCAGACGAATCTTCCCCAGTGGTTTGCTCTTTCCAGAGTTGAAACCAACTATTGTGGTACTAGTGTAAGTCAGATCACTAGTAGGAATCCTCAATGGTCTTAGCACACTTTGAAGAATTATGCTAATGGAAGACCCAGGATTAATGTAAATTCTGTCAACTTCAATGGATTCGATATACCCGGTGTAACACAAAGGCCTATCATGCTTGTTATGCTTCAACAGCATATCTTCTTGTGTGAAGGTGATGTTGGGAATTGCTTCTATCATACTATGACATTGCGGGCATGATACTGATATATTGTCAGGAGTCTTGAGTTGAGCTAAGCAGGAATCAGCTTGCAACAAAGCTTTACTCAAAGTTTCGCGGCTTTCTTTAGAAAGGCAAAGCAACTCGAAAATAGATAATCTAGTCGGAGTATTAGCTAACTGGGCTAGAATATCAAATTTATAGGGTTTCATCATTACCCTCTGACTGGAAGTAGACTTCAACGGGACATCGAAGCGTACCGCTTTCTGTTTTCCCTTTTCAACCACAGTAGGAGCAAGAGACGGTTGAGTTGATGGTGTTTCAACGTTCTCAGCTTCCTTGGAGGATCCCTCATAATCTTTGTGGTACTCTTTTCCAGATCTTGTACCAGCAAAAGTTTCTTCTTCAGACTCAGAAGAAGGAAGTACCATATTGCAGGATTTAATCTTCCTTTCCTTAGCCTTCTTCTTGTGAGGATTGTTATGAGGAACCTCAGAACCCAATCCAACAGTGGATTTTTGACTTTAAATTTGTAAAGGAAGTCGTATCCCTTTATCATAATTTAAACCTTCTGCCTTTTGAAAGTCATAACCCATCTTCTTCATGAGAAGGATAGATTGTTGACTGTACAAGTGAGTAGGCAGTGGACTTTCAACAGGTGGTTCCATAGAGAAAGAAGAAAAGATCCCTGTAACTACGGGAGATTGAGGAATAACCGTCTCTGCAGCTACGGAAGGAAAAAAATTCGGGATACAAGAAAAAATCCCTGTAGGAGCCTTTTCATAAGCAGCAAAGACTTGTTGTGCCCTGTATAAGGGAACACTATTCATGGCTAACCACTGCTGATGAGTAAGCTTGAGCTTGGTAGGAGGAACTAGACTTAGAGGACATATGTTCAATCCTCTTAGTCTATCTTCCAAAGGAGTGCCATCCCATAGATGATCCAAATCATCAGGATCTGGAATAACATGAGAAATCATGTTGCAGGTTTTGACTTTCTTACCTTTCTTGGATTTTAAAGTTTTACCTTCATCTTCCATTTCAGGTATTAAGTCAGGATGTACCCACATAATTTTGCCATTCTTTAATGTCAGAGGCAACAATCCTTCATTTTTCTCCCTGGCAGGCGGGATATTCAAAATCTTCATCGTCGCCTTCGGAATTGGGACAATTCCATCTGGTACTTGTTGTGGAGGAAAATCTCCAAATTAAAGAAAAACCATATTGGTTGTAACCGTATGGTCATCATTGGTTAAAGCAATGGCACCACCATTTATCAGCTCTTGGATTTTCTTCTTCAAAACATATCAAGCACTGGTAGGATGATTAATGTATCTATGATAGATACAATATTTGGGATTGTCAGTCAGATTCACCTCATTGGGCCTCTTTGGCTCCAGAATCTGAAGTTTGCCACTCTTCACCAGACATTGGAATATCCCTGGGATATCACTTTCGTCAAAAGAGTATTCTTCTTTTGGCCTGGAAGATTCCTGATTATTCGGCGTCGTTTTATTCTCGGAAAGATTGACCATAAGAGTGTCTTTTCCTTTCATATTACGATTGCCGGAATTATTACCAGGATTACTTTTCTTTCCTTTATCCTCAGAGGCGAAAATCATCCCATGTTCACGAGCCAACCTACCATTGGTCTCGGCAGAAACTACTGCTATGATAAACGAAGTCCAATCTGTGAATTAGGAACCCGTGAAGACATCGATGGATGGTTACAGATTCATCTTACATGTATCAATCAGCGCTAAATCTGGCATACCAGGGGGCATCTTTAAAGTCGCCTGTCGGAAACGCTCAATGAACGTTAGAGTATCTTCTTTCTCCTTTTGCTTGATTTCTATTAAGGAGGACATGTTCATGTCCATACCTCCTTCATAGAAATAGGAGAGAAACATTGCCTTAAATTCGTCAAAAGACGAAATACAATTGTCGGGTAAACTACGATACCAGTCGTAAGCTGAACCCGTCAAGCATCCAATGAATACTCGAGTGAGAAGAGCATCATTTTTTTACAAATGTACAGTCATAATATCAAAGTAATTGATATACTGACTAGGAGAAGCCTTTCCATCAAATAATACCATGGACTGTGGCTTGAATTTCGGTGGAAAGGGTACATCATTCCAATGAGGAGGATAAGGTTGCTTAATCCCTAACCTCTGGAGTTGATCCTTTTGCTTCAAAACTTCAAACTGTGCTTTGAGCTCACGCACTGCTTGAATGGCTTCACTGGTTTGTGGAAGCACATTTGATTGAAAAGTTGTTGGTTGTACCGTAATTCCCACCGGAGATGGTACATCTTCTGGAATGATGGGATCTGGAGATGCAAAATTTTGGTTAACAGCAGACTCTTGGATATTCAAAGGTATATCAACCCCTTGGCTATCTTGAGTTGGTGCTGCTGCCTGAACCGGTGTTACAATTGCTGGTTGAGTAGTTTGCTGAGCCTTTATTATCTGGTGCATGCTTTGTATCATGTTAAGCATGTCTTTCAATGATTGCTCAACAACAGTGAGACGTTGTTCTGTATTAACAGATGACGTCTCTAGTTCATCTCCAATAGCGTAGGATTCAACCTCTCTTGAAGATACAGAAGGATTAGTATAAAAGTATGAATCAACACTATCAGTTTCAGTCTCAAGAGATTGAGTACCCCCAGCTTCAGAATCAGAAGTCTGTAATTGTCTTTGTCTTCTTGATCGAGTATTTTGATATACTCCTTCAAAGGAATCAAGAAGTCTGTTGAATTGTTGTTGACCTGGGGGTTTGGGACGTGTTCCGTCTAGGACGTCGTCCTCTGTTGGTGTGAGATGCCATGTTGACTGACGCATATGACAACTCATCAGCTTGTTGTTGGGGTGCATTAAAATTCAATCGATCAAAAACTGACCGTCTGGAAGCCGAGCAACAACATTTGATCACAATCTGGTGACACTCACAGTGATGATTTTCTTGGGGGAGCGTCACGGAAGATTATCTATTTTTACGCTTTTGTATTAGCAATTCACGTAAATCAGAAGGAGTAGAAGGAGTAGTCTTCTTTATTACATTTGGGGTAGCAAAATATTTAGTCCATTGTGTATAAAGAAGATTAATTGCTGCATTCGCAGAACCAAACAGTACATTTTTACGCGTTTGGAGTTGTGTACGCAAATTTTGAGATTTTTGAGCACGAAGGACTCCATTTTCATTGCGTGTGATTTGTAGGTTTGGTACTTTGCGTAAAGCAGTATAAGAAGACTGTTGGTGTAGAACTGAAGCTTTACCAACAACATTTTTACGCTGTATGTATTTAGGTACATTCACATTAGATGTAAAAATATTATTGCGAATTTTATCTACACTGTCACAGACAGGAGACTTACCTTTACGCGTAGAGCGTAATTTTTATTTGTCTACCACGTCACAGACGGGAGACTTATTTTTACACTTAGAAGCACAAGCATTAGAGTCTGCCTCATTACAAATGGGAGACTCGTTCTTATGCACTGAGCGTAAAATTTGGTTTTTACCCACTGGGCGTAAAACCTGATTATCTTCACCGTCACAGACGGGAGATAACTTGCCACACTTAGCGTACAACGCTGAAGTAAGGACTGCCTCGTTACGAACGGGAGCCCCTACGACAGGAGTGGGAAGAATTCCCTTGCACTCAGAAGCAACAGAGAGATCAGAAGCTATTTGGATTTACGAATCCAAACTTTTCGTGCTTTGCGAGATTTTTGAACATTGGAGCGGCGAGAACCACCCCCAGTTCGGAGCATTTCTTCATAAGCAGTCTGGTCGAAGTGTACAACCAGAGTCTTCTTTGTCGATCCAATCGACACATCATCGTATTGAGCAATTGCCTCCTCGTCAGAGGAGAAGGTCGTCCCCAGCAGAGTCGCCATTTTTGTTTCACTTAACAAAATGCCTGGAAATCGGATTCTAAAAATAAAACGAGAAAAAGTACAAGAAGTACAAATTTGATTCTGGGAAGTATTGCTATGGAAGTCTGATCTGTAAATGATCACTTTGTTCCTTGGACCATACGATGATGATGAAGATCATTGCTAGAAAATGAACAATTGGAAGAACTAAGTCACCAGAAAGGTATCGACGCACTTGGGCACTGATGGCGAGGCCGAATGATTTCCTGCTTTGCTTCACTCTGTTCTGGAAGAAAAGTTGAAGAAGAATGCTCCGAAAAATCAAAGTCTCTGGGCTCTGATCTCTATGTATTCTCTCCTTTTCTCTCTGT
The DNA here is from genome assembly GCA_029216955.1 of Iris pallida. Taxonomy (NCBI): domain Eukaryota; kingdom Viridiplantae; phylum Streptophyta; class Magnoliopsida; order Asparagales; family Iridaceae; genus Iris; species Iris pallida. The sequence continues at coordinate 12,627,198 of JANAVB010016197.1, read as the reverse complement.
CCCTGTCTATATGAGAAAAATCAGTCTATTTATAGACTTGGCTTCTTGTGCGTAAAAACTCAGCAAAAGTTCCGTCTTTACACTAACAACTGCCACCCATGACCGAAGTCATCCCCTGCATACGTTGACACGTGTCCCATCATTTCAATAAGAATAGGATGCACGTACACACGTTCTTCGAGATGTGTGGCATGAAAGCCATGTAGGCAAACCACGTTCTGAATTGGAATAGGGCGTAAAAACAACCCAAATATACCCTGAGCGTAAAGTAGTAGACTAGGCGTACAATAGCCCTGATGTAGACTTCCCGCGTAAAGTGGTTGTTAAATAACCTTGAGCGTAAAAGTAGTCCAAATAAACCTTACGCACACGTCAACCGTTGAGCGTAAAAACTCGTATAGTCTCCGTGCGTTAAAGAAGCCATATTATGAGCGTAAAGTGGCTCAGTCCACATACTAAATGACAAATGGGCCTCTATGTAAAACAAATCCCTTTGATTTTTGTGATATATGCCATCATTAAATCTTCATGTCAGACTTTGCATTAAATGCAAGACTTGACAGCTTTGTCCAGCGTAAAAGTGGCTAGCCTGTCTTGGGCGTAAAATCATTAGCTTTGACCCGGGCGTAAAATGATTAGCATGCTTCAGGCGTAAAGTGGATCAATTTGAATGGAATGATCCATCTCTTTGACTCATTCTTATGAAGCACTTTTTACGCTCCTACAGCAGACTCCAGCCCGACTCGAGTACGTATAAGCTGTCAAGGTCATGGGTATCATGTCTAATCTAAACTATATCTCAATCCACAGAACTCATATAAAACAAGAATGAACAAGTATGGGTCGTGGTCTGCAGCCCATTAGCATATTGTTCGATTAGACTCTAAGAATGATATGAGTCTATAAATAAGCAAAGTATATCATGGTACAGAATATAAAGCACGAAAAGATAATAAAAAAATAACACAAACAAATACCTGTATCATAGATCGTAATCCTCCACCATCCCGCTCTACTAACTAACTCCTTGCAATCGCTAAACCTGAAGAGATCATCAGGTCCTCAAAGGACTAGCAAGATACATAAAACATGCGTATCTAACACTTTAATCATGCAATAATATATACAGGGTGTAAACATGAACTAGATAGGAGACTGACAAGTGGCTACTGACATGTAACTATGAACTCGGATACGTGATCAAGTATGCATAAATGAACTGCTGGTAGATCAATGGATACCAACCCTCGCCCCGATTGTGGACTTGCAGGTCATTTTCAAGACAAGTCACCCTCGCCCCGATTGTGGACTCGCAGGTGCAAAGGACAACCCTCACCCCGATTGTGGACTCGCAGGTTGTTTCAAGACAAATCACCCTCGTCCCGTATGTGGACTCGCAGGTGCAAAGGCAACCCTCGCCCCGTGTGTGGACTCGTAAGTTGTGGGAAAAATATGGAATAGCAGTTCACTCACATATACTTGCAGACATGTCTCAGTCAAGACACAGGTGAAGACACGACACGACCCAATCACGATACACGAGAGAACCAATCCAATACGAACTACAAGGCTAACCATGTACATAGACTATATCTATACTAGCAAGCATGATATACGAATCACATGTAAATAACAAACTAGTAAAACTATATAATAATAGAAATATGCATGTAAATAAACTGTAAAGGGAGGCAAGGTATACTTGCCTGGAGGTTGCACGAAGATCCAATAATATACCGTCAACTAGCAAGTCATACAGTCCAAGTCATCACAACTGTCTCTGAAAGCTGAAACAAACATTACCAATGTTCTCAGAATAGTCAAATTAGCTAGGATTGCCTATCCTTAAGTCCAATTCTGGAAACAGGGGCAAAACGATAATTTTGGGCAAAAACGGTGTCCGTCGTTGGACCCGCTTTGCACCAAAAAGCGTGCCAGGGTCAATAGTCTCTAAAAGTCGTCAAACTACATGTCTACGGATCCGGTTTTACGATACGAACCCAACCGTATGTCCAGAGTTGGATTCCGGCGGGCCGTGCACAAAATCGACCGTTGAGTCGGACCGTAGGGCCCGCGAAACGACAATTTTATCAACTGTCTCAGAATCGGACCAAACTTGGCATACAGGACCAAAAAAATGATACGGTTCTGTTGGCACAAGTTTCGTCTCGATCTGACTAGCGTGCACAAAGTAATTGAGAAATTTGCAAAGTGCATGATACGGTGAATTTCGACGGATACGCATCAAATTCGTCGCGCACACGCGACCAATTTAAATTCCGCCAAAGCCCACACGACCACGAAGCCGTTATGCACCTTTCGATGCTTTCGGTTCGCGACCACGTCGCCCGAAGTGGCGGGACGCACGTCGTATCGAGGGATTTTCTATATTTTTACTATTTTTGAAGATGGTTTTTCTAAAACTTTAAGCCGGTGTAATATACTATTTAATTAACTAGAATGAAAAGTGGCAGAAGGGTTTTAATCCTGTATATGTATCCTATAAGTCTATTCAAATAGATTTCCGAATCGATCCACGGATTGGCGAGAAATCGCCTTCCAAGTTGGGTAGTTGGCTGTCCTATATGTCCTGTTTAGAATAGGTTTTTCGGGATATTTGCGATGATTTCCTGATCGGTATCATCTAACATAACTAATTCTACCTGAACAGCATGGAAGGGGGTCAACTAGGCTCTCCGTAGCAATTTACAGAATCGAAAATGAACAATTGTTGGTAGAGAAAAATATACCGCGAAGTCGGAGAGATCGGGCTGCATGTCGCTGTGTCTGTTCCTTGCGCAGGTCGAGCGTTTGGCCGGCGGTTGGCCACCCCGGTGGCGGCGCGGTGGCTGCGCGCGCGCGCGTCGGAGCCCTAGGGACGCGCGCGCGGTCTGGGGGTCGAGCTTCATCTAGGGTTTTGTCATTACTCTCTCTACAATTCTATCGACTGCTCCGCTTAATAAAATCGGGGAAGGGTTCTGTATTAGCTGGGTAGGTTGGGCTCGGGTTGAGCATTGGCTTGGGCCTGGGCCGAGCGTGGGCTTGGGCCTGGGCTTTGTTATTATTGCTTATTCCTTATTCTTAATACCTCTTAGTTAACTATATATATATACTTATATATATATACCCTTATATACACACACACACACACACACACACACACATATATATATATATATATATATATATATATATATATATATATATATATATATATATATATATATATATATATATTTTATATATATATATATTTTATATATATATATATATTTTATATATATATATATATATATATATATATACACACTTATATAATATGTATATATAAATACACATTTATATATTTACATATATACACATCCATATACATTTTATTTATATACATATATATATTTATATAAATACGCATACACACACACATATATATATATATATATGACATGTACATGTATACTACAATTTTAATATAAACTACCAATATAACTTATCCGTCACATATACGATATATACATACATACCACAATTACGAGCAATAAATATTTAGTATGATTAATATTAGAAATTCAATTCTTAATTTTTATACCAAAGGTTCACACCAATAATATACGATGATATTATATATATATATATATATATATATATATATATATATATATATATATATATATATATATATATATATATATATATAATTTTTTATATATATATATATATATATATATATATATATATATATATATATATATATATATATATATATATATATTTTTATATATATATATATGTATATATAAAAAAAAAATATGTATATATATATATATATATATATATATATATATATATATATATATATATATATATATATATATATATATTTTTATATATATATATATGTATATATAAAAATATATATATATATATATATATATATATATATATATATATATATATATATAAATAAAATATATATATGTATGTGTATATATATATATATATATATATATATATATATATATATATATATATATATATATATATATATATATATATATATATATATATATATATATATATATATATATATATATATATATATATATATATATATATATACATATATATATATATATATATACATATATATATATATATATATATATATATATATATATATATATATATATATATATATATATATATAACCTAGATAATCTCCATAAATCCAACATATATGTTAAGGAGAAATATTTACTATATTACTAAATAAAATATTATTCCTAATAACAAGCACATATAATACGTTTATATATATATATATGACAATTGTTCCTAGAATTGTCTTCCTAAATTACAACGGTAAAATACCAATATATGACTACACTGACGTCTTTGGTCACACTACAACACCTCATGGACCTTGGCTTGGTTCGGGCTCAGCTCGGGCTACATCGACACAAACGGGTCTCCTACAAGTTAATAAATATAATAATAATAATTAATTAAAATTATTTATAATGGTCATGCTATAACTTGGCCTGGTTTTCATAGTTAGGACACTCCTATGGCTCCGCATTCCCCTACCATGGCTAAACACTAGTCAAAGCACGCCACTGCACTATCCGTACCATGATTCCTAGTCGTCTGGTACTTCAAAACTCAACCATGGCCAAAATCATATACCGTAAAAACTAACTAAATAATTATTTATAAAAATTCTAAAATTACTATTTAAATCAAATAAATAATAAAAAAATATTATTTCAAAAATTTCCTGGAAGGGAGGCTACATGTCCTCAGTATAAACCTTCTCAAGTGTCGTGTCCTTCTTCTCAAGTACATGTCGTATCCAATAATACCCAATTTTAGTATGTTTGGACCGACTTTGAAATACCATATTCTTCCTAAGGTGGATTGCAATATGGCTATCAAAAAGCAAAATATACTACTCTTGCGTAAGCCTACTTCTTGCAAAAACTTCTTCATCTACAATAACTCCTTGCATGCCTCCATCGTCGCAATGTACTCTGCTTCAGTAATAGATAAGGAAACGCAGATCTGAAAGCGCGACTGCCATGATACCGCTTTACCAGCAAACATCATCACATAGTCCAAAGTCGATCTCCTTGTGTATACATCTCCAGCCATACCAGCGTCAGTATATCCAACCACCTTCGACTCATCACTACCAAATAAAAGCCTCCAATCAATAGCGACCTAAAGGTACCGTAGAATCATCTTGACCACACTCAATGTACCCTTCCAGGATAGAAAAGACACATGCTAACCATATAAATTGAGTGAGGGATATCTGGCCATTTACATACCATGACATATATGAGACTCCCTACAACTGAAGCGTACATAATTCGCTTCATATCTTCCTTCTTGTCTGTTTGCAAGAACAAAAGTTTGATTACAAACTAAGAAAGGTACAAGAGTATAACTAATTTCTAGGGAAGTACAACTTTAGGAATCTGTTCAGAATACGATCACTTTATCCCTTGGACGATGCAATATCGAAGAGGAAAGCCTTTTGAGAGTGCAGCAACAAGTGCTTAGAAGATTATGATTATTAGTGATGCTTATAAGTGAATTTGAACCCTATTTATAGAGTTTTGAGATAACTGTTAAGTAGCTATCCTGATTGGTGCACATGATGATTCTATACTAGTTGACGTGCAATCACCCAGCCGTGCGAACGGTTGGCTTAACTTCTTATGACGCATAGCATTCTGTAAGAGAGATATGCTTGGTCGTGGGCAGTGTCACATATTCGAGATTAGTGGCATGTGCGCCACATCATCCAATTGCTTTTGGATGATGATTTGATCAATTGGTGCTTGATTTGATGGATAAATAACGCATGTCATGTGCTATCTATGGAAAAGCGCTAGTTAACTGAAACTGTGAAGTATTGCCTACTTCATACTAACACTGCATAGCGCATAGTAAAAGACAACTGCAATAATAACGACTCTGACAATTTCCCTCGAGTGTTGCGCATACTGGATTCGAGGAGATTTTCCTCGATTGACGTACTGTCAGTCATGATGATAGCCGGTTGGCTTCTCGAAGAAGATGGACGTGTGGCAACTGGCGCCATGTGACGCTTGGCACCATCTGATCTAGTGCTCTATCTGATCATGGTGCCATCTATGAATGGCGCATGATATATTTTGAGCATTTACAAGATCACCTTCAAAGTTTTCAAATTTCAAAAATCTTGAAATTTGAAATACTTTGAATAAGAAGCGGTCCTGCATGATTGGCGCATGATAGAAGCTCAACCGATTCTTAGTTTTATGTATGATTTGTGCAACCGTTGGGCTGAGTCTTAGACTATAATAGCTCACTGAAATGGGAGAGAGAGAGTTTCTTTATTAAGAAATTTTCTTCTCCAAACTCTTTTCGTCCGAGTTCACGAAACTTTCCTTACTGTCGGCCATGGCACCGAAGAGATCCACTGCCGCGAAGGATGAAGGTGCAGCCGAACTCCGTCACGAGCGATGCCACAGAGAGCGCCACAGCACGCGTTGTCATCGGTGAAACCGAGGAGGCCCACTCCGTTCTTGAAGGTAAATGAACAGTCAGGGAAGACGAATAGCAGAGCTCATGCCATCTGCTTGTAGTACAATCAAGGCCAACGTCAACTGCCTCTTTCAGAGTGCTAGTCGGCGCTTGTGCCATTCTCCAAACGCGCTGCCTCTTTCAGAGTGCTAGCCTAAATTGCGCATTCTTAGTATATCATGCACCATGTGCCGTGATGTGCATATTATCATGCTGTACAAATTACATCATTCAGGATGCATGCACAATTAACAACTGCCAAATGTTATGCATAAACTGTAAATTAAACTAGGAACTGTCATAGTTGTCTGCACAAATCGAGAATAGACTTTGTGCGCCATTTAAAGACTAGTACTCTGTCATTGCAACAGTAATTTTTCATGATTCTAACTTTTGTTTCTTTTTGTCTTTCTACAGCGTCTATGGTGATGCCAAATGCTGAGGTCGCTATCAAAGAGGAAGTGACATCTCCTTTCATCAAAGAGGAACCAGTGACTATTAAAGAGGAACTAATTTCTAAAGTCAAAATTCTGGTAAAGGAAGAGGCGGCTTCAGAAGGTTGTGGTACCGGGAGCTCCAATCACCCAGCTCCTATGGATGACCTTGACCAGTTAGGTCCTTCCTATGCATGATGGTTGAGGGAGTGGTACCTGCCCCAGCATGGCCATCCTCGGGTAAACGAATAAAATATCTTTCTTGTTTTCAATGTTTCCCGCTTTGATGTAGTTTTTTATATGTTCTAAGATGTAGCTTGCTTTCCTTTCTTTTCAAATGTAGTCATTTACTCCTTTTTATGGAAAAAGAAATAAAGAATCCTTATGTTTGCTCATTTGATGTGATGCTATCTTTTGAAACAACACTTGTCAAAGATGGGTCTTTTGATACAGATAATAGAAATTTTAAAGGTGATGTGACAAGTCATTGATGTAGACAGTAGAATTCGGAGGTAATGTGGACATAAATTCGTACATCTACTGATTATCCTTGGGTCAACTGGGACACAAGAATAGAATATCTCTTAAAACAGCTGAGTTTCAAAAGATGATGTTTGTTAAAATAACGTAGATGTTATAAGTAAACTTCGCTAGAGATTTTTAGAGATTTAGGGTATATATATAGTACACACTTTCAAATATGGTATTTTTCAGGAACTTGCTGTTAATAGGCATCATAGCAATTCAGTCGTTCATTCCAGACAGTTGATAAGCTCTATTCGAGAATATTTTGCTTACAACGTAGGGACCTTTCCACTTTGGTTCGAACTTGCCCTTGCTCATGTGTATCATAGTCATAGGACGTCCGATAGTAAGGACAATCTCGCCTTTTTGGAATGCTCGTACTTTGACTTTATGATTAAAGACTTTTGAGATACGGACTTGATATAGCTCAATGTATTATTGAGCTAGTAGTCGTTTCTCATCGAGTGCTTCAAGCTCCTGAAGTCGAAGACGGCCATTGTTTTCAATTGTGAGTTCGTTGGCAATAGCTATTCTCAGTGATGGGATTTGAATTTCCAATGGTAGGACGGCCTCACATCCATACACCAAAGAAATGTGTATAGCCAGTCGGAGTGCGCACGGTAGTACGGTAGGCCCATAGACATTCTCCAAGCTTTTCACTCTAGTTCCGTTTATTGGTAGAAATGAACTTCTTAAGAAGCTTAATGATTGTTTTATTGAATGTTTCAGCTAACCCGTTAGCTACAGGATTATAGGCTGTAGAAGCGACATTGTTGATCCTATTGTCATCACAGAATCGAGTGAACTTCTGACTGACAAATTGAGGTCCTTTGTCATGGATGATTCATCGATGAACACCGAATCTATAGATTACACGATATTTGATGATGTTTACGATACTGCTTTTCTTGACTTCAGCTAAGGGTATTGCTTATGCCTATTTTGAGAAGTAATCGGTTATAGCTAAGATAAACCGATGTCCTCGAGATGAGGGCGGATTGATAGGATCAATGACATCCATGTCTCAAGCTTCGAAGGGCCAGGATGTGGCAGTCGGATGCAGAATTACTACACCAAAAGAGAGATTTTCCAACACTAATTTTTTTAATTACTAACGTTTTTTTTGCCGTTACAAATTACTAATGCCAAAAAACTGTTAGAAATAAGGAAAATTGTTAGTATAAATAGGAAAAAATAGATTTTGATATAGATAACCGATATGTTTTATGTTGTAACACTTTAAAACCATTAGTAAAGTTAAGAAAAAAATGAATAAAAAATCCAAACCGTGACATTTTAGAGATGGTGCAGCCGCGCGTGAATGAAAAGTGTTAGGGAGGGAAACCCTTTTTCACCCCCCCCCCCCCAATTTTTTCCTGTACAGTCGCATGAATGTAAAGTCTTTTGGAGATGGCGCTGCCACTTTTTCATTTCCCCCCCCCCAATTTCTTCGTAGCTCCTCCTTCTCCTCTCTTCCTCTGCCTCCTCCTCCTCTCTTTCTGAAGGTAAGTCATAGCTCCTCCTCCTCCTCCTCCTCTCTTCCTCCACCTCCCTTCTATTTTCGAATTTATCAGTACTATTTTGTTTTCCCGTGCACTAAGTCTTCTGTACTATTTTGTTTTCCCGATTTATCAGTTTTTTTGGGAAGATTTTGATGGTATTTCTGACTTACATTTTTTTTATTTGTAGATTTTTTTAGGTTTTTAATCCATGCTTTATTTCTTTTCTTGTCATCTGGTTCTTCTTTAGGCTTTGTTTGCAGAAGATTCATGGGCAGCAACTGACGAATTTAGGATAATTTTAATACTTTTTTTAACTTATAGTCGCTTTTGCCCTCTTCTATGTGCTTCAAGCATTTTTTCTTCTGATAGGTCGATGTTTTTAGTCGAGTTTTATTGTATAGATTTTTTATTTTCATTTTAGTCCTTGATTTCGAGCTAATTGGCATTTTTGATGTCATCTCCTTTTGATTGCTTCAGTTTTTGTTGTAGTTAAGCCCTTGATTTCTTCAGTTTTTGTTGCAGTTGACCTAATTGAGCCATCAATTTCTGATTTCTTCTTATATTATTATGTGGATTTGGGAAATAAGTTTTTATCTCAACAGGTTTTCGAGGGCCTCTCTCTTATCGCTGATAAGCATAAATAAATTTACGATTCCTCACCGACATCAGGCTTCCGTCTATAAGAATTAATTCTTCTTCTTCTTTGATGATTTATTCTTTCATGAATTAATTTACTTCAAAATATTTTGAAATAGGTTTCACATGCAAGTATATCTTTAAAAATTGACACACATATTGTCAGAAGTACTGTCGGTGACATAAAATAATGTAACCACTGTATCTGTGGACATATATACTGTCGAAAGTACTGTCGGGAGTTTCTCCACCTGATTATTGTTTCCCTATTTGGATTGTTGGTAGTTAGATAATTCGATTATAATAATATTTCTAGGGTCTGAATGTCATTAGAAGTTTTGGGTTTGCTAGTGGAAAAAGGTATGGTTATAGATCTTCCAAGATATTTAGGTTTGGTGCAAGCATGTGGCAACACTAAGTCACTTGAAGAAGGAAGGATTGTCCATGATCGCATCTTTCAAAAAATGGGTAAATTAGGCATAGGAGTTCATAACACGATATTAGATATGTACTTTAAATGTGGTTCAACTGATGAAGCTTTCCAACTCTTTGATAAAATGCCTCAGAGGAACTTGACAACTTGGGATACCATGATAACGGGTCTGGCTAATAATAATCTTGGAGAAGAAGCAATTGATCTCTTCCTTCAATTCAATGAAATGGGTCTCAAGCCTGATAGGGACCTATTTGTTGTTGTTTTCCTTTCTTGTAGTGTTCTTGGATCTGTCAGAGGGGATGCTACATTTTAATTCAATGACAGCTGATTTTGGTATTGCCCCTACGATGAAAATTTTGAGAGTGATTGACCACTGCAGTATCTTCTTTCATTTTGCACTTTCACACTCACTCTTGCATACACAAACACCAGTTTGTAGAGGCTTGACAATTGTTTTATGTTTTAACTCTGTATGCTCTGCAAGTTTTAGAAATATTAGAAAATTTAGGAACTCATGAGTTTTCCTAGGATTTTTAATGTCTTATTTCTTATTGGCAGTTATTTTACTTTCAATCTCATAGGCGTTATTTTGCCTAAAAAATGTTTTTCATTTGCTTGGTCCTTGTCTGGGGTCCTTTTTTTGGATCATTGAATTGCTTGCAATCTAATAAACGACATATCAGATGATGTACTTTGATTGGAATCACATTTTAGCATTTACCCTGAAAATTTAGGCTAATGATTTTTCATTGAATATACTTGGTTCGGTTATTTGATGTCTCAATTTCTTCGGCAGGCATGTTCTTCCATGCCTATGCATGATATTTCATGCTTATGGTTCTATATAATTGCTCTCATACAAGTGCATAATAGAAAATAGGTTGATCTGAAACATACAAGAACAAAGCCTTTTATTCCAAGTATCTACCCTTATTGTAGCTTAAAATATGGATGCGTGGTATTTTAATATTCTGTTTATAATATTGGCATATCATTGTGCTATAGTTTTCCACGGTAAATAATTTTCTACTTGTTTTCATGATCTAATTTATCTTAATCTTGCGTGTTTATTAGGTTCCTAGTAGAGAAAGGGATTAAACGTCCTTGTTATTATGTCAAGACCGAATGCAAGAGAGCGGATTAAAAATCCACACAGAAATAATAACGAATATATATAAGGTGTTCGAAATTTGATGAACTTTGTGAAGTGTCACTCACCACCAGATATCAACACATGCCCTTGCCCTTGTATGAAGTGCAAAAATTCTAGAAGATTTATTTTGAAGCAGTTGAGAAACACTTGATCATGTTTGGTATGCAACCAACGTACGATGAGTGGTTCTTTCACGGAGAGAGGAATGGCACGAACGTAGTGGTGGATCCTCCACCACATGTTATTGAAGAGGATCAAATCCAACATCAAATCCAAGAAGAACATGATGGTGATGCAGGGGGTGCACTCGGGAACATTGTTGATGATGCTTATGGAATACATGATATAGCACACGCTAGCTGTGAGGAGAAACCCGATGAGATATGTGTAGTTTCTGATAATCTATATCATGGTAATAAGTACCATGAATACAAGAGAAAAGCAAATGAGAAACTCTATCCTTCATATGAAGATGGGCTTACAACTTTATGTGCAATTATAGAACTCCATAACTTGAAGAAGGAATTCAATTGGTCAGGAAATAACGTGACCGAGTTGTTGAAGCGATTGAGACAGTGGCTTCCAAAGGAAAATACACTACCTGACAAGTACCCCACAATGAAGCAAATGCTAAAAGATTTGGGAATGAAGGCCAAGTGCATCCATACATATGAGAATGATTGCATGTTGTATTGGAAGGAATACGCCAATGCGGTAGAATGCCCTCGATGTCAGACTCCCAAGTTTAAAGTTAAGGAGACTAAATCGGGAAAAAGTAGGAAAAGTCCCAAAACAACCAAGAAAAGTTTTGAGACACTTTTCTCTAATCCCAAGACTAACTAGATTGTACACTATACCATGGATAGAACGTCAAATGCACTGGCACAAGGAAGCAAAATCTTCTTGGAATTCCATGCGTCATCCTAGTAATTCGGCTGAATAGAGATCGCTAAAAAAACAAGTGGCCAAAGTTTGCTAGAGAGGGACGTAATGTTTGGCTTGGCATTGCTACCGATGGGTTCAATCCTCATGGAGTACTATCTAGTGGTTACAATTGTTGGCCCATATACATGATTCCTTATAATCTCCCCTCTCGTTATGCATGAAATCACAGTTCCAGATGATGTGTTTGTTAATTCCTGGGCCGAAAGCACCAAGTCAAGACATTGATGTATACTTAGAACCTCTTGTAGATGAATTGAAGCAACTAGTAAAAGGAGTGCCGACGTTTGATACAGATAAGGGGGAACTCTTCACTTTGAGAACAATGTTATTGTGGAGAATCCATGACTTTTCAGTATTTGGTAACTTATATGGTTGTGTGACACATGGTTACAAAGCCTGTCATATTTGTGCTATTGAGACTGAGTCTGAGCGCGTTGGTAATAAGAATGTTTTCACAAACTATAGAAGATTTTTGAAGGATGGTCACCCATATAGGGAAGTGAAACACGTATTGTATAAGGATGTAGAGCACAAGGAACCTCCAACACGATTGACAGGACCATCCCTTTTAGAAAGGCTTGATCATATCAAATATATATCAGGTAAACTAGTAAAAGCTACTTGCAAGAAACGAATGGCAGTTGAGGTGGATGGTAGTGAAGATTGCACTACATATGAGGACGACAACGAAGGAAGACCGACGTGGTATAAAAAGTCGATTCTTTTTATTTAGAGTACTGAGTAGTCATAAAGTACGACATACTATTGATGTGATACATACTGAGAAGAATGTGGCTGAACATCTTATTAATTTGATGTTTGACAAGGGAAAACAATATTCTAAGTATGCATTGGATAAGGCTCAGAAGATACAATTTTGTCAAGTTTTAAAAGACGTAAATCTCCTGTCATGCCTTGCAACTAATTTGGGCAGCCTTGTAACTATTTAACCACTAAGTTTGTATATTAAGAAGTCATATGACTATCATGACATTATCCAATATTTGCTTTCAGTTTTGGTTCAACATGCATATCCAAAGCTTCATGAGTTGAAACGAGCCATTTTACAAGTAAGCTTGTACTTCAACATGCTGTGCTCAAAGGTCTTAGTTCGAGAGCATGTCCAGGCTGCCAAATATATGATTGTCGAGACATTATGCGTGTTGGAACATTATTTGCCATCAAACATCTTTGATATAAGTGTCCACCCTAATGGTGCATCTAGCTGGCCAAGCTCTACTTTGCGAACCGACGAAATATATATGGATGTATCCATTTAAAAGGTAAGATATTCGTCTTATATATTATTTCTTGGACAATTTATTGACACTAATTTTCTAATAAGTGTATGTTTTATGTTGATTTAAGGGCTATGAAGGAGTGCAAAAACATACCAAGAAACAAACGTTACATGGAAGGGTCAATTTCTGAGGCATATCTTGTTTCTGAATATTTTAGATATGCTATGGAATATATGCCGAATCCGCGTGATGGTATTCATAGTTCTAGTCAAGCACTCTTTTTAGATGAGAATGATGATGATATGTATGAGCGCCCCACTCTTGAGGGTAAAACTATCAAGTTATCTGGTGTACAATGCCTACAAATTCGGAGATGGATACTATTTAGGATAAATATACCCGAATGAGATGAATATTACTGGTGTGATATTCTTTTATATTTATTTTAAACTACATAATGTGTATTTTTTGTTTATACAATAAGTTTTTTGAATTTGTAGTATGTATCGCTCATCCTTGGAAGATGGCCATCGTGGTAAAAGAAGAGTTTCCACAAAGACAGAAGTGATAATACAATCTGAATTTATTGATTGGTTACACAAAAAGGTGTGGTGCTCTTTAATTCTTAAAGCATAATTTTAGTTATTTTTGTGGCCTTGATTAACGTGTTTGAGTGGCTTGTATTAACAGCTACTGGAAGAAAAATGCATGGACTCATTATTGTGGTTGTATGTCAGTGGGCCAAAGTGGGAAGCCAAAACTCATCTCAAGTATAGGGTAAATGGTTATGTATTCTCTCCTCAATACTATGATGACACTCTTTCGACACAAGATAGCGGTGTTTGTATGGATGCAATCACCACATTTGTCGTAAGTGCAAAAGATATGAACCCTACGGATGATGACATTACTTAGTATGGTATTATCAAAGAGATTATAGAGGTTGATTATTATGAATTTCAATACGTATTATTCTATTGTGATTGGGTGAATATTGGGGACAAGACCAATGGTTGTAAGATTTGTCCGGACTCTAACCTGTTGATGGTGAATTTAAAGAAGCTCAAGAGCACCGAAGGGGATTATGATGAGTCGGTCATTCTTTCATCCGAAGCGAGTCAAGTTTTTTATGTAAGGTATGCACAAAATCCCGATTGGTCTATTGTTCGACGTTCTCCCAAGCGTATGACTGATGGTATTGATGATTGGGCCATACCAACAAGCTTCCAATCCATTTTGAAAGAGCAATCTAACTTGGCACTATTATTAAAATGTATTGAACCCAAATAGATTTAATATTTTGCAAACAATGGTTATTATAATGGTGCTTGTTTTTGTAATGGTACCTGCTTTTATTGTAATGGTACTTGTTTTTATTTTGAAAGAGCAATCTAACTTGGCACTATTACTCATATGTTGTTCCAATAAGTTAGTTCTTTGACCAGAAGAAACCTACTGGTTCTAGATCATTCATTGTGCTACTAGGTTATCTATAGAATCTGTGGAAAATACTTTACGTTTGCTCTGATAAATTTTGAACATCTTTTGAATGTGCCAAATCGTTAAATCTCTGAAGAGGGAATAGTTTTTGGTTCTTTGTTTTAACACTAATAATAAGAATGATTGCTGTATGGTTGGAATCATTGATATTACAAAAGGTACATCCATATTGAAGTTCTTTTGCCTAGGTTAACAATTAGGATGGAAGTGAATGTAATTTCTCATTGTTTAAATGTGCCCTTGAATGATACTTCATCACTAGTTTATCATTATTACAAAACCATCATAACTTCAGAATTGTGACGAGGATTGAGGGTTAGTTCTCTCGAGACTTATATCTCATCTTGAAGGTCTTTGGATCATTCTCTCTGGAGTTTGTCTACTCCCAGTTACCTCTTTTGTTCAGTGGCATTGTCTTGATATGCCTAAGTTTTCGTATTTTTGTTTCGGTCTGTACACATTGTGTTATTTTCGGGGCACAATTTTTCGAAGAAAAACTGAGAAATATGAAACAATTGTAAGAACAATGTTCCAACGCAACACTTCTAGGAAGGTTGCGCAAGTATAATGAAGATCTAAGAAGATCTCGTTATTATATTACGAGAATCTAAAAAGATTTCGTAATCCACAGCAGCATATGATATACGAGAATCTAAGAAGATTTCATAATCCACAGCAGCATATGATATACGAGAATCTAAGAAGATTTCATAATCACAACAGCGAAGAAGATGACAGGCGAAAGATGGAAGATGGGCTGCTAGGGTGAATGATCACTGTTGCTCAAAGCTATTTCCACCCCCACACGAATAGCTTTCAGGAACCAGCAAGTTCGTCAGAGAACTTTGGAACACTTCAGCTCTTCTGACTCCTCGAATTGTACACAAACTCCCGTGTAAAAGCAACGCTGGTGCAAAGCTTCTCTTCTCTCTCACAGACTCTGTTTACTTGTGTTAAGAAAACACTTGTAAACTTTTGTAACTCTCTGAATATGTTCTATATTCGTATTTTTGCCTGTAAGAGAGAAGAGACCTTATATAGGCCCGAGTAGCAACTGCCTGGTTAGCACAATATTCGAGACGTGGTAATAACCACTCCGAACGTGCAGTAACCGCTCAGATCATGCACATGCACGATCTGAAGCAAGTTGTGCCACTCTAGCAACCCGCGCACCTTGTACCTTGCGTACAGAGCTACTTGCGCCATACTGCGCCACACCTTGCACACCTTGTGCCATACGCACAATGCGCACATTGTGCCACTTGCGCCACTTGTGCAACCTGGCGTAACCTTTGCGTAACCTGGTACAACCTCTGCGCAACCTGTACGCAACCTGTGCGCAGCCTGGCGTAACCTGGTGCAACCTGTGTGCAACCTGTGCGTAACCTGGCGTACAATCTAGGCCGCACAACTAGTGCCACGCAACGTGGCACGCAACTTGGCCGCACAAGTGGCTCGCACAACATGCGCAACTAAAGCACACTATGCGCCCAGCGACGATGCTGACGTGCTAAGTGCAAAGTGCGCCAACAAAATGCCACATTACGCCTCATAAGCCCATGAGCCCAAGTCCGTGTTCGAGTCCGAGCCCGAGTCTGTCACTCCCGTTTCCAGTTATACGTATTTTTGTATGCGTATACGAGATTTCTGACATTTATTAGGTGGACCGTAGTTAGGCTTGTTTTGCTTAGCCTAGTCTTGGTTTAATCTTGACTTGGTTTATTTGATCGGTTCGGTTCAATTTGACTTGGTCTGACTTAGCTTGGCTTGGTTTGAGATGGAGAGGGTTCATATATAACCCAACTCCTTCTCTCTCTCTTCATTCACTTCTTCATTTATTTTCTTCATCTTCTTTATTTACTCCTCCCACCTACCAAGTCCTAGGCAAGTACAACTTGCTTTATGATGGATCTCAAGTTTTATTGTTCCATTCTCTCCCTTACTTGATTTTAAGCCACTTTAGAACTTGACATTTTTTTATTTTGGTGGATGGATTCATTTAGATCTAAGTGTGTATCATTTTCGGTTTTTCAGGTTTTGATCTATTAAACTTCATTTTTTTCATGTTTTGATGGTTCCATGTTGTAGAGAATTTGATTTTACCCAAAATGGACCTTTGAAAAGCTAGATTTTGACTTGTTTTAAGAAAGTTATGGCCAAAAGCATTTTTAGCCATTTCTATGTTCAACTGTCCGGATTTTGGCAGGGACGATGAATAGTGTCGCATGAATAGTGCCGCAGCCGCATGAGATGAATAGTACCGCAGCCGCAGGAATGAATAGTGCTGTATGAATAGTGCCGCAGTCGCATGGATGAATAGTGTCGCATAAATAGTGCCGCAGCCGCATGAGATGAATAGTGCCGTATGAATTGTGCCACAGCCGTATGAGCATGAATAGTGCCGTAGCTGCAAGAATGAATAGTGCCGCATGAATAGTGCCGCAACCGCATGAGCATGAATAGTGCCGCATGGAATGAATAGTGTCGTAGAATGCCGCATAGGGCCTATTTTGGCTGTTTTTGGCTGTTTTAAGTCCTATTTGGCTGAATTGTGGCCAGAATTTCTCCCAACTTCCAAATAAAAGTTGTAGATCTTTTCCTTGGATTCAAGAATATGTTATTAGCTATTTTATGCAAGTTTCTCTCATTCATGATAATGTAAGGATAGAACACGATAATGGCCTGTTAAGGCACACTCTTAGCCAGTAACAAGTAACAAGTAACATGACATGATAGTGGCCCGTCGTGGCGCACTCTTGATAAGTAAACCTAACATAATAATCTTGATATGCTGTTGTGATGGCTATCTTGACTTGCTAAGTAACTCTTGTCTTGACACCGTAGGTGCTTGTGCTTGTATAAGCTACATGTCTCGTCTTGCATCATGTCTAGGACATGAATTCCTGGTTACCACGGTCAGGGATTCATATAGAATCTGACGAGAATAATGAATAGATTGATCATGTAGTTCATGAAGAGATTTCCCAGCTACAGGCAGTCCCATTATCTGGGCGCTCTAATTGGACTTGTAGCCTGCCGTCGAGTAGGGCACATTTCCAGCACACTGTCATGTGTTGCACCTCTAAGTCACCTAATCCAACTCTCTCAACTTGTGACCGGATAACCTGGATTAAGTCTGCAGGGCTTGTGGCTGTTGGAACATCTCATTGCATCTTGCTAGTAACTAGGCTTGTGATAACCCTAGTTAGTTAAAGTATCAAGTCGTACTCATTGTTTGGCCGTGAATGATAAATGGAGTCCAGTCTAGTCTTATCTAAGTAAGACTGCTACATGATTATTACTGCACATTACTTTATACTTTACACTTGTCGATAATTGGTTGGAGACTAAGCTCTGTTCAGGTGAAGGTTACAATCCCGGTCCTTGTTTGGTTTACGGGTTGTAACTTGGCTACCGGAATAGTCCCTTAGTTATCTTATCGTTTATCGTCTTGTTTTCTCTAACTCATGTCTTTTATTATCCTTTATGTCTCATTTGCTATTATGCTGGTTTTAGTTCTTAAGTGAAGCCTCCTTTGTGGCACTTGCTCTTTCTGGGGTCTGATCCAGCTGGTTTTGTATGGCCAGATTTCGGAGTAGAACCCGAGGATCTTCCAGCCTTCCAGCCAGATGGTGCACACTAGACGCAAGCCTGGCAATGAGTGGGTTTTATTTGCTCTCCCACTCTATTGTAAATTATTTTTTTGAGGCGTTTAACCGCCGAACAAGTGTTAGCTCGTGTTAAATTTACATTTCTGTCTGCCTAATGGCTGTAAAATGATTGACAGATCTTAGGGTTGATCAAGTATGACTTAAACTCTTGCTAGTCTTCGCATTTTTTATGACTAGCTTTATGATCATCTGAATATGTAATGTTTGGGACGCCTTACTTTGTATGTCTGATGATCTACCATCTTGTTACTTTTACTTGCTTGCTTGAGATTGAGACACTAGGCTTGTTCTTGACCCTAAGAGACTAATGGCTTATAGTTAACCCTCATGCATCTAGACAGCCGTGACCGTATTGCGAGGTAGGATTTACTTCAATGTACGTAGATGGCTGTGTCTGTCCCCCGCTCTTCAGTATTCTGGTTCTGGGGCATGACACGGTTTAAGTGGTGGCCCATGCAGGTCTTGTAAATCAAGATGTGTGAGGGTTTCACTGAATAGATGTCTCAATCAGCACTCGCTCTTGATCTCTACTCGTGTCATCTAATCTTTCTGAAATCTTGACCTGATCACATGTTTATATCCTCGATTTATCATAGTCCTTCTTTATTGTTCCCTATGTCGTTTCTTCAGTGGCATTGTTCCTGGTCTTGTCGATCAGTAAGGCGGAGCACCTCCAGTGGACCAGCAGCAACCTGGAGACCAAGTCCAGTATTCAGAAGTAGCCTCCAGAGTCATGCCTATCGGGGGTCAAGAGCCACCAGTTTAGCCCGTCCAGCCTATGGAGCCTGACAATGGAACCCTGGTAGGTCTCATCAGGGAATTGCTTGTATCTCATAATCGTCGAGGCGATACCCTGCACCAGACAGTACAAGATGCCATGGACAGAGTTGGTTACCAAGGGAACAACGCAGCCAACAGCTTCAAGCGTCTGAACCCTCCTTGCACTGAAGATGCTAGTGCTGCTGATGTATGGCTTCAGGACACAAAGGTTATCCTGGAAGCAGCTAGGATTCCTGAGAATGGGAATGTGGCCGTTGTGCGCCTACAGTTATTGGACTTAGCCCACAGCTGGTGGGCGATGCTAGCAGTTGGATTACCGACGCCTGTCTCATGGGCGGTGTTCAGCAACAAATTCTATACCATGTACTTCGACGCAGTAGCTCGGTATGATCTGCAGACGAGATTCACCAACCTTAAGCAGATGGACAAGACGGTCGATGGATATGCGGCCGAGTTTTCTAGACTCAGTCGGTTTGCTCCCACCTTGGTGGCAACCGAATTGGATCGAGCCCAACGATTCTAGCAGGAGATCCACCTAGAGATTATCATATCAGTGGAGCAGTTTGAGCACCAGACGTTTGATGCCGTCTTGCGAGCAGCGAAGAGGCATGAGTATACTTCGCAGAGGATTGTAGATAGAAGCGGAGGACGGAAGAGGTCTCATGGGAAGATATTCTAGTCTTCAGCACCAGCCCCGACACCTAGGGCTTTGAATATTAGAGCTCCTAGGAGGGCGACCACAGTTTCGTCGGTTCAGCACTCGACGTCGATGTATCCTCAGCAACAGAAGCAGAAGCAGTCTTCCACAATAGGCTGCACTCATTGTGGAAAGCCAGGACATGTAGTATCAGAGTGTCGCAGAGCACAGGGATTGTGCTTTGCTTGTGGGGCACCGGATCACAAGATAGGGTCCTATCTGAATAGAGCAAGTTCATCGTCATCAAACCTAACCAGTCCATCGGTTAGGGGTCCAGCACCAGTGTAGCAGCAGTATCAGCCTCCGAGGCCATTGCCGCCTCAGGCTCAGCAGTATGCCCAAGTTCAGATTTAGAACCAGCAGAGGGGACCAGCACCAAGAAGGCAAGGTCAGGCTATGGCCTTGTCCGTGGAGAAAGAGTTAGCTTCAGGTGAGGTGGTGGCAGGTACCATTCTCGTCAACTCTTTTCCAGCATCAGTATTATTTGATTCGGGTGCATCGCATTCATTTATGTCTGCACGATTCGCTACACGGATAGGACTGGAGCCCGAGTCATTATCTGTAAGGCTTAATATACTTACTGGTAACGGCCTTGTGGGAGTAGATAGAGTATTTTTCTCGTGTCAAATCGTAGTTAGCGGTAGAGAGTTTCCCGCTAGGTTGATAGAATTTTCGATGGCCGATTATAATGTGGTCCTAGGAATGGATTGGTTGAAGGAGCAATACGCAAGAATAGAATGCCATATTGGCAGGATTATTTTTGGTATTCCAGGTGAACCGGAGTTTTCATTTTCCAGAGGCGAAGTAGAACCTTCTCCTATAGTATTGCAGATGGCAGTAGCTGTGGCAGTTCAGTTTCCCAGAGTCATGGAAGAGTTCCCAGATGTGTTCCCCGAAGAGCTTCCAGGCATGCCCCCAGAGAGAGAGATAGAGTTCACCATTAATTTGCTTCCAGGGACGGCACCGGTGTCAGGAGGAGTCTACAGGATGGCACCTTCAGAGTTAGAGATTTCGTACAAGATGATTGAGGAACTCAGAAACAAGGGATTCATTCGTGCTAGTGGATCACCTTGGGGAGCCCCGATACTTCTTGTGAAAAAAAGGATGGTACATCAAGATTATGTATTGATTATCGTACCTTGAACTCTGTAACAATCAAGAACAGATATCCTCTACCAAGAATAGATAATTTATTTGATCAACTCAGATGAGCGACAGTATTCTCGAAGATTGACTTGCAGTCAGGATACCATCAGATCAGAGTTAGAGAACAAGATGTCTCGAAGACAGCATTCAGATCCAGATATGGGCATTGGGAGTTCCTTGTTATGCTATTTGGAGCGACCAATACGCCAGCCGTATTCATGGACCTCATGAATCGTATCTTCATGCCCTATTAGGACCAGTTTGTGATAGTGTTTATAGATGACATCTTAGTTTATAGCAAGAATGAGGCAGATCATGAGCAGCATCTTCGTGTAGTTCTTCAGATTCTCAGAGAGCACCAGTTGTACGCGAAGTTTAGTAAGTACGAGTTTTGGCTAGACCGTATCTCGTACTTAGGTCACATTATCACCAGAGGTGGAGTGGAAGTGGACCCCCAGAAGATAGTGGCTATAGAGTCATGGCCTGTTCCCAGTACCGTCGCAGAAGTTCGGAGTTTCCTAGGATTGGCTGGCTATTACCGACGGTTTGTCTCAGACTTCGCTCGAATTTCAGTACCACTGACGCAGTTGACCCGCAAGGATGTGCAGTTTGCTTAGACAATAGAGTGTCAGAGTTTATTTGAGAAGTTGAAGCAGATATTGATGACGGCTCCCATTCTTATACTTCCAGATAGGACTGGAGGATTTTTCGTTTTTTGTGATGCTTCTGAGAGAGGATTGGGATGTGTCTTGATGCAGCATGGTAAGGTAGTAGCTTATGCATCACGTCAGCTTCGTGATCATGAGAGAAATTATCCAACCCATGACTTGGAGTTAGCAGCGGTGGTTTTCGCACTTAAGCTTTGGAGGCATTATTTATATGGAGATCGGGTGGAGATTTTCACCGACCACAAGAGTCTGAAGTATGTGTTTACCCAGAAGGATCTTAACATGCGTCAGAGAAGATGGCTAGAACTACTTGTCGATTATGACATCAACTTGCAGTATCATCCCGGGAAGGCCAACGTAGTAGCAGATGCATTGAGCAAGAGAGCTGGAGTTTATTTCCTAACAGCACAGCCTGAGTTATTAGCAGATCTTCAGAAGATGGGTATTGAGATAGTTCTCCCTACCAATGTAGTATTGATGGCCAGCATGCAAGTTCAGTCCAGCATTGTCGAGAGGATTAAGTTAGCTCAGTCAACGGATTCTAAGCTTCAGCAGCTTAGGACAGAATGTGTAGCAGGACGGAGAGCAGAGTTATGTATTCATGAGGACGGTACACTTCGACATGGGAGGCGTCTTTGTGTACCCAGTGGTGATATTAGACAGGAGATCATGGCAGAGGCTCACAGTTCTCAGTATTCAATTCATCCCGGTGGTACGAAGATGTACCTAGACATCCGTCAGCATTTCTGGTGGAATGGCATGAAGAGGGAGATAGCCCGGTTTGTCTCTCGTTGTTTAGTTTGTCAACAAGTTAAGGTTGAACATCAGAGACCAGCTGGACTTCTTCAACCTTTACCGATCCCAGAATGGAAATGGGAGCACATTACCATGGATTTTGTAACTGGGTTACCTAAATTCCCAGCTGGAAGAGATGCTATCTGGATTATAGTTGACAGGTTCACCAAGGTAGCTCATTTTCTTTCCTTCAGAATTAGTCAGTCGACGGATCTGCTAGCAGAGATGTACCTCAGACAGATTATCAGATTGCATGGAGTGCCAGTTAGTATCGTATCAGACAGAGATTCAAGATTCATATCACACTTTTGGCGGAGTCTTCAAGGGAGCTTGGGGACTCGTCTCAAGTTCAGTTCAGCTTATTATCCGCAGACAGATGGTCAGTCAGAACGCACGATCCAGAATCTTGAAGATATATTGCGGTCGTGTACACTAGACTTCGGTGGTTCATGGGAAGATCACCTACATCTCGTGGAGTTCTCCTATAACAACAGTTTCCAGGCCAGTATCCAGATGGCACCCTTTGAAGCACTGATGGCAGGAAGTGTAGATCACCTTTAGCTTGGGATGATGTCGGCAAAAGATAGATGCTTGGTATAGAGATGATTATGCAGACAATCGAGGTGGTCAGACAAGTCAGAGATCATCTTCGAGTTGTCCAAGATCGCCAGCACCATTGGGCCGATTCTCATCGGCGTCCCCTTGAGTTTTCAGTTGGCGACCACGTGTTCCTTAGGATCTCGCCTACCCATGGCGTCATTCGATTCGGCGTACGGGGAAAGCTTAGTCCTAGGTACATAGGGCCCTTCGATATCCTTGAACGAGTAGGTGATGTGTCCTATCGTCTCGCTCTTCCACCATCATTATGTGAGGTACATGACGTATTCCATGTATCCCAATTGTGATAGTATATTTCGGATCCGAGTCATGTCCTTGATCATTCGAAATTGGTTGTTGTTACCAATCTTTCGTATGAGGATAGACCCGTATCCATTTTGGACCGAAGAGAGAAGGTGCTCAAGAATAAGACTATTAGTTTAGTCCGTTTTGCTTGGGGTCATCACTCTTTGGGCGAGTCAACATGGGAGTATGAGGATGATATTCGTTCACGATATCCACACCTGTTTGACTCATAAGGTATAATGTCTTCCTTATGCCTTATGCTTTTAATTCCTTGCTTGCATGAATGATTGCTCGATTGATTGCTAGTCATAGCTGCTTATGATTAATATAGATTTTCCCGACATCTCTAGCCTCTTGATTAAATTCCGAAGACGGAATTCTTTTAAGGTGGGTAGAGTTGTCACTCCCGTTTCCCGTTATACGTATTTTCATATGCGTATACGAGATTTCTGGCATTTATTAGGTGGACCGTAGTTAGGCTTGTTTTGCTTAGCCTAGTCTTGGTTTAATCTTGACTTGGTTTATTTGATCAGTTCGGTTCAATTTGACTTGGTCTGACTTGGCTTGGCTTGGTTTGAGATGGAGAGGGTTAATATATAACCCAACTCCTTCTCTCTCTTCATTCACTTCTTCATTTATTTTCTTCATCTTCTTCATTTACTCCTTCCACCTACCAAGTCCTAGGCAAGTGCAAATTGCTTCACGATGGATCTCAAGTTTTATTGTTCCATTCTCTCCCTTACTTGATTTTAAGCCACTTTAGAACTTGATATTTTTTATTTTGGTGGATGGATTCATTTAGATTTAAGTGTGTATCATTTTCGGTTTTTCGGGTTTTGATCTATTAAACTTCATTATTTTCATGTTTTGATTATTCTATGTTGTAGAGAATTCGATTTTACCCAAAATGGACCTTTGAAAAGTTAGATTTCGACTTGTTTTGAGGAAGTTATGGCCAAAAGCATTTTTGGCCATTTCTATGTTCATCTGTCCTGATTTTGGCAGGGACGATGAATAGTGCCGCATGAATAGTGTCGTAGCCGCATGAGATGAATAGTGCCACAGCCGCAGGAATGAATAGTATCGCAGCCGCATGGATGAATAGTGCTGCATGAATAGTGTCGCAACCGCATGAGATGAATAGTGCCGCAGCTGCATGAGCATGAATAGTACCACAGCCGCAAGAATGAATAGTGTCTCATGAATAGTGCCATATGGAATGAATAGTGCCGCAGAATGTCGTATAGGGCCTATTTTGGCTGTTTTAAGTCATATTTGGCTGAATTGTGGCCAGAATTTCTTCCAACTTCCAACATGAAAGTTGTAGATCTTTTCCTTGGCTTCAAGAATATATTATTAGCTATTTTATGCAAGTTTCTCTCATTCATGATAATGTAAGGATAGAACATGATAATGGCCTGTTAAGACACACTCTTAGCTAGTAATAAGTAACAAGTAACATGACATGATAGTGGCCCGTCGTGGCACACTCTTGATAAGTAAACCTAACATGATAATCTTGATATGCTGTTGTGACGGCTATCTTGACTTGCTAAGTAACTCTTGTCTTGACACCGTGGATGCTTGTGCTTGTATAAGCTACATGTCTCGTCTTGCATCATGTCTAGGACATGAATTCCTGGTTACTACGGTCAGGGATTCATATGGAATCTGACTAGAATAATGACCAGATTGATCATGTAGTTCATGAAGAGATTTTCCAGCTACAGGCAATCCCGTTATCTGGGTGCTCTAATTGGACTTGTAGCCTGCCGTCGAGTAGGGCACATTTCGAGCACACTGTCATGTGTTGCACCTCTAAGTCACCTAATCCAACTCTCTCAACTTGTGACCGGATAACCTGGATTAAGTCTGCAGGGCTTGTGGCTGTTGCAACATCTCATTGCATCTTGCTAGTAACTAGGCTTGTGATAACCCTAGTTAGTTAAAGTATCAAGTCGTACTCATTGTTTGGCCGTGAATGATGAATGGAATCCAGTCTAGTCTTATCTAAGCAAGACTGCTACATGGTTACTACTGCACATTAATTTATGCTTTACTCTTGTCGATAATTGGTTGGAGACTAAGCTCTGTTCAGGTGAAGGGTTACAACCCCGGTCCTTGTTTGGTTTACGGGTTGTAACTTGGCTACCGGAATAGTCCCTTAGTTGTCTTATCGTTTATCGTCTTGTTTTCTCTAACTCATGTCTTTTA
Source organism: Iris pallida (assembly GCA_029216955.1). Classification (NCBI taxonomy): domain Eukaryota; kingdom Viridiplantae; phylum Streptophyta; class Magnoliopsida; order Asparagales; family Iridaceae; genus Iris; species Iris pallida. Next base: position 12,601,382 of record JANAVB010016197.1, on the reverse strand, counting down.
TTATCCTTTATGTCTCATGTGCTGTTATGCTGGTTTTAGTTCTTAAGTGAAGCCTCCTTTGTGGCACTTGCTCTTTCTGGGGTCTGACCCAGCTGGTTTTGTATGGCCAGATTTCGGAGTAGAACCCGAGGATCTTCCAACCTTCCTGCCAGATGGTGCACACTAGACGCAACCCTGGCAATGAGTGAATTTTATTTGCTCTCCCACTCTATTGTAAATTATTCTTTTGAGGTGTTTAGCCGCCGAGCAAGTATTAGCTCGTGTTAAATTTACATTTCTGTCTGCCTAATGGCTGTAACATGATTGACAGATCCTAGGGTTGATCATGTATAACTTAAACTCTTCCTAGTCTTCGCATTTTGTATGACTAGCTTCATGATCATCTGAATATGTAATATTTGGGATGCCTTACTTTGTATGTCTGATGATCTACCATCTTGTTACTTTTACTTGCTTGCTTGAGATTGAGACACTAGGCTTGTTCTTGACCCTAAGAGACTAATGGCTTGTAGTAAACCCTCATGCATCTAGACAGCCGTGACCGTATTGTGAGGTAGGATTTACTTCAATGTACGTAGCTGGCTTTGTCTGTCCCCCGCTCTCCAGTATTCTGGTTCTGGGGCGTGACAGAGTCCGAGTCACTAAGCCCCTACGGGGCTTCGCTCTCATGGAAATAAATTTTCCAAGAGCAAAAAGCATGAATGCTTTCAATTGTTGATTTAGCCTTTTTTTATTAGAAAAATAACCCCACATGGCACACCCATGTGCACCTCCACACCACTTGTGCATCTCTAAACTAGCATAGCTAATATGTAGAGATACAACTCCTTTGGCCTAGCCGATGTAGGACTAAAATTCACAATGAAAGGCCAAATCCCAACAATTCCTCACATATCTCTATATATGGGTTTAAGTGTTCCCCACAATAACTGTCCATCATGCATTAGGAGAGATGTAGCTGACGACTTGAATCTTCCCACATGGGTCGAACAACAGACTATAATACAAGAATGGACTAAGCCTTGAATTCTGTATCATAGCTGAAATTCTTCCCACTCACATAATATAGTTACATGTGCTTCTGGCTACACATTAAAGGCCCTGTGCCAGCCTGGTTTCAGTGTATAATTTTAGGCGTCTACAAGCTTACCCTCAAGAGACGGCCTGATATCTCTTTGTCCATACACTATAGGTGAGTTCATTATAAAGAGACATGGCTTAAAGCCGAGGCCTTACCCCGTACAGGGAACCTCATCGTAGTGTCATACTACGATAGCATGAGGCAACCGCTTCTTTGTAGTGTCATACTACCCAGCATGAAGCCTTAGGCTCCCTTGCGGTGTTACGCCGCAACGACATGGCTTGCAAGGCCGATCCTTTACCCCTAACCGGGTACCTTATTGTGGTGTCGTGCCACTGTAACATGAGGAACTCCTCCTCTTTTGTAGTGGTGACTACACCCCTCTTTATTTTTAATATACAGCATTAGGCTAACTGTCTATTTGCGGTGCTACGCCGCTGTGACTTGGCTAGCAAAGCCGAGACATTATTCCATGACTGGGAACCTCATGGTGGAGTCACCCCACAGTAGTATGGAGTTTCACTCCTTGTAGTGCTGTTCTACCATGCTTCCTAAAAAGCACACCAGGCATTCACTCTGCCTAAGAACTCATTAAGGCATTTGAGCCAACCTTTCCACAGGATCCGTTTTCCGCAGAAAACAACAGTATACAATAGTGGTTGTAGGTCCGTAACCTCTCCATGCCCAATAGAACATGTACCCACCGTTCCTGATATTCTTCCGATTAGTGGTCCTCCCTTGAACCAAAAGCTAGATACCTAGTAGATTTCTCTTTGAACTATTAGCATAAAACTTTATGGTAGAAATACAATAATACAATATCAGAATGCCTTCAAGCTCATTTTACAAGCTGTGTCATCGACCAGCTGGCGCTTGAGGCCCTTGGTGAACGGATCCGCCAGGTTCTCCTGACTCCGAACATCAATCACTGTAATAATACCCCTCTTAATGAGATCGTGTACTGTCCTATAATTCAACCGCACAGTTCTCTTTTTCCCGTTGAAGAGGTCATTTGATGCTACCGCCGCAGTCGCCTGGTTGTCGCAGTATATTGGTATCGCCGGTATTTGCGCCCCAACCACTGAAAGATAATACATGAGCTTCCAAAGCCATTCTGCTTCCTCGGCTGCGGTATCAAGTGCAAAGAACTCAGATTCCATGGATGACCGCGAGAGCATATTCTGCTTCTTCGACTTCCACGATATAGCAGCTCCACCCATTGTGAAAATGAATCTACCTGTGGACCTCTCGCTCTCCACCTCTGAGCACCAGCTGGCATCAATGAAGCCTTCCACTACCGGCGGATCTCCGCTGTAGTATAGTGCATATGTCTGAGTCTTCTTGAGATATCTCATAATCCGTTTCACAGCTTTTCAGTGTTCAACACCTGGGTTGCTCGTGAAACGACTCAGCATTCCCACGACGAAAGCTATGTCAGGCCTTTTGGCAGTAGTAGCATACATCAAACTCCCGATTATGCTTGCATACTCCAGCTGTCTGACACTTTCCCCTAAATTAGGCTTCAGCTTTATATCACACCTGTACGACGTATCGATCCCTGGAAGATCCCGATACCCATAACAAGTGGTCATTTTCTCAATATAATGAGACTGTGATAGCTCTAGTCCAGTGTTTGTCCGGATGATCTTGATCCCTAAGATCACATCAGCTTCCCCCAAGTCCCTCATACTGAACTTGCTCGAGATGAATTTCTTCGTCTCCGTGACACAACCCATATCCGTGCCTAGGATAAGCATGTCGTCAACGTACAGACAAACGATCACACCTCTTCCATCTGCGAACTTCGTCTAAACACACTTGTCCGTCTCGCTGACTATGTAGCCATTTAACCTTATAACTTTGTCAAATTTCTCATGCCACATCTTGGGAGCCTGTTTAAGACCGTACAAATATTTCACCAACTTGCAGACCTTATCTTCAAGATCCTTGACGATAAATCCCTCTGGCTGTTACATGTATATCTCTTCGGTCAGCTCGCAATTTAGGAAAGCCGTTTTCACATCCATCTGATGTATCACTATCTTATGTATTGCTGCAAGAGCAATCAACGTTCTGATGGTGGTTATCCGGGCAACTGGAGCATACGTATCAAAGTAGTCAATCCTCTGCTTCTGAGAAAACCCCTTGGCTACCAACCTAGCCTTGAACTTGTCAATAGTTTCGTCTGCTTTCAACTTCTTCTTGAAGATCCATTTGCATCCGATGGGTTTTGCTCCTTCAGGAAGATCAACCAACACTCAAGTATTATTTGAGGTGATAGAATCAATTTTATTGTCAATCGCCTCCTTCCAGAAAACTGCGTCTCTGGTCTTCATTGCCTCATCATAGGTAAGCGGATCAGCTTCCACATGATAGGAGACAAAGTCACTTCCGAAGTCCTTCGGCCTCCTCATACGCTTAGCTGACGGCTCAGCTTGTTCTGGTTCAATCGTTGTTTCAACAACATCTTCTTGGACCACATCTTCATTGAAGACTTCAGTTTCTTGCGCACCCACATTGTTCTCAGGTACATCCGCAAGAACAATATTCTTGTGCCTTACAAATTTGTCTTCAAAATTTTCTGCGTCGCGAGATTCAATGATATGATTTGACTCAATATCAAGAAATCTCTGAGCATCACTCTTCTCGGCATACCCCAAGAAGATCGTCTTAGTAGTCCTTGTCCCAAGCTTTTGAATCTTCAGATCTGGAAGCTTGATATATGCCAGACACCCCCACACTCGAATGACATTCAAGTTAGGTCTGACCTTGAACCAGAGTTCATGAGGAGTAATGTCTGAAGTTGCATGAGGCACTCTATTTAGAATAAAAGTGGCCGTCAATACAGCTTTTCCCCAGTAGCACTTAGGAAGACCCACAGTCAACAACATTGAGTTAATCATTTCTGTTAACGTTCTGTTCTTCCTCTCTGCTACTCCGTTTATTGAGGAGAGTACGGAGCCGTAGTCTCATTGACAATTCCATGCTCTTTGCAGAATGATGCAAATTCATGAGACCTGTACTCCCCACCTCGATCACTTCTTATTTTTTTGAGTTCTTGTCCAGTCTGTCGCTCAGCTTCGGCACTGAACTCCTTGAACTTCTCGAATGCTTTATCTTTAGCCTTCAGCAAGTAGACAAACGCATACTTTGAGAAGTCATCGATGAAGGTTATGAAATACTTCATCCCGGCCATTGTAGAGAACTGTTTGAAGTCATAGATATCGGAGTGTACCAATTCCAGAAGATTTGTACTTCGATTAACCCAAGGAAAGGGTTTCATTATGATCTTCGTTTGAGCACAAACTTCACATTTCTCTATCTTACCCCCATATTTGGAGATAAGTCCTAGACTAGACGTTCTGTTTATTCGTTTACAATGAATATGTCCTAGCCTATTATGCCACAACTCAAGAGTATAAGCAGAAGGAGTGACTTTATTAATTACATTAATTATATTGGACTGATTTACAAGCAGAATTTTGAACATTCCTTCGGTATAAAAAGCTTTTTCGAAATATGTTCCCTTAATAGACATCACCATCTTGCCAGCATTGATGTCCATCCTAAGGCCTGCGTTGCAGAGTAGGCCTCCCGAGATCAGGTTCTTTGCGATAACAGGTACATGCTTCACACTTTGAAGCGTCAGAGACTTCTCCGAAGTCAGCTTCAATACCACCGTCCCGATCCCGAGCACTTCAGCTTGTGCCTGGTTCGCCATCATAACCACTTCAGAAGTAGGTGTGTAGGTGGTGAACCACTCCTTACTGGAGCAGACATGGTAGGAGGCTCCAGTGTCTTCCCACCAGTCAGAGTCTGTCCCTACCGCATCAACCTGCGCATTCATAGCAACAACGTCAGTGATCATAGATACCATACTAGGCTCTCCTTGCTTTGATTGCTTGGTCTTTGCTTTGCATTCACTTTTGAAGTGGCCCTTCTTACCACACTTGAAGCAAGGCATCTGAGACTTTGGCTTCTTTTGCTTGAAAGAAGTTTCCTTGACTTTCAGATTATCAGGGTCCTTCTTCTTACTTTGGGAAGCCGCCTGCTTTCCCCTTGGTTACTTGGTATAGACCATATTGGCATTAGCCAATTGCTTGGACAGTGAGTCCACCCTGAGTTGAGCCCGCATTTGGTCCTCAACATAGATTTCCTGCAAGAGATCTTCAAGGTTGATCTCAAGCTTCTTCCTATGCATGTTTGCATAGAACTTACTCCACCCAGCGGGGAGATTTGAGACAATCCCTCCAACAACAAACTTGTCGGGGAGGGGCATCGCCTCGTCTTCCAACTTCTGTCGCAGCTTCAGAAATTCTTTTACCTGCGACAACATGGACTTCTCGTCCTCAAAGAGCCATTTGTGATATTTTTCAACCACAAATATCTTGCTCATGTTCTTGTCTTCTTCGTACAGTTTCTCTAGAGACTCTCATATGTCTCTAGCAATTGGTTTTTTACTGTAAGATTCTTCTAGAGAATCCTCCATAGCATTCAGGATAAGCAGCCTGCAAATGCTATTTTCCCTTCTCCACTTCGCCTGAAGTTTAGTAGCCGCAGTGATTGCGGCAGCAGACCCAACATCTGGAACAGAAGGTTCCTCATCAATAAGCACGTGATCAACGTCTCTGAGTTGAAGAGTGAGATAAACCTTCCTCTTCCAGACTTGATAATGCTCTCCATCAAACTTTTCTAACTTACAAAAGTCAGTATTGAGGACTGAAGCATTAAAGTTTTCCATCGTAGCAATATAGTTTTGAGATTGTAATTTTCGGGACACAATTTTTCGATGGAAAACTGAAAAATATGAAACAATTGTAAGAACAATGTTCCAACGCAACACTTCTAGGAAGGTTGCGCAAGTATAACGAAGATCTAAGAACATCTCGTTATTATATTACGAGAATCTAAAAAAATTTCGTAACCCGCAGCAACATATGATATACGAGAATCTAAGAAGATTTCATAATCTACAGCAGCATATGATATACGAGAATCTAAGAAGATTTCATAATCACAGCAGTGAAGAAGATGACAGGCGAAAGATGGAAGATGGCCTGCTGGGGTGAATGATCACCGTTGCTCAAAGCTATATTCGTCCCACACGAATAGCTTCCAGGAACCAGCAAGTTCGTCAGAGAACTTTGGAACACTTCAGCTCTTCTGACTACTCGGATCGTACACGAACTCCCGTGTAAAAGCAACGCTGGTGCAAAGCTTCTCTTCTCTCTCACAGACTCTGTTTACATGTGTTAAGAAAACACTTGTAAACTTTCGTAACTCTCTGAATATGTTCTGTAATTGTATTTTTGCCTGTAAGAGAGAAGAGACCTTATATAGGCCCGAGTAGCTACTACCCGGTTAGCACAACATTCGGGACGTGGTAATAACCACTTCGAACGTGCAGTAACCGCTCAGATCATGCACATGCACGATCTGAAGCAAGTTGCGCCACTAGCAACCCGCGCGCCTTGCACTGGCCGCGCAAGTGGCTCGCGCAATGAGAGCAACTAAAGCGCACTATGCGCCTAGCGACGATGCTGACGTGCTAAGTGCGCCACCAAAACGCCATATTACGCCTCATGAGTCCGAGTCCGAGTCGCTAAGCCCCGTAGGGGCTTAGCTCTCATGGAAATAAATTTTCCAAGATAAAAAAGCATGAATGTTTTCAATTGTTGATTTAGCCTTTTTTCCATTAGAAAAATAACCCTACATGGCACACCCATGTGCACCTCCACACCACATGTGCATCTCTAAACTAGCATAGCTAATATATAGAGATACAACTCCTTTGGCCTAGCCGATATGGGACTAAAATTCACAATGAAAGGCCAAATCCCAACACTTTGCAATTTGAATCTGTTACCTGTTCTACTTACTACCTACTATTTACTTCACCTTATTTTTCATTCATATTCATGTATCTCACTGTCCAGAATTTGTTTAGCTGCCCCTATGGTACCAAAACGTAGACATCTTGTGTGCTCGGGGTATTTTTTAATGTCTATTATAGCTGTGCTTTCTAGTAAATGAATTTGTTCGTCTTGGTTTTTGTATTCATTGATGGCTCATATGCACTTCAGTTGACACATATATAGCTGCATGGGATATAGCACACCCAAGAAAATTGGGAATCTTGCTACTAAAATCAGGGCAACGACTCAGAGAGCATATTCATGAGGATATGCTGAAAGCTAGCCTATGTTTTGAAATGTGATGCGAGGCTTTGCAACTGCAATCATGATTGGTTTATATTGTTTGACATATCTGGAGCCTGGAGGTGCTCCCGTTGTAAAATTTGTTCGTCTTGGCTTCTAAATCTTTTCAGTATAAGCAGATACGAAAGTTACTGAAGGTCAAACATGCACAGGTCTTCCGATGGATGATTATCAGTAATTCCTTATAATTATGTCATTCTTGGGAGTTTACTGGATTCTGGGATTTCATGCATAACAAGGGGGGAGTTTACTGGATGCCTGCCTAGGGCTGACGATTTTGTCCTGGTACCCTCTACCCTAGCCGGGTACCCTGTACCCTCAGGTGCCCACGGGTACCCTCTATCCTAGGAGGGCAAGCCCTACCCTTACCCACTTGGAATTAGGGTAGGGTAAAGGTTTTATTCTGTTACCCTAGTGCAATTACCCGGGTACCCGTCCTACCCGTCCTACCCTATGCCCTGTAACCCTACCCTGAACCCTACCCTACCCTGAATCTCTACCCTACCCACTACCCTGTAAATCTGTGCTTTGTAATTTTGTATAGTCCCACACTCCCACTATAGTTACTACTACATACTTGTATAGTCCCACACTCCCTCTGCCCTGTAACCCTACCCTGAACCCTACCCTACCCTACCCTAAATTACTACTACATATTTGTAGTTTTTTGTAATTAGTTAGTACTTAGGATTAGGAGAACTACATAGTGTTTGATCCTAAGGAGTCAGGTCTAGCCCCCTCCTTGGGCATGTAGGCAGCCCAGGTTCCACTATATAACTGGGTTCAGCGCCTTTAGTAAAAAAAAATATTTTTCCTGTTATGTCTTGTTAAGTTGTTATGATTTTTGAATGTTGTACAAATCTTAAGTATCAAGGTGTTTACTAGCAAAAAAATAATTTTCAAAGTTAAAAAAATGAAATGGCAAGGGTAATACCCTTACCCTCCCTACCCTGATCCTCAGCTACCCTGTGAGGGTAAAGGGTAAGAACGGGTAATGGGTATTGGTTTTTTGGAAGAGGACGACCCTACCCTACCCTCATGACTCCCCTAGGGTATCAAAAAAATGTCAATTTCCTACCCTGCCTTGTCCTCTTCCTGCCCTTACCCTACCCTACCCTACCCTACCCATCGCCACCCCTATGCCTGCCTATCTCCTTTGGTAGGTAGTATGGCCTTCTCAATGGAAGTTAACAGTGTAGTATCTTTTTTTCTGGATTCTGGGATGCTTTTTTGGATTCTGGGATGCTTTTCTGCCACTTTCCTTGCTATTTCTGGATTATGGGATGCTTTTTTCTGATGCTTAATTTTGTGAAGTTGAATGTTGTCTTTTGAGACATTCGATGACGTAATTTCATATAACAGTAAATTACATATTCTATTAGCATGTTTGATTGTCATGGTTCATTTCTGATGTTTTGTGCAGTTGTGTTACGGAATATCATCCAATCCTAGTGTTAGTGTATCTGTAGGTACAAAAAAAACACAGAAGAGTTGGATGTTCCACCCCCACATCCACCCCCACCAAATGGCAAAAGGTACTCAATAGTTGTTGATTTGGAGGGTGCTAAGGGTAGAGATGCGGCCAAATGGAGTTCTCGCTGTGGTGCCCTAATTCATGCTCAAATCCCAATTGGGTATGAAGAGTGGAGGAAAGTAGACGACTTCTACAAGAATAATCTACGGAGCTCATGGTACTTTACACAACTTGTTTATATAAATTTGAACATTTTTTTATGTTTTTGACCCTGATTATTTGTTTTTATTTTATTGTTTTGTTGTTAAAGAAAGAGTTTGAGATGAACGTGGACCCGAAGATTGCGAGCACCATATTGGAAAAGAAATTTTTGCAGTATCTTAGAACGGTGAAGTCCACAATGCGTGAAAAATATCTTAGAATTAATGGACAACCTATACCAAAACGTATTGCTCTTGATAACCGTTCCGGTGATATTGATAAAATTTGGTGGGTGAAGTTTGTAGACATAGAGTATAGTGATAAAAAGAAGGAGCAGTGCAAGAAGAATGCTGAAAATAAAGCCAAAAATCCTATCACTCACACTTTGGGAAGGAAACCTTATAGTAGAGTGTATGAAGAAATGGTATGTAGCTTGTTTTTAACTAATCCTAATTTAGTAGTAAGTATATTATGTCATTAATCATGAGTGTGCATGCAGGCAAAGGAAAATCCAACAGAAAAGCTTTCACGGGTAGAGGCTTGGAAAAGGGCACACACGAAAGAAAAAATTGGGGAGGTGCTTCCATGTGCAGCGGAAAAATATGTAAGTTACTGCAGCTTAATCACAACCACGACATTCACAGGATACCCAGTGATGCAAACTTCATACTGGTTCTCTAGCCACGTTATTAGTTAATTTTAGACATATTTTCTTAACATGCCCTTCAATCAGATGACTCAGACCCATTTCTTCTCTCCACTGCATTACCATCACAAGAAGATTTCTAAAGAATGGAAATCACTGGATCAACAGAACTTGGATATCACTCAGACCCTTCCTTCTAAATAATCCAAACCATAGCAGTCATAGATATGTCCCAACCTTCAGCTTCAGCCACTGAATCATATTAATTTTCTCTCTCCAATCAAGTCACATGTTTTCTATATAATTTGGATACTTTCTAGTTTCTAGTGTTATAGGCCTGTAAGGACAACTTCCAAATACAAATTTGATACTGAGTAAATAAATAAAATGCAAGGCAGTTTCCTGACCAATCTCAAATCGTCTGGTCTAGTGGAAACTTGAAACTTGAAATTGGATACTTGAAATTTGTATGATCATGACCGTCTGGTCTAGTGGAAACAAGAGTAACTTCTAAAATTCCCTTCAGCTTTGTCAACAAAGCAGGATTCATTGTTTTTTCTTTTTATGTTGGCCAGTTTATTATGAGGATAGTATGTGTGGTTGATGGTGGAAAATTCATCTTCTATTGCATGTGTTTCTTGCTTACGTAAGTCATGTTATTTGGAGTGCATCATAAACTTGTAAATCTACTGACTAGTGCTCAGTGAAGGAAGATTTATATAAGCTTTGTCAAAAACTTTATACAATATTTATATAAGTTATGTTATTTGATGGGCAGTTCATACATTTAGTCTCTTGTGATATATATGTGCACCTGGTAATGTGAAACTTGTAAATCTGGTTATGGTTGAATGTGGTATAAACAACATTCAGATGAAATGTAGGAACCTGAGATTGGTTGAAACTTGAAACTTGAAAATGCAAGGCAGTTTCCAAATACAGGTTGAGACTTCCTATATTTTTTAATAAGTAATAACACATCTCCCTATATTTATCAGTTTGTTGTCAGGTACCATTTACAGTACTGTAGGCACAGATGGTCAAGGATGGATTCAATGATCATGATCTGCTATATCCTCCACTAGTACATGCTTAAAACTTATTTTTCAGTGCCTAATTTTTATAATTTTATATCATCAACCTATTTTTAATTTGGAAGTTCTAGGACTATGCAAGTGAATCAGAAGAATATCTGAATAAAATTGTCAAGGAATATGAGTGTTGAGACTTGAATGCTTGGCCATAACCATAACTGAGTGGAAATCATGTTATCAGGATCAGAGTATATATAGTCATTTATTGTACAAAGCCATCAGCACAAAAAGATCCAAACTTCCTTTCTTCCAAGGAATTATATATGTTGTTTGTATGTGTTTATGATGGTGCAAAATCCTGGCTTTATATTTTACCCATGCCTTTATATTGTAAAGCCAATTCTTTTAGTATTCTTTTTTTTTTGTGCCGCCTCAGTTCTGATATATTATTACCGTGTCTTATATACATAATTTGGACTAAATGTTGCTTTAATTATGGAAATGTAGGTCCAAATTGAAGCGGCGGATGAGAGACAAAAAATACAAGCAAGTTTAAACGGTAGCAATGGTATCACGGGCTTAGAAGACTTTGAAAATGATCATATTGCTAAAGTTTATGGGTCTGAGAAAAAGAAGTTATTGTCGTGCAATCACCTCTACCTCCTCCGTGAGGCAAGTGAAAATAACACAAGCTACAAAAGCAATAGCCGGCCAAAGAGACATTGAAGACCTTCGTCAATGGAAAATGGAATTACAAAACCAAGTGACAGATGCTATGAACAGGTTTAATTCCATGACTTCTGCCTTTATCAATATGCATCATAATATGCTACAAAATATGAATATGCAACAAAATCAATTCGGAGGTAATGTGACACCAAGGGCTGAAGTTGCCTCCAACAAAGAGCGTACTCCAGTTGCTAGTCCTGTCCTTCCAACCAACAATGGTAGATCATCTTCGAAAGAGAAGAAATATGTTATATTACTTTCAAAAGATTTGGAGGAGGTGGCTGTTGGGAAAGAAGCGCGGAAACCTTTTCCCAAACCGGAGAGTACCTGCGAGAGGACCGAACAATACAACGCACGAACCCAAAAACAACCACACAAAACAATCCACGCAGACACAGAGAATTTTTGACGTGGAAAACCCTTACGGGAAAAAAACCACGGGACGATCGGAGTCCAACCCTGAGAAGCCTCCACTAATGGAATAGAAGAATTACACCCTCTACAAACTCCTCCCGATCCAAATCGGATCCCCACAACACTCAGAAGTAAGAACAATGATTACAAGGCTACGAAGAGCGAGAACGACGAGTAGAGATTACCCGAAACACGATCTCCTTCGAAAACGACCTTCAATCCTCCGTCTTCTCTTCCGAAGTTGTAATGGCACTCTTGCCTCCTACCTCTCTCCAAGTTGTGTTACGTTGCGATATGGCGTTATGAATTAGCGTTGGGAAATCCCAACTTAACTCCCCAATCCCGCAACCAACCTAGACCGTTGGATTAGATCCAGTGGTGAAAACTCACCCGAAATCCCGCTTCAGCCCCCGACGACACAGAGTTCGGCCAGAACTCTGTGTCGGGCAAACAGCACTGGATGGCCAACTTCTGGAAGAGCCAGACCGAGTTCGGCCAGAACTCGGCCTGGGACCGAGTTCGGCCCGAACTCGGCTGCCTCATTCCAGAACCTCCCTCTGGGTCATCAACAGCAGCAGCGACTTCGCGTCGCCTACTTTCCGAGCTTCTTCGACACACGAATGACGCTCGTCGCACTCTGGGGTCTTATCCACATAGGTTGGGAACCCGACCCACTCTAACAAATCTCCCCATTTACAACTATGGGGAGGATGTCGTCATCCCGACGATCTGCCTGCAGTACTCAAACTTGCCCCTTGGTAGAATCTTCGTGAACATATCAGCTCCGTTGTCATCTGTATAAACCTTCTCAAGCTCTGCGTCCTTCTTCTCAACCACATCCCGTATCCAATGATACCGAGTCTCGATGTGCTTGGACTGGCTATGAAACGTCTGATTCTTTACAAGATGGATAGCACTCTGACTGTCGCAAAGCAAAGTATACTGCTCTTGCTTCAGTCCTATTTCCTGCAACAGCTTCTTCATCCACAACAGCTCCTTGCAAGCCTCTATCGCCGTAATGTACTCTGCCTCTGTCGTCGACAAGGCAACACACTTCTGCAACCGCGACTGCCACGACACTGCTCCTCCCGCAAACATCATCAATTAACCTGAAGTCGATTGCCTCGTGTCTACATCTCCAGCCATATCAGCGTCGGTATACCCAACCAGCTTCGGCTCGTCACCACCAAAGGAAAGTCTCCAACCAGCAGTGCCCTGAAGATATCGTAGAATCCACTTGACCGCACTCCAATGTACCCTTCCAGGATTTGAAAGATACCTGCTAACCGTACCAACTGCATGAGCAATATCTGGCCTCGTACACACCATGGCATACATCAGGCTTCCCACAGCTGAGGCATATGGAACCCGCTCCATATCTTCCTTTTCGTCCTCGGTAGATGGACACTGCTCCTCAGTGAGCTTAAAGTGAGCCGCGAGGGGGGAACTCACTTTCTTCGACCCGTCCATCCCGAAACGCTGAAGTACCCGGTGAATGTACTTCGTTTGGGACAAGTGTAGCAGCTTGGACTCTCTCTCTCTCGGCTGATCTCCATCCCAAGAATAGTCTTCGCTTTGCCCAAATCCTTCATAGAGAAGGCCGCGCCCAGTTGGCGCTTCAGCTCCGCTATCCTAGTGGCATTCCGACCCACTAATAGCATATCATCAATATAGAGCAACAAAATGTTGAAATTATCCTCGGCAAAATACCTCACAAATACACAGTGGTCCGACGTCGTCCGTGCATAACCATGCTCTCCCATAAACGACTCGAACTTCCTGTACCACTGCCTCGGAGCCTGCTTCAGACCATACAAGCTCTTCCTCAACCGGTAGACCAAATATGACTTATCCTTCTCACAGAATCCCTCTGGCTGTCCATGTATAACTCTTCCTCAAGATCACCGTAGAGGAATGCCGTCTTCACGTCTATCTTCTCGACCTCCAAGTCGAGACTGGCTGCTAATGCTAGCACCACCCGAATAGACGAATGCTTGACGACAGGCGAAAAGATCTCATCATAATCCACGCCTTTCCGCTGACCGTAGCCTTTGACTACCAACCTCGCTTTGTATCGAGGGCGAGTAGCATCATCCGTCTGCTTCACTCTGAACACCCATCGATTCTTCAAAGCCTTCTTGCCCTTTGGCAACCGCACCAGATCATAAGTGGAATTGGTGTGCAAGGAACTCATCTCCTCCTGCATAGCCTCCATCCACTCCTGCCTGTGTTCGTCTTCCATAGCCTCTGCAAAACTTTCGGGCTCTCCCCCGTCAGTCAATAGCACATACTCATCTGGTGAGTATCTCGTAGATAGTCGACGATCCCTGTCACTCCTCCTCAAAGGAACCACTAGTGCTGGCTGTATACCAACAGCCTCCTCCCCTTCAGGAACTGCCTCCCCGGCATGCTCATCCTCCCGAGGGACACCCTGACCACCATCAGCAGGCTGATGATCAAGGTTGGGAGCAACTCCATGTACCGGCTCCCCCATTACTGGATCCTCTGCGATGTCCTCTGGAAACTGCTCGAAGCGAAATGACTCTAACTCAGGCAATTCCTCAGCCTCAGAAGGCGTCTCGGAATCCTGAGTGTTGGTCATGGTCTGATCCTCGACGAACACCAAGTCCCTGCTTCTGTAGAGCTTTCCTTCCACTGGGTCGTAGAGTCTATAGCCAAACTCATCCCGACCGTAGCCGACAAAGACGTATCGCCTCGTCTTCGGCTCAAGTTTGGTCCTCTCATCCTTCGGTACATGCACGAAGGCTTTACAACCAAACGCCCGCAGATGATTGTATGACGGCTCTTTACCGTACCATACTTTGTCAGGCACATCACCCTGCAAAGGAGCACTAGGAGACAAATTAATAACATAAGCAGCTGTGAGAAGAGCCTCACCACAATAACTGCCCGGCAAGTTTGCTTCTGACAGCAAACACCGCACCCTCTCCATCAGTGTCCTGTTCATGCGCTCCGCTACACCATTGAGCTGAGGTGTCTTTGGCGGAGTCTTCTGGTGTCGTATCCCCTGCTCTCTAAAATACGCATCAAAGGGACCGATGTATTCGCCGCCATTGTCGGACCGAACACACAATAACCTCTTGCCCGTCTCTCTTTCAACAGAGGCCTGAAACTCCTTGAAAGTAGGCATCACCTGATCCTTGGTCTTTAAGGCATAGACCCAAACCTTCCTGGAACAGTCATCAATAAAGGTTACAAAGTAAGAAGCACCACCAAGAGATTTAACCTTCATAGGACCGCAGACATCCGAGTGAATTAACTCGAGCAACGCCGGCTTCCTTGAACTTGGGTGACTTTGGAAAGACACCCTATTTTGCTTTCCAGCTAAACAGTGCGTGCACTTCTCCAACTTTGTAGACTTGAGCCCTGGAATTACCTTCCTGTTCACCAAGTAGCTCATCCCCTTTTCGCTGATATGGCCGAGCCGCCTGTGCCACAACTCGGTAGACGCATCACTAACTGCGTTCACCTCCTGTGCCCCATGTGCGCTTTCCTCCATATAGTAGAGACCGGACTTCTTGCTTCCTCTGGCAATCACCATCGAACCCCTGGAAAGCTTCCACTGACTATTCCCGAAGAGACTGAAGAATCTCTCGTCATCCAACCTTCCAACCGACACCAGATTGAAATGGATATCAGGGACATGACGAACATCCTTGAGAATAAGAACCGCACCCATCTTCATTCTCAAATGCACATCTCCAACGGCAATCGCCTTCGACACATCTCCGTTGCCCATCTTCAACACTCCACAGTCGCCTGTAGTGTAAGTGGCAAACAGTGCCCTGTTGTGAGATATATGTGCTGAAGCCCCTGAGTCCACCAGCCAAGAATTGTCATCGCAGGCAAGGTTAGTAATGACCTCATCACCTACGATGATCACATCGCCTCCATGCATCGAGGCCGTCGCTATAGTGTTCTCTTCTTGCTTCCCCTTGTCGCCCTTCTTCTCTCTCTTCCAAGCGAAACAATTCTGCTTGATATGGCCCTTCTTACCACAATGGTAATACTCTGAGTCCTCGTACCGACCTTTGGACTTCCCCCTGCTCTTGTCTCTGCCACCACCTGGACCCCTGCTTTTGCCCCTTCCGCGGCTCTCTGAAACCAATGCCTCTGAGTGGTGGGATATGGATAAAGTGCCCTGAGATCGTCTTCGCATCTCTTCATTCAGCACCCCGCTCTTGGCAAACTCCAGACTGACCACGCCCTCTGGAGCAGAAGCGATCATAGATACTCGTACGGTCTCCCATGAGTCTGGTAAAGTACACAGCAGCCATAGTCCCTGAACTTCGTCGTCGAACTTGACTCCCAGAGAGGACAGCTGGTCAACCACGCCCTGGAACTCACTCAAGTGATCCGAAATAGATGCCCCATCCTTGTACCGCAGACCCATCATCGTTCGGATCAGGAATAACTTGTTTATCCCGGTTTTCTTCGCATACAAGGATTCCAGCTTATCCTACAACGTCTTCGCGTGCTCAATATTGGCAACGTGGTTGTACACGTTCTCGTCTACAAACTGTCGTATGTACCCATACACCTGTATGTGCTCGAATGTCCAGTCCTCCTCGGATTTATCACTAGGCTTCTCAGATACAAACACGGGTAGATGCAGCTTCTTGACAAACAGCAAATCCTTCATCTTGCTCCGTCAATAATGATAGTTTGTGCCATTAAGATTCACCATGTGCACCGGCTTCGCGTCCATCTCTCCTCTCTGGTTTTCTCTGTCAACTACTGACACTCCTTCTGAATTCCAGAACCTGGCTCTGATACCACTCTGTTGGAAAAGAAGCGCGAAAACCTTTCCCCAAACCGGAGAGTACTTGCGAGAGGACCGAGCAATACAACGCACGAACCCAAAAACAACCACACAAAACAATCCACGCAGACACAGAGAATTTTTGACGTGGAAAACCCTTGCGGGAAAAAAAACCACGGGACGATCGGAGTCCAACCCTGAGAAGCCTCCACTAATGGAATAGAAGAATTACACCCTCTACAAACTCCTTCCGATCCAAATCGGATCCCCATAACACTCAGAAGTAAGAACAATGATTACAAGGCTACGAAGAGCGAGAACGACGAGTAGAGATTACCCGAAACACGATCTCCTTCGAAAACGACCTTCAATCCTCCGTCTTCTCTTCCGAAGTTGTAATGGCACTCTTGCCTCCTACCTCTCTCCAAGTTGTGTTACGTTACGATATGGCGTTATGAATTAGGGTTGGGAAATCCCAACTTAACTCTCCAATCTCACAACCAACCTGGACCGTTGGATTAGATCCAGTGGTAAAAACTTACCCGAAATCCCGCTTCAGCCCCCAACGACACAGAGTTCGGCCAGAACTCTGTGTCGGGCAAATAGCACTGGACGGCCAACTTCTGGAAGAGCCAGACCGAGTTCGGCCAGAACTCGGCCTGGGACCAAGTTCGGCCCGAACTCGGCTGCCTCATTCCAGAACCTTCCTCTGGGTCATCAACAGCAGCAGCGACTCCGCGTCGCCTACTTCCCGAGCTTCTTCGACACACGAATGGCGCTCGTCGCACTCCGGGGTCTTCTCCACATAGGTTGGGAACCCCATCCACTCCAACAGTGGCAAAGGGGTATCTTGCATCACACGACACTTGTCATCAGAGGAAGGTGCTACAAGACGGAGAAAATATTATTTGGGTGACGGAGGTAATAGATCCTGAAGCTCCCATTTTTTATGGTCCCCAAAATGGCAACTACAAACTTTGTGATATAGTTGATGGAGGTTTTGTGATTTGGCCAAAGTATCGTTTGCGAAATTTGTAGTTTTTTTTATGTCGACATAATTTTGATAACTCTGTTAAACTTTATATTGTAGTACAAGTAGCAATTTTGTGGCCGGCCAACATATCAAAAGAATATATTTTAGTAATTGTGAAAACATTGATTTAGCAATATATTGATGCTCGATGTATTTTCTCATTGTTCTTTATACTTTAGGGGTGTTTCCACTGCTGGATAGTACTATAATGTATTAATTGAACCAAAGCTATCTCAATTGTTTGCATTTTATACTGTGTTGTGGGTGTTGTGGTACTTATGTTGTGGGTACTTTGAATTTGTATATAGATATAGCTTTCCAAGTAAACAATGCTGGGAAAGATGACTCAGGAGTGGCAACAAGGCTAAACATGCATGTATTTGTTATGAAAATAATTAATTTACCAACGTTTTTGTACTGTTGGGAAATATAATTTTCTAACACTTTTTTACAGTTAGGGAATATAATTCAACAATGCTTTTTATTAGAAAATATATTTTACCAACGCTATTCTGCCGTTAGGAAGTTTATTTTCCTTACGGTGTCTTACTGTTAGGCAATTGTCATTCCCAACGGTTTTTTACCGTTAAGAATTTCTTTTCCTAACGGTAAAAATCCGTTATAAGAACCGTTAGGACAATTAGCTACGCCATGCTTACAACGGCAGAAAAGTGTTAGGAATTTTTTTCCTAACGCTTATAGTCGTTAGGAAACGTCTATTTTGGTGTAGTAGAAATTCTGATGGTTGATGAATAAAATTCGCATGGATTTGACATGCTCGGCATTTCCTCGCATACTCAATCGCGTTCGATACCATGGTGGGCCAATAGTATCCCATGCATCGAATCCGATCCTGTAGCTTAGGACCAGGCTGATGTGCACCACAGACACCATCGTGAGCTTCACGTAGTATCTGTTTTGCTTTATCTCCTGCAAGACAATGTAGGAGCATACCGTCAAACGATCGTCGGTATAGTATTTTGGAAGTGTGATTATAATATAATCGAATCGACCGCCAACGGATTATCGTTGCTTCTTTGGAATCTTTAGGTAATATGTCATGTACCGCAAAGTCGATGAAAGGAGCCCTCCAGTCTTCGCTAGTAGTGTAAATCTCAACTAAATTACTGGATTCAAGATGCAAATTATTCTCGATGCAGAATAATTTCATGTTAGAGGTGACGATCAGTTGTTGTCTTTTCATATGAATGGCTAATACTGCTGCTAGACTAGCAAGTACATCTCTTCTGTATTGCACACTCGGCGTACATGTTCAATGAAGAAACCTTTGAATGATGCAGCCAGTTTGACTGCTGCTTTCTTGTATGGAATGAGATCTTGATGTCGAACTTCATACGTACCTCCAACCTGGTTAACAATCAGTTTAGAGTCTCCGTATACTTCTAGATATTCGATATCCAATTGTTTAGCTAATTAGAGACTGATGAGAATAGCATTGTTTTTAGAAACATTATTAGAGCATGGATCGTCCAGAGAATAGGCTCTTTGAATAGCTAGCCCTTATGGTGATACGAGGACGATTCCAATTCCAACAATAATAATACCGTTGGGTCCAATTCTAGATGCACCATTAAAGAATAGAGGCCAAGCAAGAATTCCTTCAGAAGTCATGTTAGACTCCAGAGTTTCATCAGGAATTTCATCATAGAGTTTAGAAGTTTCAGGAATTGGATGTGCAGCCAGAAAGTCAGCTAGGGCTTGACCATTGACAGACTTTTGTGGGACATAGACCATATCATATTGTGCTAGTAATATAGCCCATGTAGTGAGTCAGGAATTGTGTAACCACCACTTTTCTGAAATGAGGGTAATTTTAAACTTTTGTAATTTTTATCATTTAATAATAATATTTAAATCATATTATGATTTTTGGTGATTTTCTTTATTTATTTTATATTATTTAGATGGGTGAATTGTGATTTTGGTTTTTCTAGCTTAACCCTAGAGACTGCTTGACTTAGAGGCTAACCATGACCAAGGAGACTCGACCATGTGACTAGATTGGCTAATTACCTACTTTTAGGCTAAGGGTATTTTAGTCATTGTGCGTTACTTTGAATTTTATTAATTTATTAATTAAATTGCTTGTTGTGCGGTTTGATTGGTAGCTGATTTGGTGTTTTGGTAGTATAAGTGGTTTGACCTTAGCCAACCATGACCTAGAACCTTAATGTCATATTAGAATTAGATTTATTATCATTAGAATTAATTTAGAATTAATTAGTTATTTTTAGAGTGTTTCATTGATTTTTAGCCTTATTTTAATAGCCTTTTTAAAGCCTTTTTGACTTGGGCTTTACTAGCAACCTAGGGAGCCCAAGCCCATGCATCTAACCTAACCCTAATCCTCCTATACTTGGCCGGCCATAGGCATCCCCTCCCCTCTCATTTGAATTGTAGTTTGTAGCCTCCAAGAAACCCTAGATCTCCCCTCTTCCAAAATTCCTAACTTTTGCATCCGGAGCCCGTTTCTCCTCAAACGAAGATCGTCGTGCTCGTAGGAAGGAGAGGATCTTGCTGGAGCAGTGCTAGCAAGGTGGTGGAGACGTTTGCTTGAGGATACTCGACCATTGGAGTGCTCGGAGAGTTCTTTGCATTGAGATCCTTGACTCTCAATAGGTAAATCCTAATCTAGTATAGTTTTTCCTGATTTTTCTTCATGATAGTGAGCATCTAGGTACCCATGACCTGTTGGATTAATTTTGTCCAATTTTGCATTCATTTGGTGTCCGTATCGGACACGTGTCGGCTAATATGCGTAGGTGTTCGACGAAATGTCGCAATGAATTAAATTCTATTTTCTGTCGAATCTTTTTACATATTTGGATAGCCCTATACACGAGGATCATGACCCCATAGGTTTCGACACGAATCGGACTTGTGTTCGTGTCCAAACATGACACGAACGAGCTGCACGCTAGGCCGCACTCGTGTCCTGCTGCTCGGGGGTGATTCCTCGACGCACAGGCCACATGGTCGGATGAAAATTGACGTGTAGGTGGGGGCCGTGACTGAGATCACGCTCCCAAAGTTTCGTGAAGTTTCGTCGAGAAACGAAGGAGAAATCCCGTCGGCACTGACCGCACACACGCGCGCGCGAGGGACAGCCGCCGGTGAAACACGGTTCGCGCGGACACGACACGACACGAGGACACGAATTAGGGTGTCCAACCACTACAACAAAAAACCCTTTTAATGACGGCTAAAAAGCGTCATTAATGACGAACCATGACGCTTTTTTTTTCTACAGCAACCGTTATGAAAACGGGTGTTAAAAATATTTTTTAAAAGCGTCATAAAATAACCGTCATGAATAGTTTCTATAAAAGCGTTATGAATAGTTAATATATAGTGCACAATTCAGAACAATTTTAAAACGTCATGAATAGATAATATGTATAGGCTCAATGCAGCACATTTATAACACTTTATACTATTCAAATTAGCACATTTATAATGTTCTATACTGCACAGTATATATTACATTCCAAAAACTTAACATTATATATCACCATCTTTATTACATTTTTCATAATAGAGTACATATCAACATCTTCATTACATTGAATATCCAAATACAAAATGTACCCAAAAAATAGGAATAAATCTCTCTTTTGCTAACCAAATTATTAGAAATATTTAGTTAAGTAGATTCTGACCATGGATCTTCTCTCTGCCATCTCTTGAAGTTATCGGGAGTCCCAAAGAGAAGTAGTGTAGCAGCTGAGCGACGACTTGGTGCTGCTGCAGCCGGCGCAGTCGTGGGAGAGCCTCATCCTCTGATCCCTTACTCTCGTCTGAACCCTCACCAGCGCCTGCATGCACCTCAGCGTCATGTTGTGCCCTTTTTGCAAAAAATTGGAAATGTCAGCTTAGCACTTTAGTAATCAACGCTGAAATGTGAGCCTAACAATCAACCTGGATTTTACCAAGCCAATAAATTAAAGAAAGTTAACATGAAATTTATATATTAGAAATCAAAATAAAAAAATACATAATTAAGAAAGCATCACTTATTAGACTGACTGTACTTGGAGCAAATGGAGAATTGCTAAAAATAGAATGATATTAAAATGCCAACCAAATGGAGGTCTCGTGTTCCAAATCCTCACCCTACCTATATACACAATTTAGATGTTATCAAGTTAGAACCAGGTATAAATGACACATAAGACCTACTGAGAAAAGTACATCAGTAATATCTTGAGAAGTAACATAAATTCAAGCACTCACTTCCCTGTTTCTACTTTATTTTGTTCAAAAAAGTAAGCGACACTTCCATTCAGAGACTGTCCATAGACCAACCATTAACAATCTAATTATATGAGGAATTTGATGATAAAACAGAGTTTGCTGAAATCTTACTACAATACCGTAAAATTGCTGAGTGAGAATTTTACTACAATTTCCGGGCTCCATGGTGTATTATCCTTAGCACGCCGTGTTTTTCTTTCTTTTTGACAACCTAAATGCTCCCAATTTGTATCAAGAAATTATATTCATGTAGATACATACAAATCAAGTCAATATTTCCTTCAAATTATGATGAAGACCTCTTCATAGAAAAATAAAATAAAATAATTGAGATTCTTGCTGATACAGTAGATAAAAAACTAAATCAACAAAAACTTCCTGATAGGAAGGCATTCAAGAAAGCTGTATAAGTAAATTTACGACCTACAGAAAAAGGCTTCACCTAGCTACAGGAATAGAAGAAAGCTTGTTCCTCTTATATTCATAGTTACTGCTATGCAAAGGATGAAAGAGTATCTATATTAAACAAAGTAAAGGTAGGCCCCTAACTCCAAGCTCATCCTTAGGAGTTAGGATTGAATGACAACTGAAATTCCAAAACAATAAATATTTCTTCTCAAAAAACAATAATCTGGATTAGAACTTTGGACCAAGAATAATTTGAGAAAAATCATACACTTGATTCAATTATCGGGTGGCCAACTAATCAGAAACTCACGTGGCCACGTAACTGCAAATAATCAGCCAAGCGAGCCAATTAATCACTAACCAGTAAACAGCCATGGATCAAGCATACATATGAAAACCACCTAATATAAGTATAACATCGATAAAGATTACATACAAAACATGAAAATTTGCAATACTAATTGATTGTATAAAAAGAAATGATTAATGCATGAATATTATTTCTAAGTTTATTCCACGTGAAATATGAACTGTATGCCCATGCTATGGTTTGTTTCACTGTGCAAGGTGTTACTTATTTAGATTTCGGTTGATATATTTCATCATGTTACTCAGAATCTCATACAGTTTCTCATTTGTGGATATGACCATGGACAATCAGACAAAATCCAGATGGATTATGGAGTGATCTTAAGATTAGATCTAAATGTATATTTACATATAAAAATGAACCTGCAGCTAACACAAATCCTAATTCAAGAATATTGGGTCAGTTTCGTAGGATTTATCCATGCCCGCAATCCGCACAAACTATGTTCACTGTTCTGTTGAATAATTGATTACTAAAGTAAATGCTTCCAAACAAACAACTGCTCTATGCCTGCATAGAGCTTGAAGGGAAAGTAAAATACAGTAAAAGTTAAGAGAAGGTGAAATTTAGAAATCTATATACCTTGTGACCAAAAAAATGACCAGCTGGGTCACACTTGAAGAGTTGAGGTCCATTCTCATCATCAATACCCAATATCATGGCAGTTTCATCATCCAGAGAGTAAAAAATGGGGAAAATTGCAGGAAAGGATTAAATCAGAAACCGTAAAGTTATATAATGAAGTCTTCACTAACTATACTTTAAAGCTTTATAAAGTGACACTAGAATTAGCTAATAAGAATCATTACAGACCTACTCCAAGAGATCTCATATAAGCATGTTGAGTGTATATTTGAGATTTGTCTGCTATCCTGCACATGGTTTGTAGATTATATAAAAGAACGTCATAAGAGGTCACTTTAAGATGAAAACTTAATATAGTCGTATACGAACTACATGCAAAATAAAGTAACTTGTCGATAGAATTTCAGATCTTAGATGAACAGGGTGTGATTACTAATTAAAGTGCCGGAATGAAAAATAATATTTTGAGGGGAAACTTCAATTAGAAAATTTATCTACCATTTGGCTAATACATCAACAGACATCTCATATCCCTATTTGAAACGAAACTCAGTTGCTTCGTTCCTTGCTTGGTGTACTAAGGATCTTGCATCAGCTGGAAAATCATAATGAAACGTTAGCAAGGTTGGAAAATTATTCGACAAAAGTAGATTATACATCTATAAGATATTCATGTTAGAGATTGTGGAGCTCTGATTCCATTTGTATAGGTGTAACATTCAAGGTTGGAAAACTATTCCACAAAGTAGATTATACAACTATAAGATATTCATGTTAGAGATTGTGGAGCTGGGATCAGCTTCCCATTTGTATAGGTCTCGTACATGAGTAGGATGAGCTCGGTTCGTACATCAAATAGTAGGTCCACAATTTGTATAGGTCCGCCACCGTCATTTTCGATCCAGAAAACAAACTTTTTGTCTCCAGTTCATGTCATGGCATAGGAAAAAAATGCTCATAATCCCCAAATTTTGTTACCAACAAGCAATTTTTCAGACATAGTACAGAGAAATTAGATTTAGATCTATGGATTGGCACCGACAAAATTAAACCCACGACATGTAAAAAAAAAAGTTCAGAATTTGCACACATATTACAAGAAGCAAAAGCGAAGTTTGGATCTTTTTTTTCGATACCGTGTTGCTCCGTGCGTGGAGGTTGACGTGCTCCCGCAGGAACTCGAGCGTGAGCTTCGTCTTCGGGAGCGGGTACCGGGCTGGATCGACCGCCTCGACCTCCAGCACCCTCTCCACCCTCATCTCCACGCTCTGCTTCGTCCCCTTGGGGGGCTTCTTGAGCTCCCCCTCCGCCAGCACGGAGGTCCCGGTAGGGGTCAGCTGCACGAGCGGGTGGACCACAGCATCGACAATCACCTGCAGGTTGGCGAGGCAGGAGCCGTCATTGGTCTCGAGGAACGCGAAGGACCCCTTCCCCTGCTCGCGCCCGGTCTTCACCCAGCCTCCGACGACGACCCTGGTGCCGGCGAGGGCGTCGCCGGAAACGGTCATCTTGGAGTTGGGGCTGGATGAAGGGGGCTAGGTAGGTGCTAGCGACGGGGTCACCGTCGACGGGGTCACCCTCCCCATCTCCTCCTCCCTTTCTAATTCTAACTAGATTTCGGGTTTTGGAACTAGGGTTAGAGTTTTGGAGTTGGGGGAAAAGAAGGAGAATAAGAGGAGGAGAGGAGGGTGTTGCTGAACTAGAGTTAGGATTTTTGATCTATGATTATGATTTTGGAGTTGGGGGAGAGGAGGAGAAGAAATGAGGAGAAAGAGAAGGAGAAGACATGAACAGGTTTGGGGGAGAGGGAAATTTTTGTTGAAGCGCGAGTTTTGCAAAGATTTTGCCAAAATTTGAACTTAAAAAATATTACAAGTTTGCCACCGCTCTAAAATATTAATAACGTTTTATGTTATAAATGTTATAAAAAGTCCAGAATTAGCCAAAACCGTCATAGAAAAAAGGTATTTCGAACTTTGATAATGCTTAGGTATCAGGCGTCATCAATACATCGTGTCGAGCATTATTAATAGGCCTTTTTGTTGTAGTGAACGTGTATCCCTATACCTACCCTAGCCTAGGACATGAACACGTGACACGAAGTGGGACACACGAGTCCCAAGACATGATGGCACACGTGTACGACGCTGTGCACGGGGCTGTACACGCGTGCACACCCGCGCACGGACATGCTCTGCGTGCGTGTCGGACACGACACTTGGCCGTACGATAACTCGGCCAGTAGGTCGGGGATGTGTATGCCTAGGTGTACGCAAAGTTTCATGAGAGATGGATCGAAAACGAGCGAGAAATCGGGTTTGCATCGATTGGATTCACGCGTGTATCGGGTTTTCCGATACTCGTTCACTGGACACGATACGAACATGGTTTCGACCAGGGGAATACCCGAGCACGTCCCACATGTCGAGACCGACCTATTTGCTAAGTTTCGTGGATTAATTTCGAGTATTTTGAGTTTTGAGTCATTTTGTGAAAACGAGTTTTTTCTTTAAATTCAAAATTTGAGATTTATATGATATTTTGATTTCTGAGTTTAATGGCGAAAAATTCTGAGTTTTTGGTCCTTGGACATTGTTTGAGACTTGTGGGAATCGACTCTCGGGGTTGATTCATATTTTGTAGCCATTTTTGGGCATTATTGATATTTTACCTATTAATGTATATAGATATATATATATATATATATATATATATATATATATATATATATATATATATATATATATATTAATTTCCTTTATGCCTAATTTCGAAATATGTTTATGTGAGGGTCGAGACTCTGATTTTAGACCTGAGAACTTACTCCAGGTTCGAGTACGACCTTCGTTGGCTTTCATATTGGGTATATACCTATATATAGATATATGCCTATATGTATATATATATATTATATATATATTTTACTATAGATTGTAATATGTTATACATAGAATACTCTCGTAGTCTCATATTATTTTTGTTCTCAGATTTAGACTCTTTACCAGCAGCCCCAACATCGTTTACTCACAAACCATGTTTTCCTTCTTGACTTATACATATGTATATATATTTTTTTGTGTATGTATATATATATATATATATATATATATATATATATATATATATATATATATATATATATATATACCTATATTAATCGTGATGAATGTATAAATATAGGTAATGCAATAAATTCTTGTGATATGACTATAGGAAGTGTTTGGACAGATTAGGATTGTCGTTAGGAGTCTAGTTTGGTCGAATTGGCTGACAAGTTGACCAAGTTGACAAAACTCAACTTTAGGTCAAACTTGATCCAAATCGACTCAAACGAACTCCGAATGACCTAAAATTTTGTGTTTGACCTAGAAATTAGTAAACGGACTAGTTGACCAGGTTTGATCAGAGTTGACCAGGTTTGACCAGAGTTGACCAAGGGTTGACTTTGAGCTAGGACCTAGAATCATGTAGAAGTGCATTATAGGCATTCCTTATGATATGTTAGACCTTGTTGTGACTTGTGGTTGTTTTAAATAGGTTTACATCACTCCAGTACAGTTACACATCCTCATCAGCAGCTCAGATTGTCAGGCGAGTACATTCTCTGACTGTTTCATTCTTTCTTGGACGTATTTACTTGTTATAGACTAGTTTACTTGTTGCTGTCACGATATATCATGGATTAGTACTATATGGATCTCTTCATGCGATGTTATCCCCTCGGATACATCGGGTATATTGTGCTCATGTACTTTGTCATGTGCATCGTCTACTCATTGTATTCGTACTTATTCATGTATACTCATGTGACATTTATGTACACTCATGATTATGTGAGCCTTCATGTATAACCCAGTGTGCATGTGGACTAACTATCCATGTGATGCACTACTTTCATGTGTAATAACATAACCTGGATAGATCCTTGTGTACTGATTGGGGCAGGGGGAGTATTCATTACCATTTCATGTATAACTCCAAACTAGATTTATGTCATGTATAACCTAAGCCTGTTTACATAACCAAACATGTTCTCTGAATCACGTAGTTAGATCAGTTTTCTTATCTATATCATGTATATCTATTTCCACTATATCATGTTCTTCTTTTTACAGTCTCTCTACTATTTCTTTATCAGCAGTTCATGTATATTATTCTATAGCTTGTTTTATATTTTCTTTCATGTTATGAACTGTGTGAGAGATATGTATTCGTTCCTGTCCTGACTGGACCGTTGGAAATATTACAGATTATAAGGATTACTGCGACACTTCATATGTAGCAGCCCTAGTTGATACATGTGACCTGGACCCTCAGCAGGATCCAGTAGTCGCTGAAGACTTGCCTTGAGATTAGATTAGACTTATATTATCTTTTAGTTATGAGACTTTGTGGTTGTATTGAGACTTGTTATGGTGTGATTTTACACCGAGATTTATATTTATATTATAACTCTCTGCTGTGATTATCTTTCTTCCATTCTATCTTAGTTATTGTGATTGAGTAGTACCATTTATATATCATTCTCCATTCGAAGTATTTCCTAGACTGTGTTAGATGTTAGACCCAGGACAACGTTCTACCGCCGACACTGCGGCGTAGGCTGGACGTACCTACGTCTTGTGTCCTTACACTGGGTACGGGCCGTGACACATTTTTAGTAGTGGCCCATGTAGGTCCAATCACAACTAGTATGATTTCGTAGTAGTACTCGAACTAGAGAATCACTACAGCCTGCGGTAGGATATAGGAGATAAGTTAAGGTACTCAATCACATTAGGAAAACTCTTATCTAATTCTTGCTGTTAATTGTCTTCTTTTGAACTGTCCTCCTTTGATTTTTTTTTTTGCTTCATTCTCGGTAATTGCTTCTTGTTTTGATCTGTCTTCAGGATGGTTATGGAGACACGATCTCATCGCTCCGGTCTATACAGGTCCAGTTTTGCATTAATGCGATGTCGTGGTAGTACAGCGACTGAGTTGTACTACTATGAGCCTGCTATAGTGTATAGGAAGTAACGTGTTAGAATGAGAGGATACTCAATCACTGTTAGGATTCCTTGAGAGATTCCTGGGATGACCCTTGAGAATCTTATTTTAACTTCGATTTGAAATCTTTTTCCCTGATTTGATTCACCCATTATTCCTTGTTATTGAATTTGATTTGATGGATTCATTATTGAGTTTGAATCTTGATGTTAGTTGTTGACTTTGAGTTTGTATTTAAATATATATATTTTTATTTTTATTTTATTTTGGAATTTAGGGTATAACCTGATAACATACTTGATAAGGACAGTAAGAAAGGTAAATGTCTACTTTAATTGTGGAGTTAGGATTTATTGCAGTCATACTGGCTAGCATGACAAGGACGTAAAGTCTGATTTAGATATACTTATCCTAGTTATGGAATCTAGATTTTCTTGCAGCCATACCGGCTGGCGAGGTACGAATTCTAAATAACATGATTATAGGGTGTATACCTTAGTCACGAACTCTATTGTTTATTGCAGCTATGCTTACTGGCGTGGCGAAATTCTAGCAACAAGATTTCAGGAAGACGTGTATGGTTATCAGATTATATCTCAAAATTCGTTCATTCCTTTTATCAGATGAGCAAGAACAGGTTTTATCATTTTTTTTTCTTGCCATTATTTCTTATATTCCAATTTTTTCTTATCTTAGTTAACTCTGTCCCAATTACATTAATCACCTATCTCGTATCAGATTCAGTCATCTATACTTTGAAACTTTTGAATCTCTATATCTCTTTACCTTGGAAAGGTCGAGGAAGTGACGTAAATTATCTAGCTCGGAAAGGATGTAATTTATTATCTCATGATAATCTAGGTAGGGATATAAAATGTTGGTCTTTGATATAGAAGTTTGGGATAGAGTGTTACAAATCACCAATTGATGGAACTGGAGATTCCCAGGACCCTTCTTTTGGTGTGCGTATTGATCGATAGAAAGTTAAACAGATCTAATACGTGTTCTAACCCTTCATAGGCGAAAAATAGGGTTCATGAATTATACCTGCGGTGGAAAGGAGACAAGTAATTCCTGGCAATCTCGAGCGGACGATCCCAAGATCTTCTGCACGTATTCCTTCCTCGAGTTGGACGTCGTGTGGGCGATGATCTCCCAACCTTTTATTCTCCTTGACAGCCCTCTCTTTCTCTCCTTACGTGAATTACGAATTTAGAGAATGTTTCAGATTTCTGATCAGTAATATAGCGGCCAGAGAGTAGAGGATATATATAGGCTACGGCCGGGACCATGAGGAGAAATTAGGGTTAGGCCTCCTAACGGATCTGGATATCCCGTGTTCAGCCCGAACACACAATCCAGGCCCATTAACAGTAGCTCGCTCCACTAATGAGCTATTGTTGCACTACCTCCCTAATCCCAAATTATGTTTGTGGGCTCCTTTTATTATATGCTAGTTTGGCTCCCTACGTTAAGATATCGTATGTCCGTCGATCAAATTAAGTTACTGACAACTATATTGATTCGACATCTTTTATCCTTAAGTAGTACCGCTCAATTTTATTTGTCAATAGCCCATCATACTATATTAATCCACCTGCAGGGTTTATATGACAATCCTTATGAGCTCCTTAAGGGGAAATCATCAACCCGATGTATCGGGACATGGATTCCATTTATAATCAATAGCCCATCATACATACAATGTTATTACCCAATTCATAGAGGTTGTTGATCCATAATGAATCTTACTCTTTTATGAGTCAAAATAATACACACTGCATATACATGTCCGTTATTATATCCGGGTTAAGAGCACAAGCATCCATAATAACAGAGGCATTTGTTCTCTTATGTAGTCAGTACAAAGAGAACAACCTCAAGTGGTCCTGTTCAATACACACAAAGTGTACTAGTGTAAACCTATAGTCAAGATAGACTAATACCAGATTACACTATAACATTTCCAATAGATTGTCCAAGTCCATCTAGGTTGTGAACTATTTATATAATCCATAGGAAACTGATAATATGATCTTCTGTGTGACACCACACACCATATTATCTACAATATAGAATATCAGACATTTGTATTAACACTTGCAACAAATACAATATGCAAATTTTTGCCCATATGATTCTCATTCGAAATTTAAGGAAATAAGGTTACTAAAAAAGTGATAATTTTAGTATATAACCCTAACAATCTTCCACTTATACTCAAAGCATTGATTTTTAGAATACTGTTACAAATCTCCCACTTATACTTAAAGCCATGCGGCTACACAACTGACTCCCATTCCCTCAACATGACTATCAAAAGCCTTAGCTGGTAAGCTCTTTGTAAAGGGATCAGCTAGGTTGTCCGCTGATGCTATCTTGATCACAGAAACTTTTTCTTTCTTTACGAAATCTCGTATCAGGTGGTACTTGCGCTCAATGTGTTTGCCAGTCTTATGGGCTCGTAGTTCCTTCGAGTTTGCAACTGTACCACTATTATCACAATAAAGTGTAATAGACTTAGGCAAACTAGGTACCACATTCAAGTCCAACAGAAAGTTTCTGAGCCAAACCGCTTCTTTGGCTGCCTCAGAGGCGGCCACATACTCGGCTTCCATGGTGGAATCATTAATATATTTTTGCTTGATACTCCTCCACACAATGGCTCCACCTCCCAAAGTAAACACATAACCTGAGGTAGATTTCCTGGAATCCCTATCTGACTAAAAATCTGAGTCTGTATACCCCAAGGGAACTAAATTATCTGCCTGGTAAACTAGCATATACTCTTTAGTCCTTTTTAGGTACTTCAAAATATGCTTTACGGCAGTCCAGTGCTCTTATCCTGGGTTAGACTGATATCTGCTGACCATGCCTACGGCAAAGCAGATGTCTGGTCTCGTACATATCATTGCATACATTAAGCTTCCTACTGCTGAAGCATAAGGAACTGCCTTCATGTTCTCTATCTCTTTAGGTGTCCTCGGACACTGCTCTTTTGATAGAGCAATTCCATGTCTAAAAGGTAAAAAACCTTTCTTAGAATTTTGCATACTAAAACGAGTTAGTACAGTATCAATATAGGAAGCTTGGGATAAGCCTAACATCCTTTTATTACGATCTCGTAGAACTTTAATCCCAAGGATATGACCTACTTCTCCCAAGTCCTTCATATCAAACTGTTTGGATAACCATACCCTTACA
The DNA here is from genome assembly GCA_029216955.1 of Iris pallida. Lineage (NCBI taxonomy): Eukaryota > Viridiplantae > Streptophyta > Magnoliopsida > Asparagales > Iridaceae > Iris > Iris pallida. The sequence continues at coordinate 12,569,938 of JANAVB010016197.1, read as the reverse complement.
TCAGATAACACCTTCACATTGTTTCCAATGAGCAAGATGTCATCCACATAAAGTACTAGGAACACCACCACGTTTCTGTCACACTTTCTGTATACACATGATTCATCCTGACATTGATCAAATCCATAGGATCTTATCACCTGATCAAAACATATGTTCCAAGATCTGGAAGCTTGCTTAAGTCCATAAATGGACTTCTTGAGCTTACAAACAAGATGCTCCTGGCCCTTTTCAATGAAGCCGTCTGGTTGCTTCATATAGATGTCTTCCTCAAGACTTCCATTAAGGAAAGCTGTCTTGACATCCATTTACCAAATCTCATAATCGAGATAAGCTGCAATAGATAAAAGAATTCGGATAAACTTAACCATGGCTACAGGAGAAAACGATTCCTCATAATCGATACCCTCTCTTTGAGTAAAACCTTTTGCTACAAGCCGAGCTTTAAAGGTTTCAACCTTACCGTCTGATCCACTTTTTCTCTTATAGACCCACTTGCATCCAATGGCTTTTACACCAACGGGTGGTTCTACAAACTCCCAGACCTGATTAGAATCCATAGATTCTATTTCAGATATCATTGCTTTTTGCCAAGACTCTGCATCTTTATCTTAGAGTGCTTCATTGTAGGTATAGGGATCATAATCTTGTTCCTCAGGGACGAAGTCTGACGACTCTCCCAAGAACATATATCTATCAGGTTGTATCACAACCCTCTCACTACGACGAGGCACTATCGGTTGTGGTGTAACATTTGTGACACGTTGTGCAGTTATTTGTGGTTCATCCTCTTGTACTGTTGGTACTGAAGTACTTGGTGTCTCACGTCTCAGTTCTTCTAGAACAACTCTACTTATGGGTTTATGGTTCATCACATAGTCTTCCTCTAAGAATCGGGCATTGGTGCTAACAATGACCTTCTGATCCTTAGGACTATAAAATAAATCTCCTTTCGTTCCTCTTGGATAGCCTACAAACAAGTGCACTTCTGTATAAGATTCTAACTTATCTGCTTTTCCATTCAGCACATGTGCTGGACTACCCCAAATGCGAACATGTTTCAGACTAGGTTTACGCCCAATCTACAGCTCTGTGGGAGTAAGAGGTACTGACTTAGAAGGAACCAAGTTCAAAATATAAGCTGCAGTCTCTAAGGCATATCCCCAAAACAAATCTGGCAAATCCGAATAACTCATCATTGATCTAACCATCTCCATAAGAGTTCTATTCCTTCTTTCGGCTACACCATTCTGCTGGGGCATTCCAGGTGTAGTCAATTGGGATGCAATCCCAGCCTCCGATAAATAATCCCTAAACTCTCCATAGAGGTACTCGCCACCACGATCTGATCATAATGACTTGATACATTTTCTATGACGTTTCTCCGTTTCAGCCTTGTACTCTTTGAATTTCTCAAAGCACTCAGACTTACGGCGCATCAAATAAATGTATCCATACCTTGAATAATCGTCAATAAATGTGACAAAGTATTCAAAGCCACCTCTAGCTTAGATAGTCATGGGTCCACACAAATCAGAATGAACCAATTCTAACACATCTTTGGCCCTATACTCCTTTGCCGTAAAAGGCCTTTTGGTCATTTTACCTTCCAAGCAGGATTCACAAACTGGTAGTGCCTCCACTTCCAATGAACTCAAAGGTCCATCTTCAACCAGTCTTTGAATCCTTCTTAGGTTAATATGCCCCAATCGCAAGTGCCAAAGATATGTTTGGTTCATACAAGAAGGTTCTTTTCTCTTATTTAAGTTGACATATTATTCATTTCCATAAGTTGCATTGTGGGCGAAATAGGATTAATGACATACAAATTATCAACCAATGCACTAGAACTGGTAAAATGTTTATTCTTTCTAATAACAATATTGTCATTAAAATAAACTGAATATCCATCCTTAACTAACATAGAAACAGAAACTAAATTCTTTCTAAGTGAAGGTGCATAAAGACAATCTCTCAATGTCAAAGACTTATTTCTACCAAAAGATAAAGTAACATCTCCTAATGCAACGACCGATACATTTGTAGCATCACCCATGAACAAGCATATCTCTCCATCACTGAGCCGTCTGGTTTCCTGGAACCCCTGCAATGTATTACAGACATGATTAGTAGCTCCTGTATCTACACACCAGGTGCCGGTAGATAACACCGTTAAATATGTTTCAACTACTAGTAAATGAGATATACCTTCTTTGTTCCCTTGTTTGAGAAGTGGACAATCAGTCTTCCAATGTTCTGACCCTTTGCACTTGAAACATTTGCCTTTCGGCTTTTTTACCGCGCCTTGAGGTCCCACGCCCTTCTTTGCTGAGTTTGCCTGTTTCTGAATGTTATTCTTCTTTTTACCGCCTTTTGGCTTAGAAGTAGAAGCCTTTTCAGAAACAAAAACATGACCACTCTGCCTAAAGAGAGATTCAGCATCCTGTAGCTCTTTTGCAAGTTCTGTCAAACTATACAACCTTTTGTTCATGTTGTAATTAAGGCAGAAATTGTCAAAACTTTTAGGCAGAGTCCCGAGAATGATATCGACCTAGGATTCTCCATCGATTTCAGCTCCAAGGATCTCCATCTCATTCAGATGATCCATCATCTTGAGAACATGATCCCTTACTGGTGTACCCTCAGCCATTTTTGTATTCATCAAATATTTCATAGCAAACTGCCTAGCTGATCTACTCTGATCTCCGAAGAGTTCCTTGAGGTTATACATCATGTCATAAGTAGTGGCCATGGCCTGATGCTGATGTTGCAGTACATTTGACATAGATGCCAGAATGTAATACCGTGCCATCTCATCTGCCTTTTTCCACTTCTTATAAGCCTCTTTGACCTCTTCATCAGAGTTAGCATCAGGCTTAGGTGGGCATTCCTCGACAAGTATATATTTGTACTCCTCGGCAGTCAGAACAATATCCAAATTACGTTTCCAATCAATATTATTAGGTCCAGTAAGTTTGTTTTCTTTAAGAATCACCATAAGTAGACTGAAAGAACCCATTTTTAAAATTCTGAGAATCACATAAATAAAATTATGTAGGGCAAAATAAACTTTTGAATTAACTAAATATTGATTCCCTCAAAACAATAATAAGAAATTCACCAACACCTTGAACACCGTGAATTTAGCATGCCACGATAGTGTGGACGTATACAAATTCAACTTTGTTCAAGTAGGTTTTTCTTATTAATTTTAATATCATGTCAACATAACTTTATGACAAATAAAATTAATATGCTGGTCTTGCTCTGGTCATACAAATAATAGCAGCGACTCCGATGGGGAGGATACCATTATTTGTATCTAAGTGTATACCATTACTTAATACTAAGTCCATTACCTTGTAATGAGTTCCTCCAGATGGAGAAGTGAACACATACTAGGTAATACAATTATCCTTAAGGAAGTTTGTACTGGTGATCCATAATTATACTCATCAGATTTGGAGGAAAGCACTATAGCCAACACGCAAGTATAATGACATCACCTACAAACCAGTAATGGAGACCATAGGATTTAAACTAAATAAATATCCTCTCCCACTTAGTTATTTAACAATGAGGGTTTTTCTACTAGTTGATATTATGTCCATATTGTCCATTATTAATGTAGGCTTGGTTTTTCAAAAAAAACAACCACACAATAATAAACATGCATAATCAAAAAAAGCAAAATGAAAAAAATAAGAGAAAATATCCAACTATTATGGTCATCTTTGCTGCTCCGTCCTCAACTATCAGAATCTAAAATCTGGCACTGCGCATATCTATTTGGGGTTCGACCTGCCCGGTCAGGTCGCGGGGTTCGGGGCAGCGCTCCGATTTTTTTTTAGGTTTTGGCTGTCGATTCCTTCATCGAAAATTATATGTCTGCCTCTTGACTGCTTAAAACCAGCATCTCGTCCGACGTCAGAAACAGCCACCACTGCCATCACGATTGATCAAAAAAATTAAAATTACATCAATCATATGCCTCCCGAAGGAGTTCACACATAATCTAGATTACAAAATTAAAATGATAAGCACGATCAACCCTCGTGATTTTAATTACATCCACAGCAACAACAATATCCACAACATGTCCGTGGTTTAAACAACACAATCAAAAACATATATTGGACCATAATAGTTGGATCTAAGATGCCTACAAAACCGAGTTAGAACAGATCTACATCTACCGACTATAACACAGCGCAGGTTTTATTGGACAACATGGACGTATCAATCAATACGTAGATCCAACCTGGCTCTGATACCAATTGATGGAACTGAGGATTTCCAGGACCCTTCCTTTGGTGTGCGTATTGATCGATAAAAAGTTAAACAGATCTAATACGTGTTCTAACCCTTCATAGGTGGAAACTAGGGTTCACGAATTATACCTACGGCGGAAAGGAGACAAGTAATTCCTGGCAATCCTGAGCGGACGTCCCCAAGATCTTCTGCACGTATTCCTTCCTCGAGTTGGACGTCGTGTGGGCGACGATCTCCCAACCTTTTCTTCTCCTTGGCAGCCCTCTCTTTCTCTCCTTACGTGAATCACAAATTTAGAGAATGTTTCAGATTTCTGATCGATAATATGACGGCCAGAGAATAGAGGATATATATAGGCTACGGCAGGGACCATGAGGAGAAATTAGGGTTAGGTCTCCTAACGGATCTGGATATCCCGTGTTCAGTCCGAACACACAATCCAGGCCCATTAACAATAGCTCGGTCCACTAATGAGCTATTGTTGCACTACCTCCCTAATCCCAAATTATGTTTGTGGGCTCCTTTTATTATATGCTCGTTTGGCTCCCCATGTTAAGATATCGTATGTCCGTCGATCAAATTAAGTTACTGACAACTATATTGATTCGACATCTTTTATCCTTAAGTAGTACCGCTCAACTTTATTTGTCATGTCGAATATAATCCCCCTGCAGGGTTTACATGACAATCCTTATGAGCTCCTTAAGGAGACATCATCAACCCGATTTATCGGGATATGGATTCTATTTATAATCAACAGCCCATCATACATACAATGTTCTTACCCAATTCATAGAGGTTGTTGATCCATAATGAATCTCACTCTTTTATGAGTCAAAATAATACACACTGCATATACATGTCTGTTATTATATTCGGGTTAAGAGCACAAGCATCTATAATAACAGAGGTCTTTGTTCTCTTATATAGTCAGTACAAAGAGAACAACCTCAAGTGGTCATGTTCAATACACACAAAGTGTACTAGTGTAAACCTATAGTCAAGATAGACTAATACCAGATTACACTATAACCTTTCCAATAGATTGTCCAAGTCCATCTAGGTTGTGAACTATTTATATACTCCATAGGGAACTGATAATATGATCTTCTGTGTGACACCCCACACCATATTATCTACAATATAGAATATCAGACATTTGCATTAACACTTGCAATAAATACCATATGCAAACATTTGCCCATATGATTCTCATTCAAAATTTAAGGAAATAAGGTTACTAAAAAGTGATGCTTTTAGTATATAACCCTAACATAGAGATATGGAAAAAAAAGGGTGAGAATAAAATCAAGAGATTTATATTATCAATCTAGGAACGATCACACACAAAAATATTTGGATGTAGATAATAGATGCATTTCTTAGCTGACGAGGATATTCGAGGTCGACATAGTTGAGGATTTGGATAAATTTTGGTTATTGATTCTTGAGACGTTTACCTTAAGGCTATGATGTTAAATTTAGGGACTTAGTAATGGAGAAGAGATTTTAACTATATTCGATGGCAATACGAGATTGAATAAGATATTACAGGAAAATGGGTAAGAACATAAAGAACACAAGGATTTTTTTAGTTATAGGAAATATAGAGATTTTTGAAGAAATTTTAATTGTAAGGAGAATAATATTGAGGATGTACGTTGAAGGAAATATGAAGGTTGATTTTAATGGAGAATAAGTTTTGTAAGGCTTAGTAGTTTCAGATCGAATAAACACGAGAAGAGTAATTTGAACAAGTCCAAGGATTTCATAAAACGTAATTGAGAGGTTTCGGATCTAATTTAAGACAAGGTGGAAGAATTTGGATTTAAAAGATGATTAAGTGGTTAGTATTGAGGTATGCTTCATGAGTAATGTTTGAAATTTAGGAATTGAGCCTACGATGATCATGGCATGGTCCAATCTTCATAACGAAAGGGTATAAATTCTTGGTGGTAGTCATAAAAAGGTTGATTTTCATATTTAGACTTATGAGATAAGGATATGATTGACAAATGATGATTAGATAAGCTTGATGGTATCAGAGAGAGATGATTAACTTGACTTCCCTATGAAACCTTGTCTTCTGTTTTCCCTATCAAAAGAAGAAAATTGACTTATTCCATATCCTTGAATTATCCTTTAAATTTTTCAATATCATTGAACCCTAACCCCCTTGATCACGACTAGTCAACCTTGGTCACATTCTCTTATCATATTAATATCCTGGGTCGTACTCAATTGAATTAAATTTAATTGTGACCTAGACCTCCATCCTTGGATGCTCGTGCTCAGACTTCGATGACCTTGTTCCCCATCTTGTCCAAATCTTGATTTACCCAGAGACTGATCAACTTAGATCGTATCGAGACTAAATTTTCTTTTATATATATCATGATTGGATTTCAATTCTATTGACATTCGTGCTTTAAACTTTCATTTTTGATCATCTTTAAAATAGTAACCAGTTTTTTTATAATTACCAGTTTTTATATAGGTTGATAGACTGCCTTGCAGCCGATGATTTAATATTTCCTTATCTTTTCCAGAATGGCACCCATGACCAGAGTCTGTCCCCAGTGCACAGCTGCAGTTCCGGATGAGACCAAGATTGTACTTCCTCCATCTATTGCTCAGGAGGTGTTAGCAGCCTCACCGGAGGGTTTTCCCCCATCTTCTATCCTTTAGGAGAGGGCTGCAGTTCAACCGGAGACTGAGGGCCTCCCTTTGCCTCCTGGAGTGGTACCCTATGCCATTCCTGATGGGGCTCATATTTACAGACTTCTTCAGGAAGTGTGGGAGGTACAGAGACTTCAGGATGAGCTTATGAGAGAGCAGAGTCTCAGTATCCAACTATTATGGGATTACATGTATTCGAGGGGAGAGCCTAGTCCCAAGAGGGCGAGGAGCAGTATATACCCAGAGCCTCAGGAGTACCCCAGCTTACAGCCTAGACCAGCTTATCCAGTTCAGATTCCTGTCCAGCAGAGGCCAGTTGAGCGAGTGCCTACATGTGCCTTCTGTAAGAAGCCTGGGCACGTATGGAAGGACTGTAGGAAGAGACTAGGATTGTGCCTATTTTGTGGGTCAGCTCCACACAAGATACGAGACTGTCCTACTACACCTGCCCCTAGTCGAGGCCTACCTCCAGGAGAGTGTTCCAGCTACCAGACCTAGTAGAGGTGAGTTCTTGACCTATACCTTATCATGTCTTGATGATTACTGTACCCTACCATATTGTTTGTATATTTGATACCTTAGGACTACTTATGATCTAGTATGACTATAATGGCTAGATGATGAGATCCCAGATTGATATTACCTGCCATAACCCTGTATGATATCTTTCCAACTATATGATTTAGATAAGTTTTTTTAAGACCATGATTGTTGGGGGTATAACCTAGAAGGAGTAGGACCATCTTAATTTCGAGGACGAAATTATTTTAAGGAGGGTAGACTTGTAACCACCACTTTTCTGAAATGAGGGTAATTTTAAACTTTTGTAATTTTTATCATTTAATAATAATATTTAAAACATATTATGATTTTTGGTGATTTTCTTTATTTATTTTATATTATTTAGATGGGTGAATTGTGATTTTGGTTTTTCTAGCTTAACCCTAGAGACTGCTTGACTTAGAGGCTAACCATGACCAAGGAGACTCGACCATGTGACTAAATTGGCTAATTACCTACTTTTAGGCTAAGGATATTTTAGTCATTGTGCGTTACTTTGAATTTTATTAATTTATTAATTAAATTGCTTGTTGTGCGGTTTGATTGGTAGCTGATTTGGTGTTTTGGTAGTATAAGTGGTTTGACCTTAGCCAACCATGACCTAGAACCTTAATGTCATATTAGAATTAGATTTATTATCATTAGAATTAATTTAGAATTAATTAGTTATTTTTAGAGTGTTTTATTGATTTTTAGCCTTATTTTAATAGCCTTTTTAAAGCCTTTTTGACTTGGGCTTTACTAGCAACCTAGGGAGCCCAAGCCCATGCATCTAACCTAACCCTAATCCCCCTATACTTGGTCGGCCATAGGCAGCCCTTCCCCTCTCATTTGTATTGTAGTTTGTAGCCTCCAAGAAACCCTAGATCTCCCCTCTTCCAAAATTCACAACTTTTGCATCCGGAGCCCGTTTCTCCTCAAACGAAGACCGTCGTGCTCATAGGAAGGAGAGGATCTTGCTGGAGCAGTGCTAGCAAGGTGGTGAAGACGTTTGCTTGAGGATACTCGACCATTGGAGCGCTTGGGGAGTCCTTTGCATTGAGATCCTTGACTCTCAATAGGTAAATCCTAATCTAGTATAGTTTTTCCTAATTTTTCTTCATGATAGTGAGCATCTAGGTACCCATGACCTGTAGGATTAATTTCGTCCAATTTTGCATTCATTTGGTGTCCGTATCGGACACGTGTCGGCTAATATGCGTAGGTGTTCGACAAAATGTCGCAATGAATTAAATTTAGTTTTCTGTCGAATCTTTTTACATATTTGGATAGCCCTATACACGAGGATCACAACCCCATCGGTTTTGACACGAATCGGACTTGTGTCCGTGTCCAAACAGGACACGAACGTGCTACAAGCTAGGCCGCGTGCGTGCCCTGCTGCTCGGAGGTGATTTCTTGACGCACAGGTCACGTGGTCGCATGAAAATTGACGTGTAGGTAGGGGCCGTGACTGAGATCATGCTCCCAAAGTTTCGTCGAGAAACGAGGGAGAAATCCCGTCGGCACTGACCGCACGCACACGCGCGTTCGAGGGACAGCCACCGCTGAAACGCGGTTCGCACGGACACGACACGAGGACACGAATCAGGGTGTCCAACGTGTAGCCCTATACCTACCATAGCCTAGGACACGAACATGCGACATGAAGTAGGATGTACGAGTCCCTAGACTCGATGGCACGCGTGCACGATGCTGTGCACAGGGCTGTGCACGGGGCTGTGCACGCGCGCACACCCGCGCGCGAACACGCTCAGCGTGCGTGTCGGACACGACACTTGGCTGCACGATAACTCGGCAAGTAGGTCGGGGATGTGTACGCCTAGGTGTATGCGAAGTTTCACGAGAGATGGATCGGAAACGAGCAAGAAATCGGGTTCGCATCGATTGGATTCACGCGCGTATCGGGTTTCCCGATACTCGTTCGCTGGACACGATACGGACACGGTTTCGACCCGGGAAATACCCGAGCACGTCCCACATGTCGAGACCGACCTATTTGCCAAGTTTCGTGGATTAATTCTGAGTATTTTGAGTTTTGAGTCATTTTGTGAAAACGGGTTTTTTTCTTTAAATTCGAAATTTGAGATTTTTATGATAGTTTGATTTCTGAGTTTAATAGCGATAAATTCTGAGTTTTTGGTCCTTGTACATCGTTTGAGACTTGTGGGAATTGACTCTCGGGGTTGATTCATATTTTCTAGCCATTTTTAGGCATTATTGGTGTTTTACCTATTAATGTATATAGATATATATGTATGTGTATATATAAATATAAATATAAATATAAATATAAATATATAAATATATATATATATATATATATATATATATTTATATATATATATATATATATATAAAAATATATATATAAATATATATATATATATATATATATATATATATATATATATATATATATATATATATATATATACATATATATATTAATTTCCGTTGTGCCTAATTTCAAAATGTGTTTATGTGAGGGTCGAGACTCTAATTTTAGACCTGAGAACTTACTCCAGGTTCGAGTACGACCTTCGTTGGCTTTCATATTGGGTATATACCGATATATAGATATATGCCTATATGTATATATATATTATATATATATATATATTACTATAGATTGTAATATGTTATACATAGAATACTTTCGTAGTCTCATATTACTTTGTTCTCAGATTTAGACTCTTTACCAGCAGCCCCAACATCGTTCACTCACAAACCATGTTTTCCTTCTTGACTTATACATATGTATATATATTTTTTTGTGTATGTATATATATACCTATATTAATTGTGATGAATGTATAAATATGGGTAATGCAATAAATTCTTGTGATATGACTATAGGAAGTGTTTGGAGAGATTAGGATCGTCGTTAGGACTCTAGTTTGGTCGAATTGGCCGACAAGTTGACCAAGTTGACAAAAGTCAACTTTTGGTCAAACTTGATCCAAATCGACTCAAACGAACTCCGAATGACCTAAAATTTTGTGTATGTCCTAGAAATTAGTAAACGAACTAGTTGACCTTGGGTTGACCAGGTTTGACCAGAGTTGACTAGGTTTGACCAGAGTTGACCAAGGGTTGACTTTGACCTAGAAGGACCTAGAATCATGTAGAAGTGCATTGTAGGCATTCCTTATGATCTGTTAGACCTTGTTGTGACTTGTGGTTGTTTTAAATAGGTTTACATCACTCCAGTACAGTTACACATCCTCATCAGCAGCTCAGATTGTCAGGCGAGTACATTCTCTGATCGTTTCATTCTTGCTTGGACGTATTTACTTGTTATAGACTAGTTTACTTGTTGTTGTCACGATATATCACGGATTAGTACTATATGGATCTCTTCATGCGATGTTATCCCCTCGGATACATCGGGTATATTGTGCTCATGTACTTTATCATGTGCATAATCTACTCATTGTATTCGTACTTATTCATGTATACTCATGTGACATTCATGTACACTAATGATCATGTGAGCCTTCATGTATAACCCAATGTGCATGTGGACTAGCTATCCATGTGACGCACTACTTTCATATGCAATAACATAACATGGACAGATCCTTGTGTACTGATTGGGGCAGGGGAGTATTTATTTGGTTATGTGATCTACACCATTTTATGTATAACTCCAAACTAGATTTAAGTCATGTATAACCTATTCCTGTTTACATAACCAAACATGTGCTCTGAATCACGTAGTTAGATCAGTTTTCTTATCTATATCATGTATATCTATTTCTACTATATTATGTTCTTCTTTTTACAGTCTCTCTACTATTTATTTATCAGCAGTTCATGTATATTATTCTATAGCTTGTTACATATTTCCTTTTATATTATGAACTGTGTGAGAGATATGTATTCGTTCCTGTCCTGACTGGACCGTTAAAAATATTACAGATGATGAGGATTGCTGCGACACTTACTATAGAGCAGGCCTAGTTGACACAGGTGACCTGGACCCTCAGTAGAATCCAGTAGTCGCTGAGAACTTGCCTTGAGATTAGATTAGACTTATATTGTCTTTTAGTTATGAGACTTTGTGGTTGTATTGAGACTTGTTATGGTATGATTTTACACCGGGATTTATACTTATATTATAACTCTCTACTGTGATTATCTTTCTTCCATTCTATCTTAGTTATTGTGATTGGGTAGTACCATTTGTATATCATTCTCCATTCGAAGTATTTCCTAGACTGTGTTAGATGTTGGACCCAGGACAGCGTTCTACCACCAACACTACGGAGTAGGCTGGATGTATCTACGTCTCGTGCCCTTACACCGGGTGCGTCGTGACAAATTGAGCGTACTGGGCTTCTTCATCAAGACCCGTAGAGGATTGACTCTGGAGATGACATGAATGGTCTGGCCCATGATATAATGCCGTATTTTTTGACAGCGAACATCAAGGCTAACTACTCTTTTTCTACCGGGCTATATCGATGTTCAATACTGATCATTGTACGACTGAGATAATAAATTGCTTGCTCATGACCTTCTTTGTTCTTTTGTGCTAGTAGGGTACCCAGAGAGTAATCCATTGCTCGAACATACATCATGAGGGGTCTTCCAGTGGTCGGAGGAACCAAGACTGGAGGGTTCAATAGGTATCTTTTTATGTCTTCAAATATTTGTTGGCATTCGTCAGTCTAGATGAAAGATACACCTTTCTTCATTAGTTGAGTGAACGGTCTGCAGTGTCCAAGAGATTTGAGATGAATCTCCTGATGTACGCAAGTCGACCCTGGAATCTTCGTAGCTCTTTTAGGTTGTGTGGAGGATGCATCTCTTGAATGGCTTTGACTTTCTCGAGGTCGACGTGTATATCCTTAGAGGTAATAAAAAATATGAGGAATTTTCCACTAGAGACTCCCAGAAATGACTTGGTGGGATTCATCTTGAGTTGACACTGGTGTATTATTTCAAATATAGTTCTTATGTCTTGGTTGTAATATTCCTTTAGACGACTCTTGATAGCAATATCGTCAACATAGCATTCTACTATCTTCCGTAAATGTTTACGAAAGATGGTGCTCATAGCCCGCTGATAGGTTGCACCAACGTTTTTAAGACCAAATGACATGACTATGTAGCAGTAGACTCTTAGAGGAGTGCGAAAAGATGTATATTTTTCATCTTTGGGGTTCATCCTGAACTGATTATATCCGGAGAATCCGTCCATGAAAGACATCCGTTCAAATCTGTAAGTGTCGTCGATCATGACATCAGTGATCGGAAGAGGGAACTCATCTTTGGGACAAGCTTCATTAAGGTCTCTAAAGTCGATGCAGACTCGGACCTTTCATATTTTCTTCATAACTGGGACAACATTAGCCACCCAGTTTGGGTGTTGTCCCTCTCTGACAAAGCCACAAGCGATAAGCTTCTATAGCGTCCGTCATATCAGATCAGAATCGATGCTGTTGTTATTTGATCGGCTTAGCATTTAGTAGAATATTGAGCTTGTGAGTAGCGACTTAAAGATCAAGTCCCGGCATGTCTTCATAACTCCAAGCGAATACATCAATATATTCTCTGATAAGCGGAACAGATCTTGTTTATATGCTTTCGAAAGACTTTTGCTGATAAAGATTGGCCTTAGAGAAGCTTCGTCTTCGATGTCAATTTGGACCAATTGATCCTCAGTGGGTGGTTCACACTGCTCGTGTAATACCCCGCTCCACACGGTGTATTATGCTGAGTCGTTGACTCGAAGAGTTGCGTTGACCCAATTGCGTATCGATGCGAATCGATACGAGAGTTACGTTGTCCCGAGCAACGCATCGAACTAAGTCGATGTGAAGAGTGCCTTGTCCCAAAGAATGCATCGAGTTGAATCGATGCGAAGCGCTGCGTTGCCCCGAAGGATAAGTGCGTTGAGACGGCTCGAAGATTCTAAAAAATCGAATCGACTAAGGTGCAAGTCTGAATCGATGCTAGTATTGATTTTAGTTGGTTTCATGTGCAGGCTATACGTTTACGCTGAAATGTTAGAGGTCGATCTTTTGCCATATTCAATAAAGTGTCTGCGAAAGCAAATCGTCGCCTTGCGACAGACTAAGGCGTTGGCACGATAATCCAAAATGGACGTATAATTCAATGAAGCACGAAGTGCTCAAATGGCTAAGTCAGGAGAGTTGCCCATGCAACGAAGTTATGAAATCGAGCCGCAATGGCCAGGCAAAACAATAAGGCAAATCGACTCAAGATGGGGGGGCATTGACTCTCTTTTCTACTCCTTCATGCCTAAATAAAATATATCATTGTATGCTGAGTTAACCTATCAATGCCACGGGCGTGGCTCGATAGAGAGATAAACATAGTGCGTGTCGAACAGTAGATAGAACAATTGAAATGAATCGTACAACAAATGTACGAGTCGCTACGGAACATTGAATATCGTTAAGGCGAGCGCCTCAGCGCGCAAGCCATAAGAACATGGATAATTGTATTGATGAGTGCCCCAGTGTATAAGTCATTCCGTGCCCCCGCACACGAGATAGCATGCTAGAACAATGAAAGACTATATCGGTGCGAGTGCCTTAGTGCACAAGCGATAGAACATTGAATACCTTATCGAGGCGTGCCTCAGTTGTACGAGGCAGAAGGATGGAACATAAGTTTAACGTGTTGAATGCTAAGGCATAGAATAAGGAAACAAGGCTTCGAGGCGTGCATTGAATGGACGATGCAAGGAAAGACGACAAATGTGCGCAGCTGCACAATACTTACAAAAGATGGCGTCGTTGCGACGAGGAAAACAGTTGTGGCATGGATGTGACATAACTGTCGATGCGACATGGTGCCTTCGAAATGTTCGTGGCCTTCGAGACGTTCGTTGAGAACATTGGGGCATTGTGCCAATTGAAATAGAGATAAGCAAACTTGCTTGGTTGTATGAAAGATAAGATGCGTTGCATGGTTAAATGGACTTAAAGATATAAAAGCTCGTGCATGGGTATTCCCTCGAACGTGGCGCACCAGGGCGCTGGGACCGTTCGGCCTAGGAGGGATTGTGTTTATGGTATTGTTGGTGCACTTCATTTAGACGGGTAGCGACCTTCTGGTGAATGTGATAAGCCACTTGCTACGATTATTTCGGTGGCCTCTGATATTTTGGTTAGCAACCGCACAGAGTTAACATCGTCTTATGTTTCGATTCAATAAAATATAAGTTTATTCTAGCTCGGAAAGCTAGTGACCTTCATATAGTTAAGGGCGATGGGTTGGAAGTGCAAGGTATACATATATCCTGCATGGATGGATCCTGGATCGAAAGTGCAAGGTACCCTCATATCGTGCACATATAGATCCGCATAGAGGGCACTTATAACATGACAGTGAAAGATGATAGGCGTATTCACCTTGCATCGGTGCAAGGGCGAGTGCGTCGATGTTGGTAAGTCGCACCACGAAACAAACATGAGATTGCTTGTGTAATGCCTGTGGTACGTATTGCATATCTTGGTATACATATACGTAATTTGACCTGTATTGCATGTCTTCCTGCTTGATTTATTCTAGCATTTCATTGATTGGTTTATTCTTGGGTTGGTTCGGCTTGGTTTGGTTTGCTTTCGTTCATCATGAACCAAAGGTGAACCCTCCTACCTACCACCACCCTCCTTATTTATAATCCTTTCCTTTTCTCTCTCATCATTATTTCCTTCCTTCTTCATTTACTCTCCACCATTATTTCTTCAACCACCAGGAGGGAGAGAGTGAGAGCTTAGGCAAGTGCAAACTTGCTTCACGATGGATCTCAAGTTTTATTGTTCCATTCTCTTCCTTACTTAATTCTGAGCCTCTTTAGAACTTGACATTTTTGGATTTGATAGATGGATTCTTATAGATCTAAGTTTATAGTATTTTCAGTTTTCTTGGTTTTGATCTCTAAAACTTGGTTATTTTCGAAAATTAATTGTTCTATGTTGTAAATAATTCAATTTCATGTAGTTTTGGCTTTTGTTTCGCTTAATTTCGACATCGGATGAGTAAGTTATGGCCATTACAAGTTTTCGGAACTTTCATAGCTGAACTTGCTGTTTGGGGACGATGACCCCCATGCGCCCGGGAGGCCATGCGCCGGGAGGCCATGCGCTGTGAAGTCCCGGCAACGTATCCCTTAACTCCGAGCGTGTCATGCGCGTAGGTTCCCTACGCACATGTACTGAAGACGCAACGTAGGAATCCCACGCGCCGATTCGTGCAGGAATCCCACGCGCCGATTTTGCAAGAATCCCACGCGCCGATTCGTGCAGGAATCCCACGCGCCGATTTGTACAGGAATCCCACGCGCCGATTCGTCCAGGAATCCCACGTGCTGATTCGTGCAGGAATCCCACGCGCCGATTGTGCAGGAATCCCACGCGCCGATTCGTGCAGGAATTCCATGCGCCGATTGTACAGGAATCCCACGCGCCGATTTGTACAGGAATCCCACGCGCCGATTCGTGCAGGAATCGCACGCGCCAATTTATGTAGGAATCCCACGTGCCGATTCGTGCAGGAATCCCACGCGCCGATTCGTGCAGGAATCCCACGCGCCGATTTGTACAGGAATCCCACGCGCCGATTCGTGCAGGAATCCCACGCGCCGATTCGTGCAGTTATCCCATGCGCCGATTCGTGCAGGAATCTCATGCGCCAATGGTGCAGGAATCCCATGCGCCAAAATTGCTCTATTTTACTATTTTGCCTATTTAAGTTATTTTGTAGCTAAAATCTTGAAAAACTCAAAACATGAAAGTTGTAGATCTTTTCCTTAGCTTCAAGAATATGTCACTTGTTATTTTATGCAAGTTTCTCTCATTCATAATAAGGTAAGAATAAAACATGATAGTGGCCCGCCGTGGCGCACTCTTAACAAATAAACTGACATGATATTTCATGACATGCTGTTAAGACAGCTAGCCTGACATGACAAGTATGAAAGACCTAGACATCGTGGGTGATTGTGTTTGTACAAATAAACTGGTACTGTCTTGCATCATGTCTAGGATGGGGATCCCTGAGTACCACGGTCAGGGGTACCTACTGAAATTGACTAAGGCTAATTAACTAGAATGATTCAGTAGTCATGAAGAGAATCCCAACTACAGACAATCCCGTTATCTGGGCGCATTCAGTGGACTTGTAGCCTACCGACGAGTAGGACACATTTCCAGCACACAGTTACCTGTTACATTCTTCATAAATGGACATTCGACCTGGATAACCGGATGGTCTGTAGGGCTTGTGGCTGTTGGGATAATCTCATTGCATCTTGCTAGTAACTAGACCTGTAATAACCCTAGTTAGTTAAAGTATCAAGCCATACTCTTGATTGGCCGTGATTGATTGGATGGAGTTTATTCCAGCTTAGTCTTATCCTGATCCTGTGCAAGATTGTGACATGACATGATTATTGATGCTTGCCTTAACAATAACGATCGGAGGTCCAGTTCTGTTCAGGCGAAGGGTTACAACCCCAGTCCTTGTTTGGTTTAAGGCTTATAACCTGGCTTCCGGAGCAGTTTTGTGTCCTCTCTTCGTTTATTGTCTTATTGTAACCCCAGGCCATGCTCGTCATGTTTTACTTATTTCAGTGCCATGATTATCTATACTTGCCTTAATAATAAAGATCAGGGGTCCAGTTCTGTTCAGGCGAAGGGTTACAATCCCGGTCCTTGTTTGGTTTAAGGGTTGTAACCTTGCTCCCGGAGCAGTTCTGTGTCCTCTCTTCGTTTATTGTCTTCACTATACCAATAGTAATTGAGGCGAGTTTCTATTCAGGCAAAGGATTGCAACCCCGGTCCTTGTTTGGTTTAAAGGTTGCAGTCTGGCTACTTGAATGGTTGCTTCGTGCTCGATATATTACCTTACCAATAGTATTTGAGACGGGTTTCTATTCAGGTGAAGAGTTACAATCCCGGTCCTTGTTTGGTTTAAAGGTTGTGACCCGGCTACGTGAATGGTTTCCTCGTGCTCAGTTTACTATTGTTATCTCTATTATTATCAATTCTTTATTTTTAAATATTCTACTATGATTTGCTGGTTTTAGTTCCTAAGTGAATCCCCTTTGTGGCACTTGCTCTTTCTGGGGTCTGACCCAGCTGATTTTGTATGGCCAGATATCGGAACAGCTCCAGAGGATCTACCTACCTTCCAGCCAGATAGTAACCACCAGGCGTAACCCTGGCAACGAGTACGTTTATTTTGTTCCCCTACTTTATTGTAAAATTATTCTTTTGAGGCGTTTAACCGACGAGCACTTGTTAGCTCGGTTGTACCTTTATTTATTGTCTGCTTACGGGATGTAACATGATTGGCAAATCCTAGGGTTGATCATGTATTGACTAAAACTCTTGCTAGTCCGGACATTTTGTACGACAAGCTTCATGATCATCTAATATGTAATATATGGGACGCCTTGCTATTATATATTTGGTGCTCTGACATCTTGTAACTATTATTACTTGCTTGAGATTGAGACAATAGGCTTGTTCATGACCATAGGGGACTGTTGGCTTGTAGTTAAAGCCTCATGTATCTAGACAGCTGTGACCGTATAGCGAGGTGGGTTGCACTTCAATATACGTAGCTGGCTATGTACGCCCCCGCTCTCCAGTATTCTGGTTCTGGGGCGTGACATAGTTTAAGTGGTGGCCCATACAGGTCTTGTAAATCAAGATATGTGAGGGTTTACCGAATAGATGTCTCAATCAGTACTCGCCCTTGATCTCTGCTCGTATCCTCTGAATCCCTGTAATCTTGACCTGATCACATACTTGTATCGTTGATCTGTCCCGATCCTTCCTTATTGTTTCCTATGTCGTCTTTTTCAGCGACATTGTTCCCGGACCTGCCGATCAGCAAGGCGAAGCACCTCCCGTGGACCAGCAACAACCAAGAGATCAAGCCCAGCATTCAGGAGTAGCCTCCAGAGTCGTGCCTACTGGAGGAGAGCCACCAGTTCAGCCCATCCAGCCTACAGAGCCTGATGATGGCACTTTGGTGGGTCTCATCAGGTCCCTATTAGCCTCCCAGGATCGTTGAGGAGATGCCTTGCACCAGGCGGTGGCAAATGCTTTGACCAGAGGAGGTCATCAGGGTAATAGCGCGGCTAACAGCTTCAAGCGCTTGAACCCTCCCTTCTTCGACGACAGTAAAGATGCGATTGCTGCAGATGCATGGCTTCAGGACATCGAGGTGATTCTATAAGCAGCCAGGACTCCAGAGAACGAGAAGGTGGCCGTAGTGCGCCTGCAGTTACTAGATCTTGCCTGCAGCTGGTGGACAGCGCAGGCCAATGGATTAGTGGCCCCTATTTTCTGGACAGTATTCAGGGAGAGATTTTATACCAAGTATTTTGATGCTGTAGCTCGATACGATCTACAGACGAGGTTCACCAATCTGAAGCAGATGGGCAGGACGGACGATGGATATGCGGCCGAGTTCTCCAGGCTTAGTCGGTTTGCTCCCACCTTGGTGGCGACCGAGTTCGATAGAGCCCGGCAGTTCCAGTAGGGGCTCCACTAGAGATTTTGTTGGCAGTGGAACAGTTTGAGCATCAGACTTTTGATGCAGTATTGAGAGCAGCTCGGAGGCACGAGTATACCTCCCAGAGGATCGTGGATAGGACCGGAGGTCGAAAGCGATCTCACGGCCAGATGAATCAGTCATTAGCACCAGCCCCGGCAGCCAGGGCTTTGACCATTAGAGCTCCGAGGCGGGCGGCCTCAGTGACGTCGGTTCAGCATTCTACCCTGACGCACCCTCAACAGCAGAAGCATAAGCAGTCGTCCACAGTGGGATGTTCACACTGCGGGAAGCCGGGGCATGTGGTATCGGATTGTCGCAGAGCACAGGGTTTGTGCTTGGTTTGTGGTGCCCTGGACCATAGGGTTGGGAACTGCCCGAACAGGGGGAGTTCATCGTCCTTCGCTAGTCCTTCAGTTAGAGGACCAGCACCAGTCCAGCAGCAGCAGCAGCTGCAGTACCCGTTTCCGAGGCCATTGCCGACGCAGGTCCAGACATTCTAGCAGCAGAGACCGCAGCAGTATGCCCAAGCCCAAGCCTTGATCCAGAGCAGGCAGAGAAATTTTCAGCAGAGGGGACCCACACCCAGAGGACATGGTCAAGTGCTGGCTTTGACCATGGGAGAAGAAGGAATAGCACCAGGTGAGGTAGTGGCAGGTATTATTCTCGTCAACACCTTTCCAGCTTCAGTATTATTTGATTCTGGTGCCTCGCATTCATTTATGTCTGTACGATTCGCGACACGGATAGGATTGGAGCCCGAGTCATTATCAGTAAGTCTCAATATACTTACTAGTAACGAACTTGTGGGAGTAGATAGAGTGTTTTCCTTGTGTCGGATCGTAGTTAGCGGTAGAGTGTAAAAACCCCTAAAATTATTTTAATTTTAGATTATTTTAAAAGTCTTCAAAATGAATTTACGCAATTTATGGGTTTTTATTATTATTATTAAATAATGTTTAATATTTTTATAATTTTTCTGGACCCAGATAAGGGGTGCAGTGTATGTCCGCCAAAATCATCATGGAATTATTTTATTATTATTATTATTTTATATTTTTATTATTAGTGTATTCTTAGGAATTAATTCAATATCTATTTTTAGTTATTTATTAGCATTGATTGTAATATCAAGTAAATTTATATATATGTACATGTGTTTAATTATATTAGATATTTGGTATGATAATATTTTAAATTGTGACTTGGATTTAAATAGATTTTTGAGTTATATATAGATATATACATATATATATATATAAAAAAAGAAAAAAAAATAATATATATATATATATATATATATATATATATATATATATAAATATATGTTTTATCATAAAGAAAAAAAAGTTATGCTGACGTCATGCTGACGTCAGCGCTGCTTTCGTTCAGCACCCGAGCTGGGTGTTCCCATGCAGCTTTCTGCGTGAAAGCCAATAGGAAGAAAAAAAAGAGGTGGTACTGTTCCCCAAGGGGAAAAGTAATATTCAAAACCCGATCACCCCTGCATTGCCCGACTGTAGGATTCCTACTCATCTGAGCGAATTGGAACAACACCAATATTCGATCAAATCTTTTCAAAAAAATTTTGGGTAGATCTTCTCCTAATTCTCCTTAATCTACACCCACAAACTAACTCTAGGATTGATCCAGATTTAAATTAAAAATCAGATTAGAAGTTTTCGTATACATATATGAGCAACCATCGAAAGATTCATCTCCTCCATCCCTGCACCCCTCCAAGCCATCCAGAGACGTTCGCCAAGTCCCCCCACATCCCACGAACCCACTGCACACGCTCGGGGCCACTCCATCGCCGGTGATCGCCGGAGAGGGCCACGAACAGAGGAGTTCCCCTATTCTCAGGCAGTACCGAACTTCAGGTATTCAACTTTGGCCCCATGCTTCTCACCCTATAGGCAGTCAAATCTTGATCTAATTAAACCTACAGGAAGACCAATTAACCCTCTTTAGATCCATGTAATTTAGTCTAGTACGTAGATTTCAAATTCTCCGGTAAATCATTGGCTAAATCTTCGGAAAGACTACAGTTTCGAAATATCGTGACATGGTATGAAAACAGCACAGATACTGTTTTGGAAGGCAGTTACTTGTCTATCCTTTGACACTTTAGAAAATATGGTTTAACAGGGTTATTAACAACCTAAACCAGATGGATACCCCACTGATAGTTTAAATTTTCATGGAGTAAATCATCGATAATTCAGTCTCAAAGTTTAGGAAAATTTTGGTTTTTAAATAGTGAATTTCAACAATTCTCCCCGATACGGCGTGCGCCCCGACAAATCGGGCGACGTGGTCATGCACTATATGCATCAAAAGGCGCGTATGGATGATGTCGACGTGTGGGAACTGACGGAACTCGATTTCGTTGCGTGTGCGCGACGAAATCAGTGCGTATCCGTCGCGATACCCCCGTATCGACCTTTTGCAAACTTGGCCATAACTTCGTGTACGTTCGTCATATCGAGACGAAACTTGCGCCAGCAGGACCGTATCATTTTTTTGGTCCTGTATGCCAAGTTTGGTCCGATTCTGAGAAGGTCGAATGGAACGCCTATTTGGCGGGCCCGCGACCCGCTCTAACGGGCGAATTTGTGCACGGCTCATCGGAATCCAAAACTGGACATACCGTTGAGTTCGTCTCCTCAAATCGGACCCGTAGACATGTAGTTTGACGACTTTAGAGACCGTAGGTACTAGCACATATTTTGGTACAAAATGGGTCCAACGGCGGACATCGTTTTGACCCAAAATTACGATTTTGCCCCTATTCCAGAATTTAACTTTTGGACAGGCGTTTCCTTGGCATATCTTTTATTCCAAACTCATTCGTGATGTTTGTTTCAGCATCCGGAGCTCCTTGTGGATTTTGACTTTCGTGTTGACGATTCTGACTGTTGGATTTGCTACATCTCGTACCACCCTCAGGCAAGACACCTTGTCATTTGCTGTTTATTTATTTTAGCTCATATTTCATGCATCATTTATTTTCTTTATGCAAAATAAACTGTGATACATGGCATAACCTGTTAGAACTTACTGTTCATTTATATTTCCTGCTATGTATTATTTTTCTTACACATTCAACCTAGATTTAAGGGACCACCTTTGTGTGTTGCATTCATGGCCTTGACACGTTGTATCACGTTGTTGTGAGTCGTATATAGGACTCGAAAATGCGTGATTGGCTGGCCACCAGTACGCATAAGTCGTGCGTTAGGAAATAACTGCTAATAGAATTGCATGCTAGAAGACTTAGCAGTTATGAGTTGGCATTGGACGGGAAGAACATGATTGGAAGTTGACTACCACCTATCTATCGTAGACTCGCTCGCTACTGAGGAACGATAGGTAGACTATATGCTATAGACTCGCTCGATACTGAGGAATAGTATATGGTGTTGTGACTCGCTACTGAGGTACTGTATTGGTATTTTATTGACTTGATCGGGTAGTCATGCGACCATGAACTATTCTTAAAACTGCATTCAATTAGAACGGTTAGGCTACCTTATCCGTTAGGTACGAGTAATTTTGGTTTAAGTACTTTTATCTGACCGTGGCTTGGGACAATAACTTGTCGCGGATTAGTTTGTCACATCTTGTCCTTGTTTGGTTGTAGGTGTGACTTACTACTTCGATGAGAAGGTATTGAACCTTGTTGGGGTCCGGATACCATATTGGATTTATAGTATGGAAAGATACTTCATCGTGAATTAGTTTACCATCTCCTGTCCTTGTTTGGTTGGGGGGATGGTAAGCTCGTTCAATAGGTGTGCATTGGACCATGTTGTAAATTCAATTGACTTATTTATTTGAGCAATATTTATTCAGTTTATATGGCAGGATATTATGTGTCTTGTTACGTCCCTCTGAGGACCTGGTTATCTCTCCAGGTGTGTGCTCTTGTCTTTTGCAGGTGCTCTCGCTCTAGCTGTGACCATCTCTATTTCTTCGAGGATGATTGCGCTTGGATCGTCTTCGCTTTGCTCGCCAAACTCATTTTATTTTCCATGTGTTTTTCTTTACTTTGTTGGGATTTGTCTCCGCCCAACATATTGTATCAAGATAAATCAATCTCATTATATGATATCTTTTATTCATTTATTTTTGTGTGGATGAGATTAGCTATGGTTCTACTGCATTTTACAGCTTACGTATATTTTCTTATACGGCTGGCATGTCTACGTTCCTAGTCCTACGTATTTTGGGACTGGGGCGTTACATCGGTAGAGAGTTCCCCGCTAGAATGATAGGGTTTCCCATGGCCGATTATGATGTGGTCTTGGGGATGGATTGGTTGAGGGACCAGTATGCTAGGATAGACTGCCATATCGGCAGGGTTGTTTTTAGCATTCCAGGCGAGCCGGAGTTTTTCTTCTCCCGAGGCGAAGTTGAACCTTCTCCTCCAGTGTTACGGATGGCAGTAGCAGCAGTGCAGTTACCTCGGATAGTCGAGGAGTTTCCAAATGTTTTCTCCGAAGAGCTTCCAGGGATGCCGCCAGAGCGGGAGATCGAGTTCACCATCGACTTGATTCCAGGAACAGCCCCAGTGTCAGAGAGAGTCTACAGGATGGCGCCGTCAGAGCTAGAGATATTGTACAAGATGATTGAAGAACTTAGAACCAAGGGATTCATTCGTACAAGTGGATCGCCTTGGGGAGCTCCGATGCTTCTTGTGAAAAAGAAGGATGGTACGTCCAGATTATGTGTAGATTATCGTACCTTGAACTCAGTGACAATCAAGAACAGATATCCTCTCCCAAGGATAGATGACTTGTTTGATCAACTCAAAGGGGCAGCAGTGTTCTCGAAGATTGACTTGCGGTCAGGATATCATCAGATCAGATTCAGAAAGCAGGACATCCCGAAGACAGCTTTCAGATCTAGGTATGGGCATTGGGAGTTCCTTGTTATGCCCTTTGGAGCAACCAATACGCCGGCTATATTCATGGATCTCATGAATCGTATCTTCATGCCTTATTTGGATCAGTTCGTGATTGTTTTCCTAGGCGACATCCTAGTCTACAGCTGTCACGCCCCAGAACCAGAATACTGCAGAGCGGGGGCAGACATAGCCAGCTACGTATATGAAATAGAATCCATCTCGCTATACGGTCACGGCTGTCTAGATACATGAGGGTTTATCTACAAGCCAACAGTCTCTTAAGGTCATGAACAAGCCTAGTGTCTCAATCACAAGTAAGTAAGTAAAAGTCACAAGATGTATGATCATTAAATATACAATAGTAAGGCGTCCCAAACATTACATATTCAGTTGATCATGAAGCTAGTCGTTACAAAATGTCAGGACTAGCAAGAGTTTAGTCATACATAATCAACCCTAGGATCTGTTAATCATGTTACAGCCCGTAGGCAGACAGTAAGTAAGTGCAATCGAGCTAAACAGGTGCTCGTCGGCTAAACGCCTCAAAAGAATATTTTACAAGGGAGTGGGAGAGCAAAATAAAACCCACTCGTTGCCGGGATTCCTTCTAGTGTTCACCATCTGGCAGGAAGGTCGGTAGATCCTCTGGAGCTGCTCCGAAATCTGGCCACACAAAACCAGCTGGGTCAGACCCCAGAAAGAGCAAGTGCCACAAAGGAGGCTTCACTTAAAAGCTAAAACCAGCAATCAGCACAAGATATAAATAAAAGTAAGAACTGGAAATAAAGAAAATACACCAGGATGATATACGACGAGATAACCATGGAACTATTCAGATAACCAGGTTACAACCCGTAAACCAAACAAGGACCGGGGTTGTAACCCTTCGTCTGAACAGAACTTGGAATTCTCACCATTTATCGGTAAAATAAATACAAGCATTTTGGTCATTCAATAATCTGGAACAGGATCAGGGCAAGACTAGACTGGTTAGACTCCGTCCAATCACTTCACGGCCAAGCAAGAATTACGGCTTGATACTTTAACTAACTAGGGTTGTCACAAGCCTAATTACTAACAAGATGCAGTAAGATTATTCTACAGCCACAAGCCCTGCAGACCATCCAGGTTACCCGGGTTAAAAGATTAGAGTTGAATTCAGGTGGGTACATCGTCCAGGAAACGAATGTACCCTTAGGTAGCTTGAAGGGTGCAACACATGACAGTGTGCTGGAAATATGCCCTACTCGACGGCAGGCTACAGATCCCAAGGCGTACCCTGGTAACGGGATTGCCTGTAGCTGGGAAATCTCGTCATGACTAATGTATTAATCTAGTTATTAGCCTTAGTCTATTTTAGTAGGTACTCCTGACCGTGGTACTCAGGAGTCCCTGTCCTAGACATGATGCAAGACAGGACTGGTTTATTTATACAAACACAATCGCCCACGATGTCCAGATTAATTATACAGGTCATGTCTTGTCAGGTAGTCGTCGTAACAGCTATTCGAGATAATCATGTCAGATTATCATGCCAAGTGTACTTGTCAGGAGTGCGCCACGACGGGCCACTATCAGGTCATGTCAGGTTATTATGTCAGGAGTGTACCACTACGGGTCACTATCACGTCATGCTCAATTATCAATTCCAAACATATCAAATAAATTCGTGATTATCAAGTTCAGGACAAAAAGGCGTAAGGATATAAAATGGACGTTAAATATCTAATCATCAGGTTGCGCCTGAGTCAGACTGCGCTCAAGTCAGGCTACGCTCAGGTCAGGCTACGCTCAAGTCAGACTACGCTCAGGTCAGGCTACGCTCAGGTCAGGCTACGCTCAAGTCAGGCTACGCTCAGGTCAGGCTACGCTCAAGTCAGGCTACGCTCAGGTCAGGCTACGCTCAAGTCAGGCTACGCTCAGGTCAGCGTATGCAAGACATACGCTTCCAAAAGGCAGCATATGTACTCCATACGACTCCTCTTCAAGGCAGCGTATGGGGTCCATACGACTCCTCATCAAGGCAGCGTATGAGGTCCATACGACTCCTCATCAAGGCAGCGTATGGGGTCCATACGACTCCTTGTCAATGCAGCATATAAGGTCCATACGACTCCTTGCCAAGGCAGCATATAAGGTCCAAACGACTCCTTGCCAAGGCAGCGTATGAGGTCCATACGACTCCTTGCCAAGGCAGCGTATGAGGTCCATACGACTCCTTGCCAAGGCAGCGTATGCAAGACATACGCCTCCAAAAGGCAGCGTATGAGTCAGACTGCGCTGCGCTAAAGAGCGCGCGCAGCTCAGTGACGCAAGCTAAAAGCTCGCGTTCTGCTCACTGTCTTCTCCAGATCAGCAAGAACTCCATGGTTGAACCCAAAGCTTCAAAAGTCCATAACTTGGTCAAAATAAGTCCAAATCCAACTTTTCAAAGGTCAAAATTGGGTAGAATAAAATTCTCTACAACATGGAACCATCAAAACTTGAAAACAAAGAAGTTTGATAGATCAAAACCACCAAAATCTGAAAATAACTAATTTCTAGATCTACAAAAATTAAAGCCACAAAATAGAAAATGACAAGTTCTAATGTGTCTTAGAAACATGAGGAGAAGCTAATGGAATAATAAAAATGGGCTCTCTTATGGAAGCAAGTTGCACTTGCCTAGACCTCTCTCTTCTCTCTCTGGTAGGTGAAGGGAGTAAATGGAAGAAGAAGAAGAGATTAATGAAGAGAGAGAAGAAGAATAGGTAATAAATATGAGTGATGGAGGTAGGTAGGGGGTTCACCCCTTGGTTCATGATGAACCAAGAGCAATCCCAAACCGAACCAAGCCAACCCAAACCAAGATTAAACCAAGCCTAGGGAGGAAATTAAGCAAGGAAATCATGCAATACAAGAATAAATACGTACACGTATTCCAGAAATACGTAATACGAACCACAGGCATTACAACTCTACCCACCTTAAAAGATTTCCGTCCTCGGAATTTAATCAAGAGGCTAGAGATGCAATGACAAGCTACATTAATCACATGCAAGCTATAACTAGGCAGACAATCACTCATTCAAGCAAGGAATCGAAGGCATGAGACATAAGAAGACATTATACCTCACGAGTCGAACAAGTTGGGATATCGCGATCGGATATCATCCTCACGCTCCCACGTTGACTCCCCCAAAGAGTGATGACCCCAAGCAACTCGGACTAACTTGATAGTCTTGTTCTTGAAGATCTTCTCTCTCCGGTCCAATATAGACACGGGCCTCTCCTCATACGAAAGGTTGGTACCAACAACCAATTCCGAATGATCCAGGATGTGGCTCGGGTTCGGGATATACCGTCGTAATTGGGATACATAGAACACGTCATGCACCTCGCTTAGCGACGGTGGAAGAGCGAGACAATAGGATACATCTCCTACTCGCTCCAGAATGTCAAACGGTCCTATATACCTAGGACTAAGCTTGCCCCGTACGCCGAAACGAATGACGCCACGGTTAGGAAAAATCCCCAGGAATATATGATCGTCGACCGAAAACTCGAGAGGGCGCCGATGAGAATCGGCCCAATGGTGCTGGCGATCTTGGGCAACTCGAAGATGATCTCTGACTCGCCTGACCACTTCAACTGTCTGGGCAATCATTTCTAGACCGAGCATCTGTCTCTCTCCAATATTATCCCAGGCTAGCGGGGATCTGCACTTCCTACCATACAGTGCCTCGAACGGTGCCATCTGGATACTGGCCTGGAAACTGTTGTTGTACAAGAATTCCACCAGGTGCAAGTGATCTTCCCATGAACCACCGAAGTCAAGTATGCAAGACCGCAACATGTCTTCAAGAGTCTGGATCGTGCGCTCCGACTGGCCATCTGTCTACAGATGATATGCTGAACTGAACTGGAGATGAGTTCCCAAACTCTCTTGTAAGCTACGCCAAAAGTACGACATAAATCTTGAATCCCGGTCCGAGGTGATACTAACTGGCACTCCGTGCAACCTGACAATCTGCCTGAGGTACATCTCTGCTAACTGAGCCGTCGACTGACCAACTCTGAATGGAAGGAAGTGAGCCACCTTCGTGAGCCGATCAACTATAACCCAGATAGCATCTCTACCAGCTGGGGATCTAGGTAATCCAGTCACAAAATCCGTGGTCACATGCTCCCACTTCCATTCTGGAATCGGCAAGGGCTGAAGAAGTCCAGCCAGTCTCTGATATTCGACTTTAACTTGTTGGCAAACCAAACACCGAGAGACAAACCAAGCTATCTCCCGCTTCATGCCATTCCACCAGAAATGCTGCCGGATATCACGGCACATCTTCGTACTACCGGGATGGATGGAATACTGCAAACTGTGCGCTTCTGACATGATCTCCTGCCGGATATCTTCGCTGGGTACACAAAGACGCTTACCATATCGAAGTGTACAATCCTCATGAATACATAACTCTAGTCTTCGTCCTGCCTCACACTCTGCTCTGAGTCGCTGAAGCTTAGAATCTGCCGACTGCGCCATCCGGATCCTCTCGACTATAGTGGACTAAACTTGCATACTGGCCATCAAGGCCACACTGGAAGGGAAAACAACTTCAATACCCATCTTCTGAAGATCTGCTAACAGCTCTGGTTGCGCTGTTAGAAAATAAACTCACGCTCTCCTGTTCAATGCATCCGCAACAACATTGGCCTTCCCAGGATGATACTGCAGGTTGATATCATAATCCACAAGAAGCTCCAGCCACCTTCTCTGACGCATGTTAAGATCCTTCTGGGTGAAAACATACTTCAGGCTCTTGTGGTCGGTGAAAATCTCCACCCTGTCTCCATACAAGTAGTGCCTCCACAACTTAAGTGCAAACACCACTGCTGCCAGCTCCAAGTCAAGGGTTGGGTAATTCCTCTCATGGTCACGAAGTTGTCGTGACACATAAGCTATTACCTTCCCATGCTGCATCAGAACATATCCTAAACCTCTGCCTGAAGCATCACAGTACACTGAGAATCCTCTGTTCCCATCTGGAAGCATGAGAATAGGAGCTATTATCAGGCCTCGCTTCAACTGCTCAAAAGAACTCTGACACTCTGCTGTCCAAGCAAACTGCGCATCCTTGCGGGTCAACTGCGTCAATGGCGCTGAAATTCGAACAAAATCTGAAACAAACCGTCGGTAGTAGCCGGCCAATCCAAGAAAACTATGAACGTCTGCAACTGTGCTGGGCACTGGCCATGACTCAATAGCCACAATCTTCTGGGGATCCACTTCTACTCCTCCTCGAGTGATGATATGACCCAAGTACGAAATACGATCGAGCCAGAACTTGCATTTACTGAACTTGGCATATAACTGGTGCTCTCTGAGGATCTGAAGAACTATACGGAGATGCTGCTCATGCTCCGCCTCACTCTTGCTGTAGACCAGAATGTCATCCAAGAACACAATCACAAACTGATCCAAGTAAGGCATGAAGATGCGATTCATGAGGTCCATGAATACTGTCGGCACATTGGTTGCTCCAAAAGGCATAACACAGAATTCCTAATGCCCATATCTTGATCTAAAAGCTGTCTTCGGGATGTCCTGCTCTCTGACTTTGATCTGATGATAACCTGAGCGCAAATCAATCTTCGAGAATACTGAAGCCCCCTTGAGTTGATCAAACAAGTCATCTATCCTCGGAAGAGGGTAACTGTTCTTGATTGTCATTGAGTTTAAGGTACGATAATCGACACATAACCTGGACGTACCATCCTTCTTTTTTATAAGAAGCATCGGGGCTCCCCAAGGCAATCCACTAGCACGAATGAATCCCTTGGTTCTGAGTTCTTCAATCATCTTGTACAATATCTCCAACTCTGACGGCGCCATCCTGTAGACTCTCTCTGACACTGGGGCTGTCCCGGGAATCAAGTCTATAGTGAACTCGATCTTCCGCTCCGGAGGTATACCTGGAAGTTCTTCTGGGAAAACATCTAGAAACTCCTCGACTATCCTGGGCAACTGAACTGCTGCTACTGCCATCCGTAATATCGGAGGAGATGACTCAACTTCGCCTCGGAAGAAAGAAAACTCCGGCTCGCCTGGAATGCTAAAAACAACCCTGCCAATGTGGCAGTCTATCCTAGCATACTGGTTCCTCAACCAATCCATCCCTAGGACCACATCATAATCGACCATCGGGAACTCTATCAATCTAGCGGGGAATTCTCTACCGCTAACTACGATCCGACACGAGAAAAACACTCTATCTACACCCACAAGTCCGTTACCAGTAAGTATATTGAGCCTTACTGATAATGACTCGGGCTCCAGTCCTACCCGTGTCGCGAATCGTACAGACATAAATGAATACGATGCACCAGAATCAAATAAAGCTGAAGCTGGAAATGAGTTGACAAGAATAGTACCTGCCACTACCTCTCCTGGTGCTAATCCTTCTTCTGCGGTCATCACCATAGCCTGACCGTACCCTCGGGGTGCTGGTCCCCTCTGCTGAAATCCTCGCTGCCTGCTCTGACTCTGGGCTTAGACTTGTGCATACTGCTGGAGGTTCTGCTGCTGGAACACTTGGGTCTGAGGCGGCAAGGGCCTCGGCAATGGATACTGCTGCTGCTGGACCGGAGCTGGTCCTCTCACCGAAGAGCTAGAAAGGTTGGACGATGATGAACCACCCCTATTAGGGCAGGATCCAACCCTATGGTCTGGTGCTCCACAAGCCAGACACAATCCCTGTGCCCTACGACATTCTGCCACTACATGGCCCGGCTTCCCAAAATGAGAACAACCCACTGCGGAAGGTTGCTTCTGCTTTTGCTGCTGAGGGTGCATCAGAGTTGAATGCTGAACTGACGTTACTGAGGCCGCTCGCTTCGGAGCTTCAATAGTCAAAGCCCTGGCTACCGGGGCCGATGCTGAAGACTGATTCATCTGGCCGTGAGATCTCTTCCGACCTCCGGCCCTATCCACAATCCTCTGGAAGGTATACTCATGCCTCCGGGCTGCTCTCAAGACTGCATCAAAAGTCTGATGCTCAAACTGCTCAACTGCCAACAAGATCTCCATGTGAAGTCCCTGCTGGAACCGCTGGGCTCTATCATACTCGGTTGCCACCAAAGTGGGAGCAAACCGACTGAGTCTGGAAAACTCGGCCGCATATCCGTCGACCGTCCTGTCTCCTTGCTTCAGATTGGTAAACCTTGTCTGCAGATCATACCGACACACGACATCGAAATACTTGGTCTGGAATCTCTCTCTGAATACTGCCCAAGCAATGGGTGCTGCTAATCCAACGGCCTGCGCTGCCCACCAGCCGCGGGCAAGATCTAACAACTGCAGGCGCACAACGGCCACCTTCTCGTTCTCTGGGGTCCTGGCTGCTTCTAGAATCACCTCTGCGTCCTGAAGCCATGCATCTGCCGCGATAGCTATAATATTCCTATTTCTGAAGTACATATTTGACTGTATTATTATATTTGGAGGATTTTAATTTTAGAGTATTTTTGAATTTTTTATTATTTTCTTGGAGGTAATTTTATCCTCATTATTATTATTATTATTATTATTATTAATTTCTTGTTCCTAATCTACCCTCCAAAATATCTAACCTAACCCCCTCTCTCTTTACTCAAATCACCCCTCACATCACTCACCCACTCCCTCTCTCCTCTCTCATCTTTCCCTCTCTTACCTCTCTCTCTCTCTCCCGAAATCTCCTCTCTCTCTCTTCCCTGGAGAACCCCCCCCCCAAATCCCCTCTCTCTCTCTCTCAGCTCCCTCTCTCATCTCTCTCTCCCTCTCAGCATGGAGAGCAGCCCCCCCAAACCTCTTCTTCTCTCCCTCTCTCAGCTCTCACTAACCCTAACCCTCGCTTTCCCGAGCTCACCTCTCCCCCTCGTCTCCGGCCTGCAGCCGCCGCCACCACTTTAGCCACCTCCGCCATGGCCTTCGGCCACCTCCATTTCAGTCACCACCACCTCCACCATCATCGTCATCTTCAGCCACCACCACCATCACTTCCACGACGACCACCACCACCATCATCGTCGCCGTCGCTGTCTCCTCCACGGCCGGCCTCCTCCGCCGCCCTCACCCACGAGCGCCGCCTCCACTTCCGCCGTGGTCACCCCGCCTCCAATCGCGACCACCGCCACCAGCCCCATCGTCATCACCTCCAGCCCCATGGCCTCCGCCCCCTTCTCCTTCCTCCTCTCGCCGTGGCGCGGATCGCCGCCGTGAGCCGCCTCCAGCGATGCCGTCTCCTTCTCCTCCTCCCCTTTCCTGGCTCAGCGTGGCGCTGCTGCCTCCCTTCGCCGGGAGCCACGACCCGCCTGGCCGTCGCCCACCTCGGCAGCACCCTCGCCTCCGTGTCTCCTCTCCCTCTCTGTTCTCCCTCGGCGCAGCTCTTGCCGCTGCTGTCCCCTCCGCCGGAGCCCGACCAACCCCGGTGAGCTCCTCCGCCCTTTTTTTCTCTCCTCTTCGGGCAGCGTGCTGCCTCGAGCAGTGCACCCTCGTGGAGCGATCCCCCTCGTTTTGCATGCGCTTAGGGAGCGAGCCCTGGAGCTCCGTGCACGCCTCGAGCAGCAGGACGCTTTGGGCCCCGCGCTGCTCGGGTTATGTGCCGTCTCGATACGCGTACACCTTGGTGTACGTGCTACCTCGATTCACGTGTCGCCTCGATTCACGTGTTGCCTCGGGCAGCGGGATGCTTCGAGCCCCGTGCTGTCTCGGGCACCGTGCTATCTCGGTTTGTACGTTGTCTCGATTCCCGTGTCTCAGCCTTTGTGCCATCTCGGTTTTAGTATCACTTTGATTTGTGTGCACACGCTGGTTTGCACACCGCCTCGATTTGCGTGCTTGCTCTGATTTACGTGCCGTATTGGTCTTTGTGCCGTCTCGATTCGCATGCACGTCTCGAATTGTGTGTTTTGTGATTCGTGCACCATTTTGATATTCGCGATCCCTCGGCCTACGTGTACGTCTCGATTTACGTACATGTTGTCTCCTGTTTGTCTCGATATTTGAGTTATCTCGATTCTCGTGTGCGTCTCGATATACGTGTGCGTCTTGATTTGTGTGCCCGTATCGGTCCGTGTGCCTCGATTTTCGTGCCAGATCCATGCGCTGCTGGCGGGACCCGTACGGTATAGCCTCGTGCCATTCTTCGTGATTTTGTCATTATTTTATTATTTAATTCTAATAATTGTTTATTATGTGTTCTGAGGATCTCGATTGGCGTGCTAGCTTGGATCGCGACTGTCGAAGACTTGCTTACCTAGCCGAGCCCTCTAGGCAAGTATCCCTTGCTCATCGACGGCTCTTGCCCTCTCTCCTGGATTTTATTGCATTTTTATTTGCTGTAATTGTAAATGTATAACTATGAGTAGTGTAGCCTAGTAGTAGAACTGCCATGAGGATAACTTAGGATAGCTTGTTCCGACACCGTGATAGACCGTATCGGACAACTCGGATGGGTCATCCACACCTCCGAGGACACGAGCACGACTCACTTGTATGGATTGTCCCCATATGTCCCGTGTCCGACTCGCGGTCGGGTAACGGCTTGGCTAACTATTTCTGTGACTGTGTTTGTGGCTTGGACATGACTGTGGGTCTTGGTGTGCCCTGCGTGGCGATTATTGTTGCATGTATTGGCTTGGCGCCCAGTACGCATCGTAGTGCTGCTGGAGGCCGAGACTTAGTGTTCTCGGCTGTGGTTAGGTTTCCAGTACGCATGGTAGCGTTGCTGGAAGCTGAGACTTAGTGTTCTCAGCCTGCAATTCTGCGGCTGGTTGTGCTGAGTGGATTTTAGCCCCAATTCGTAGGGTGCTCCCGTCCAGAATACAAAGGAGACTGTGCCGGATTTTTCTGTAATTTCCGATCGGGAATTCGGTTCGAAGGATTGGGCAGAACCATTCCTTTGGTTTGCTGGACTGGGCTCGTACATGTTCATCTTGGTATAGTATACCTGATCCCATTGCCGGCCAGGTAGACTCCCGACTAGATTAGTCGCCTAGCGTCTTGACATATCTTGTCCGTCGGATAGCGTAAGGAGAGCGGTTCTACTCGGGAGACGATCTGCAACCCTGGTCCTTGTTTGGTTTAAGGGTTGTGGATCTGCTCCAGAGTGGTTCATGCAATCCTTGCCATTTTCGGCGGCCTTAATTAATAAACACTTATACCCTGACCATTCATTCTAGGAGTTGTCCTAGTCTAGCGAGATAGGGCAGACAGTTGTCCTATGTATCGGGATTGTGACCTTGGATATATGAGGATTGAGTATTATATGGAGTATGATCTCGGGATGTTCAGTTGGTAGACTCACGTGGACTTTTGGATAGTATTGCTATTCCTTTTGAGGATGTTCTAATTCGACCGGGCCTGACTGTGAATTCTTAGATTTTGATGATCACGAATATTTTGCAGAACGAGGAGAATATCGAGGGTATTATTATATAATTTTTACTCGACTTCCTAAACGCCCAAAACCTGGTACCTTTGTGTATTCCGGTAGTTGGGGAACCTGGTTTGATTGCTATGTCTTGGTAGTTGAGGGACTTGTTTTCTAGTGGCTTGTGATCATTGACTAGGAGGATTCTTATGAGCCAGAGGGTCTAGCATTGCTTATAGTGATTAGCTTGGTATTTAGTTATTGACCTTCCTGACATGATATTGATTCCATCGTAGAGGGGTGACTCTTGCTAGATTGATCTGGTGGATGGACCGACTTGATGATTGGAGCTGTAGGCTCCCATATATGTTTGAGATGATATTGTGGTAGAGATTCTGATCTTGTACTTGACCTGATATCCATGCCACGATGTGGGCAGATGATTTCACATGACTGACAGATTGATCCTTTTTCCTGACATGACTACTTGTATCCGTACTATAAGTCCAGCTTATCCTTTGAGGTACTGGCCCTGACCTTGCACTGCGGTGCCCTTGTCTACTGGCACTTTGAGGTGCTACTTCCATGATTATATGGCATTGCGATGCCATCTTGATATTCTAGCTATATTATATGATTACCTGCACGGGTACCTTGGTAGTTGGCCCTTAGTCTTAGCGTGGTCAGGATTGCTTGCTTGCTTGTTGCATAACACTAAGGATGGATCACAACTGGGACTATAGGTACCGAGGTTGATTCTTACTTAGCGTTCTCGTACTATGGCACGACATCTAAGAGGATGATCATGTGACCACGGCATGTGATTCCAGATAAATGTATGGATAATCTAGGCAACTTAAAATGATAGAAGCATTGGGAGGGAACGGAATCCCGAGATCGTGCATTACCAGCCTTATCCCAGACACTAGTCATGACCTGCAGGCTGGCCGCCACAGATATTGTTACCATTCGCACTAGTGGATGGCAATATCCGGCTACTTTATGTACTATATATTATATACATGGCATGCTCGGCACGGTGGCCTTACGAGGGACCGGTGGTGACATGCAGAGCACGGTGGTCTTGCGAGGGACCGACGCTCATCTAGTCTTGATATACTTGGCCCCGCTAGCCCTGCTGGGACGGCACGATCTGAGGATTCCTATATTGCATTGTTGGGGTAACCCAACGTCCACATAGAGAGCCGTAGGCATTTTGAGTGGCCGCTTATTTATATAATTGTTTGGCTTGTTGCTTGCCCAGTCGACTGATATCGAGTTCCAGTTGGCGATGCAGGTATTATTGGATGTTAGGATGACTGTGATAATTGTTGGTTACTTACGTATTAGTAGTTGGATTGTTGCCTTATATTCTGTAATCGTGCGTTGGTACCGCACGATCCTTTACCTTATTTACTATTTTTAGATGCTATTTCTGTCACATTTTATCATGCTGGTTTTCTTCGCCCGTCCTTGAGCCTTCCTTTCTGGTACTTGCTGCGGTTGGCCTGACCAACCCTGGATTGTTCCCAGATTGCCTGGGACCGACCCTGTGGATCTTCCAGACTCGACTTGGAGGATGTGCTTCAGTTCCCGACCATGCTAGGAACTGTGGGAAGGTATGCTAGTCTACATTATTATTCTGTACTGTAGATTCCTGATTTTTATATGCGTATTCCCTGCTTTCCATATGATTATCTCTCTTGATGTTGTTTCATTGTGATTTGCCTGTGGACATGAGATCGGATTTAGGCCATAGATTGATTGCATGCTAGGATACCCAGCAAGACTTGACAGCCGTCATCGCCGTATAGCGTATTCGTACCTTATACGGTGTAGCTAGCCTACGTCCGTCCCCGTATTTCGGTACTGGGGTGTGACAATAGCATCTTCACTACCGTCGAAGAATAGAGGGTTCAAGCGCTTGAAGCTGTTGGCCGCGCTGTTACCCTGATGACCACCCCGGGTCAAAGCATCCGTCACTGCCTGGTGCAAGGCATCTCCACGCCGGTCTTGGGAAGCTATCAAGGTCCTGACGAGTCCTACCAAAGTGCCGTCATCACGTTCTACAGGTTGAACTGGCTGGACTGGTGGCTCTCCGCCAGAAGGTACGACTCTGGAGGCTACTCCGGAATGCTGGGCTTGATCTCTAGGTTGCTGCTGCTCCGCGGGAGGTGCTCCGCCTTGCTGGTCGGTAGGACCACGAACAATGCCACTGAAGAAGACGACATAGAGAACAATAAGGAAGGACCAGGACAGATCAACGATACAAGCATATGATCAGGACAAGAATCCAGGGATTCAGAAGATACGAGCAGAGATCAAGGATGAATACTGATTGAGACATCTATTCGGTAAACCCTCACATATCTTGATTTACAAGACCTGCATGGGCTACCACTTAAACCATGTCACGCCCCAGAACCAGAATACTGGAGAGCAGGGGCAGACATAGCCAGCTACGTATATGAAATGGAATCCATCTCGCTATACGGTCACGGCTGTCTAGATACATGAGGGTTTATCTATAAGCCAACAGTCTCTTAAGGTCATGAACAAGCCTAGTGTCTCAATCACAAGTAAGTAAGTAAAAGTCACAAGATGTATGATCATTAAATATACAATAGTAAGGCGTCCCAAACATTACATATTCAGTTGATCATGAAGCTAGTCATTACAAAATGTCAGGACTAGCAAGAGTTTAGTCATACATGATCAACCCTAGGATCTGTTAATCATGTTACAGCCCGTAGGCAGACAGTAAGTAAGTGCAATCGAGCTAAATAGGTGCTCGTCGGCTAAACGCCTCAAAAAAATATTTTACAAGGGAGTGGGAGAGCAAAATAAAACCCACTCGTTGCCGGGATTCCTTCTAGTGTTCACCATCTGGCAGGAAGGTCGGTAGATCCTCTGGAGCTGCTCCGAAATCTGGCCACACAAAACCAGCTAGGTCAGACCCCAGAAAGAGCAAGTGCCACAAAGGAGGCTTCACTTAAGAGCTAAAACTAGCAATCAGCACAAGATATAAATAAAAGTAAGAACTGGAAATAAAGAAAATACACCAGGATGATATACGATGAGATAACCATGGAACTATTCAGATAACCAGGTTACAACCCGTAAACCAAACAAGGACCGGGGTTATAACCCTTCATCTGAACAGAACTTGGAATTCTCACCATTTATCGGTAAAATAAATACAAGTATTCTGGTCATTCAATAATCTGGAACAGGATCAGGGCAAGACTAGACTGGTTAGACTCCGTCCAATCACTTCACGGCCAAGCAAGAATTATGGCTTGATACTTTAACTAACTAGGGTTGTCACAAGCCTAATTACTAACAAGATGCTGTAAGATTATTCCACAGCCACAAGCCCTGCAGAACATCCAGGTTACCCGGGTTAAAAGATTAGAGTTGAATTCAGGTGGGTACATCGTCCAGGAAACAAATATACCCTTAGGTAGCTTGAAGGATGCAACACATGACAGTGTGCTAGAAATATGCCCTACTCGACGGCAGGCTACAGATCCCAAGGCGTGCCCAGGTAACGGAATTGCCTGTAGCTGGAAAATCTCGTCATGACTAATGTATTAATCTAGTTATTAGCCTTAGTCCATTTTAGTAGGTACTCCTGACCGTGGTGCTCAGGAGTCCCTGTTCTAGACATGATGCAAGATAGGACTGGTTTATTTATACAAACACAATCGTCCACGGTGTCCAGATTAATTATACAGGTCATGTCATGTCAGGTAGCCGTCGCAACAGCTATTCGAGATAATCATGTCAGGTTATCATTCCAAGTATACTTGTCAGGAGTGCGCCACGACGGGCCACTATCAGGTCATGTCAGGTTATTATGTCAGGAGTGCACCACTACTGATCACTATCACGTCATACTCAATTATCAATTCCAAACATATCAAGTAAATTCGTGATTATCAAGTTCAGGACAAAAAGGCGTAAGGATATAAAATGGACGTTAAATATCTAATCATCAGGTTGCGCATGAGTCAGACTGCGCTCAGGTCAGGCTACGCTCAGGTCAGGCTACGCTCAGGTCAGGCTACGCTCAGGTCAGGCTACGCTCAGGTCAGGCTACGCTCAAGTCAGGCTACGCTCAGGTCAGCGTATGCAAGACATACGCTTCCAAAAGGCAGCGTATGTACTCCATACGACTCCTCTTCAAGGCGGCATATGGGGTCCATACGACTCCTCATCAAGGCAGCGTATGAGGTCCATACGACTCCTCATCAAGGCAGCGTATGGGGTCCATACGACTCCTTGTCAAGACAGCATATGAGGTCCATACGACTCCTTGCCAAGGCAACATATGAGGTCCATACGACTCCTTTCCAAGGCAGCGTATGAGGTCCATACAACTCCTTGCCAAGGCAGCGTATGAGGTCCATACGACTCCTTGCCAAGGCAGCGTATGTAAGACATACTCCTCCAAAAGGCAGCGTATGAGTCAGACTGCGCTGCGCTAAAGAGCGCGCGCAGCTTAGTGACACAAGCTAAAAGCTCGCGCACTGCTCACTGTCTTCTCCAAATCAGCAAGAATACCATGGTTGAACTCAAAGCTTTAAAAGTCCATAACTTGGTCAAAATAAGTCCAAATCCAACTTTTCAAAGGTCAAAATTGGGTAGAATAAAATTCTCTATAACATGGAACCATCAAAACTTGAAAACAAAGAAGTTTGATAGATCAAAACCACCAAAATCTGAAAATAACAAATTTCTAGATCTACAAAAATTAAAGCCTCAAAATGGAAAATGACAAGTTCTAATGTGTCTTAAAAACATGAGGAGAAGCTAATAGAACAATAAAAATGGGCTGTCTTATGGAAGCAAGTTGCACTTGCCTAGACCTCTCTCTTCTCTCTCTGGTAGGTGAAGGGAGTAAATGGAAGAAGAAGAAGAGATTAATGAAGAGAGAGAAGAAGAATAGGTAATAAATATGAGTGGTGTTGGTAGGTAGGGGGTTCACCCCTTGGTTCATGATGAACCAAGAGTAATCCCAAACCGAACCAAGCCAACCCAAACCAAGATTAAACCAAGCCCAGGGAGGAAATTAAGCAAGAAAATCATGCAATACAAGAATAAATACGTACACGTATTCCAAAAATACGTAATACGAACCACAGGCATTACAACAGCAAGAGTAAGGCGGAGCATGAACAACATCTCCGAGTTGTCCTACAGATTCTCAAAGAGCACCAGTTGTATGCCAAGTTTAGTCTATGCAAGTTCTAGCTCGATCGCATTTCATACTTGGGTCATATCATCACCATGGGAGGAGTGGAAGTGGATCCCCAGAAGATTATGGTCATTGAGACATGGCCAGTGCCCAGCACGGTTGCAGAAGTTCACAGTTTTCTTGGATTGGCCGACTACTACCATCGATTTGTTTCGGACTTTGCTCGGATTTTATCGCTATTGACCCAGTTGACCCGTAAGGATGTACAGTTTGCTTGGACAGCAGAATGTCAGGATTCTTTTGAGAAGTTGAAGCGAGGCTTGATGACGGCACCCATTCTCACGCTTCCAAATAGAACTGGGGGATTCTCAGTATTTTGCGATGCTTCAGGCAAAGGTTTAGGATGTGTTCTAATACAGCATAGGAAGGTAATAGCTTATGCGTCACGATAACTTCGTGATCATGAGAGGAATTACCCAACCCATGACTTGGAGTTGGCAGCAGTAGTGTTTGCACTTAAGTTGTGGAGGCACTACTTGTACGGAGATAGGGTGGAGATTTTCACCGACCACAAGAGCCTGGAGTATGTTTTCACCCAGAAGGATCTTAACATGCGTCAGAAAAGATGCCTAGAACTACTTGTGGATTATGATGTCAACTTGCAATATCACCCAGGGAAGGCCAACGTCGTTGCAGATGCATTGAGCAGGAGAGCCGGAGTTTATTTCCTAACAGCGCAACCAGAGCTGTTAGCAGATCTTCAGAAGATGGGCATAGAAGCTGTCCTTCCTACCAGTATGGCATTGATGGCTAGTATGCAAGTTCAGTCCACTATATCCGAGAGGATCTGGATGGCGCAGTCAGCAGATTCCAAGATTTAACGACTCAGAGCAGAGTGTGAGACAGTACAAAGACCAGAGTTATACATTCATGAAGACGGTACACTTAGGCATAGTAAGCGTCTTTGTGTACCCAGCGGAGATATCAGGCAGGAAATCATGGCAGAAGCTCACATTCTCAATATTCCGTCCATCCCGGCGGTACGAAGATATACCGTGATATCCGTCAGCACTTTTGGTGGAATGGCATGAAGAGGGAGATAGCTCGGTTTGTCTCTCGGTGTTTGGTTTGCCAATAAGTTAAAGCTGAATATCAGAGGCCAGCTGGACTTTTTCAGCCCTTGCCAAATCCAGAATGGAAGTGGGAGCATATAACTATGGATTTCCTGACTGGATTACCTAGATCCCCGACTAGCAGAGATGCTATTTGGGTTATTATAGACAGGCTCACGAAGGTGGCTCATTTTCTCCCGTTCAGAGTTGGTCAGTCGACGGCTCAGCTAGCAGAGATGTACCTCAGGCAGATCGTCAGGCTTTACGGTATACCAGTCAGTATCACCTCGGACAGAGATTTCAGATTTATATCATACTTTTAGCGTAGCCTGCAAGAGAGTTTGGGGACTCGCCTCCAGTTCAGCTCAGCATCACCCACAGACAGATGGCTAGTCGGAACGTACGATCCAGACTCTTGAAGATATGTTGCGGTCATGTACACTCGACGTCGATGGTTCGTGGGAAGATCACCTGTACCTGGTAGAGTTCTCGTACAACAACAGTTTCCAGGCTAGTATCCAGATGGCACCGTTCGAGGCACTGTATGGTAGGAAGTGCCGATCCCCGCTAGCATGGAACGATGTCGGAGAGTGACAGATGCTCGGTCCGAAAATGATTGCTCAGACCGTTGAAGTGGTCAGAAGAGTCAGAGATCATCTTCGAGTTGCCTAAGATCGCCAGCGTCATTGGGCCGATTCTCATCGGCGCCCTCTTGAGTTTTCTGTCGGCGACCATGTATTTCTGAGGATTTTGCCTAACCGTGGCGTCATTCGTTTCAGCGTGCGGGGAAAGCTTAGTCCTAGGTATATAGGACCGTTCGATATTCTGGAGCGAGTAGGAGATGTATCCTATCGTCTCGCTCTTCCACCGTCGCTATGTGAGGTACATAATGTGTTCCATGTATCCCAACTGCGACGGTATATCCCGGACCCGAGCCACATCCTGGATTATTCGGAATTGGTTGTTGGTACCAACCTTTCGTATGAGGGGAGGCCCGTGTCTATATTGGATCGAAGAGAGAAGATACTCAAGAACAAGACTATCAAGTTAGTCCGAGTTGCTTGGGGTCATCACTCTTTGGGTGAGTCAACATGAAAGTGTGAGGATGATATCCGATCGCGATATCCCGACCTGCTTGACTCGTGAGGTATAATATCTTTCTTATGCCTCATGCCTTCGATTCCTTGCTTGCATGAATAATTACTTGATTGCTTGATTAGTATAGCTTTCCTATGAATAGTATAGCTTGTTCTTGTCCCTCTGGCCTTTTAATTAAATTCCGAGGACGGAATTCTTTTAAGGTGGGTAGAGTTGTAATGCCTGTGGTACGTATTGCGTATCTTGGTATACGTATATATAATTTGACCTGTATTGCATGTCTTCCTGCTTGATTTATTCTAGCATTTCATTGATTGGTTTATTCTTGGGTTGGTTCGGCTTGGTTTGGTTTGCTTTGGTTCATCATGAACCAAAGGTGAACTCTCCTACCTACCACCACCCTCCTTATTTATAACCCTTTCCTTTTCTCTCTCATCATTATTTCCTTCCTTCTTCATTTACTCTCCACCATTATTTCTTCAACCACCAGGAGGAAGAGAGTGAGAGCTTAGGCAAGTGCAAACTTGCTTCATGATGGATCTCAAGTTTTATTGTTCCATTCTCTTCCTTACTTAATTCTGAGCCTCTTTAGAACTTAACATTTTTTGATTTGATGGATGGATTCTTGTAGATCTAAGTTTATAGTATTTTCGGTTTTCTTAGTTTTAATCTCTAAAATATGGTTATTTTCGAAAACTAATGGTTCTATGTTGTAGAGAATTCAATTTCATGCAGTTTTGGCTTTTGTTTCGCTTGATTTCGACTTCGGATGAGTAAGTTATGGCCATTACAAGTTTTCGGAACTTTCATGGCTGAACTTGCTGTTTGGGGACGATGACCCCCATGTGCCCGGGAGGCCATGTGCCGGGAGGCCATGCACTGTGAAGTCCCGGCAACGTATCCCTTAACTCCGAGCGTGTCATGCACGTAGGTTCCCTACGCGCATGTACGGAAGACGCAACGTAGGAATCCCACGCGCCGATTCGTGCAGGAATCCCACGCGCCAATTTGTGCAGGAAACCCACGCGCCGATTCGTGTAGGAATCCTACGCGCCGATTCGTGCCGGAATCCCACGCGCCGATTGTGCAGGAATCCCACGCGCCGATTCGTGTAGGAATCCCACGCGCCGATTGTGCAGGAATCCCACGCGACGATTCGTGTAGGAATTCCACGTGCCGATTGTGCAGGAATCCCACGCGATGATTTATGTAGGAATCCCACGCGCCGATGCGTGCAGGAATCCCACGTGCCGATTTGTGCAGGAATCCCACG
This sequence comes from Iris pallida, assembly GCA_029216955.1. NCBI lineage: Eukaryota > Viridiplantae > Streptophyta > Magnoliopsida > Asparagales > Iridaceae > Iris > Iris pallida. Next base: position 12,526,893 of record JANAVB010016197.1, on the reverse strand, counting down.
CGTCGATTCGTACAGGAATCCCATGCGCCAATTTGTACAGGAATCCCATGCGTCGATTCGTGCAGGAATCCCATGCGCCGATTCGTACAGTTATCCCATGCACCGATTTGTGCAGGAATCCCACGCGCCGATGGTGCAGGAATCCCATGCGCCGGAATTGCTCTATTTTACTGTTTTGCCCATTTAAGTTGTTTTGTAGCTAGAACCTTAAAAAACTCAAAATATGAAAGTTGTAGATCTTTTCCTTAGCTTCAAGAATATGTCATTTGTTATTTTATGCAAGTTTCTCTCATTCATAATAAGGTAAGAATAGAACACAATAGTGGCCCGCCGTGGCGCACTCTTAACAAGTAAACTGACATGATATTTCATGACATGCTGTTAAGACAGCTAGCCTGACATGACAAGTATGAAAGACCTGGACACCGTGGGCGATTGTGTTTATACAAATAAACTGGTACTGTCTTGCATCATGTCTAGGATGGGGATCCCTGAGTACTACGGTCAGGGGTACCTACTGAAATTGATTAAGGCTAATTAACAAGAATGATTCAGTAGTCATGAAGAGATTCCCAGCTACAAGCAATCCCGTTATCTGGGCGCATTCAGTGGACTTGTAGCCTACCGACGAGTAGGACACATTTCCAGCACACAGTTACATGTTGCATTCTTCATAAACGGACATTCGACCTGGATAACCGGATGGTCTGCAGGGCTTGTGGCTGTTAGGATAATCTCATTGCATCTTGCTAGTAACTAGGCATGTGATAACCTTAGTTAGTTAAAGTATCAAGTCGTACTCTTGATTGGCCGTGATTGATTGGATGGAGTTTATTCCAGCTTAGTCTTATCCTGATCCTGTGCAAGATTGTGACATGACATGATTATTGATGCATGCCTTAGCAATAACGATCGGGGATCCAGTTCTGTTCAGGCGAAGGGTTACAACCCCGATCCTTGTTTGGTTTAAGGGTTGTAACCAGGCTTCCGGAGCAGTTCTCTGTCCTCTCTTCGTTTATTGTCTTATTGTAATCCCAGGCCATGCTTGTCATGTTTTATTTATTTCAGCGCCATGATTATCTATACTGGCCTTAACAATAAAGATAAGGGGTCCAGTTCTGTTCTGGCGAAAGGTTACAACCCCGGTCCTTGTTTGGTTTAAGGGTTGTAACCTGGCTCCCGGAGCAGTTCTGTGTCCTCTCTTCGTTTATTGTCTTCATTGTACCAATAGTAATTGAGGCGGGTTTCGATTCAGGCGAAGGATTGCAACCCCGATCCTTGTTTGGTTTAAGGGTTGCAGTCTGGCTACTTGAATGGTTGCTTCGTGCTCGATATATTACCTTACCAATAGTATTTGAGACGGGTTTCTATTCAGGTGAAGGGTTACAATCCCGGTCCTTATTTGGTTTAAGGGTTGTGACCTGGGTACTTGAATGGTTTCCTCGTGCTCAGTTTACTATTGTTATCTCTATTATTATCAATTCTTTATTTTTAAATATTCTACTGTGATTTGCTGGTTTTAGTTCCTAAGTGAAGCCCCTTTGTGGCACTTGCTCTTTCTGGGGTCTGACCCAGCTGGTTTTGTATGGCCAGATATCGAAGCAGCTCCAGAGGATCTACCTACCTTCCAGCCAGATGGTAACCACCAGACGTAACCCTGGCAACGAGTGGATTTCTTTTTTTCCCCCACTTTATTGTAAAATTATTCATTTGAGGTGTTTAACCGACGAGCACTTGTTAGCTCGATTGTACCTTTATTTATTGTCTGCCTACGGGCTGTAACATGATTGGCAAATCCTAGGGTTGATCATGTATTGACTAAAACTCTTGCTAGTCCTGACATTTTGTACGACTAGTTTCAGGATCATCCAATATGTAATGTATGGGACGCCTTGCTATTATATATTTGGTGCTCTGACATATTATAACTATTATTACTTGCTTGAGATTGAGACAATAGGCTTGTTCATGACCATAGGAGACTGTTGGCTTGTAGTTAAACCCTCATGTATCTAAACAGTCGTGACCGTATAGCGAAGTGGGTTGCACTTCAATATACATAGCTGGCTATGTACGCCCCCGCTCTCCAGTATTCTGGGGCGTGACAGCTTGACTGTTTACTTATGCGAATTGAATAACATGCTTGCCATGATAACATGCTTACAATCTTCGAATATGCCATGAACTCATCCTAAGGAGAACATAGAAAGAGAACTAAATTGTATGTTTGTAGGAATCAATACAATACTAAATGTCGGTTTGTTAAGTGGGTTTTTGATCAATACAGCAAGGACGAAAGTACTAATCCCCTACTAGCTTGCTAGCAGGTTCAAGGATTGGTCTGCTCGCGGCGGAGCTTCGCTTGAACACGTTGAGGCTTGGAATGCCGAAGCGTATTGAAGCGTCTAATCGCATTGACGCTCGGACATGCAACAGGATTGATGCGGCCGAGATATAGGAGGTGTGATATATGGAACGGTGAAATCCTTTGTGGGCAAGAGAGGACCTGAGTGTTGTAGCCAATCTGGCAAATTTCTTTGGGCTATCGAAAGCCTTTGTAATCGCATTTCGAATATCAATAAAGAGAATTGTTTCGTATACTCTGTTTTCAGTTTGTTGTTAATGTTCAACTCAAAGATAACCATTTAAGAACATGTCATCTTGTCTTGCATGAGCGCAACTCCAGGCTCGTGCGGCATCATGCCCCATGCTAGGACGATGACTCGGGTGATTCCGGGTCGGGGCGTGACAGCTCGAAGCGAAGTTTCCATTGAGTATCCATCCTTTGTACCCAGGGCTCAATTTTGGGAGTCTCGGTGAAGTCGTCATCGTTTTCTGAGAACTCAGCGGTCACCATATTACAAGATAGAGTCACTCGATGAACGTGCCCTATGATGGTGTCTGAATCCCATTATGCAGAGTCAGAAGAATTAGATCGTTCTTCTTTGTCAGACTCAGAAACATCCGAGGTTAAGATTGGCGAAGTGTATCCCAACCCGTGCTTTGTTTTATTGTAATATTGTAGTGACTTTCCTTTTAGAGCAGGTATACGAATAGCAGTTCGTCTTTTCTTACCATCGTTGAGGCCAAATTTGAAATTGTAGCCCATCTTTTTAATGATGTTCTTAGATTGTTGACCATAAAAACGTAGTTGAAGTTGTCCATTATCATCTTTTTTAAAGTCTCTATCAACTGCAGCCTTTTGATTCAATCCTTTGCTGAAGAGGATATGATGCTCATCTTTCTTCTGAGAGAGAACTAGAAAGAATGAGTCTTATACTGATTCAAGTGATACTTCATTTTAGAAAGGTTGAACTGCTCCTAAGGTAAGAGGTTCAAAGTTATTCAGGATTTTTAGTAACATCATGTGTAATAATTGACATCAATATACTGCAAAGGAGAAGCTACTTTATTAATATTTACATCATCATTTACAACAGTGTTTTTAATCTTAGCCGATGGCTTATTAAGATTTATAACAAGAGGAGGAGAAGAATGAGGCTTGTTACAACGGATGTCGATAACAAGAGGCTCAGAAGAGGTGAGCTCCCGATGCTCTATCTTTTCAGCAGGAGGATGCTTGATAGAAAGAGAGAGATTGATGGTCAGCGTCTGAGAAGTCGAAGGACAAGAGGTACGTCCCTTGACCGTCACCAGGACGTCATTCAGACTCTCTTTTCGGTCTTCTTCGGTGTCGATAGCCAGTACAACTTTCATGAACTCCTCTTTATACATTCTGGAATCTGTATCATAGGCTTTGATGCCTCGGAAGGAATTAAGATCAGCCACTTCCTTCCGGAGTTCTCTGTTGTCATCAACATATTTGAAGCATTGATGGAGAATGGATGGCACGATGTTATGTTTATGCAACCACGATCTTTCTAAAAATACATTATAGGAAACGTGATTGTCAATCACATAGAAAGTGACCTTCGTACGGAGATTGCCAATTTAAACTTTTAGGCGAATCTTTCTCAACGGTTCACTTCTCCCAAAATTAAACCCAAGAATAGTCGTGATTGTGGCAGAGAGATTATGAACTGGGATCTTCAGTGCATCCAATAGAGTCTTCGGTATAATGCTGAGTTTAGACCCTGGGTCGACTAGGATGCAATCGACCTTCATTGTATCGGTATATCCCGTATAGTAGAGAGGCGGTTATGTTGATTGTCCTCCAGAAGCATATCATCTTGAGTGAAAGTGATATTAGGAATTAGTTCCATCACACTATGACAGTGAGAGCATGCTACTGGTTCCTCGTCCGATTTCTTAAGATGGGCCAAACAAGCATCAGCTTGCATCAAAGCTTCATTTAATATTTCTCGAGTTTCCCTTGAGTGATGTAGGAGTTCAAAAATTGATAACCTTGCTGGAGTATTGGCTAGTTGAGCCAATATGTCAAAATTATACGGCTTTTTGAGTCCTTGAGGTAGAGTTTTCTTCAATATTTTGTCAAAGCGAGCCAGCTGTTTGCCTTTTTCAGCTGTTGTTGGTTTGGGAGGAATAGATTCCTCTTGGGACGATGACGCCGAAGGAACATTAATGGCAGAAGAAGAAGATGCTGGAGGGGCATTGGAGACTGGAGGAGGTGCGACCGTATTCTCTTGACCTTCGGGATAGTCTCTGAGATAGAGTCTCCCAGATCTGGTACCGATCATAGCTTCTTCTTCCGGAATTGGTGTAAAAAAACCTGTAGAAGCATGGAATTTCAGGCGCATCTATAGGCCAGAATCCTATGCGCTCAACCCAACCATGCGACCAACTCAAATGCGCCAGGAAGCTCAAACAGATACTTGGCACAGCAAAAAAAAGTACAAATTTAAAGACATTCAAAAGAAGACTTTTATTTTATATGAAAGTTTATTACATGTCTAAAGAAAGGCTTTACAAAGGAGAACTTCTACAAAAAAGGAAGATCCTAAAGCTACAGCCAAACGCAGCAAACTACCATGCGCCCCCTGTCTGGCGCATCATCTGTCAGGCGCATCATTCTGATATCTCGTCCAAGCGCATCATTCTAGCATCTCAACATATGCGCATCACCGTGCATAGTCAGAGCGAATCACTCTCTCTCATCAGCACCAATCAGCCCTTGTGTAGCAGGAGGAGAAGCTCTCCTAGCTCGACAAGGATTAAGACATGATGTCCTGATCTTCGGAAGCAACAGGCACACTCGACAACCTGTGGCTCTTCCAGCATAACGAAAGACGGAGCACGACCACCTCGATCTTTGGATACAACGGGCACCATCGGCCTGTGTCGGGACTCGACGATCCCGATATTTGGATGCAACATACACTATCACAGAAGCTCAAAGCGATGGAAAGACTGGGGCAGCACATCTTCACCCTCGGAAAAAGCACGAGTTCGACAGTTCGCCAAGGCAGAGCTCCAGCCAAGTGTATCTTTTGAAGAATAAAAGCAAAGCTTTCCCTCATGCAGCTATTTATAAGCACGGAGAGCCTACACCCGAGTGCTAAATGGTCGACGTTCCAAATTCCATGCAATGAATTTGCATTAATAGCAAATACATCCGTCGCCTCGTATTCGGCTAAGTCAAGGCAACTATTAATGTCTCGAAGAACCCAACAGGCGGGCCAAAGAGGATGCGACACATTGGCAGATGTGCCGTCAAATCATGCGCTCCCCATGGATGCGCCCAACGGGCCATAGCCATGCGTCCAGATTGGCATTAACCAATGCAACCCCCTCCATCAAACATTTAATGCTGAATGACAAAAGGTGGCAACACCTCTCCCGAAGATGTCCAATCAGTAGCCCTTGCAGAAAGCGAAGCGCCGCTGATGTCAGCACCATCATTACACCTTGGGTCGACAACAATTGCCACTGGCAGACCGATCATTTGTATGCGCCTCGTGGCCATACGCCCAGAAGACTGCATGCGCCCCAGTGGTCATGCGTCCCCCGGCTTACTTCTGATCCCAAGCAACAGAAGACTAGGCCATGCATGCGCCTCAAAAGCCATACGCCTGGACTTGCTCATGGCTCCTAAAGATCATGAGACCAAGTCGCCTCCCCTGCGCCTGATCCTAGGTGCACCCTGATGCGAAGCTCTGCATGCGCCTTAAAAGCCATGCGCCCAGACTCGTCTATGATGCCTAAAACTCATAGACTAAGTCGCCTCCATACGCCCGATCCTAGGTGCACCCGACAAATTACTCTCCTCCAAAACCAAAATCTCTTAGCCACATGCATACGCCACGTGTCCCTTGACTCGGCTCTATTGAAAGAATAGGTGCTAACCACCCAAGATCTCACCAACAACCAAACCTCTGCGACTGCCACGTGTCAGCACCATCGTAGCCCAGTCCAGCAGATTTAGCTTCAATTCAGGGCACATCAACTGTGTGCCCCCGCCAGCATCAGCCACGTGGCATTTCCACGTCTAGGCATATCCAATATATGTACGCATGAGCAGCCAGCTTGCTACCTATAAATAGAAGGATCATTCCTTCACCCGACACACAGAGGGAAAAGGATAAAAGGCAGACAAGGACTGTTATATCGACATACAGATGCCAAAAGAGATACTTAACGTCCGCTTTTTGTCGCAACGCTTCGGCATCCAGAGCAACCCAGACCTTTAGAGAATTCATGATTTTCGTCAGATCGTCAACGCATTACCACTCGCTCCACTGATACAGTTCCAGATAAAAACAAAAGTGTACTCCTAGGACTACGTCTAAGTCCTACATTGTATATTGTTCTGTTTGTAATTGAAATACCAAAGTTTTAACCAACAAAACCTTATCGCATTTTTGATGGCAAATAAGCTGGCGACTCTGCTGGGGACTTCTTTTTCCTCCAACGAGAAAGCTGTGTCGCAATCTGACGCATCAAACTCGGCTCCTCCGACAAAATACTTGTGGTATGCCTCAATCAACAGGCGTATGTGGAGTTCATCTCTGAAGGCAGTGCGAGTCCTTCGAAGCGGCAGCTAGAGCCGAAGAAGACTTGCCAAGTTTAGGTGTGCAAGGCGGATGCGCCTGGCACCATCATTTAAAGGGATGCGCCACCGCAGCTGGCCCTTCCTGCTGACGTTCTCAGCAACGAGGATGTGCACACTGGTGCCGTACATCTATCTGTGAAACACAATATTGACTACATTCCCCAACTGTCTTCTTTCCAGCCGAAGAAGATGCGCCAACGGAGTAGAAGTGCAACCAATCTCCAGCGCATGAGCTCTGGTGCGCAGGAGAGAACGTATGTCTTCAACAGACTCACTTGCTGTCATGGAGAGACACAATTGGATTTTGAGTACTATACGTCTTTGCGGGATAGTACAAAGAAATCCAAAGTAGTACAGGCCATGCGCCACGAACGTGCTACGCCAACTACAAACCAGAAGCATGCGCTCAAAATCATATACGCTCTTGATGGTAGGCTGTACAGAGTCGACTCGGGCGATCTGTGCCAGAAACGAGTTAACTCTCAAAGTCTCTGTCCCGCTTGGGTGCATCTACTGTATTTTGAACCAAGTCTGGCTGGGCAACTGCGATGTTGAGTCCATGTGCCCACCTGGGTGACGCATATAAAGTGGACTCAAGTTGCCATAAATGTTGTTCCTCTACCAATGATCTGGGCGTATCTCATGCGTGTGAACCAGATTAGGAGGTACAACATTCACATGACCACCTCGGTGCTTGGCCTTGCCATGCACCTGATGGGGGTATTAAAATAAAAATCTTCCAACATGATTTGCGTAATGTGATCAGTCACAAACGCAGATCAGAAGAGCTGACCAATGAGCACAATGTGTCCCTCGCAGGGTACACCTGTGCTTTGGTCACTATCAACTGCTGTTGTTACAAAACAGCGGCTCCACCACAAAGGCAGTCCGTGTTTCAGCGACTATAATCTACGGCCCCTATCCGACGTCGCCTCAGAAAGAAAGTGCCAATTGAAGATGAAGCGGAGCCCAAGATCGCTTCTTGTCATATTGTCTCCAATTTTCACTCATCCGGGAGAAAGACAACCACCAACTCCTCAGCCTCTCCCTCCAAAACTCAGCTGAGGAAGAGCAAAACAGTGGTCCCATCCCCAGGGGTGTACGAACGCACCCGAGCAAGGATCAAGGCCCTGGCAGAAGCCATAGCCGGGGGTAGTCAAACCCATGACAACCCTCCCCTCGAAGATGAAGAAGCGCTTCAACAAAGCGACCCCGATGTAGCTGGGGGTGGCCAACACGAGGCCTCAGAAGAAGAGGCCCCTCCACAGGAAAGCGTGGTCGAAAGTGAAGCCTCGACCGATCCATCGACTTCCACATATGTCATGACAGCTCACATGGTAGGAGGTGGTGATGAAGGAGAATCAGACACTCCAGCGTTGGACATCGTGCAGCACATAGACACCCTTGAGGGAGCCTCAAGACTCATTCTGCCTCCATGCAGATCTTGACCCAGGTGGTGTTCGACATTCGAACCATTTGGCAAGGGCACCTGCCTCCACCAGCCCCGATCCAGGTGCCAACAGAGATTCAATTATACCCCCTCAATGGGTATCTTCAAGGGCGGGGCACCACACTGCACCGCAAGCGTCAACTCCTTCCAATATCCAACTTCAGGCCGTACCGTCTTCACCTGCTCCCAGCTCGACAGAAGACTTGGCTGAGATGATCATAGACCTGCGTGAACGCTTTGAGGCCCGAAACAGGTAGTAGGAATGTTAGAAGTTGGGGATTCCTTAACACTACCCTCTTGAGTGGAACAAGGTGGTTTATCCTCCCAAGTATAAACCACATATATTGACGCCATACGACAGGAAGGACTCTTCTCGTCGGTACTTGACCTACTTCCAGTCTCAGACTGGATATCTCCCGAATGAAGACGCCTTGCTTACAAGCCTGTTTTTCGGGGCTCTGAAGGGAGTTGCCTACGACTGGTACTGCAATCTCCCTGACAACTCTATATCATCCTTCGACGACTTGATATACCTCTTTCTCGATCGGTTCTACGACGGAGGGAGAGACATGACCATGTCGTCTCTAATAGAAGTACGGTAGACTGAGAAAGAGACTGTTCGAGAATTTATGAAGCGTTTCCGACAAGCATGCCTAAGGTTGCCTCCAAGCATGCCGAAACATGCACTCATCGACTCTTGCAGCATGAACATGATCCCCACGATCAAGATCTGGCTCAACTCCACTCCTCCGCCTGATTGGAGTTTGTTGATCATCGAAGCCGAAGCTGCTGAGAAGAAGGCACGTAACGCTCGCCTTCTGGGGGTTAACTTTTCCACCTTTGACGACAAAGGGAAACGTCCTGCGACCAGCAGTAGCTGCCGCAAAGCAAAAAGAAAGCAGGCGTTGACTGTCAATACGTCTAACAGCACGCAGGTTCCTGCCCAGAGGCCTCTTACCGTGCCACAATCGAAGATGGTCTACTCCTTCCACAATGAGGATACTTTACAGCTCTTCGAGATGCTGAAGCAGGGCGACAAAATCAAATTGCCTGATCCCAAGCGTCTTGACGAAGTAGACAGAGTCGGCGACCCGAGGTATTGTCACTACCATCGGTTCATTGGACATCCAACTAAAGACTGCTACATCCTCAAAGACTATATACTGCGTATGATCAATGTGAACGTCACCTCAGTCGATTACGAGGAGAAGACAGTCTCGGCCAATATGGTGTCACTTCAGCTCGGCACCTTACCGTCTACCACAGCTCAAGATAGCGTCGTTCCCATCCCAAAGGCGACAATGGAAGTAGTCAACCTTCCACCAACCCACGACAACATGGGTGGGCTCACACCACTCACAACATCCAAAGGAGAGATCATATGGGTTTACCCGGATCTCGTATCAGAGTTAACTCAATCATGGGTACCCTCTACCTCCAAAAGCAAAGACAAGAAGACCAAGTCTTGCCGAATGGTGACTTCCTCCCTTGAGGAAGCACTGCCCGTACAAACACGTTCACAGCAAAATGCCCAGTCAGAGGTGGCTCCGTCCGAAGTGACACCTCCTATCATCACCACAGCTGTCCAAGGAGAGGGTTCATCCTAACCTCCTGCAGGTGATAAACAAAGGCAAGCCCCCTCAAGTGGCGGCTCCCCTCGTAGACAAGCTACGGGGAAAGGCTCCAGCTCCCGGCATACCAACCGAGGCTCTCCTCAAGGTGCGACTCAAAGGTAAGCCTCCTCGGTTGTCAGCACACGTCAGGCCACAAGAGAAGACCTCGGCATCCTTCTCAGCACAGTTCCAGAAGTCAGCACTGACCAAGCTTCCAAAAAACCCTCCTGAACCTCCCAAGGCTGCTCTAGATCTCACCAATGAAGAGCTTGGAGAGTACATATCGGCTAATATCGATGCCCCATCCCTCGATGATGTAATCCCTCGGGACAATATCCCATATTTTATCAATAATAGAGTATCTTTCAATTATTCTTGTCTTCTACATTGGAATACCATGTACACTCTAGATAATGCTCTACAGTCATTGTAAACACAATTAACGACTGTGAGTCATACAAATTGAGTCATGTACCAAGGAGTCTGTTATATAGTCCCACCTAGGAACAAGGACGAGAAGCCTATTATCTTTGTCAAAGTCGAGCGTCACCAAGATTTGGCAGAGGTGGGAAGCTCAGTCCGAGATTCATCGAGCCCTTCGACGTGACAGCACAGATTGGTGAGATAGCTTACCGACTAGCGCTTCCAGCTAGCTTGGAGGGAGTGCACGACGTTTTCCATATATCTCAGCTGCGACGCTACATTCTGGACCCGAGCCATGTGGTAGATTTTTCGGAGCTAGAGGTGGGTCCGAGATTGACCTACGAGGAGCAGCCGGTGGAGATCCTGGATCGGAGAGAGAAACGCTTGCGGAATCAGACTATTCCACTTGTCCGCGTCATGTGGAGACATCACTCTCCGGGAGAGTCCACATGGGAGCACGAGAACGAGATGTGGGAGCGCTATCCCAGTTTGTTTGTTTGAGTGTCCTTTGATATAAAATTTTTTAAATACAATAAATGATTGTGTTTGAATCTCTTTTGTGATTTTGAGACCTACCTTGTGGTTGAATTTCGAGGACGAAATTTTTTTTGAGGAGGAGAATATTTGTAACTCCACTTCTCAGAAATTTTATTATTTCCAAATAATTTTTCCTGATATTTTTCTAAGTTAGTATTACTATTATTAATTTCTTTTCAGCCCAATGTATTTAGGGTTTTTCCTTCAAACTAATTTTGGGCTTTTAGTGAAGCACATGAACCCCAACTCATTTAAATCACCACCACCTTCTGTTAGAAATGAACCCAACTCCTCATTTAAATCACCACCTTCATCTGTTAGGAATAGACTCAATAATTCTTTCCGGCCTGGATAATTCAAAATTTTCCTTCTAACAAACTCTGTCAGAGCCATGTGCTCCAACTAATTTTCCTCCCTTTTCCCTCCAATTCCTTGCCCAACCGTCTATTTAAGGCCAGTTCCTTCCACCCTCTTGATGAACAGCATTCTTCCATTCATCAACCTCATCTTCTCCAATCAAGCTCTGTTCTAACCAGCCATGGCGGATCGTCTTCATGGCTCGGCAAGTATTGCAGGTGATCATCAGATCATAGAGTCGGCATGAGGAGCAGTTGCTGTTAATTCTTAGATCAGATAAGATCAGAGAACTGAGGTGAGTTTGGTTGTTTAATGAAGAATTCTATCGATCCATGTTGTGGAAAATCAATGGTCTAATTTAAGTTTGTTCAATGTTGTTCATAGGATCAATTGATTTCTGTTTCGAGTTTTCTTCATGAATCGTTCCTTCTTGGTTGATCCATCTGTCCAATCGAGCAGTTGAGGAGGTGAGGAATCGAGCAAATTCCTTAGTTTAGATTTTGGTGATTTAATAATTATTGGTCTGATCTCTTCCTTTGTTGAGCTGTTGTTGATTTCATTGGTGAAGAATCAGGGACTTCAACTATTTGTGTGTTCTTTCCAAACAAATGAATCTGGTAGGTATAATCATCCTGTCTTGGTTTACCTTGGTTTGATTCTAAATTGAACTTGTATTCAAATCATTTTATCTACTGAATCGATCAGATCTGGGGATGGACCAATGTGATGATCTTATTATTTTGATTTAACTCAGTTCTGGATCAATTGGTCACACGAGGAGCTGTGTCCAGATCCTGAAGGCTGTGTCCTTGCCTACATCAGAACCAAGTAAATTCTCAGGTAATTTTCTAACCTTCTAAATAACTTTATAAGTAGGCTTTAGATTTACTGGATGGTGTAATGACAGTTGGTCATGTATCATAGGATTCTACCTCTGTCACTTTGATGAAATGTATTATGAAGCATTGATTTAGTTTTGTTTAACTATAATTAGGACTAAGATCTCCAGGAATTAATTGTTCATCAAGTTGAGGACTGGATATCAGTTCTCCTGAACAATGCATTCGAGGAACTTTTGAATGTCAGCTGTGCACTGATCATGTCTAATACCATATAGGATTGGGTATGGGACTATAGGTTAAGCAGTCTAGTTTTCACTAAAGAGATAACTAAGTGCTTGAGAAAATTCTTGTTGGTGTTACCTGAGGATCCAAGTGTTGTATGGTGGTTTAGTGCCCTGGTACATTGGGTGACCTGAGATGAATCTCAGTGGTAATTTGAAGACCTGTCCTGAATATGCATTATAGTATTGTAGTTGACTAACAGTTAGATGATAACTGGACCAATTAGATCAGTCCCCATGTCCAGGAGACTACTTATGATATGTTAGGCTATTTTCTCTATTTTAAGCAATTAGCAGGTTGAGTAATAGATGGCAGTTTCAGTTGTACTCTACCTTAAACCCAATGGGCAATGGTTCATTGTTCTTAATGTGGAAATTAAGGTTTATTTCTGAACCATATGCATTGTGACAGGATGACTATCCTTTTGAATCACTGTTTACATCTTCCAAGTAAATTTGCACTTAGAAGTTTAGTGAATATTTAGACTTCTGAAACCATTATTTGACTGGATGTCTAGTGTAATTGAACTGGGTTTACATAGGAACCCTGTCATAGAGTTCCTATTTAGCACTAGATTCCTATAGGACTGTTATTGATCACCTATTTTCAGGAAATAAAGAGACTAACATGAGCAGTGCAATAGATTGCTATTTATGTTACTTGAGTGATGTATTGATTTGAACTGTGGTGGGAATCATAGGTTATTGTAGTTGAACTGGAATCAATTTTGGTATTCACAAGACTGAATACCACAGTAAACTGAAGGGTCACGATTTAGAATTGATGTATACCATAGGTATCAGGAACTGGACTCATTCAGTCACATGTTCAGGATTGAATACTACCAAGGAAGACCTGAACTTGGGACTGATATACATCAGAACCTGGGCTTATGGTACCCTGTTCAGTCAAAGAAACTGGGAATAGGTCACCAGGTTAGTGTGACCCTTGAGATTAGAAACCTGAGATATATGAACCTAGGATCTATCCTGATGCCACTGGGTGTAGGATTAGCAGTGTGGTTTTTCTTATAACTGACAATTAAGGATATAGCTCGACTTGGTTTAACAATATGAGATGGCCTATTATGTAGGAGAGTAATTGAATGATATGTTATGAAGGATGCGGGAATTCGAAATCCTTATAGTTCAGTTTAGAGTAGTGTGGAACCAATACTATGGTCAGCTGTATATGGAATAGTATTTGAACTAGAGGATAGGCTGTTTTTGATTCATACTGTTATTAGATTTCTATAGGACTGGTGTGGTTAAATTGATAGCTAAATATGAGTAGGAGGATTAGAAATTTAAGAAAGGAATGTAGGCTAGTGTATGGCAGTATAACCATGCTACATCAGTCCTGATTTCAGTACTGCCCTTTGGGTTGAGTGTGGAATAATGATGATATCATTATTAGAGCTAAATGGCTGTTAGTATCTCAGTAGCATGAGACTGTCCTGTTCAGGACTTAGTTCATTGGACTGAACCTAATTCAAGTGCCCTGTTATAGGATTGTAGTTAAATGATTAATGATGAGGAGAGCTGTGAACTGATTTAAGAATCGTTTTGAACTAAACAGGATACTGGATTGACCATTCTAGGAACCATGATTTTATACACTCTAGTAATGTAGGGAAGATTAAGGAGAGGTAGCCTTCTATTAGAGTTTTAATTGTAGAGTAAAAGTCATGTATGTAAAGATAAGTTTAAATATTAAACCAAGTTGTTAAAGTGATCTTTTAGACTAGGAATATTTACCTACATTGTAGACTTATCATTTGTAATCATCATAACAGGAGGACATCTAGCTCCGATCTTCACCTGTACTTTCCTGGAGCAAGGCAAGTACATTCTATAGTCTTGTGCATTTCATTATATCCTATGCTTTCTTGATTGACACGCTGCAACACGACATGTATTTCTGGTGCTCATGTTCCTTGTTCTTATTACTTGTACCTGGGGTGGGGAAATATATTATTTATGTGACCAAACCCAAGAAACAACTTAGGTGTGTTTAGCTTAGACCCCGCATCGTGAACGCGGGTCCTAAGTCGTACCATTCATGTGCTTTCATGTGCTTACCCCTAGCCGGTCACATACTTAGTTATATTTCAAATATTGTACACACGTGTTCAGGAGATATATCATGTACTTAGTTCCTATGATTCCTGAGATACCATGTTCTTTCATGTTCTTACATACCATGTTCTTTCATGTTCTTAGATACCATGTTCTTTCATGTACTTATATACCATGTTCTTTCTTGTGCTTTACATACCATGTTCCCTTGTACTTTCATATCATGATGTCTTGTTTGTTACCTAGAACTGTACTTTGCTCCGCTCCTGACTGGATAAGTTGCAGGTATACTTACAGGATATTATTCTACCTTATGGGCCAGAGCCCGGGATCTTAGCTGAGCAGGATGGTCATGACTTAGCTTGAGGTTTCAGGTTTAGACTGTTAGCCTTACTTTTAGATATTGATTTAGAATTCATAGTACATTTCATTCTTGATGACTATATATTTATATACATAGAATTGTGGATTATGGTGATCATTCTGGGATACGTTTTTAGATGCTGTGATTATATACTTTCATCTTTATCTGGTTAGTTTTTCTTAGCTTGGTACAACTTACTTTGTCGTGTCTAACAACGAAGGCTGGGCGTGTCCGACTCGTGTCTGATTATTCGGGAGCGAGACGTGACAGAGAATCCTTGATCCGCCTGGTCAAAGAATATATCGACATCTTCGCCTGCAGCTAGGAAGACATGTCGGGACTCGACCCACAAGTCGCAATGCACAAGCTTAACATCTTGCCTGACGCTAAACCCGTTAAGCAGCAACAGCGTCGCTTCCATCCTAACATCATGGACGCCATTAACAAAGGGATCGACAAGCTCTTGGACAGCGGGTTCATTTGTGAAGAGCAACACCCTGACTGGGTAGCCAACATCGCCCCCGTCACCAAGAAGAACGGGAAGATCCGAGTCTGCATCGATTTCCGGGATCTCAACTCCGCATGCCCAAAGGATAAATTCCTACTCCCGATCACTGACATAATGATCTATAACACATGTAGCTTCGAGCATATGTCCTTCATGGACGGCTACTCAGGCTACAATCAGATCAAGATGTTCCCAGATGACGAAAAACATACGTCATTTAGAACTCCAAAGGGGGTTTACTGCTACAGAGTAATGCCCTTTGGCTTGAAGAATGCTGGTGCCACATACCAACGAGTTATGAGCACCATCTTCTGCCAACACCTTCTCAAGACAGTCGAATGCTATGTTGACGATATCGCCATCAAGAGCCGTCTTAGGGGTGATTACCTACTAGACCTGAAGACAGTCTTCGACCTTATGCGGGCGCATCAATTTAAAATGAACCCCGCTAAATCCTTCCTTGGGGTCTCTAGTGAAAAGTTCCTAGGCTTCATCATCACTGCGAAAGGCATTCATGTCGACCCCGAGAAGACTAAAGCCATCCTTGACATGGACCCTCCGAAAAACCTCAGAGAACTTCGAGGCCTACAAGGACGACTCGCCTACATCCGGAGGTTTATCGTGAACCTTTCCGAAAAATGTCAACCCTTCACCAATCTTATGAAGAAGGGAGTTTCTTACGTCTAGACGAAAGAATGTTAGAAAGCTTTCGACGACATCAAAGCTTATCTGACAAGTCCCCCAGTCCTGGTGGCACCCGTTGCAAGCAAACCATTCTTGCTTTATGTTCGTGTAATGGACCATTCCCTTGGCGCTTTGTTGGCCCAGAACAACGAAGCAGGCCATGTACTACCTCAGCAGGACAATGGTTGGGGCCGAATACCGGTACAACCCCGTAGAAAAAGAGTGTCTAGCTATGGTGTTCGCCATCCAGAAGACTCGCCATTATGTCTCGGGACAAACAATCCATGTCATCTCCCGAGTCAATCCACTCTGAATTCTCATAACATAACCAGGAGCGCTAAACTCTCGTTTGGCTACGTGGGCGATATTATTGACACTATACGACATGGTATTCGTACCACAAAAGGCTGTAAAGGGCCAAGCATTGGCTGACTTCCTAGCCGCGCACCCAATCCCGAAATCATCTAGGCTCTACGAAGGTATCCCCAATAAGGTGCAAGAAGCAAACATTATCGAAGAAAGCCCAGTCTGGAAGATGTTCTTCGACGGTGCTTCCAGAACAGGCCTCAAAGGCCAAATTATCGCGGGAGTGGGGGTGGTCTTAATCTCTTCCGATAAACTCGTCATCCAGTACGCCTATTCTCTTTCAAAGCCGCGCTCCAACAATGTCGCGAAGTACAACACCCTCATCATGGGGCTTCAGTTAGCAAGACAGCTGGGCGTGGACTACCTTGAATCTTACGGCGACTCAAAGCTTGTCATCAATCAAATCTGAGGACAATATGAGGTCCGCCATGAAGACCTCATCCCTTATCACAAAGCAGTGTTGGACATCATCTCAACCTTCACAAAATTCTTCATAGAGCATGTGCCTCGGCTGTAAAATTTGGAAGCTGATGCTCTGGCCGGCCTCGTAGCCTCACTGGCTGCACCCGTCGGGACTCAACACTTTGTTATGGTGACGGGTCGGAACTTGGCTTGCCCCAGAAATAATCTGTGCATGCGGATAACTTATGCCATGGCCGCGGACCCTGGCATCAATGTCAGAGACTGGAGGTTCCGATTCATCGACTTTACTGTCTACGGAATCCTCTCGGAAGACCCGAAGGAGGCAGTCTCAGTCAGAAGGTGCTCCTTCCGCTTCTATTATAATACAGCCTCCAAAATGTTGTACCAGCACTCCTACGATGGACTTCTCCTCCGATGTCTATCTAACGAAGAAGTCGTCAAAGCTCTTCGAGAAGATCATGACGGAACGTGTGGAGCTCATCAACCATGTCCTAAGGTACATGACCGACTTCGACGCATGGACTATTACTGGCCCACCATGATGGCCGACGCTGTCGAGTACGCAAAGAAGTCTCATGCCTGTCAGCTGCACGCCGACTTCATCCACAGACCGTCAGAGCCTCTACACCCGACGGTTGCCTCTTGGCCATTTGAAGCCTGGGGCATGGATATAGTGGGGCCTATCACTCCTCTTTCGTCAAGGGGACACCACTTTATCCTGGCAATCACCGACTATTTCTCTAAATGGGCGGAAGCAGTACCTCTCACAGAGGTAAAAAGCTCAAAAGTGATTAGCTTCATCAAGCATCATGTCATCTACCATTTTGGGTTACCTCGAAGGATTATCCATGACAATGGCCCACAATTTATCAGCCATGCGTTCAGTAGATTCTGCGACAATAATCGTATTCAGAACATGGCATCAACCGCTTACAATTCGGCAGCAAACGGATTGGCTGAAATATTTAATAAGACCATCGTCAAGCTACTCAAAAATGTCGTATCATCTAATAAGTGAGACTGGGACGAGAAGCTCGGAGAATGCCTTTGGGCCTATCGTACAATGATAAGGACCCCGACGGGCAACACACCATTCTTCATGGTTTATGGGAGCGAAGCAGTGCTATCACTGCAGATCCAAATTCCCTCACTCCAAGTGGCGATCACAAATCAGCTAACGGAAGAGGACAATCAACGTCACCGTCTGCAAGAGTTGGAAGTGCTGGACGAAAAATGTCTCTTGGCTCAACAGCGCATCAAACTTTATCAAATCCGTATATCACAGACTTTCAACAAAAGAGTCCGACAGAGGACTTTCCATGTGGGCGACCAGGTTCTGGCAGTCAGGAGACCGATGGTGATGACTCACAAAACACCAGGAAAGTTCGAACCCAAAAGGGAAGGACCCTTCATCATAGAGACGGTATACTCAAACGGTGCTTATCGTCTCGCTCAAGCTAATGGGGACTTGTTCATGATGCCCATCAATGACAAGTTCCTAAAAAAATATTATTTTTGACCTCCGTCAAGAACGTACTGCCTCTCGCCAGAGAGAGGATTGGTGAACTTGACCAAACCAAGTTCACACCCTTCTTTGACAAATCATATGCTTCTGGAACCCAGCCATTTTGTTGCATTCTATCCCAGTAGAGGGATAACCATATCCACATCACCTCTGAATTGCCTCTCTACACCTCATCAAGCAGGATCCTAGTCCATGTAAGATCATGCTTAAAGCAATGTTTACCACGTCCACATTACCTCTGAGTAAAACATTCCGTACAATAATCCCTGTGTTATTGCACCATAGGACATCCATGTCCATATTACCTCTGAGTTGTTCTATAAACACCCACAGAGTTCACTCCTACCATGTCCATATTACCTCTTAGTAGGAAAATCCACCATTTTGAGCCCATATTTACCATGTCTACCTTACCTCTAAGTAAATATGTCGGTCCTCTCTGTCAAATTATTATCCGTACCTAACACCAAGGTATACCAAGGATGATAAGTCTACACAAAAATTTTACCCCATATTCACCACGTCCATATTACCTCTGAGTGAATGTGTCGGTTTTCTCCATGAGTAACTTATTATCTGCACCGAGCCAAGGTCCGCAATAGATAATGGGTCCAAAAAAATCACAGAAAATAAAAAAAGCAGAAAGTTCTTTCATTTTCTTCAGCTAAACAGAAATTAAAAGATTATATCGACATCGAAAAGAAATAAACTACATCTTCAGGTTTCTTCAAATCTCAGAAACACAAAGACAAAATAGGGATATTGGCTTTATTCATATTCCCGAAAATGGCGATTGCAAAGCAACCTACGAATCCTCACAACCAGGGATCATAGTTGCGTTGAGGCATATACCATTCCCTCAGCCACTTTGTATACGAAGCCTCAATCTGGTTGAGGTCTTCTGCAGAGACAGGTGGGTCAGTCTCGATGCTGCTACTCTCTAATGGTGGCTCCTCCTTAACTTCAACCTTGGGAGCAATATCTTCCTTGATGGTCATCGGTTCTTCCTCGACCTAGACCTTTGGTAACGCCTCTTCTTTAACCGTCATCGGCTCTTATTTGACGAGAGGAGGTGGTATCTCTTCCTTCACGAGAGCCTCCTCCTTCGGCATAGATACTACAACATAGTCAAAGAAAAGTTAGCAAAAAGACTTAGAAGCTCAAAACAAGTATCTGAGACGCATCAACAAATCTGGCACACAGATAGAAACACATCAACGGTGCATCATCAGGACCTAAGTCCACGTGCGTCAGCAAGAGAAGCTTCGGCTTATCATCAGGACTTAAGTCCATGTGCGTCAGCAGAGAGGGCTTCGGCGCATCATCAGAACAAAAGTCCATGCGCATCAGCCTAAGCACATCCACATAAGGCGGCTCATCTACAGTTGGGACACCCCAACATCCCTGCAACACAGACCAAGGCAAGAGAATACCCTCCGAGCACTTCCTGGCGAACATCGGTGTGGGTCGCCCTGACGACTGGGACTTCCTCAGTGTCGACCTCCAAAGGTTCCTTGCCTCGACCCCTTCCTCGGCTAGCAGCACCGCCTCGGAGAGTCTTGGGTGGCATCTCTCCAAAAAAGAAAAGAAGAAAGAAAAGAGTTCTGAGGAAGAAGAAAACTTTTACAGAAAAGTAGAAGACTCTCTCTCCTCACAAGCCGCCTATTTCTAGGCTTGGCCTCGTGCATAAACCAATGAGACGTGACATCAGCAATCAGTCGCTTCGGGTCTCAAGAAATCAACGACTGCTTATCTTCAAAAGATCATAATTAATCTTTCCTAAGATCGAGGAGTTATCTCTTCAGAAGAAGCATGCGCCCTAGCAGTATGCGCCTAAACAACAATCGTTCCCCATAGCGACGCGCAGAGCGACTATATACCAAAAAGAGCCATGCACCTAGGTAAAGGGCATGCGCCCAGAGTCATTAATCCCTATGATTCTTATTCAAAGTATTCCAAAACTTGCACAGAAAGTTTTAAAAACTTTGAAGGGGGTCTTGTAGAAGCATGGAATTTCAGGCACATCTATAGGCCAGAATCCTATTCGCTCAACCCAACCGTGCGATCAACTCAAATATGCCAGGAAGCTCAAACAAATACTTGGTACAACAAAAGAAAAGTACAAATTTAAAGACATTCAAAAGAAGACTTTTATTTTATATGAAAGTTTATTACATGTCTAAAGAAAGGCTTTACAAAGGAGAACTTCTACAAAAAAGAAAAATCCTAAAGCTACAGCCAGACGCAGCAAACTGCCATACGCCCCCTGTCTGGCGCATCATCTGTCAGGCGCATCATTCTGATGTCTCGTCCAGGCGCATCATTCTAGTATCTCAGCGTATGCGCATCTCCGTGTATAGTCAGAGCGAATTACTCTCTCTCATCAACACCAATCATCCCTTGTGTAGCAGGAGGAGGAGCTCTCCTAGCTCGACAAGGATCGCGGCACGATGCTCCGATCTTCGGAACCAACAAGCACACTCGGCAACCTGTGGCTCTACCAGCATAACGAAAGATGGAGCACGACCGCCACGATCTTTGGATGCAACAGGCACCATCGGCCTGTATTGGGACTCGACGACCCCGATATTTGGATGTAATAGACACTATCATAGAAGCTCAAAGCGACGGAAAGACTGGGGGAGTGCATCTTCACCCTCGAAAAAAGCTCGAGTTCGAGAGTTCGCCAAGGTAGAGCTCCGGCCAAGTTCATCTTTTGAAGAATAAAAGCAAAGCTTTCCCTCATACGGCTATTTATAAGCATGTACAGCCTACAACCGAGTGCCAAATGGCCAACGTTCCAAATTCCATGCAATAAATTTGCATTAATAGCAAATACATACGTCGCATCGTATTCGGCTAAGTCAAGGCAACCATTAAAACCTCGAAGAACCCAACATGTGGGCCAAAGAGGATGCAACACATTAGCAGATGTGCCATCAAATCATGAGCTCCCTATGGATGCGACCAGCGGGCCATAACCATGCGCTCAGATTGGCATTCACCAATACAACCCTCTCTATCAAACATTTAATGCTGAATGACAAAAGGCGGTAACATGTCCCCCGAAGATGTCCAATCAGCAGCCCTTGCATAAAGCGAAGCATCGCTGATGTCAGCACCATCATTACACCTTGGGTCGGCAACAATTACCATACGGCAGATCGATTATTTGTATGTGCCTCGTGACCATATGCCCAGAAGACTGCATGCGCCCCCGACTTACTTCTGATCCCAAACAACGGAAGACTAGGCCATACATGCGCCTCAAAAGCCATGTGCCTTGACTTGCTCATGGGTCCTAAAGATCATGAGACCAAGTCGCCTCCCCTGTGCCTGATCCTAGGTGCACCCTGATGCGAAGCTCTGCATGTGCCTCAAAAGCCATTCGCCTAGACTCGTCTATGATGCCTAAAACTCATAGACTAAGTCACCTCCATGTGACCGATCCTAGGCGCACCCCGAGAAATTACTCTCCTTCAAAACCGAGATCTCTGAGCCACAGGCATACACCATGCGTCCTTTGACTCAGTTCTATTCAAAGAATGGGTGCTAACCACCCAAGATCTCAGCAACAACCAAATCTCTGCGACTGCCACGTGTCAGCTCCATCGCATCCCAGCGCAGCAGTCCAGCAGATTCAGCTTCAATTCAGGGCACATCAACCATGCTCCCTCGCCAGCATCAACGACATAGCGTTCCCACGTCCAGATGTATACGACATATGCGCGCATGAGCAGCCAGCCTGCTATCTATAAATAGAAAGATCATTCATTCACCCGATACACGAAGGAAAAAGGACAAAAGGCAGACAAGGACTTTTATATCCACATACAGAGGCCAGAAGAGACACTTAACGTCTGCTTCTCCTCGCAATGCTCCGGTATCCAGAGCAACCCAGACCTTCAGAGAGTTCAAGATCGTCATCAGATCGTCAATTGAGTCAACGCATTACCAATCGCTCCACCGATACAGTTTCTAAATAAAAACAAAAGTGTACTCCTAGGACTACGTCTAAGTCCTACATTGTATACTATTTTGTTTGTAATTGAAATACTAAAGTTTTAATCAACAAAACCTTGTCGTATTTTCGATGGCAAACAAAACCATGTTACAGTTCTTCATCCGAGTTTTATTTCTGGAAGACTTCTTTTAGAGAGATGAATAATCTTTCCAGAATCCTAGGCCAATACGAGATTGATTATGTTGAAGACGCAAAAAAGAGAGGTATAGGAGACCCTTTTTCCATCATTCAAGCTAAGGGCTTTCTGTAGATCGTATCTCATCTTTGTCATCAGTTCGCGGGACTGCTGACTGTACCAATAGAATTATGGCTGGTATTTGATTTTCGACTTTGGTGCCTTCGTCTTGGAAGAAGAAGGTGAAGCAGTTACTGAAACAAATTCAGCATCCAAAGGTGGAAGATGATCACCTAGTGACGTCATGTAGCATGACTTGTACTCGGCTGCCTTTCTTAATCTTTTAGAAGAAACAGGTGTCTTAGATTCAAAATCGGTGACCAAGTCAGGATGGATCCATATGATTTCACCTTTATCGATTGATAAAGGAACCAAGCCATCACTTCTTGCTGGTGGAAAGTTGACGACCTCCAAGGTAGCCTTTGGAATGGGGACGACTCCATTCTGTAACAGTCGAGTAGGAAAGTCATTGAATTACAGAGGGACGACATTGGCAGTCACTATCTTCTCGTCTTGCTGAAGAGTGATAGCCTTGGCATTGCTCAGCACTTGGATATTCCCTTTGAGTATGTAGCATGCCCTGGTTGGGTGTCCCAAGAATCTTTGATACCTACAGTATTTAGGACTATCAGTTTTACCTACTTTATCTGGCCGTTTAGCTTTAGGCAGTTGAAGTTTATTGCTTTTGATTAGATAATCAAATATGCTCATAATGTCATCTTCGTTAAAGAAATATTACTCCTTAGGACGTGGTGCTCTCTGTGGTGGTGTCGTCGTAGTGGTTGTTGACTGACCCACATTGATGGTTAAATCTTCTTTGCCTTTGCGGTTGTTCTGACGACCACCGCTGTTGGTTGCAGAGTGTTCATATTTGTCAAAATTAGGCATTTGGATGCCCAGTTGTTTGAATTTATTAGCACTATCTTCAGCTGCCCTGGCACTTACTATGAAGGAGGCCCAATCTTGAAATTATATGGGTCCGGTCCACATGCTGACTATAGGTAACAAGTTTGATTTGCATGTATCTATAGTCAGTACTTCTGGAGTACCTAGAGGCATCTTGAGTGCTTTGCGACGGAAGTACTCTATAAAATGTTCAGCAGTATTATTAGGTCATTGTTTGATCTTGATGAGGGCCGACATGGTCATGTCGTTTGTTCCCTCCTAGAATCGTTCCAGGAATATTTGTTTCAATCATGAAAAAGATGTTATGCAGCCATCTAGCAAGCGATGATACCAGTCGTAAGTCATACCTGCCAAGCACCCGATAAATACTCTAGTGAGTAGAGCATCGTTGGGTTGGAGCTGATCAGTCATAACTCAAAATGGTTAAGATACTGACTCGGAGATGAGCTGCCGTCAAACAGCATGATGGTTGGTGGCTTGTACTTAGGTGGAAATGGGACTTCCTTCCACTCTACAGGATCAGGGTATTTGATCCCTAATTTCTATAGACCATCATTCTTCTTAAAGGCTTCAAACTGATTATGCAGAAGCTTTATTGTCTCAAGAGGATCTCCTGATGCTTGAGGAGCAGTAGATTGGTTTGATGTATTAGGAGGTAGAACTGTATGATAAGTACCACTCCCAGCACTAGACTGACTTGGAGTAGCCTGAGCTGGCATGGTAGTATTAAGAGGGAATTGTACCCCCAGGCCAGTATTGATAGGTACAGATACTGCTATATGTTCTTGGGTTGGAATTGGATTCACAACCGATGAAACAGTGTGTTATACTACGATTACAGCATGCATACTTGCAACCATTTTAGCTATAGTTTTTAAGTTGACCTCTAAAGCAGCGATCTACTGCTCCTGACTGACGGAGCTGGAAGCATCTTGTTCTTTATTAGTAACGTAGGCAATCACTTCTCTAGCCACCGATGATGAACTAGTGGATAAGATAGTCCGATCAGAGTCCTCGCTATCGGCATTGAAGTCATACAACAAACTACCCCCAAGATGAGGAGTGGGAAGATTCCTTTGAACGAGGGAGTCTCGGTTGGAATCAGGAAGATTCATTTGACCGATTACATCTCCAAGATGAGTGGGAAGATTCCTTTGACCGAGAAAGTCTCGGCCTCTTGATCTTGTGCTTTGGTATACTCCTTTGCCGGAGTGATAAATTTCATCAAGCTACTGCTGACTAGGATTGTGGGATACGTTGCGTCTTAGACGTTTTCTACCCTAATACTTCGGAACGTCATGTTGGCCGAAGCATACAGTAGTTCATCTTCGTCCACCATAATCATTTCAGGAGTCCGAGTATAATTCAAGCGGTCAAAGATAGACCGTTTTGCTTATTGACAGCAACATTTGATTACTATCTCATGGTGCCAATTACAGTGATGCTCCTAATATAGAGCTACATGTATATGAGATGTTCCTGTAATCTTTCGCTTTTGTACAAGAAGATTACAGAGATCGGTTACAGTGACAGGGTAAGAAGAAGTCGGAGGCACATATTCCTTGATTATGTTAGGAACATAGTTCCTGTTCTTGAGAAGTGGTATTCCCTGTGTGTACAGAGAAGTGTTGAGTTCATTGGCAAAGGTTAGATGATTCTTGATCTTGGAGGCCTTCACTATGCGCAACTTGGTAGGTAGCGTAAATTGTTCTTGATGCATCACATGACTTGATGAATTTGATGATGTTCTATGCTGGTTTACATAGGTGCACATGTCAAAATCCTGCACCACTTGTCGGTCTGTCTGGG
The DNA here is from genome assembly GCA_029216955.1 of Iris pallida. Lineage (NCBI taxonomy): Eukaryota > Viridiplantae > Streptophyta > Magnoliopsida > Asparagales > Iridaceae > Iris > Iris pallida. The sequence goes on along the minus strand of JANAVB010016197.1, from coordinate 12,501,557 downwards.
ACACCCTCAGTTTTCCTAGCCTTGACCCTGATATGCGCCAGGTAGGAAGATCATGGCTCTGGCTTGATTGGTACTGGCCAGCCCGATGAGGAGTCGGTAAGAGGCCATGTTGTTTTGCATATACTATTCCAGCGCATTTTGGGTGGCACAAATGGCAACAGGAAGTAGGTTTTGAGTAGAGTTTAATTTCCTAGCATCGATTTGATTATCTCTGCCAAGAGAGTAGAGTTCCTACTCTGAAGTATTCTTACATTGGTTGGCACAAAGGCACAACCAGATGCATTTTTCACCGAGTCCAGGACTGGGGAAGGATAAGGAAAGTCCATAAGGCGCTTTCTTTTATTCTGCGCAGGGGCAGTGATAGGTAACTTCTCCACCAAGTTCTGAACTGGGGAGGAATGCAGATTAGCCACTGGGCTCTTTCTTTTGTTGGGCATTGAGACGGTTATTGGCGTATGTTGGGAGGAATGAGGGATAGCCATAGAGCGCTGTCCTTTGATTGGTGCTAAGACAGTGGTTGGTGCATCCTTTACCAAGTTCAAAACTGGTAAAGAACAGGGAATGGCCACAGAGCACTTCCCCTTGCTTTGCGCAGGAGCTATGATTGGCACACTGGAGGAGGACATTAGAGTCCAGATGCGCGAGTCATCCTGTCTTTAGAGACAGCAGCAGTAGACGAGCTCTTGGCACCCCCGACGCCAATCATGGCTTCTGTAACCCCACTTCCCAGTTTTATAAAATTTTGAATATTTCTAATATATTTTATTGATTTTTATCATTTGTAATTCTATAACATTTATTTTGGGAGGAAGCTTAGTTAATTGTTAACTAATTTTGAGTTTTCCTAACTAACCAAGTGGTTCCCAATTTTCCCTAACAACTTCTCTAACCTCTTTAAGCAAACTTTTTGTGTTTTATACAAATCTTGAATTGTAGAGGGCCTAGGTGCTAATATCTCATTTCATCTCAACCATCTATTTAAACCCATCACTGAGTGGAGAGAGAGTTCATTTCTCTCTCTGGAAATTTCGAGAGCTCTCCTATATGCATTCTTTCCAAATTCCCTATCCCCTTTCTTCCCCCAAATCTCCAATCAGCAGAACCCTAACCCTAGTTTCCTCCGACGATCGACGGTTATGGCGGAGGTACTAGCCTCCTACACTGGTATTCGAAGCAGAGAGTCCACTTGAACACTAACAACACACGATCGGCGATCGGCATCGGCGATGTCACCATTCTTCTTTCGACGACTCCGTAAAGGACAGTAGCTGCACCCTTCATCTCCGACGCTTTCTCAACCGCAGTTTAAGGATCAATTTAGCAGCGGCGCTCTTCGTCTCTTCGGCGATCCCCTTCATCGACACAGGAATCGTGTCAGTAGCAGTGAGTTTTCGTTTCGATCTATTCTTTTTGTGATGATCGAGGGCGATCGATTTAATTATTCATGGTCTGAATTTTCAGAGCGGATCTTGGCAACGATCGACTGAGTACTGGCTCTTTCGCAGCGACGGCTTCGCTTCCGGCGAACGGCTGTCTAGGTCATTCCCTCTGGATCGTATAGGTGAGCCTTAATTGACCATCTATAGATCATCTTTTCTTTTGGCATCTTCCAATTTTGAATCAGATCTTTCATTTCCATTTGAAGTTCTATAGATTGAGCATTGATCTAGTCAATTGATCGAAGCCTCATCCTCGGCCTGATCGATCTGTTTGAGAATATCAACTGACAGTGAGTTCTTCATCACTGCTAATTTTGTGAAGTCTTGATTCTTGATAAATGATTCTGGTTTCTTAATTAGATCAAAATTTCGATCATAGTTGAGATCATCTCTGTGTTTTGATCGATTCTTTGCTCTTTGAATTTTTGATGCATGTGTATAGCGAGGACACGAAGGATTGGTGTTTGTGTCCTTGTTAATTGAGTATCGGTTCTGAATCTGATGTCACACCCCAGTACCGAAATACTGAGACGGACTAGGCCAGCTACAACGTATGAGGTATATAAACGTCATACGACGATTGTGACTGTCAAGAGACTAGGGGTGCATGCTACAATCAGGTCTCCTATGGTCCCACAGAGCATCTATGTCTCAATCAATCAAAACAAGAAGCAGTAAATAATGATCATATAAGACAAAGCAGTAAGGCGTCTCCGACGCTTCATCAAAATAATTCATGAGCCTAGCCACACAAAATGATGAGCTAGTTCCGAGAGTCAATAGTACATAACTATAGTCAGCTGTAGTCTGATTTAATTACAATTATGTAAAAGGAGACTAGTGTCCAGAACTACCGGCTAAACAGGTGCCAGTGGGTAAACGCCAAGTATAAAATAGAAGATATCAGAGTGGTGAAAAAGAAACCCACTCATGGTCCCTGGCGCCCATCCTCCTGGTGTGCACCATTGTTCGGGTAGAAAGTTGGATCCTCTGGAGCTGCTACGAGATCTGGCCAAACAAAACTAGCGGGGTCAGGCCTCGAATAGCAAGTACCACAATGGAGCACAAAAGAGTGAGATAAACCCAATAAGTAAAAATTGGACCTGATTCACGAGTGATAGGCTTATACCATATCATCGAGACAATACGACACCCTTACAACCAAACAAGGACAAACGGTGCCAATATCGTGCCGAGATAAGATATATCCTATAACCATGGGCAGGTAAAAGGGCTTATGATCACGACTTCGGTCCATAGTCTATCACAGCACAATAGCCCAACCCAACAACCAAACAAGAACATGGGTTGGACCATGCGCTACGATAGTCCATGTTCCTCAGTTGCTAACAAAAGATAACATATCACAAATAAGTCGGCTTACAAGCGGCCAATCAAATTCTACGGCTTTCTACGATTTGCCTGGATTATCCTAGTAATGCAATATAGGAATCCTCAGATCGTGTCAACCCAGCAGGGCTAGCCAATGCCATATAATATACATATATAGCACTTTAATTATGCAACGGTCCTCCGTAAGGCCACCGTGCTAAAACATATAACACGTAACACGTAGGAGTCGGATATAGTCATCCACTATAGGCAGATGAAACTGTATCCGTGGCGGCCAACCCGACACGTCAGGACGGGACCCGGGGTGGCTAGTATGGCACGATCTCGGCATTCTGTTCCCTTCCAATGCTTCTACCGATTTAATTTGCTAGATTGACCCTATCTTGATATTGGAATTGCATGTCGTGGTCACATGGTCATCCTCCTTTATGTCGTACCATAGTACGTGTACCCTAAGTATGGATCCACATCGGCTCAAAGAGTCCAAAATCTAGATCCATGCTTAGTGTAATGCTTCAAACAACAATCATTATACCACGACACTATTGTTGACCAATTACCCTGACTGTGTTGGAAAGTACACATGTATTGACATATAACACGAATGATCACTTAGCACGTAGAGTCACACCTTAGTGCACTCATTAAATAGCACCGCAGTGCATACTAATATTGTACCTCAATACACACTTAGGAAAGGTACCAGCACATGTAAAGGTAATCTGGTCAGGAATATGGTCAAGTCAGAAAGTCACACGGACCTTTCGTGACATAAAAGTTACACATGAAATCCGGTTAAAGTGAAACATGAAGAATCTTGGAGCCAACACAAGGATCTACCACTTTCATGTTAGAAGTTGGGATAAATTCTAGCCATAATGCAATCAATAGGACACAAAATATATAAAACAGCCAAAGTAGGCCCTATGCGGCCAAGGGTGGATGGGCTCATGCGGCTCAGAAAAGCTGGGCCATGTGGCTCAGGACGAACGGGTGCATGCGGCTCAGGAATGCGGGTTTCATACGGCTGAAGGGATGCGCGCTCATGCGTCTAGGAGCGAGTAAGCTCATACGGCTGGGAATGGACGGGTGCATATGTGGCTGGGAGCATGCGGGTCATATGCGGCTGCGGTACGAAAGGCTCATGCGGCACGGTTGAAGCAGGCTTATGCGGCTGAAAAAGAATCAGGCTTATGCGGCAAGAATTGAGGCAGGCTCATGCGGCTGAGATATGTGGGGCGCATACGGCTCAAGAAATCAGAGTTCATACGGCAGTGGGGGCTGGATCTTATGCGGCTGAGGAAGCACTCATGCGGCTGCAATGGCTGATGCGGCTGAAACTGTGTATGCGGCCAGACTGCTTCAAGCTATGCGGCTAAGGGGGAAACTTGCCGCATGAAGTTTTATGCGGTCAAGTATAATTCTTCTTCTCCACTTTCCGAGAAGAAAAACTATGGAAAGCCATGGCTTCAAAGCTTCATAACTCTTTCATCCAAGGTCAGAATCCAGAGTTCTATAGGTCAAAATGGGACAGAAAGAAATTCTCTACAACATGGAACCATCAAAACTTGAGAATAACAAGGTTAGGTAGATCAAAACTAAGAAAAACAAAAATAATATAAACTTAGATCTACATGAATTGAGCCATGGAAATCAAAAATGCTAAGTACTAAACTTGTAGAGGATGATGAGAAGAACAATATAGACAAATCATATCAAAGAAAAATTAAGAAAGGAAAAATGCAAGAATCTCTCCATTTGGTGCAAGATGTACTTGCCTAAACGTTGGGAGGAAAAGAAATGAAAAGAGTGAATGAATGAGAAGAGAGAGTGAGGAAAAGATTATATATAGGGGTTGGGTTGACTCAAAGAAAACCCTAATCTCAAGCATGCTCTTAACCATGTGACTAATGACATGTTAAATGCTACATGCAATAACTAATTAAATTAATTAAATAAATGAAAATCCTAACTACAACACGGTTCAGAAATCCTATCATCGAAATAGTGAACCACGCCTACAACCAAACAAGGACAAGGGGTGGCACACTAATCCGCAACGAGATAATATTCCATGCCATGGCCAGTTACAAACATATGATACATACAATCTAGATACAGGTGCCGGATATCATATACTGGAAAAATTAAAAATTTACGTATTCCGGGAATGGGGAGTGACATCTCTACCCTCCTTAAAAAAATTCTGTCCTCGAAATTTCAATAAGGCTAGTCGAGCACGCTCTCAGATCACGAATTACACTAATGACACATAGCAAGCACAATTATCAAACAATACATGGCACATGAATAGTTAAGAAAGCAAGAACAATTAAGTAAAAGCACAAACAATAATCATACCCTAGAAGGAAATAATCGAAGACATACGAATAAAATATGCCTCTCAAGGTAGGTAGGAATTCGTCCTCGAGGTCCTACACTGACTCCCAAAGTGGACAAGGGTCAATGCTTGAGATAAGTCGGTACCAATAACTAAATCAAGAACGAGACTCTGCCCAGGACGTACTCTCGTAATCAAAACAGATGATGAATATCACGTATCACATGATACGAGAGCAGATGAGTGAGACGAGAAAGTCGTCTTTAGTCTTCGAATGAAAAACTCAAGGAATTATAATAAATAATACTCAAAACTTACCCAAAATCTGACCGCCTTCAGCCAACCTCTGCTCTAATACTCCAAATTCTTCCTGCCTCTGTCCCTACCTTCCCTGGCCCTGCTGTCCAACCTGATATTGCGCTTGTCGGTATATCTGAGCTTGCGTCAGTAATGAGCGCTGGGCTAGTGGCCTCACTGTTAGTGCTGGCCCTTGATACGGTGCTACCTCTGGAGCTGGCAATGCTAGAAACCGTTGAGCTGGCCCTCCTAGCCTCTGTACCTGTAGGCATGTAGCTATACGATAGTTTGAACCTCCACACCAGAAGTACTGCCTATTCGCTAACCGAAACACTTCCCGAGTGTGCCCTTCTTTGCCATAATAAGTGCAACCAACTGGTGCCTCCCGACGTTGCTGGTGCCTCGATTGCTGCTGTCGAACTGGTACAGTCACAATTATCGTGACTGGTGTTGTATCACGAATACGGACGCCAGGCGCTGGTGCTGACGTCCGAGGTACTGCTCCTCCTCCTCCACTCTGCGTATGAGACCTCTTCTGGCCTCCAATCCTTGCTGATAACCGTTGAATTGTAAGCTCGTGCCTCCGAGCCGCTGTCAATACTGCATCGAATGTCTGATAGTCGTGTCCCTCGACCAGCTGCAAAATCTCTAGGTAAAGTCCCTGCTGGAACCTTATTACTCTCTCTGGCTCTGTTGTCAGTATCATCCGATCAAACCTACTTAACCTGCAGAACTCTGCTGCATAACCATCCACCGTCTTACCAGCCTGCTTGAGAACTGATAAACCTCTACTATAGCTCATACCGTGCTACCATACAAAAGTACTTGGCCTTGAATCTGGTACTGAAGCTATCCTAGGGAACAGGATGCCTCATTCCAACCTCTTCCGATGCCCACCAATCGCGGGCGAGATCCTGAAGTAAAAGTCTGACCTGGTCAACCTTCTCTTCTGCTGGAACCTTTGTTGCGATCAATATGGCCTCTGTATCCTGAAGCCAAGCATCCGCCGTGATGGCATCGTCCGTGCCGTCAAAATATCTCGGATTAAGTCGACAAGACCTTCCGGACGCACATGAATCATTCCTGACACTTCTCTCAAGGGCTAGTTGTAACCCCTGATTCAGTAGCACATTCTGTTCTTGCTGTCAAGTTTGTTGTTGCTATTGGGTTGTCGTCTGGCGTTGCTGGGTCTCCAATAACCCTCTGATAATCTGTAATAGCATCGGTGCGTCTAGTGCTACTGGTACTACCGGCATCACTGGAGGTACGGGGTCCTCTGGCCTCTGTGGCTCAACTGGTTCATGTTTGGTAACATTCTCGATGTGAATCTGTCCAAGTAGGGGGGCTACCCCTTGCTGATCTCCAATTGGTTCCTGTTCTACTGGATTCTCTTCCATGCCGGCTCCTCCAATAGCCGGAAACGATGTGCCCCAAAAGGAAAGGCTACAAGGTATCAAAATACAGGATGGGAGGGAATCGAGAATGATAATCAAGTTAGCAATCAAGGTGGAAGAAAGAGAAGACGGATCAGGAGATCAAGGGGACATATTTTGATTGAGACTCCTATAATCGCAACACCCCACAAGTCTGAAAAATAGACCTGCATGGGCCACCACTAAAACTTTGTCACTCTACAGTACCGGAATACTGAGATGGACTAGGCCAGCTACACAGTATGAGGTATATAAATGTCATACGGCGATCGTAGCTATCAAGAGACTAGGGGGTGCATGCTACAATCATGTCTCCTATGGTCCCACAGAGCATCTATGTCTCAATCAATCAAAACAAGAAGCAGTAAATAATGATCATATACGACAAAGCAGTAAGGCATCCCCGACGCTTCATCAAAATGATTCATGAGTCTAGCCATACAAAATGATGAGCTAGTTCCGAGAGTCAATAATACATAACTATAGTCAGCTGCAGTCTGATTTAATTACAATTATGTAAAGGGAGACTAGTGTCCAGAACTGCCGGCTAAACAGGTACCGGTGGCTAAATGCCAAGTACAAAATAGAAGATATCAGAGTGGTAAAAAAGAAACCCACTCATGGTCCCTGGCGCCCATCCTCCGGTGTGCACTATTGTTGGAGTAGAAAGCTGGATCCTCTGGAGCTGCTACGAGATCTGGCCAAACAAAACCAGCGGGGTCAGGCCCCAAATTGTAAGTACCACAAGGGAGCACAAAAGAGTGAGATAAACCCAATGAGTAAAAATAAGACCTGATTCACGAGTGATAGGCTTATACCATATCATCGAGACAATACGACACCCTTACAACCAAACAAGGACAAACGGTGCCAATATCGTGCCGAAATAAGATATATCCTATAACCATGGACAGGTAAAAGGGCTTCTGATCGCGACTTCAGTCCATAGTCTATCGCAACACAATAGCCCAACCCAACAACCAAACAAGGACATGGGTTGGACCACGCACCACGATAGTCCATGTTCCTCAGTTGCTAACAAAAGATAACATATCACAAACAAGTCGGCTTACAAGCGGCCAATCAAATTCTACGGCTTTCTACGATTTGCCTGGATTATCCTAGTAATGCAATATAGGAATCTTTAGATCGTGTCAACCCAGCAGGGCTAGCCAATGCCATATAATATACATATATATAGCACTTTAATTATGCACCGGTCCTCCGTAAGGCCACCGTGCTAAAACATATAACACGTAACACGTAGGAGTCGGATATAGTCATCCACTATAGGCAGACGAAACTGTATCCATGGCGGCCAACCCGACACGTCAGGACGGGACCCGGGGGTGGCTAGTATGGCACGATCTCGGGATTCTGTTCCCTTCCAATGCTTCTACCGATTTAAGTTGCTAGATTGACCCTATCTTGATATTGGAATTGCATGTCGTGGTCACATAGTCATCCTCCTTTATGTCGTACTATAGTACGTGTACCCTAAGTATGGATCCACATCGGCTCAAGGAGTCCCAAATCTAGATTCATGCTTAGTGTAATGCTTTAAACAATAATCATTATACCACGACACTATTGCTGACCAATTATCTTGACTGTGCTGGAAAGTACACATGTATTGACATATAACACGAATGATCACTTAGCATGTAGAGTCACACCTTAGTGCACTCAATAAATAGCACCACAGTGTATACTACTATTGTATCTCAATACACACTTAGGAAAGATAGCAGCACATATAAAGGTAATCAGGTCAGGAATATGGTCAACTCAGAAAGTCACACGGACCTCTCGTGACATGAAAGTCACACATGAAATCCGGTTAAAGTGAAACATGAAGATTCTTGGAGCCACAAGGATCTACCACTTCCATGTTGGAAGTTGGGAGAAATTCTAGCCATAATGCAATCAATAGGACACAAAATATATAAAACAGCCAAAGTAGGCCCTATGCGGCCAAGGGTGGATGGGCTTATGCGGCTCAGAAAAGCTGGGCCATGCGGCTCAGGATGAACGGGTGCATACGGCTCAGGAATACGGGTGTTCATACGACTGGGAATGGACGGGCGCATATGCGGCTGGGAGCATGCGGGTCATATGCGGCTGCGGCACGAAAGGCTCATGCGGCACGTTTGAAGCAGGCTTATGCGGCTGAAAAAGAATCAGGCTTATGCGGCAAGGATTGAGGCAGGCTCATGCGGGTGAGATATGCGGGACACATGCGGCTCAAGAAATCAGAGTTCATGCGGCAGTGGGGGCTGGATCGTATGCGGCTGAAGAAGCACTTATGCGGCTGCAATGGCTCATGCGGCTGAAACTGCTTATGCGGCCAAATTGCTTCAAGCTATGCGGCTAAGGGGGAAACTTGCCGCATGAAGGTTCATGCGGTCAAGTATTGTTCTTCTTCTCCACTTTTCGAGCAGAAAAACTATGGAAAGCCATGGCTTCAAAGCTTCATAACTCCTTCATCCAAGGTCAGAATCCAGACTTCCATAGGTCAAAATAGGGCAGAAAGAAATTCTCTACAACATGGAACCATCAAAATTTGAGAATAACAAGGTTATGTAGATCAAAACCAAGAAAAATAAAAATGACATAAACTTAGATCTTCATGAATTGAGCCATGGAAATAAAAAATGCTAAGTACTAAACTTGTAGAGGATGATGAGAAGAACAATATAGACAAATCATATCAAAGAAAAATCAAGAAAGAAAAAATACAAGAATCTCTCCATTTGGTGCAAGATGTACTTGCCTAAACGTTAGGAGGAAAAGAAATGAAAAGAGTGAATGAATGAGGAGAGAGAGTGAGGAAGAGATTATATATAGGGGTTGGGTTGACTCAAAGAAAACCCTAATCTCAAGCATGCTCTTAACCATGTGACTAATGACATATTAAATGCTACATGCAATAACTAATTAAATTAATTAAATAAATAAAAATACTAACCACAATACGGTTCAGAAATCCTATCATCGAAATAGTAAACCACGCCTACAACCAAACAAGGACAAGGGATGGCATACTAATTTGCGACGAGATACTGTTCCATGCCATGGCCAGTTACAAACATATGATACATACAATCAAGATACAGGTGCCGGATACCATATACAGAAAAAATCAAAAATTTACGTATTCCGGGAATGGGGAGTGACATCTGAATTCCTTCCAGGTGAACTTTCTAAACTACTATACACTAATTCCTTTTTGTGTGCAATTACCCTTAGTTGTTGTTGTCGTAATTCTATAATGGTGTTGTTTCATGTGTCGTGTTCCTGTTAGAGATGTGTTCGTATCTGTTTGGCGTTCGAACTGTATCCAAGACCTTGTACCAGTTCTTGTGGTGTCCAGAACGTGTCTTGGTGTGTCGTATTTGTGTACCAGCCGTGGGGTGCATTACTGTAGCCAAGTTTGGAGTCTGCCTGTGTTTGATGTTCTGAATCGCACCAAGGGTTCGTATTCTGGATAGGAATCAGTGGACGAGTTTTCCTATTAATTTTATTAATTGTATAACTCTTCTTTTAGTCGTTGTGTGAATTTTATTCAAAATTGAGTTAATTTTTATCTTTTTATTTTTGGAGACCCTGTAGAGATTGGACCTAAAGTTTGGTTTGAAATAGAGAGAGTAGTCGTTATTGTATAATTCAAATTTTGTATTGGTATCCTGAAGCTACCTGTTGAAGTATTTCTTATATTAGGGTTCGACTATAGATCTGTTGGAAATATTGTGATAAAGCTTAGATTATTTAAATGTGTTCTTTGAGTTTGACTGGAGTTGCTTTTGGTGGAGAGCAGGATTTGTTAAAAAGAGGATTAGTGCAAGTTTCCAATTGTAGCTATCTTTCTGCAGGTAGAAATACTAAGTTAGGCTGCTATGTATGTGTTTTGGTTAGCTTTTGAGTTTTGAATGTTTATTGGACTTTGGGCTTTTACAATCATATCCTTATTAAGCCAGGTTACGAGTAGTTGCATGTAGTATTTCAGCTCATGAGTTGTATTGGGCCAGTAGCACTTATTAACCTAAACTAAATATTGGAGTTGGGCTTAGTATAAGTTTGTACATGAATGATTGGTTTTAAGTTAGTAAATGTTTGACAATTCTGGTGTTGGAACTATCTAAAAGTGTCACTTTGAGTGGTTATGGACTGTCGGGTTGAGCTATTTTAGGACTGTACTGAGTTTTGAGAATTAATCAATTTCCATTCAATAAATTGAGTTAAAAAGGAAATTTGTAATGCTTACACAAACAAGGTGCAGAGTCAAAGGTTGATGATTATATATTATAGATTGCCTAGTATGTTTCAAGTTAAGTATAGTTATTGGATTAATATTGTATCATAATTTGTAGATGACTAATTGGTTTATATATAGGGTAAGCTTATGGTTACCGAGAGTTAAACTATGGAAATATAAATAGTTGACCTAATTATTAGTTAGAAATATTTAGCTAATGATTATTAGAACATAACCAACTTGTACCAAATAAACAGGTGGATATCCAGCTTTACTACCCATTCTCGATCACTCTGAGCAAGGCAAGTATACTCCTCGGATTTGCTCATTTACTTCATATCTTGTGCATCTATTTCATGCTTGTACCTTCCTGTTGGACACAATATTACACGGTCTTGTCTTGTGTCTTGTTCCATGGGTTTGCTTGTGTCTGGGAGAGAAAATACTACAGGTGTGTCATCAAACCCGAGTTATAATTCATGTTAATAGCTTAGGACTCGTACTGTGCACGTGGGCCCTAAGCCGTACCTTCATGCCTGTGCCATGTTCCCTGTTCTATCCAAGCCGATCACACATCCTGAATATATTTCAAATATATTACACATGTTAGGTTCCTTGTATACTCATGTTCAGGTACCAGATTACAGTTCATGTTCATTTCATATACTCTTGTGTTCATTTCAGCATGCTTGTTCTACTTTCTTGATTTGAGATTCACATGCATGTTCATATTTTATCTTCATGTTGTTCTTGTTCATTTCCTTGGATATACCTAGCTCTGCTCCTGACTGGATATGTTTTAGGTGTACTTGTAGTGTATCATTCTACCTTATGGGCCAACCGGGATCTTAGCTTAGCAGGATGGAGCCATGACTTAGCTAGAGGTTTCAGGTTTAGATTATTTTAGCTCTTCCTTTAGATATTGTATTTTTGTGAGTTCATAGTATATTTCATTCTTGTTGTCTCTAGTACTTTTATGTTATTATGATTAGTGGATTATGGTGATCATCATGGGACGGTTAGATACTGTGATGTTTATTATCATGTTATTATTGGAGTTTTCCTTAGATGTTTACAGCTTACTACGTTGAGTCTTCCAACGTTGGCTGGGCGAGTCCGTCTCGTGTCCGATTATTCGAGAGTGGGTCGTGACATATTTTTAGTGGTGGCCCATGCAGGTCTATCCTAACGGCATCTAGGCTATAGAGTGCTATTGGGGAACTTGTTAGATTGTAACTCCTCTTCCCAAAAATTTTGAAATTTTTTTATTTGATTTAAATGGTGATCTTTAGAATTTTATAAATAATTAATTAGTTAATTATTACGCTAGATGACTTTAGTCATCGTTAGGAATTGGAGTATAAGGTGACTAGAAATCATGACATGTATAGTGCAGTGGCGTGCCTTGACTAGTATATTAGCCATAGTAGGGAAGGCCGAGCCATATGTGTGAACTAACTAGGAAAACTAGGCCAAGTTGTGACATGGCCCCTACAAATAATTTATTTATTTATTGAGACTATGATATTTAGGATGCCCGGTTGTACCAATTTAGCCCGGACTGGACCCGAACCGAGCCCAAGCCTATGTAGTCGGGTAGTGCGACCAAAGACGTCGATGTAGGTGTACATTATTAGTGTTTTGTATTTTATCTCAATGGGATAATAAGTATTTTACGATACATCTGTTATATATATGAAATATGTGTTATTGATATTAAATTTTTATTTACTTTATAATAGGATAAACATTCTTCTTGTGATGTATTCCTAGATTGCTAGGATTTTATACTATATATATACTTGTGTATTCCTAGCATACCAATATTTGGTTTTATTTATATATACACCAATAGATTTTTGTATATAATATTTTAATAGAAGATCAATTTACGATTATATTTTAGAGTATTTAATAAATATTATTTGTATTTATCTAAATTATGCGTATGTATATAGGTAAACATATGTGTACACATATAGGTGTATATTAAGTCATATATGTATGTGTATAATAATAAAAAAAAAGAAACAACAGCAACGGTATATTACTGTTCTTTGGGGAACAGTGATCTCAAACAAGTTGACACATTTTTCCTTTCCTTCCCGCGAATGGATATCACAGGAAGATTTGATTCAATCAATTGTTGAAGCAAATTCAATCCAAACTTTTCCAAATTCAAGCCTAATAGATTCTTCCCAATCTAGGTTAGTCATATGCGGAAACATAGTAAAAATTAGCCCAAACGAGGATTTGAAACCCGGGTATATACGTGATCAGCCACGAGAGGATTTTCCTAAACAAAATCCTTTAAATGCCACATAAACCCTAAACACCAAGCCCAGTACCTCACCGACACCCCTGCGCTCCTATCCAACTGCCTGCACGGCACTGTCGGCCGTCGCACCGTCGGAAAGACGTGCAACTCGACAGAGAACAAAGCATCCCCTATTCTTCGAGAACTCCAGGTACCCTACTTTCAAGTTTTATTTCTTCAATTATGCTAGATAAATATGCGATCCAGAAATTCCTACATAGAGATTACATGACCCTCTAGTAATCCCAGTAAATAGTTTCGATAATCGTAAAAAAACCTGTCCGAGATATCGACGCAAATTCGACAAAAAACTGTTTTGAAAACAGTCTCAAATCAGTTCCAAGTAGCTCTGTTTGGAGATCGATTCCTGTCAACCCATCAGTAACTTGGAAAAACAACTTGAACAGTATTTAAGATCACTTATAGCCCTTAAAATCTTTTTTTTTAGTTCCTGGTTTCATAGGGTTTGTGCAAAGAAAATCGATTTCAAAAACGAGAATAAAACAGTTTTTCAAAAACAGAAATTTGTAGTAAACTCTCTGGTATGACATGCGTCCTGCCAAACTGGGCGACGTGGTCGCGAACTGAAAGTATCGAAAGGTGCGTATCGACTTCGCGGACGTGTGGGCTTTGACGGAATTCAAATTTGTAAACCCCCTAAATTTCTACTACAATTTTTATATTTATTTAATTAGTTTATACTTCGTATCACCACGTCGCATACAAAATTCGCTTTATTGTTTTTACGTAGTGTGCGAAATTCGCGTTTCGTAATTTCTCGACGAGTGCGAATATGTGTCGAGGTACATATTTTAGAAAAACATTTTTATTATAAATTTTATTTTTAGAAAGAGTATATATGTGATAAATATGTTTATTTTGGATAAAAGAGTTATTTTATTTATCACTTAAAAATAAGTAGTGAGTTGAAAATTTTGGTTTATATAAAATATATTCTGGATATTTGCGAAATAGGAGATTTGTTTATTTTGCTATGATTTAAGTATTTACCTTGATTTTTGAAAGTAATTAATATTATATTTTAATATTTATGAAAAAGATATTTGGAATCTTGTTTTATTTAATATTTGATTAAATATGGTAAAATAAATAGCAAAAGATTTTATTGACTGTATTTAAACTATTTTAAATTAAGTATAGAATTAATTTGAATTTGGATTTGATTTGAATTGGCTTTAAATCTATTTAATTACATGATAAATTATCTATTGGGATTTAAATCATCCTAATCCCGATCCAACTGGGAATTCCCACCTCCTATAAAAGGAGAGGTACTCCTCCAGCAATTTTCCATCCACAACCAAACTGTGCATCGTGTCGGTATCTCATCCACTATATTCTATTTTGTACAAATACATCGTTACTCCGCATCCGACAATCCCGGACGCCCACTCCGCCGTGTCGGACATACCCCGACACAATTAAAACCTAGACCCTAATCCAAATCATCACCGCCACCCGTCTTCATTACCTCAGCATCACCCCCGACACCATCGGCCAACTCCGACAGCCCCCTTGCAATAACAACCACCACCACTGTCATTGTCGAATTGCACATCCCCAAATCACGCTACCCATCCGCCTCCTCCCTGCACGGACCCGACAACCACCCTGTCCGTGCCATCACCGTCACCACCATCAACCAAGATCCGACCCAACCACCATCGACAGAAGTAAGAAAAGGAGGACGGGAAAGAAAACCTCACCAAGCCGAGCAGGAACTCCTCCGCAACCGCCGAGGCGAGAACCCCTCTTCCCATGCCACTACGGCCACTGCTTCCCGCAGCGGCAGCGGGCAGCGGACGCCGGTGCTCCTCTCCAGACTGCTCGCCGCATCGACTTCATTTCTGCCGCCTCGAAACCTCGCCGCCACCGCTGCGCCCCCTTCGCGCCACCCGCCGTCGTTCGCCCCGCCTCTCCGCGTGTGCCCTAATCTCTGCCAGCGGATCCACGCCGCACGCACCGCCCGCGCACAGCCGGGCTAGCCGTCGGCCGAGTCCCCAGCGTCACCCGCCGCCTCCTTCCAGTCCGTCGAGAACCACCGGAGCCCGACCGGAGCCGCCCTTGGTAAACCCTCTTCTCCGCGCTCCTTTCCGAACCGCGCCCGGCGATCCGACGTTGACCGCTGCCTTTCGCCGGAGAACGATCATCCGTCGTAGCCTTGGCCGCTGTGCCCTCACGGCCACCTCCCGCACAGGCGCGCCTGACTCCGTCTCTTTCGCGCCGACTCGACGCCACCGCACTCCCACTGTGCGCGCCACCGCGCGCCGAAACCACCGCCGATCCCGCTCCATCTTCCACCGGCGCCCATCCGTCGAGCATCCGCCGACTTCTTGTGCCTCGTCGACGTGCCCCTCCGCCGGTGAGCACTTCTTCCGAACTCCCTATCTCACTCTCTCTACTGTAATAATTGGGGGAAGTGATTGGAAAATGGGTTTTGTTTTAAAAGAATTTTATTAAGTTTATATCATTATTATTATTATTATTATTAAGTTTATTCTTATTATTATTAATATTACAGTTATTAGTAATATTATTATTATTATTATTATTATCATTATTATTAATACTATTACTGTTATTATTAGTATTATTATTATATTATTATTATCTTTAGAATTGTTAGTATATTATTTGCTTATTTAAATAAATGGATAACGCATAGTTTTTCCAAAAATTATTTTGACACCACTATAGCCCTAAAAATTATTTTTACTATATTTTAGTAAAATATTTTGACTAAACAGAACAGTTACTTTTCTACAATATATATGTATATTATATATATAAGCCTAAAAACGAATTTCGATATTTTCATGTATTCATCTAAATGTGTACTTGACTAATTTCAAATTTGATACATATATATATATACAAAGTATTTTCAAGAATTTACATATAAATGTTTTTGGAAATTTGTATAAGTAATCTCCATAATTTCTCCTTGCTTAAACACCCATAGCATGACTAACCGTCCATTCATATTTTCTCGTGAATTCGGACCATGCTGCATCGACCATGGCTATTGGACAGAACATGACTTGCTCGATCTTCGCACCACTCCAGGAGACACCCCAGGCAAGATACCTTGCCATTATACTGTTTATTTTTAGTTTGCATTTTATTACATATCACTGTTTATTTATTTCTAGTTCTTGATTACTGCATGTTCAGTGATATTAGTTGTACCTTGTTATTTACCCTTTGGTTGCATATGGACTTAGAGTTAAGGGACTACCACTAGCTTAGTGCATTGCATTAACTTTGACACTATTGTGCCACGAGATGTGTGAGATGAGTAGCATGTAGAGGTTCTTGTGTGTGGGCTGATCCCCCATGCGCATGCGATAGGGCTAATTGCTAATAGAGGCATGTTAGGAGACTTAGCAGTTAGTAGAGGTTTATGAGACATGGATGTGACTCTGTTAGGCATTGGGTGGGAAGAACAGTTCCTTGACGTATGGGTCCTTATGCACTTTCCTATTACTGATACTGCTGGCCTCTGACATTCGATGAATGTTATGCTTTGAGGTCTCTGGTATCCTGATGGGACCATGCCTGAGTTACTGCTACTGAGCCAGATACCCATACGTTGGAGGTTTGTTCTTAACTGCATAAACACTGTAGTACGGTTAGATTACCTTATTGTCGTCTTGTCACTTATTTCGGGTTGTGACATATTATATATTCAGTTTATTATGGCATGTTGATGTATCTTGTTACGTCCCTCTGAGGACCTGGTTATCTTGCCAGGTGTGTGCTCTTATGATTTTTGCAGGTGCTCTAGCTAAGGCCATGACTTGCGCTCTATACTTCGAGATGTTGCTCTTGGATCGTCATCTCCTCCGCTCTACCAAATTCCTTTCCTTGTATATTTCTTTCTCATTTAAATTAGTTGGTAGTATATTTGTCTCCGTCCAACGATTGTATACATGACAAATTCAAAGTTGCTTTTATATCATTATTTATCTTTGTGGATGAGATTTAGTACCGTGGTTACTGCATTTTACAGCTTATGTATATATACGAGGGTCCATATACTTCGTATGTATACAGCTGGCATGATTACGTTCTAGTCCTACGTATTTTGGGACTGGGGCATTACATGTTTTTGTGGTGGCCCATGCAGGTCTAGTTTGCCGTTTCGGTTACATGATTGAACCCAAACGGACCTGCAATATAGGATTAGAGTTTAGAATCTCATCCACCTACTTGACATCCTTTCTTGACTTCAAATTTCGAACTCTCGTTCGACCTCCTTGATTTGTATCTTGCTTGACTCCTTCTACCGTAAATTCTTAGTTTGTGTTTATTAAGATGACTAAACTAGTATATGCCCATTGGTTAAACACATGGCTAGATGGATTGCATTTGGCAGTTAATATGCATTGGAATTTTATTTGAGTTATAAAGGAATTTATTTTTCTAGAAAGTATGATTTTAAGGATTAGTAAATTTCAAGTTGGGTAGTAGCGTATTACCGCCTTCAATGGATAGTTGGAATTTTATTTTGCCATTACAAGGTAGTATACACAAGAGGGCGGAAAACAATTTATGATTTATGATTTTTAGAAATTGCCAAAATGGTTGATGATTTATTGGGATATGAAACCGATTTGAGAAACATCTTTAAATTGTGACACATGATTTACGATTAAGTTCAAGTTTGGATTGAATATGTTAAGGTTTATCTCGAATTTATTAAAGTGCTTTAAATTATAAATTATGATTTTGTAACAACTAGAGAATATGAAGGGTTTATGATTTACGGTTTATTAGAGAGCTTGAGGTTTTTAAATTTAGTCGTACGATTTATAAGTTTATTGAGTTTGAAGGGATGATGGTAAAAAGTTTTGTTTAAAATAGTGGGAAGATATGAAATCGACTTTGAAGGAAAATTTTAAATATTTAAATTTTCTCATATGATCTATGATATATAAAGTTATTTAGATTTCAAGTTTAAAGCCTTGATTATGAATATTTAGATTTTGGTGAAAAGAAAATCTTGGAGAGTAGTTGTGACTTATGGAAAGCTAGATATACACAGTAGAAGGATATAGAGTTAAATTTGGGAGTTATTTAAATGTTTCATTTTGTAGTATGAATTTCGGCTGATAAAAGTATTTAAATGTTGAGTTTAAGATTTTGAAAAAAAATCGATTTGTGATATACAAGGGTTATTTTGAGATTGATTAGAAATTTAAATTTGGATTAAACTTGACAGCCTAAGGTGATTAGGAAATTTGGTGGAATATCTTGAAAATTTTATTGAGAAAACTTTCGAGGAACTTGAAATTTTAGATTAGATCATATATTGGTGAAGGACCAAGAAGCAAGTAAGGTCACCCTAGTGAGATAGAAGTATCCCACACTAGATTGCCATACCCCCTATGATTATGATATTGCATATACTCAAGTATAGTTAGTCATCGACCAAACCGAAGAACATATCTTTGACTTACTCGACCTTCCTCAAATCTAGATCTTTATTCGTGACCATCTAATTTTTGGAACTTAGAAATGATTGGAATCATCCCCTTGACCATACCCTTATCTATGAACTTTTTCTAGAAATTGTCTCTCTAACTTATTTAGCCTTGACCTACGAGATTCCTAATTATCTTTATTTGTGCTTTAACCTTCATTTTGTGCATAAATTAGTACGTTATGAAAACCCACTTTCTATTTTGATCATTCGGCGTTCCCTATCGTGACTTTGATATTTGAAGCACAGCACTAGACTTTTCCTTCCCACAAATTTCACATGCAAAACCTAGACGAGCTCACCTTCATGTAGGTATATCATGTCCCACTAAAACACGTCCCCTTGTACTCTATTTTTATGGTACGACTTTCGGGCCATAAAGACTCAACTATAACCTATACCATGGTACCGATATACTTTTGACTATATAGTTGGGCTCGATTTCGACTCAAATCTTTGGCCCGATTACGGTCTACTAAATCCATTAAATGCTTACCCTTGTGTTTTATCATGACTGCTTTAACCCTTGTCATTTTATTTTTTTGTATTGATTTACTTAGACACATAACACCGTTCACATTCCAATATTGCCACCCTTACCTTTCTCCCTTCCAATTAAGTTGCTTTGCTTATATTTCACTATGATTCCTCCATAGCTTATGCAACCTTATTCCTTGTATGATTCCCTTATGAGAAATGAAAGTTGATCATGACATTATTGGGTTAGTAGAGGTTAGATTGGAGAACCCCACAACATGGATAAATACTACAGTTGTTAAAATAATTATGAGATTACAAGGTATAGTTTGGACATAAATGAAAAAGTGCGATAATTCCAATAGATGAAGTGAGAAATGTTAGATTGTGATAATAAAACAAGCAAAGGTAAATAGACTTCTCAAAATTACAAATTTGTTTCGAGGTAACAAAATATTGAGCGAAGAAATTCTTAAAGTGTTAGTGGTTTAAGAACCAAATTTATATACTAAATTGATGGATGCAAATTTTTGGATAAAGACAATGTTGACGTTATGATGATCTTATTTTTCAAGGATAACCAATTGTTGAAGAAAGAAACCTTTATATTTTGATTAAAGTTCTTAAATGATTATGAATAAAAAGTTGAGATAAATTTCATTCCTACCATCAAGAACTGAGATTGTCGAATTCAAACTTTCGAGAGAGACTAATGAATATTATAGAAAATTTCAATTATGATGATAGAAGATCGAGTTATGAAGGTATACCGTTAGTTTTCGAGGTTTATCAAACATTGAAGACGGATTTTTGATACCTATAGATGCATCGTCGACCAATAATACAAATTGTAGAAAGAAGATTTTAACTTTTACTTGGGCCAAGTTAGTTGAAAGTTTTAGAATTTTAATTTTAGAGGAAAATTTTTAAATTTGGAAGATATATATATAAATGAACTATGAAGATTATGGAAGTTAAAATTTGAAACTATCGGAAATTTTATGACGAGATAGAGGAAGTTAGAATACAATTATAATCATATTAACTTTTGGTAACGGGACGTGGTACGAAAGAAATTAATGGAAAGAACGATTTACGATAAAAGAGATTACAGGAATATTGATTAAGGAGTTTATTACCTACTTATGAGGTTGCCCCTTTAAAGTTAATGTTGGGATGATCGAGCTTAGTCATTGATCGATTGTCATGTGCATGATCGTAATCTAAAACCATCAAAATTTTGTTCTAATCGATCGAATGACATATGGCCATTGAAATATCGTTTTTCGTCAAACAATTGATTGCCTTTTTGTTCAATATGAATCAAATTCTTATCGATTATACTGCTTCTATCTCCTTCACCCTACCTATCCTAATTTTTCCTAAATTTCGAGGACGAAATTCTTTTAAGTTGGGTAAGATGTAAACCCCCTAAATTTCTACTACAATTTTTATATTTATTTAATTAGTTTATACTTCGTATCACCACGTCGCATACAAAATTCGCTTTATTGTATTTACGTAGTGTACGAAATTCGCGTTTCGTAATTTCTCGACGAGTGCAAATATGTGTCGAGGTACATATTTTAGAAAAACATTTTATTATAAATTTTATTTTTAGAAAGAGTATATATGTGATAAATATGTTTATTTTGGATAAAAGAGTTATTTTATTTATCACTTAAAAATAAGTATTGAGTTGAAAATTTTGGTTTATATAAAATATATTCTGGATATTTGCGAAATAGGAGATTTGTTTATTTTGCTATGATTTAAGTATTTACCTTAATTTTTGAAATTAATTAATATTATATTTTAATATTTATGAAAAAGATATTTGGAATCTTGTTTTATTTAATATTTGATTAAATATGGTAAAATAAATAGCAAAAGATTTTATTGACTGTATTTAAACTATTTTAAATTAAGTATAGAATTAATTTGAATTTGGATTTGATTTGAATTGGCTTTAAATCTATTTAATTACATGATAAATTATCTATTGGGATTTAAATCATCCTAATCCCGATCCAACTGGGAATTCCTACCTCCTATAAAAGGAGAGGTACTCCTCCAGCAATTTTCCATCCACAACCAAACTGTGCATCATGTCGGTGTCTCATCCACTATATTCTATTTTGTACAAATACATCGTTACTCCGTATCCGACAATTCTGGACGCCCACTCCGCCGTGTCGGACACACCCCGACACAATTAAAACCTAGACCCTAATCCAAATCATCACCGCCACCCGCCTTCATCACCTCAGCATCACCCCCGACACCATCGGCAAACTCCGGCAGCCCTCTTACAACAACAACCACCACCACTGTCATTGTCGAATCGCCCATCCCCAAATCACGCTACCCATCTGTCTTCTCCCTGCACGGACCCGACAACCACCCTGTCAGTGCCATCACCGCCACCACCATCAACCAAGATCCGACCCAACCACCATCGACAGAAGTAAGAAAAGGAGGAAGGGAAAGAAAACCTCACCAAGCCGAGCAGGAACTCCTCCGCAACCGCCGAGGCGAGAACCCCTCTTTCCACGCCACTACGGCCACTATTTCCCGCAGCGGCAGCGGGCAGCGAACGCCGGCGCTCCTCTCCAGACTGCTCGCCGCATCGACTTCATCTCTGCCGCCTCGAAACCTCGCCGCCACCGCTGCGCCCCCTTCTCGCCACCCGCCGGCGTTCTCCCTGCCTCTCCGCGCGTGCCCTAATCTCCGCCAGCAGATCCACGCCGCGCGCGCCGCCCGCGCACAGCCGGGCTAGCCGCCGGCCGAGTCCCCAGCGTCACCCGCCGCCTCCTTCCAGTCCGTCGAGAACCGCCGGAGCCCGGCTGGAGCCGTCCTTGGTAAACCCTCTTCTCCGTGCTCCTTTCCGAACCGCGCCCGGCGATCCGGCGCTGACCGTCGCCTTTCGCCAGAGAACGATCATCCGCCGCAGCCTTGGCCGCTGTGCCCTCACGGCCACCTCCCGTACAGGCGCGCCCGACTCCGTCTCTTTCGTGCCGTCCCGGCGCCACCGCACTCCCACCGTGCGCGCCACCGCGCACCGAAACCACCGCCGATCCCGCTCCATCTTCCACCGGCGCCCATCCACCGAGCATCCGCCGACTTCTCGTGCCTCGTCGACGCGCTCCTCCACCGGTGAGCACTTCTCCCGAACTCCCTCTCTCACTCTCTCTACTGTAATAATTGGAGGAAGTGATTGGAAAATGGGTTTTGTTTTAAAAGAATTTTATTAAGTTTATATCATTATTATTATTATTATTAAGTTTGTTATTATTATTATTAATATTACAGTTATTAGTAATATTATTATCATTATTATTATTATTATCATTATTATTAATACTATTACTATTATTATTAGTATTATTATTATATTATTATTATCTTTAGAATTATTAGTATATTATTTACTTATTTAAATAAATGGATAACGCATAGTTTTTCCAAAAATTATTTTGACACCACTATAGCCCTAAAAATTATTTTTACTATATTTTAGTAAAATATTTTGACTAAACGGAACAGTTACTTTTCTACAATATATATGTATATTATATATATAAGCCTAAAAACGAATTTCGATATTTTCATGTATTCATCTAAATGTGTACTTGACTAATTTCAAATTTGATACATATATATATATATACAAAGTATTTTCAAGAATTTACATATAAATGTTTTTGGAAATTTGTATAAGTAATCTCCATAATTTCTCCTTGCTTAAACACCCATAGCATGACTAACTGTCCATTCATATTTTCTCGTGAATTCGGACCATGCTGCATCGACCATGGCTATTGGACAGAACATGACTTGCTCGATCTTCGCACCACTCCAGGAGACGCCCCAGGCAAGATACCTTGCCATTATACTGTTTATTTTTAGTTTGCATTTTATTACATATCACTGTTCATTTATTTCTAGTTCTCGATTACTGCATGTTCAGTGATATTAGTTATACCTTGTTATTTACCCTTTGGTTGCATATGGACTTAGAGTTAAGGGACTACCACTAGCTTAGTGCATTGCATAAACTTTGACACTGTTGTGCCACGAGATGTGTGAGATGAGTAGCATGTAGAGGTTCTTGTGTGTGGGCTGATCCCCCATGCGCATGCGATAGGGCTAATTGCTAATAGAGGCATGTTAGGAGACTTAGCAGTTAGTAGAGGTTTATGAGACATGGATGTGACTCTGTTAGGCATTGGGTGGGAAGAACAGTTCCTTGACGTATGGGTCCTTATGCACTTTCCTATTACTGATACTGCTGGCCTCTGACATTCGATGAATGTTATGCTTTGAGATCTCTGGTATCCTGATGGGACCATGCCTGAGTTACTGCTACTGAGCTAGATACCCATGCGTTGGAGGTTTGTTCTTAACTGCATAAACACTGTAGTACGGTTAGATTACCTTATTTTCGTCTTATCACTTATTTCGGGTTGTGACATATTATATATTCAGTTTATTATGGCATGTTGATGTATCTTGTTATGTCCATCTGAGGACCTGGTTATCTCGCTAGGTGTGTGCTCTTATGATTTTCGTAGGTGCTCTAGCTAAGGCCATGACTTGCGCTCTATACTTCGAGATATTGTACTTGGATCGTCATCTCCTCCGCTCTACCAAATTCCTTTCCTAGTATATTTCTTTCTCATTTAAATTAGTTTGTAGTGGATTTGTCCCCGCCCAACGATTGTATACATGACAAATTCAAAGTTGCTTTTATATCATTATTTATCTTTGTGGATGAGATTTAGTACCGTGGTTACTGTATTTTACAGCTTATGTATATATACGAGGGTCCATATACTTCGTATGTATGCAGCTGGCATGATTACGTTCTAGTCCTACGTATCTTGGGACTGGGGCGTTACAAAATTGGTTGCGTGTACGCAACGAATTTGATACGTATCTGTCAAAATTTACTATATCGGTCCCTTTGTAAAAACCCCAGTTACTTTGTGCATGTTCGTCAGATCGAGATAAAACTTGTGCCAATAGGACCGTATCATTTTTTTGGTCTTGTATACCAAGTTTGGTCCGATTCTGAGATAGTTGACCGGATCGCCATTTTGCGGGCCCTACGATCCGACTCAACTGGCAATTTTGTGCACGGCCCGACGAAATCTAACTTTTGACATACGGTTGGGTTCATATCATCAAAACAAATTCGTAGACATATAATTTGATGACTTTAGAGACCATTGACTCTGGCACGCTTTTCGGTGCAAAGCGGGTCCAACGACGGACATCGTTTTGGCCCAAAATGACCGTTTTGCCCCTATATCCAGAATTGGACTTAAGGACAGGCAATCCTAGCTAATTTGACTATTCTGAGAATGTTGGCAATGTCTGTTTAAGCTTTCAGAGACAATTGTGAGATTTGGACTTTATGGCTTACCAGTTGTGCTACCACCAGGCAAGTATACCTTGCCTCCCTCTACAGTTTATTTACATGCATATTCTTATTATTATCTAGTTTTACTAGTTGACTATTTACATGTGCTTTGTATATCATGTATGCTAGTATATATATAGTCCTTGTTCATAGTTAGCTTTGTAGTTCATATTGGATCTGTTCTCCCGTGTATCTTGACTGGGTCATATCGTGTCGTCACCTGTTCTTCGACTGGGTCGTATCGTATCATAGGATGAGTAAGTCATAGAGGAACTGCTGAACCTCGAATTCTTAAAGCTAACCTACGAGTACACACTAGGGGCGAGGGTTAGTAGTTATTTGTACCTTAAATCCTGAAGCTAACCTGCGAGTCCACATTAGGGGCAAGGGTTAGTACTTATCTGTCCACACCTGCGAGTCCACATTAGGGGTGAGGGTTAGTAGTTGTTCAAACCTGCGAGTCCATACTAGGGGCGAGGGTTTGAGTATTCGATTGATTATTCGTTGACATCGTGACATCGTGTTCTATTGTTCTCCTCCAGCAGTTCGTTTATGCGTAGCGGTTCTCCCAGTCGTGTATAGTCATATTTTGTGTTGATTGGTCTTTTCTTGTTTATATTATGTATTTTCTTTAGTGCATGATAAACTGTTAGAAAGGCATATTTTTATGTATCTTGCTATGTCCCCCGAGAACTTGATAATATCTTCAGGTTTAGCGATTGCATGGAGTTAGTTAGCAGAGCAGGATGGTAGTTGGTTATGATGCACTTGCAGGATCCAGGTATTGATATTACGTTTATTATCCATTCGTGCTTTAATTCCTTATCATGACATACTTTGCTTGTTAGATTACTTTATAGACTCATATTATTTCTTGGAGTCTAATCGAACATATATGCTAGTAGGCTGCAGACCATGAACCATACTTGTTTATTCTTGATTTATATACATCTCGTGGATTGAGATATAGTTTAGATTACCATATTAGACATGATACCATCCTTTTGACAGCTTATACGTATTCGAGTTAGGCTGGAGTCCGCTTGATACGTAGCTGGCTTGCTCACGTACTTACATCCTTAAAAGCGGGTGCGGGTCGTGACATAGATTAAGGAAAACTCATCACAGTATAGGATTGTAGGAAATGTTCATGGGTATATTTTACTAAGTCTGGTTATACATATTATTTACTAGGTTACCTATTATCTATAATTAGGTCACTTTAATAATTTTTTATTTTGCAAGATGGTTTAGACCACAACATCAGAATTGTTGATCCACTTGCACTTGAGGCTTCCGAGCTTTCACCACCTCTTGTCGTACCTACTATCACTATTGGTAGTACGCAGTTCATGGAGATGTTCCAGGAGTTCCTTGATGACCATAGGGAGCAAACCGTTCTTTCTCGGGCCAGACTTGTATATGCACTTTTCGAGCCATAGAGGACTTCTGACTTCCAGACTCTCAGATTTGGACTTTTCTGCACCGAGCGCATTCTTTGCACCAAAACGCAGAATGAGAACTTGGAGCCGTTCCTTTTCGAGATCGCCTAAGTCTCTGAGGACCTGACTCCTCGGATTGAAGTCACCAACCAGGAGATCCAGCACGTAGCACGTATAACAGAACAAGACAGAAAGTTGAAGGCTAAGAGAGACATGAAGACTTATGACGGAGATAGCAACTACTCTGGACTCGTAATGCGTCACAATACTCAGACAGCGCCTCTTCAGTCGCATCATCAGCCGCGTCACTAGAGGCAGATTCAGACTCACCTTCATTGTGCTTTCTGCAAGAGGACATGACACCACTATGACGAGTGCCATATGAGACTAAGGATATGCTTGTTTTGCGGATCACCTGCCCATCAAGTCAAGGATTGCTCGGAGGTCGTTGATCGTACGGCCCAAGGATGAGCATCAGTACTGCAGCAGAGGGACTCACCTCTCCAGACACAGTAGCCATATGGAGCATTACCACAGGGATCAGCCTACGTCAGAACAGTTGAAGAAATTGAAGCAATTCCAGTCCCGAAGAAATACTGAAGACAGGCTGAAGACCGAAGGCTTTTCTTGCATGGTTGGAGCAGACCATGGATCGTGATTTACATTCCAATTTAAATTTTCCAGAATTTTCTTGTTCTTGTTTAAGAGCTTGAAAGATTTTATTTTCTATCTTGAACCCTTTGGTGTCTATTCCAGATATTATTCCTATTCTAGATCTTGTTCCTAACTCCGTTTCTTAGTTAAGAATAATTTTCTATTCGATAATTGTTTCAAATCCGCTATTCAATACCCTGTTTTCATATTCGTTATTCATGACTTTGTATTCTATTGTTGGCTTCTATTTGAAATTTTTTTTTCTAATCACACTTTTGCTACTCGAGATTTTCTTCTACTCGAGATTTTGCTTCAAAAATTTGTTTCTAATTCAAAACCTTATTGAGCTTCGTTTTACTTTAAGATCCAGTCCCTATTCAAGACTTTATTAAGGATTCCAATTGAAAGCTCGTTTCCTATTCGATGTATTGTTTGTTGTTCCAGACATTGTTTCTACTTGAGATTTGTTTCCTATTCCCTATTTTGTTTCGACCTTGTTTCCTACTTTAGACTTGCTTGTTACGATTCGATACCTTGATACATGTTCGTAACCTTGCTCCTTATTTTGAGATTTTGTTTTCTAGTTATGATTTTGTTAATATTGCTTTTTTACTTTGAAAACTTTGTTTCCCAATAGAGATCTCATCCTATATCTGAGATTCTGTTTACCTTGTTTCCTGTTTGATTAAAATCTCCTTGTCGTTTCTTAGTACCTAATAAACCCCTTGTTTCTAAAAGATAGATAACGTCACTTTCTATCGTGAGTTGACTTATTGGATTTTGAATTCTTTAAAACACTTTTTCCTATGGATAAGGTTGAGAGACTATTCGATGATCTACTGGGGTGTGGCAGTTGTGCGCTACAGTCATTATCTGGACTACGGAGACTGAGGGTTCACTGTAGCTAACAGCGCACTGGCGAGGCAGGAATTCTAAGATAAAGTGATTTCAGACATTCATAGGTTTTTGAGTATTATTGAGACTTTGTCATATTCTTCATATCTTGATCTCTTGGTTTGTTTCGTCAATGATTATTGAAAATTGGATAAAGTTGATAGAATATTCGGTGACATATTATTATTCGAGTCACGGAGCCGAAAGTCCACTGCAGTCAGATATATATTGGCGGGGTAGGGATTCTAAGTAAAGTGACTTCAAATATCTGTATATTTTTGGATACCCTAGAGACCATATTTCCTTTTTATATGATTATTGATTTTCGAGAATCGCAAATCCTTGCACGTTTATCTTAATTTGATACTAATACCTCCTGAGTATTTTGCACGTTCTCTCAATCAACCCTTGCAAACTTCCTCTTCTTGCATTTTACCGTTGAATCATTTGATTTTTTTTCTTCTCAAAATATACAACTTGCTAGATTTTATTCTGTTCTACCAGATTTTTATCAATTGAACTTGTAATAGCATATTTTGTCTAAACCATGATCTTACTATCTCGTTCTAGTTCACTTGTGATAAACTTTTGAAATTGATCATGCTTAGAGATCGTGCATGCGTGGTTTTGCTCCTCTAAGTTGTAATTGAAACTTTATTTCATCCCGTGCCTATTTGATTCTTGATTATTGTGAGTCGTATCATTTCAACTTCCTGTACGAAATTCTCGTGCCTAGTCTTAGATAAACTTTGTTTCACTTCAAGCTGACCAATTTTGATCATTTTCAAATCGTGCTACCTTATTTATTGACATGCTAAATCGTTTCAAAATTTTGATGAAATTGGTACCGAGTCATCGAGCGTATTCACACTCGCGTCTAACCAATGTTGAACTTCGTGTCCTTCGGGTATCCTGCCATGCTCTTTGAATTTCGAGGACAAAATTTTTTAAGGGGGAGATTTGTAACCCCATTTCCCAGTTTTATAAAACTTTGAATATTCCTAATATATTTTATTGATTTTCATCATTTATAATTCTATAACATTTATTTTGGGAGGAAGCTTAGTTAATTGTTAACTAATTTAGATTTTCCTAACTAACCAAGTGGTTCCCAATTTTCCCTAACAACATCTCTAACCTCTTTAAGCAAACTTTTTGTGTTTTATACAAATCTTGAATTGCAGAGGGCGTAGGTGCTAATATCTCATTTTTGTGTTGGAAATGTTGTGATAAAGCTTAGATTATTTAAATGTATTCTCTGAGTTTGACTGGAGCAGCTTTTGGTGGAGAGCAGGATTTGTTAAAAAGAGGATTAGTGCAAGTTTCCAATTGTAGCTATGTTTCTGCAGACAGAAATACTAAGTTGGACTGCTATGTATGTGTTTTGGTTAGCTTTTGAGTTTTGAATCTTTATTGGACTTTGGGCTTTTGCAATCATATCCTTATTAAGCCAGGTTGTGAGTAGTTGCATGTAGTATTTCAGCTCATGAGTTGTGTTGGGCCAGTAGCACTTATTAACCTAAACTGAATATTAGAGTTGGGCTTAGGATAAGTTTGTACATGAATAATTGGTTTTAAGTTAGCAAATGTTTGACAATTCTGGTGTTGGAACTATCTAAAAGTGTCACTTTGAGTGGTTATGGACTGTCGGGTTGAGCTATTTTAGGACTGTACTGAGTTTTGGGAATTAATCAATTTCAATTCAATAACTTGAGTTAAAAAGGAAATTTGTACTGCTTACACAAACAAGGTGCAGAGTCAAAGGTTGATGATTATATATTATAGATTGCCTAATATGTTTTAATTTAAGTATAGTTATTGGATTAATATTGTATCATAATTTTTAGATGACTAATTGGTTTATATATAGGGTAAGCTTATGGTTACCAAGAGTTAAACTATGGAAATATAGATAGTTGACCTAATTGTTAGTTAGAAATATTCAGTTATTAGAACATAACCAACTTGTACCAAATAAACAGGTGGACATCCAGCTTTACTACCCATTCTCGATCACTCTGAGCAAGGCAAGTATACTCCTCGGATTTCCTCATTTAGTTTATGTCTTGTGCATCTATTTCATGCTTGTACCTTTCTGTTGGACACGATATTACACGGTCTTGTCTTGTGTCTTGTTCCATGCGTTTACTTGTGTCTGGGAGGAGAAATACTATAGGTGTGTGATCAAACCCAAGTTACAATTCATGTTAATAGCTTAGGCCTCGCACTGTGCACACGGGCCCTAAGACGTACCTTCATGCCTGTGCCATGTTCCCTATTCTACCCAAGCCGATCACACATCCTGGATGTATTTCAAATATATTACACATGTCAGGTTCCTTGTATATTCATGTTCAGGTA